>JAUMJL010000302.1:0-680000 GCA_033558185.1 Dromococcyx pavoninus
GGCGGGCTCCTCCCGCCGGGGGAGGGCGGGGCGGCCGGGGGGAGGGCGCCCCCTGCTGGCCGGAACGGAACGGGGAGGGCGGGCGAGGGGGGAAGAGGGAGGTGGTGGCTCCCCCACCCCGACCCCTTAGTCCGCGGGGAGGTGGGGCCGCACGCAGGGAACAAGTGATGTTCTTGAGGGACCTGGGGTTGTTCAGCCTGGAGAAGAGGAGGCTGAGGGGAGACCCCATCACTGTCTATAACTGCCTGAAAGTTAGGTGTAGCTCGGTGGGCGTTGGTCTCTTCTCCCAAGTGACAGGTGATGGGATGAGAGGAAATGGCCTCAAGTTGTGCCAGGAGAGGTTCAGATTAGACATCAGGAAAAATGTCTTCGTTGAAAGGGATCTCAGGCACTGGCACAGCGGAAAGGGAGGTGTTGAGTCTCCATCCAGGGAGGTGTTCAAAAGATGGGTAGATGAGGGGCTCAGGAATCTGGTTTAGTAGTGGACAGGTACGGTTGGAGTCGATGATCTCAAAGGTGTTTTCCAGCTAAGCAATTCCATGATCTCCTGTGTGGCTCTTCAGTGTCTGAAACGCATCTCACTACACTGTGGGAGACCCTGGGGAAGCCAGGGTCTCCCCTGGCCCAGCTGGGGGAACAGCACTCTTGCCCCGGCTCTCCTCACCCTTCCTTCTCCCTTCCTTTGCCACGTAGGCCCCAAGCGCTGCGCAGACCTTCCCTGTGGAGTACAACTGCAATAAAAATCCTTTTTCAAATTGAAAAGCTTCCCCTTGTGCTGCCTCAAGGCTCTCCAGAGGCCCTTTGTGCTGCTCGCTGAAGAAACCGTGTGCTCCCATGGTCGTGTCAATAGCCCTTCACTGGGCTGCACTGCTTCCTGGCTGTTGTCACAAGCCTATCAGCCCTGGAAAGCACATCTTGCAGAATCACCACTTCACAGATAATTTTTTCTTGGAGGAACTTCCAGGGTTTTCTATTTTAACTGAGGGGGGCTGAGAGCATCAAAAGAAATAGGGACTGTTAAAGCAAAACGATTTCAAATGGATCTCACAAATTGCAATATAAATTATTTGTTTGTCATCCTCTCATTCTGCCAGCATAGTTAAATGATTTTTAAATTTCTTTTAAATGGCCCTGCTACCAGCTTCCCTCTGGTGCCAAAATGGCTGTCTGCGAGACAAGAGAATGCCAGTGCTCCAAGGCAGAAAGAAAGGTGCGTGTTGGAGGGAGGCACGGGGTAGCAGAAGTGGCTGCATTGTCTCATTGCTATCATAGGAGAGCGCTGAAAAGAGAACAGAAGTGAAATGATCACTGAACAGAAAAAAGGAATCCAAGAAAGGAACAGAACAAAGAGTGATTAAAAGACTAGGATGTTGGAGGTGGTGTACTAAAAGTTCCTGGTGCAGAGCAACTGTACCTTTGGTGTAAAGGCAATTGCGTCACTTAGTGGGTAGATTTAGGGTGTTTCATTGAAGATGATGAAGGGTACAATTACACCTCTTCGTTAAGTGAGAACTGAAATGTGCGTGATGTCTGCCTAGAGACAAAACTGACTGCAGAGGCACGAGCTGGGGATTGCTTTGAGTACTTGTCTGTGAAAATGAAAAGTCAGAGAAGGATTAATAATATGACCCTGATGTAAGCAGCAAAAAATACTTCCTACTGTGTTCTGGGAGACAAGGACCTCATATTTGCTATCTAAAGAAACAGAATTGAATCAAAAAATCCCCAAGTGTATTATAGAATTCCTTTCATAATGGCAAAGAAAGACTTCAGGATCATCTCAAATATTTGCTAAGCATTTGAGCTAAAATCAGTGCAACATTGAGAAGCATATGCAGGCATGTTATAAATCTCAGTGGGAGTTAGGGTGGAAGGAAGCTGACAGAAAGCGACGTAAGTGAGCATAAAGTGGTAGTAGTTTGGAAGACTACAAGAAAGAGAAGTTGAGAGACACTTGAGAATACAATGAGAGCCAGGAAAACAAATGACAGATACAGGAAAGAGAAGTGTTGACAACCATGGGGAAATGGTTTCTTTACATAAACATAATATCTCTATCAACACGTTCCAGACAGAATCAGTCACAGAAAAACATTTGCACTAAAAGGCAATAATGCACAGTTTTTAAATGAAAAACTGAAACTTAGGAATTTGACAATTTTAATTTCACAGGAAACACAGAAAAAACCCTGTAGTATCTCATTTGGAAGAAGAACACGTTTTGATACGTTCCAAATTTTGACCACCGAGGGAAAGGGAGTGGTAGTCGGTAATCCAGATCCTGCAGAGACTCCCAAGCGATCCTCAGGCTGTCCTTTGCCAGCCCGGGCTCTGCAAGGATCTTGACAGTGACAAGGAAGTCCCCCGAGGGACTGGGGAATTGGGGACTCCTCTGAACTTTCTGAACCTGGACAAATGTTTAATATCAGTAATGTTTTAATCAATTCTTTCAAAAGGTGACTTGCTATTGGAAACCTACTGTTGAATGGAATGTACTTCAAGGAATACTTGTTTTGGTATTTCTTACAATTTCTTTAAGCAGAAATATTTGAAAAAAAAGCAATAACAGGAAAACTGAAAAAAACTCCTAGTTTCAAAACGGAGATAGATCTTTCAATGCTTTCAATGCTTTTTATTATGCTTGTTATAGTAATGATTATTTTCCCATTAATTGATGACCATGAACCCACAACAACCACTAAGTTTGATCAGAAAGCATTTGATTTCACTATGGGTAGAAACAATATTTAAGAACACATTTTAGGTAAAAAGCTGCATTATACAAATGCTGCTTTGTATCTTTCTATGGTTATGTGAGGAAAACGTAATTACTTACCTGGCTGGATTGTCTAATCTAAGATAATCAACTCATTCTCTGTATGACTTCAGTAACATCATGGGAACTTGTATTTCTGTCCTGTGATAAAGAGGCTAAGAGTTAGCTGGCAATACTCTGCTTTAGTTCTGGGAACACATGAAGAATACAGCTGCATTGAAAGAAAGAATGAATTCTGGAGATGTTGCCAAATAAACCAAATACAAACCCCATGGGTGTCTGCACTCAGACCCCACTGAATATGATGAATGGGCCCACAATAAAACCGTCAGTGTCTTTAAATGGCTCGATATGCCTCACGTGAGCTGAAGCACAAGAAGACCATTATCTTTGCACTAGGAGGAACTAATAGCAATGTTTTTCTTTTACCACGTGTGTTCAATAATGTGCTTCCTAACACTACATTAAGATAATGACTTTAGATGGCAGTCGGGTAAGCCAGCACTGT
Organism: Dromococcyx pavoninus; assembly: GCA_033558185.1. Classification (NCBI taxonomy): domain Eukaryota; kingdom Metazoa; phylum Chordata; class Aves; order Cuculiformes; family Neomorphidae; genus Dromococcyx; species Dromococcyx pavoninus. The sequence continues at coordinate 3,285 of JAUMJL010000302.1, forward strand.
GCACTCCTTTTGAATGCAGTTTGCTAAGGCAACTCAAGCTGTTCCTTGGGACTTTCTTGACAGAAAATCATTATTTGTTTTAAATCTGCAGCAGTGGTTTATTGTTGACTGTCTGTCATGCACAGGTGGGATGGAAGATACCACACTTGTAAGTGGGCCTTTAGCCTTTTAATGAGTTGAAGTTAAACAGATGGAAATTAAATGCATGCATAAAGCTGCACTTCTGCTTAAAGGGATGAGCTGTGTGTTTAACATTAAGCACCCAGCCCATTGCTTTATTAATGCAGTTAAATGTAGTGACACCTACTGCCCTTGTGCCATGAAAAATGGCACCATGAAAATGGCACAAAATGAAATGGAACAAAAACCGAACTTTTATCAGTAAAGTGAGTTTTAGTCTGCCAAAAGAGAGCTTGCATGCCTAGATCTTGGCAAACAGCCTCCTCTGCCACCTTTCCAGTTTTCCTACTGCTGGTTTTGCAGAATCCCATTCTGGTTTGCAGAGTTCCCCACACAAGCTCAGGCTCAGTGGAGGCCTCTGCTATCTGCAGACCGGTGCCTCCACAGCAATTGGCATCTAAGACGGAGGTTGCCTCACCTTCAGCTAGGACAGGAGACTTAGGAGACAGGTGGCTTCCTCAGATCCTCCTGAGTGCCTGCTGCTTTATGTTTAGCACAAAGAGTAGTGAACAGGATGCGAAGTCTGGGAGTTCAGAAGGATGGATTGAAGAGAGTCTGAGTTTATTGCACAGGAGTGTGTGCTCAGCCATGGCACTCAGTCTGGGGAAGTGCGTGCAATGCATAAACCTTCCTCATCACTTTTATTTTTTTTAATTAATGAAAAGCCTGTTTAATCTAAAGAGCATATTTTAAAAAATTAAGAAATAATCATGATGAATCACTCTCTTCTACAGGCGCTGTGTCCATTCATGCAGACTTAACCAAGAGGAATTACCATATTGGTGTTTGCTGCAGCTTTGCCAGGCCTGGCAGGCCACAAAGTACTGCTTGCAGCCCTGTGCTCCGAGGTCAGTACTGCCAGTGGACACAGCTCAGCTCTGACCACAGAGCGTAGCTGCTTCTTGTTATCTGGAGTCTTGAAGAGTGAAGGGCTGCATGGCACACATCTGAAGTCTTTTCTGTTAGTTAGCTGCTTCTCAGAGCTTATCCCTGAGCAGCCACTCAGCATTTCTCTTTTGAACATATCTAGTTTGCTAGCTTATACCGCTTTTGACATTCTCTGCACAAATCCACAATGATTTTTCTTTCCAGAGTAATTCTTCTCATCTCCATCTCTCCCAGAAAATGCACTGGCATTGCCTACGAGATGATTAACTTTCAGTGCATTTTGCTAGAGAAAGAGTAGTGGAGGTTTGATGTGGAGATGTCTGACCTTAGAATTTGAGGTCTGGCCTTAGAGATGTGGCCTTAAAAGATGAATGTTTATCTTCCTTTGAGGCTCCATAACATGGAGTGTTTCATACCCAGGTGGAGAGCCCTTATCTCCATCCCCTCCTTTCTCCAACTGTGCCTACTCTTCCCATCTGCTTCTTGGACCCACTTCCAGCTACCCACATAGTAGCAGTAGCAAGCTGTGTTCTCTCTTCTGAAACCTGGGGATCAGGGAAGTGATCTGTTTCTGTATCCTCATGTCCTTTAACTACAGCCCCTGCCTCAAGAAGCTGACAGGTAATGGAAGTCTCCCAACCCTCCAACCAAATTAAAGAAGCTTGCATGCAAGTAAGGAGAAAAGAGACATGACTTAATAAATGTACATCTGACTGTCTGGGAGAAGTCACTCTCTGCTACAGTGCTCGTCCATTTTCCCGGCTGCATCTGCTGGTCTAATGTGTGATACTAGAAGAATTTCTCTAAGGTTTGGTTCCTAATGCTCTGTGTTTAAAATCAAATAGTATTTGTTCCTTGTTTGTTGCCCTGTTACTTTTTAATGCATTACTGATTATCAGGCCTTTAAACATTATCACTTCCAGGGTTATATTTGAACACAGGTCTCATTTAGTTTACCAACAGGCACACTTAATTAAAGCTACTTACTGCAGGTGGGTTTGGTGGCAGATATGCTTGGCTCTTCATGGAACTACATAAAGTTTGTTGTGATATGCAAAGCTGAAATTAGGACTTGAGCTGCACAAAACGCATAAAAGGAGCCTTTTTCCGTGTTAGAAGCAGTTCTTGGTATGTTGAGATGTGTGGAGTTCCTCATTCCTACCTGGGCTGGTATTGCACCCTTACCTTTGAGAATTACTGATGAAGCAGATTTGTCTCCCACATTTCCAAGCTGTTGTAGTACCTGCCCCGTGGTGTTGCACTCCCAGGTATGATCAGTCTGTGCTGGCTGATTTCAGCCTATGCACAGTTTGTTTCTGACTCAGGAGGCTTACCTGTGGTACTCTCTCTCTCCTTTGTTTTGCGCTAAGTACTTTGTCACAGCTGCATGATGAGATTGTCTCCAAACTGTAATCTGAAATAACATCGAAGAGTTGGATAGATCCGTTTGTTTGAAAAGAGAGTGATGAGCAGTTTGCATGTGAGGATCCAAATTCCAGCTAGTTTATGTTGGGGTCTGTGGATCTTTTCCCTGTCCTTTTTGCCTCTGCAGGAAATTGTTTGTGCTGTGTGAATATATTCCCTTGTCTTTGCACAGAATCCACTGAATGATAGTAGAAGCATAATCTAGCTTTCTGTTTCCTTTGAGCTGGAGACACAGTCTCCAAAGCTTGTTTCCTTGCTGTTCGGAGCTTTGAAAAGCCAGAGTAGATAAAAGCAATGACAAAAAATAGGAACACAAATTTCCACTGAATATGTTGCTAAGTCTTTAGGAATTCCATCCTTTGGACTAAAGGACAGGTAAAAATTATTAGAGTAGAAGAAATTCTCCTGGAGGGCAGCAACACAAATCATGTGGTTTCAGCTTTCTCCACACAAACTGCAAGAAGTTTATGCCACTAGAAGCTTTTAAAGTGTTCTGTTGATATTTATGCAAAAAGACTCAGCTTCTTGATGTCCAAGATAAATCAATATTAAAGACCTGTTGACTTTAAACTATTCTCCCAATGGGAAGCTTATTGATTGTTCACATATAAACCCATTTTCAAATAAATTAGTGAAGGAACTATACTCTGGGGTCACAATGTTAAAGACATATATTCGATACAACCAACAGAAACCAAAAATACTAATTTGGAATGTTTGCAGAAACCTGAGTACTGATGGTCTTAGGAAAAGTTTGAGTGCACTCAGCAAAGTAGAGGATGCTGGCAATTGTGACAAATATCCAAGATGACAGCAAGGCTGCCTCGGAGGTAATGTACTCGAACTTAACACCGTGTGGAGGAAATGATCTGTAACAAGAACGGCTTACAGAGGAATTCTGTGACAATTTCTATCGATCAGCCCCCTAGTACTATAGGTAGAAGACTCTAGCCCGGTCGTTTCTGAGGACTAGCACTGGCTGGATTTTCTAATAAACTGATTAGCACTGTGTGAATCAGCAATTTACACAATTTTAAAAAATTTATACAATTTAAAAAAATTTATATATTCAGGGAAGTGAGAAGGATCACAAAGATCAACCAATGGGTACAAAGAGGTTTGACTTTTAAGAAGCAGTAATACTTGTTGTTTGATAATTTTAGTAAAAGGTTATTTAGGTTGCTCATGTCTTTTAGATTTAATTCCTACACTGAACAGCATGCCTGTATTACTGCACACATAATGTGCTTTGCTTCTGGTTTGTCAGTGGTTGAACTCTTTCTCCCACTTCAGCAAGTCCTCTGTGCATTCATTTGCTTTCTCCGTACAACTGTCACAAACCCAAAAGACTTCAAGAGATCCATTTTAATAACAAGAAGAAGCAAGTTAGCTGCAAGCTTATACATCCTCCCTTTTGAGAAGAGAAAGGGGAAAAAAATCACTCTGCAGAGAATATTACTGACAATTGCTGTTAATCCTCTGCCTTAGCTCTTGGTCTTGAAAACTTCAGTCCTGTAGGTCTGCCTCTCTCTTTCAGTGTATTTACACTGCTACCTACATTCATCACTTCTGCTGGAAAAAGAAGGAGCTGTTTGGAAAGCCTATACACATGCAGACACTAGGGAGTAAAAGGTATTGCCTCACTGAAAAGCAAGAAGCACTAGCTGTAAAATCTACGCTTCAAAGAGGCGTATATTTATTCTGCACTGTTATACTATTTGCATAGTATGTAAATAGTATATAAATAGTAAATAAATAAAACACATCTCCTGTGTCCATTTCTATAATCAAGACTAACGTCAAATCCAACTTTGCAAATCGAAGAATAAAACTTTAAAGGTAGCTGATGTCTTTGAGCAGGCTATTCAGAATCTACAGCTGGATGACAGGAGTAAAATCCGTCCATCTCCAAGTCATCTCGCTCCCCATCACGCTGTATTTCAAAGCGCCACGGTTTCACCTGGATAAGATGCTGGAAGACGGCTATCGCGGAGGCCATTCTGCCTAGCGGACAGCTCTCTGGTTTGCTGGGCAGCCCCTCTAGGGGGGCTGCTTGAGGAGAGCAGAGGCAGGGGGAGAAGCCCCTCTCGCCCTCTCCTCCCTCGCAGCCTCCCCATCGCGGGCAGTGGCGGTGACCCGCGTCTCCCCCCCGGTGCCAGCTCCCCCTTGGCGCCGTGGGGCCGGGGCGAGGGCACAAGCGCTTGCAGGAGGGGAGGCGGCGCGGCTCCTCCCAGCACTAGGTATAAATCGGGGCTGCGGAGTGAGGAGCGGGCCCGCCGTGCGCCTCGCCGCCCGCTCCGGCTCCGGCTCCGGCTCCGGCTCCGGCTCCGGCTCCGGCTCCGGCTCCGGCTCCGCCCGCAGCCGCGGGGCGAGCAGCACCGGCCCCGCCGGACAGCGCCAGCGCCTCGGGGCAGCGCGGCCCCGGCGGGCGCGGGGGGCGAGCGGGCTGCGCTCCCGATGGCAGCCAGTGCCCCGGGGGTCGCACCCTCCGGCCGCTCCCGGGAAACCGCTCGGGCTAAGAGCTGGAAGGGAGCCGCACGGGGTTTGTATCCCTCCTCCCGCACTGTACCGGCGGACGGTGCTTCCTCCGCATTTCTGAAGGGAGAAAACTCGGCGGAGAAAAAAGGGGAAGGAAGAAAAGCAGGAGAGAAGGGGGAAAAGTTGGTTGAGTCTCGGAGAGGTGAAGCTTTCCGGTGGCTCCCGCTGCACTTTGCACTGAGCATCTTCAGTCCACGCGAAGCCAGAGGATGGAGGCACAGCTGCCGCTCGAGCTCACGGCAGTGCCCTTCGGGGACAATGGGAGTACCCAGCTGGTGCCAGACACAGCCCTGGTGCCCCTGGGCCAGGGCACGGCTATGTTCACCATCCGTTGTGTGATCCCTTCGCTTTACCTGCTCATCATCACTGTGGGCTTGCTGGGCAACATCACCCTCATGAAGATCTTCATCTCTAACAGCGCCATGAGGAGCGTGCCCAACATCTTCATCTCCAGCCTTGCTGCCGGTGACCTGCTGCTGCTGGTGACCTGTGTGCCTGTGGATGCCTCCCGGTATTTCTCTGAGGAGTGGCTCTTTGGGGAGGTGGGCTGCAAGCTCATTCCTGCCATCCAGCTCACCTCTGTAGGTGTCTCTGTCTTCACCCTCACAGCTCTCAGTGCTGACAGGTAGGAAAGCTGGGCTGCCCCTTCTCATCCCTCTGCAGCTTGGGCTAAAGCTAGCCAGAGCTGGCATGAGAGGCAAAGCACCCCTCTGATAAGGTATCTCTTGTTTGCAATTCCATAATTCTGACTTCTGAGATACCTATACTTCTCCTTCCCTGACCGACTGATGGTGAGTCTGGTTGGTACGATCAAGTTAAAGGGTTTCTGGAGATGGATGCTCCTCGGCCTCCAACTTCCAGGGTACCAGCTGCAATAACTGGGTTTGGTCCTGTCTGATACATCTCTGGGATCATCCTGTAACAGCCCGTGTATTGCAATCTTATTCATTAGAGGAAGGTTTTAAACACTAAATATGATCCATGACAAATCACAAGCAGTGAGCACCTTGAGCCAAGTCAAGTGCAGAGGTTATTTTTAATAGATTTCTTTATTTCTGGTGAGAAAGACTATGTGTGTGCATTTGTGCCCTACTAGAAGAGCAGGTTACCAGAGGTGACTTCCAGAACTAGTTCAGCCTCTGGGAATTCAGAGGTATCAAACTGCTCTGTTGTAATTGTCAGTCTTAAACCTTTGGTTCAAGCAAACTAGAAAGAAACAAAGAGATGGATCTCAAGTTTCTCCTTCCCATTAATATAAATGGGTACTTAAGGGTTATTGCAACTGGGTGGCTGTTAGACTGTGTTTCAGGTCTGAAAGACAAAATCTTGCAGTGCAATTGGCAAATGAAATTATCTTTCTCTCCTTATCCAAACACTCCTTTTTTTTCATCCAGAAATGGAAATGTTTAGTTCCTTCTCTATTGGAAATAGCATATTTTCTTTTGTTGGATTTTAAGCTGAACAAATGTGTTACATTGGTGCATGATGTGAAGGCTTGAGTTTAGTAATGCATCTTCACACTTACAGTAATGTTCCTTTAAAACTTTTAATACTCTTTTTTTACAGAACATAACTGTAATTTATTTCTTTTTTCCAGCCAGTTCAGTAAATCGTTTGATTCTACCTGAGAGTGGTCTTCAGTGGCCATCAATTTCAGTGATGGTTGAATCAGGACCTAAAATGTATAAAGACTTTGTAACATATGAAAATGGATTGTATTTTTGAAGAAGAGCTTGAAAAACATACTTGAAAGTGAACTTCTGTAACTCCCTGATTACCTCTGTTAAAGAATATGTCAAAAACTATCCTTGGAGAGCTAAACAAACCTTGCAGTTTCCTTTCTGCTCTGTTTCCACTCTTTAAAAGTACCATTGTAGTATCTTATTTGAAAAGGAAAGAAGTTATTTGCAGAGGGGATAGTATCTCTAGTGAAATATAATGTGAGGGATTGCCAATGGTTTAATGTTTAAGGATTCATTTATTTACTTTTTATATAGCTTTGGAGCATTCAGTACTTTATTTTCCATATAATTTTACTTCCATTTAATATCAGCAAAGATTCAAGAATTAATAATACTGAATCTGTTTACACTGGATGAATTTAGAATTACACATCCTAGAAAACATCTACAAATGGTGTGTTGTGACTATATAAGCTCCTAATAAATACATTACTCCAGCATTTTGGAGCCCACAATATATACAAATATCAGAAGTAGTTATACTAAGAGTTTAACAACTCTGTTTCTTTACACTTTGTAGTTATATTTTTCAGTTACTAAGAAAAAAACAAACACTTAAACATTTCTTTTTCAGTCAGAAGAGCAGTCACTGATTTCAGAGGCCAAGGTCTTACCTCCTGGGGCCCAAGTAATCTTTCAGTGAAGCTGGCTGGGCTCTGAGTGGAGTTTGAGTTGGACTCGGGTCTACTCTTTTATATGACATTTGTGTTGAACTAAAAGGGAGACACTGGTATGGAGAGGTTTTTGTCAAGCTAATTTATAGACAGATCCTAATCTCTGTCATCTTGAGTAGATTAGGTTATGGGGAAACTGTGCAATTGTGCTGGCAGATCAGAAGTGGTGGCAACATCCTGCACCTATGAGGTGATGGGGAGATGAGGCCTGTCTGGGGCAGTGTTTTCTCCAGATAAGCAAATCTAGCACAGGGTGTTCTCAGTTTGGAAGCAGTGATGTCACTAAAAAGATTCTATTACAATCCAATACATATTTTGTCTGGTATACGATGTTTTCTCAGTGACCACTTCTCTCACAGATAATGCTCAAAGTACGTTTTAATATATGATGATTAAAGCCTTTCCTGCTTTTTACTCAGGACTATATAAAACTCCAGACACTGATTACACTAAGAAATAGATTTAAATTTAGAGTTCTTTACAGTGTGTCTGCATGAATTAGGATACGGGAGCTTGTCTTGGTTTCCACAGTGTAATTAGCATTCGTTGTTTGTGTGGAAATTCTGCACGACAAATTCTGCACGACAAGTATGTGATGCATTTAACAGCAGCAGCTACAGAAGCAATAAACTGTGAATGATTGTCACTTACAAACTGAAGCTATGAGGAAGAAAAAGTATTATTCATTGTACATATATCTTTTCTAAAGTTGCTTTATTTCATATGGCTTTTTGTGACAGAAGTCCCTCTCAGCATCACTAGTGCCTTCACTGTGACAGATGTGCACTTCTATCTAGAAGCATCGTTATCTACTACTGAGATTATTTAGCTTTTGGGTTGGGATTTTTGTTTTTTTGTGTATAAACATGATCTGTAATTTGTAACAGTTCTTCCCAGACCTCCCTAGAGCACACTTGCAGATTGAAATTGGCAGCACACAGCAGATCTGCCCAAGGCTGCCCATTCCCATCCCAGGAATAGCACCTGGGCCCATCATACAGCCCTCCCCACCCTTGAGCTCCTGCCGCTCTGGTGATGCCCTGACACCTTTTGGAGTGGAGCGGGGTGGGAGTTCAGCAGCAGAGACATGCAGTGGGGCACTGGTGGTGCAGTGTGTTGGCATCAGAGGGGGTGCAATCTCCCTCTTCTCTGGGGCGCAGAAGGCAGTACAGGGGCAATGCTGAGCCAGCTGTCCCCTCTCACTGCTGTGCAGAGATCTGTAGGGACAGCACCCCTACCCTTCATGGCCACTGCACCTATTGATTTTCCTCTATTGCAGAGAAACCAGACCTCCTCTAGAAACCTTAATATTTCTCTGGCTTGAGAAGAAAAACAAGAAAAAAAAGAGAGGGTGGATTACACAAGAGAAAACCTAACAATTACAGTGGATCACAAATGAAAAAGGAAGGGGACTGAGAGACAAAAACGTACAAAACCAAAAAAAATAGGAAACTAAGGGAGACATAGGGCAGAACACCCTGAATACCATTGAGCACACCCTGAAAGTGCCCACAGAGCTGGTGCGTGATGACCAGGAGAGAAATTCCTAGAGATTAAAAATGGATTCCCTTGTCGAGTTTGCTTCTCCAGGGGCCGTGGACTGCAGTTTTGGCCAGGGATAACAGAGAGTGATGAGAAAGTCCCAGGACTTGGATAAGGAGGATAAAAAGAAAGAGGTGAGAGGAGAATTGTAGCCAGAGGGGTGGTAACATAACACGTGAAGAAAAGGTGTACCAGTGCCTCATCGTTGCAAAGAGGACAGAAGCCAGGGATGAACCTGAATCGAATGGTGCCTGATTGAACTGTCCCATTGACTTGTCTGCTCTCTGGGGCAGCCCCTTAAAACAGCTGTCATTTCTGCCTCATTTTTTATGTGATCTGTAAAAATAGGATTACATTTAATTCTGCTACTTTTTCTAGATTGGATTTTCTTTCTAGTGCAGGGTTTAAATGTGTTAGCTCCAACACAGCCCTACTGCAGTCTAACGAAGACAGTGAGGATGAACAGTGGAGCAACTCAACCTACTGCAACTGAAATAACATACTTTGGTATTCTTCCTAAAAAGTGTGACAGAAAGACACCTGATGAGAGAAATACTTGATTAACTACATAACAGAGTTATTTTTCATGTCTCCTTTCCTACATCTTAGTAACAAAGGATTTTGAAAACTTAAATTCATACTTGAATAACTAAATACATTTCCTGACTGAGATGCTTAAAATGTGTTCTGTAGATTTGCATAGCTAAACTATTTTACTTTTTTCGTTTCTTTTATTTCTCTCTTTGTTTGCTACAGATTTGGAAGATGGCAATCTGTATTTTTAAAAGCGTAACAAGACTTAAAAAACTTTTGTGTGAAGTATAATATTTATGTGCCAACTTCTGACTGCAACTGATAATCAAAACCTCTTTGGCTCACTTTGCATGTCTGCTGTCTCCTACTCTTTGGGGGACTATGGAACTGTTTTGAGGACATTCAGAAGTGTGAAAGGGTGCCCTGGTAACTAGGATTTTTTATTATTAAGATCACCCTTAATAAAAATTACTTTTTAGTGTTCTTCATAATTTATTTAAAGTTTCTTCTTTTGTAAAGTCAGATGCAGCTTCAAGCTGAAATGTAGTGATTGGAGACCTCTAAAGCCTTCATTTCCTGTTACATGTAGCAGAGCAGGTGAAGCAGGAAGGTGGGCATGATATATTTTTGAGTTCTAATAGCTGAGATTCAGGGACTGAAGAGCTTTTACAAGGGAAGTGGTATTAAATGGCATCTTAAAAATTACTTATAATTAACCAAAGAAAAAAACAATGAGAAAAACAATGCCTTGACTGCATATAGCAGATTGAAAACAAAGTGATATGGAACCAGTAGAGCTATGGAATCTCTGAGAGTCTGTCTTATAAAGCCTGAATGAGAAAATGTGTTGAATGAATGACTTATTGAAGTACATTAAAAGGAATGATGCTTCAGATGTTTTGCTGACTGTAGCCCACAGCAGTATGGTTATAATTATGCAATAACTGGCAAAACAAAAGAAATCTAATAGAGGCTGGGCAAGCTTTGTCTCATATTTTTTTCAGCTCACCCTTTAGTTTATGTGTGCAAACTTAACTCACAAAATAAAGCTTGCCACAACACCTTTGTCAGGTTAAACAGTGAAGCTTCTCCTTAGCTGTGTCAGCCCCAAAATGTTCTAGTTCATTTGTAACCATTACACACAGCTAAAAGGAATATGATGGAAAATAAAGGGATGGCAAAAACCTGCATACAAAAATGCAACAGGAGTTTTGTGTCTGGAGCAGATTAAGGAACTGCCCATTTTAGGCTAAGTTTGTCCAAGTCAGGCAATTCAAATCAGCTGTTGGAGCTCTTGTGACCATCTTTGCACAGCTGAAAATGATTTTTCAGCAAATAACATTTTCCTCCCATGCCAGGCAAGTTTTTCTCAAGCTTCAAACACACATGGGCTTGTGCTGAACTCCTGCCTTTGTGTGTGTGTCCTGTGCTCCCCAACTCATGTATAAACGGCTGCTCTGGAGGATGGCACAGCGAGACGTGGCTGCGGTGCTTGTCCCAGGCAGGGACTAATGCAGTGCTCGTGCTGTGCTGGCAGCAGCCAGCTTTGCTTCCGTTAATGCAAGTGCTTCTGCCTGGGAGCCTTTCCTACGCTGCAACCTAAATCTCAAGAAGTGCAAACAAGTTTACATGTGATGGTCTGCAGCCTTCTAGATGGTAATACTGAAGCAAATAAATGCAGTTATAACTTCTTGGATTTAGAAATTAGAAAGCTGGGGTCTATATTCTCAAATGGTAAAATGTAAGTCTGTTGCAGATACATTAAGAGAGGTTTGGTTATTTAGTTCTTCCTGCCTTGTAACATTTCTAGAAAAATGTTTTATGTGTAAAGTTCTCCTCAAAACCTACGTTACCTGCTATGGCATGGACTGTTATGGAATTCTTCAAGGAAATGGGAAAAATTGTTTTGTAATGGCAACAATTTCCTGAAGTTAAACTGGGACTGAGTGTATTTGACACTTGGGATTTCTGCTTCCAGGCACTTTAGTTTCTGTAACTGATATTTTTATTCATCTTTTGCTGCAGCAGTGACAATTTTATGAGATCTTCCTCATTTGAAGTGTGTATGGACGTCATTGCTGGGAAGCGTGAAGTGAGGATGTGGTGATACCCAGACCAGCTGTCTGATCTGGCAGAGGCACCAACAAAATTTGGATCAAGTCTATTTGGGCAAGCAGTTCTCTTTCCTCAAACACCTTTGACTCTTCGTGATTCAGAATATAAACTCTAAAAAAATAAGAAAGTTAGGTGTGGTTTTCTAAGATTTTTTTCTTACAATAGGTTTACAAGGAGGAAGAAGTAATTTGGCTAAAGGGAAATCTGAGCACTAGGGGGACAAAACCTGACAGGACAGAAGCTTGTCTAGGCTACACACTGCAATGCCTGATCTCTAACTGGATGGTGACTTGCCCTTTCTCCTATCCACTCTCCTGAGCAGAATTCAAAATTGAGAACTCCAAATTAATGTTGGGATGAGATAACTGCTCCAGAAAGGTAATAAATGCCAAGAGAATACACATGCTAAGCTGCCTTGTACTTCCCAGTGGGAAATGCTATGCCCAGGGGTTTGTACGACGTAGTCTGGTAAGAATAAGATTCTCTCCTCATTAATGAAATGTTAATTTTGAATCACAGTCTAATAAGGCTGAGCAATAACTCCTGGACACCCTGGCTGAAGGACACTGCGTTTTGTTCTTGGAGAGGCAGGGACCAGGGCTGCCTTTGCCATGGCTGCTTTGTGAGGAATGCTGACTGGTGTGTTCCTGCCATTATGGAAACACAACTTTGAGATTGGGCTCCTCAGCTTTGCTGTGCTCAATTTCAGGATCCTAATGAAGCTTAGAGGCACAGTGAGTAGCTGAGGGAAGCTCATGGCCTGCACAGCAGGGAAAATAAAAATAGTTGCTTAATTGAATCCTCAGTAAAGAAGGGGCACAGCAGGCCAGGGTAGGCCAGCCATTATATGAGACTTCTGGTTGGTGTTCCTGGGACCAGGCACCTGAAAGGTTGTGTTTTTTCATAATGCACATATGTTCATATGCACATATATGTTATTTTTTTAAATAGATATTTACACAAAACCATATTCAGTAGTGCCAAAACATGTGCCCATGCACTGGAAGCCAATCACTTGTCAAACTGTTATCAGAGCAGTCCATGGGGTGGTTTTGACCTGGGTCAGTCAATATCGTCCCTAAGCAATCTCTAGGCATTATTCAGGACTAAACACAAGCCCAGGGGCCATTGCCGACTGAAGTGTAAACTACCTGTTCTGTTTGAGTGTGGTGGTCTTGTACTGGGAGATTAAAGAGTGTAATTGAATAGTTATGAATGTCCAGCCAACGCCGTGCGGCCTCCAAGCCGAAGAGGAGGCTCTGGCACTGTTTGTAGTAGTTTACAATACAGATGTAATACAGATGTAGCATAAGTCCGTCTTAGATTTTACTCCTGGTTGCTTTCCCCCTCTCCTCTCCTCTACTCTTTTTCACAGTAGAACCTAACAGAAACTACAACTCTGCTGAAGACACATTTATCTCTTAAGATATGTAAAAATATGCTCATCAGTGACTTGGAATTATCAAACTTAAATATAGATCTACTGGGATTATAGACATATATGAGTTTTCTGAATAATAGACAGTGAAACAATTTTCTATTACTGCTCTCGGGAGGAGAATTGAGTAAATTATTAATGATACTTTTAACTTGTGCAGTTATAAGTAAATGGGCTTAGACAAGTGAAACTAAAAAGCCAGATTTCAGGCAGTGGTCTAGCATTGCCAGGTTTGTATGAGCTTGTAAGAAATAATAGAGTTATCTAATGTGAGGTGAATGGTGAGAGAAAAGTAGCAAGAGAAGAAAGATTGAAAAGGAAAGAAAAGAATTTCCTCTGAAATGCTGGGTGGACAGGACAGGCAGTGTGTTTCATGCAGAAAATAAACCCTATTCCAGGAAACATGTTTTGATTCTTTAGGGTGGAGGAATCGTTATCCAAAAGACTAAATCAGACTTTTTTGCTGAAGTATTATTGACAGGTTTTGGTTCAACAGAGCGCATTTCTATTGAGTGGAAAACTTTTTCCACTTTGGAAAAACTTAGTATTTCCCCCCTGAGAAGCACTGAACACACGTCATTGATGTTAATTTTAATTGCGTTTGCACATGGTCTGCTAGTTTTCATTTCAAATACTGTTCAACTATTAGACCTCTGAGATGCTCTTTTGTGGCAAATGCAATTCTCTGCACTTAAGAAATAAGCACAGAACAAAAATATTTGGACTAACTATAAAAAATTTTAGAAATCTACTTGAAATATTAAGATTCTGTAAGAATAAAATAGAATAAATGTAAATCTCAGACTGTTTCTGCATTGTGAAGGGAGTTTCTGCAACAGTGGACATCAAAAGATTCCACATTGTCCTCAGCTAGATAAACTCTTGTTCTCTTAATGATGCAGCTGGAGTTGAGTGAACAGAACTGCTCATACAAGGAAAGGGATTTGGCCACCAAAGTTTCATTCTTTAGTGGAGTGTACTACAACTGTACATGATATTAATATTCTTAAACAATTATTGACCATACATCCATGTTACTTATTCATATATACTTATATCCTTTTATAATTTTAGGCTGAATGCTGTCTTTTTGTATTTCAAATATTTATGCAATGACACAATAAAAAGCTGACATATAAACAGTTTTGATAAATGGCTCTGGTTTTCAGGAAACGCAGTACTATGACACAGCAACATCACTTAAAAGAGAGCTTTATAATAAGGCAAATGATATCAACCCCTCCAGCTCCAGGATTAAAACGCAAGTTAAATCAAAGCAGTATGAGCCTACCCTGCCTGAATTAGATCTCTGCTTGGTTTGTGACACTTCATTATTGTATTTATTTATCTGCATTGTGATGGCATGCAGGAAACCAGGTGATAAATTAGGGTCCTGTTCGTGGCAGGTGCTCTGTGAAAAAGGAGAAAGTCCATTGACTTGGAGGGTTGTGAAGTAGGGACAAGAGGAGACACAGAAGCAAGTGGGCAAGGGAATATTGAGGCAATTCTGCTGAGGATGGCAGGCTGTACTCATAGGCCAGGGGGTTTCTTTTAATTTATTTTTGATGGTCATTACAACAAATTACTCTAGAAAGGAGGCAGCATTGCAATGGAAGGGCAGCTCAGGAATAATCGTGGAGCAGCTTTTTGTTAAGTCAAGCATGTAGGAGGGGAATAGCCTTGTGGATACAGCAGAGACAGGAGCAGAGCTTCTCCCTCTAATTGGGAGCTGAGAAATACCCTTAGGAAGGACTTTGAAGACAAAGGTGGGGAGAAGCAGACAAGCTATAATGGAGTTTAGAAGGGAGCAATATGTTATAACTCTGGAGGAAGAGGATATTCTTTTATTCATCATTTTTGGGGGCTGTGAGAAGGGAGGATATTGCTTTATAATGAAAACATACTATACAAACAAAACCAATATCTTCAGTATGGGCAAGTTTGTGCTTGTGTCTGTTGGCAGAAACCACAGCTCCAAAGAAAGGAAACATTATTATAATAAGTATTTCCTGAGTTGGGGTGCCTTTGTCAGCAGTGATAATGATAAAGGATGTAGAAAGACAGCATTTACATGAAGGCTTTTAATTAAAACCAAATGCATATTTATAATTATTTCCAGAACCTCATGGCAACCTGTAATTTTCATTTTTCATCAGTGAAGTAAAGGAGAAGTAAAGAAAAAATGGATTTTGCTTACTAATTTGACTAAATAATTTGCACCCTTACTGTAATTTACTGGTTCTTTTTTATTGACAGAAAATCTGAGCTTTGTAGTTTGAAAGGTCGGTTGTGTGTTTTAGCCTTACATTGGTTTCATACAAAGGAAAGGGCTGACTGTTCACCTTGGGAAGACTTCTAATTTTGCTCAATTTCTGTAATCTGTCTCTTTCTACTCGGTATCTTTTCAGAGACATAAACAAGACGACAGGTTTTGTAAAGCCCCCAGTACTTTTTGCTTCCCGTTGGCATCAAGTGCAGGGCTGGGTCCTAGGAAGAAGAGCATGGTCTTGTAGCCAGCTGGAGTAGCCAGTAGAATTTTGATAGGATTAAATAAGATCTTTTGGGGCTGAATCCAGCTGTTTTCTTGAAAAATGGCACTCCACTCCAATGCCTTCTGACTTGGAGCCAGCTGTAGCTCAGGGAAAAGCATGTTACTTGCTGAAAAACAGCAATATATACCAAGGCACAAATATGTGCCATTAGGCAGTAAGCAGGCCAAATGCTGCTAAAACTGTGGCCAAAACAGTTTGAAGCACTGTAAGGGGAAAAGAGGGGAAAAAAAAGGATTTGATGTATCCAACATTATTTTTATCCAATGTCCTCCCCCTGCTCTGCAAGTTCCCTGGGCCAGCTCTTCCCCAGTAACGTCAAGTTGTAAAGAAATGAGCAGATGTAAGGACTTGACGTCACCTCAGTTGAATGAACTGAAATAGAAGGTCTGTCTTTATGTAATGAAATCAAGGCAGACGGCAATAGGAAGCGAATGATTGAATAATAAGGTCACGGTTTGTGCTGGAGAGTATTCATGGTTTGTGCAGGAGCTTCTGTCCTCCCTGTGTCAGTATAAAGGATTTCTTTACACCTTGGAGCCCAGGGACTTTCTTATTGTGTGTTAGAAGAAATGATAAACATAAATTAACAGAGATGATTTACTGAGTCTTATTTTCTACTTCATGATATGGCAGAAGACACAGTAAACATCCTTTCTCTGAACCTAGAAAAGATATGAGCATAAAATGCCATTATTTCAGATTATTGAATGATAAGGCAGTTTATCACAGCCCTGAGATGGAGCACTCCGAGGCACGATTTCACTCAGGTTCTCTGAAGCAGAAGTTTGCTGGGGTACCCAGACCGTGCTTTGCTCCGGCGTTTTCCTGTGGTTGCTAGGAAGATCACGGGTTGCTGCCTGGGGGGTCACAGCTTTTATCCACAGCTCCTCAAACATCCACTCACGGTGCTGAGGGGCTGTGAGGTACCTGTTAGGATCTGCAAATCAGCCATAAATGGTATTTAGGGTCACGACTCCATTTCTCAGCATTCCCTGCAGCAACTGTGTCACGTTTAGCCATAGCCTAACTCTTGGTGTGTATTCAAGTACCTCTTAATTCCCACACATATTTATGGTTTTACATGCATAGTTATGTATCTACGTGCATGGAGAAGGAGTTTTATCACAGAGAGACATCTAAGTTAAGCTCCTAGCTAACAAAGGCAATTCAGCACCTCACAGTGTGAATTAATACACCTAAAATATCAATCATCCTTTGAAAGTGCGTCTTCACTGACTAGAAAGACCTTAAGATGAATAAGGTTATCTACCTGAGAGTATGAATCTCTCTTGGCTCCTTTCTTCCTGGTAATCATTTCTTTATATATTAAAGTAATTTTTTCCATTTCTCAAAACTTCTGCAGTTTCAGAAAAAAGCCAGCTATCACAAATCAAATCAAAAGGACAAATAAAAAAATCGACGAAGCAAAAATAACCCTGAAACCCAGGTACAAAAACCTTCTAAACAACCACAACTTAGACAAACTGAAATAATTGGTTTAATGTTCAGTTTCTAATGAAAACATTAAGACATAATTTACTCACACTTCGGAAAAAAAGGTTTTCAAAATAAATTAAAAATCTAAGCAAAACATTAAAGTACCCTTGAAATATTTTTCTCAAAGTATATTTGGCCTTTTAAAACTGACATTTTCTTATGGAAAGTTTCACTGTGTATCGCTTTCTGCAACAGTTTGTTGTTTAATAAAAGAATTCCTGACCAGAGTCTACTTCTACTCATTCATTTTACTTTGCTGTAGGGTGATATTTCCATTCTCTGCAATTCCTCCTTTTTTTTTCCATTGTAATGTTTATGAATTTATCAATTTTGCAAAGGTTTAT
This sequence comes from Dromococcyx pavoninus, assembly GCA_033558185.1. Taxonomy (NCBI): domain Eukaryota; kingdom Metazoa; phylum Chordata; class Aves; order Cuculiformes; family Neomorphidae; genus Dromococcyx; species Dromococcyx pavoninus. The sequence continues at coordinate 20,754 of JAUMJL010000302.1, forward strand.
AGGTAATCATGTATTATGAGAGAGTTTCTCAAAATGCAGAACAAAGCAGAGGCTCCCAGCTTGGCGGCAGCCAGGAGGGCGCCCTGGGCTGTGGGAGCCAAGGAAGGACACGAACTCTGGAGCTCTGGTGTCCGTGTGCTGGCAGAAGAGGGAGGGGACGGGGTGGGATGGGCGTTTGTGGGTTTGCTGGGAGGATCTGGGGAAAGGAAGAGTGGAGTCACTGCTGCTTCTGCGCTTGCAGCAGGCTGGCACAGAACAGGCAGCTGCAGGCGGTACCCGGGGCGGCTCTTGCCGTGTCCGGTGGGTGTTTGTGCAGATGACATTGAGATTCAGGGAGTGGGAACCAAAGAGAGATCACAAACCCCGTGACATTTCGAACGAGAACAAAATGTGACGTTATTGTAGTAAGAGCTATGAAGCAGCCGTGTGCATTGCACGTTGAATTTGAAAAGGTTCCTTTCGATTTGCACCTGCATTTTGCTCGATTGCAGGTACAAAGCCGTGGTGAACCCGATGGACATCCAGGCCTCCAGCGCGGTGCTCCGGACCTGCGCCAAGGCCGCTGCCATCTGGGTGCTCTCCGTGCTCCTGGCGGTTCCCGAGGCGGTGTTCTCCCAGCTGGCCCTCATCAACGACACGGACAGTGCCCCCTTCACGGCCTGCATCCCCTACCCCGTGGCAGGCGATGTGCACCCCAGGATCCACTCCGTGCTCATTTTTCTTGTGTATTTCCTCATCCCCCTTGCCATCATTAGTATCTACTACTATCACATTGCGAAGAGTTTAATAAAAAGTGCTCACAACATCCCCGGAGAACACAGTGAGCATTCCAAAAGACAGGTAAGTCGTTTGCTTTTTACACCCAAAGGAAAGGGAATGTGCTGTGTATATTTAGAAATGAAAGTACAGGAACTATAACATCCAAATTGTTGGATTTCACAGACGAATAGTTCAGTTTACTCATGCATGAGCTAAGCCAAGGATTACCTGAAAAATCTCCTTGTTTTCACAATCACTCAGTATTAGGCCTGGTATGTAAATGTATATGAGCTGTAAAAATATAAACTCAATGCTGTCCATGCATATTGCTAGCAGCAAAAAGTGTTGGTGTGTGTGTTTGTGTGTTATAGTACAACCTTTACTCATGTTCTTCCTAAGAAACAACGTTTTTGTATTTGATGCTAACGGTTTCACCTGTCTCTGTGTGCAGAAGAAATCATGCAGGAACTTTTGAGAATTCTCCCTCTTTTATTTGTGCTTGGAAATGAAGAAAACTGACATAGACAGGGAAATTTTTTCTTAGATCTAAGGTTCTTCTCAGACCAAGGAGTGTTGAAAATATGAACAGAAAGCTTGAGATTTCTCAGTAGACCTGTCTTGAATAGAATCCTGAACTCACACTTTTTTAATACTCTCTGTTGATGCTACAAAGCTTTCAGTCCACACTCTATAGACCTTTGAGACAAAGTGTTTTAAAATGCTACACAAAGCCAGCTTTGTTGTAAGGCACAGGAAGCAATAAGACAGCAACAGGCTATTCTTTAGCAGGAACATTCATGTACACAAACAACAGCTTTTGCAATGAAATTGCCTCAGTCACTTTGCAAAAGTGTTAGTATTGATAGAGAAAAATAATTATACCCTTCAAAACAATTCAGAGGGGTTTTCTCTGCCGATATTTTAGAAAATACCTTTATACTCACTGAAATCTCTTTACATATATAGCATGTGCATATTCTTTTGAAAAGAAAGGCCACATTCCCTCATGCCCTTTTTGGTCAGCATCTCATTTCTGCTCTAGCCTGTTTCTTGTCAAAAATGCCTTCACATTAGCACTTTGTGGATTATTTTATTTTCCTGCGAAATACAAAGAGCCTTTTGGCTGAACCCTCAGGATGGAAACAACGTCTAATTTATATCACATTTCTGAACCCACATGTATTTTCAAAGTAGGAACATATTTTTTCATTCATTAGGGATTTTTTTCTAGTTGTTAATCTATGAGGCTCAGAAGAATGCAAAAACCTATTGTACGTGCTTGTCTCCCAGCAAGAGGATGTAAATTCAGACTTTTGCTATCAACTCACATTTCTTTAGGCCATAGCACAAAAGGGTAATATTCACACTACACCATCTTTTACTCTGACTTTGCAATCTGTCAGAGTGCAAATCCTACCAAACTGGAAGGTTAGAGTTTTCCCATCTTGTGTGAATTCCCCACTGCTTTTGGTTTAGATGCAGACAAGAAAATTACTTACAGATTTATTTCACAGATTTAGAAACCCTGTTACAATAAATTCACTTGGGGTTTTTTTTCAGAAAATTGGGCAAAGCCAGAAAACTTTACTTCCTCTGCAAAACTTTGGTACCTCATATACATAATAATATGTAGACAGTTTCTGCCTCCCCCTGGAGCCTTTACCCAGCGAGTGTCTCTCCCTCTCTCAGTCTGGGGTCACCGTGCAGACTCATTTCCTGTCAGCTTTTCAGCCACTCTGAACACCCACAATTCTTTCCTGTCATTACTGAAGATCAACAGAGACTTTTGCCTTCCTCTGGGATTAAAGTGCTCCAGACCGTGCACTGCAGTTCCAGTGGAACCTGCCTGGGAGAGATGCGAGCTGAGGCATTTGGGCAAAATAATGTACAAAATAAGTGCCATCCTCGCTATGCCTCTTCGCTTCCTCACAGTGCCTCTAAATTTCAAAGCCAGTAGTTTCTCAATAGCTTTTAAACTAAAGTGGAGATGTAAGCCAAGCATGGAGATCTCATCAGAGAAGGTTCTGTTCCATGGCCGCCTTTGATGCGTGCCTGCAGGATGAGGCAGTGCCCACCTGAGTGATGGATCAGTCCTGCTCCGTGTCTGATGCAGAAAGGGCAACCTTCTGCAACTGTAACTGTCACTGGAACTGAGCTGGGAACGGGGAAGGAAAGTGAATGAGATGGAAACAGCCCCCGAAAGAAGGATTTTTATTGGCCTCACTTCTGAGAGTTTTGGATATTAGTATAAAATACTACATGTTTCAATTAAGTCTGTTATATGGACTAATTCCATTTGTTGTTCATTTGGGTTCTCTTCATCTTTTTAGATGGAAACTCGGAAACGCCTGGCCAAAATAGTTCTGGTTTTTGTTGGCTTCTTTGCTGTCTGCTGGTTTCCCAACCATGTGCTGTACATGTACCGGTCTTTTAATTACAGCGAAATCGATCAATCTGTAGGACACATGGTTGTCACCTTAGTGGCCCGAGTGCTCAGCTTCTGCAACTCTTGTGTCAACCCATTTGCACTGTATTTTCTCAGTGAGAGCTTTAGGAGACATTTCAACAACCAACTTCGGTGCCGGAGGAGGACTCAGCGTGAGAGAGCCGCCAGCTACTTGCGCAACTCTTCCGCCGTCCAAATGACCTCCCTGAAAAGCAACGCCAGGAACACCGTGACCAGCACGACCCAGCTGAACGGGCACAGCCTGAAACAAGACGTGTCACTGTGATTTGACAAGTTTGGGCTTTGACTCCGGAACAGATTTGAACTTTGTCTTTGCATTTTGTAATTCGCTTTTGGCTTTCATGTGCTTTGACTGTCTGAGTCATCAATACAGAAGATCTGTTAAAGTCTGGCCAATCAAGTAATTTTACACCTAAATTTATGTTTAGATAGAAGTGAAGAGTAGGTTTTATGGAGAAGAAAATATTGACTGGCTTCATATTGTACTTCAAGGGAGATGTTACTATATGTTTAACATGTAAGAAAGCAAAATAATAGCGTGAATAATAGTGTAGCTGACTGAACATTGCTTTTAAAAGCATAGATTTTCTGACCTGAAAATTTGTATTTTTAACTGAAATATGATCCAGGCTTGTAACTCACTGTAATAGAGTTTGCATGATTTTAGCTGTGCTGTGTGTACAAGTGCTGTTCATTAAGACTGGTAGGCATTTTCTCACCCAATTAAGGGGCCATTGCAATGCACAGATTCTACTTTCAGATAAAAAATTATTCAAATATTGAGTGCTGGATCCTGATCTCATTTAAATCTACCTTCTTTTTTCATTTTGGCAAACATACTTGAGGAGAATTTGCTTTCTAGGGGTTCTGTTTGCTGTTGGGGTCAGAAGATTATCTGCTAAAATTACATTTTTTTCATGATTAACATCTTGAAAGAAAAATCTTGTATGCAACATGCAAGCTTTCTAGAACTGAGTGCCTGGAACCTCATTTCTCTGATTTATTAAGTCTGTAACACCATGGACTCATAAATCTACCTGTGATAGTTTAGGAAATCGCCATCTCTAAGTGCCAACACTGTCTTATCTTCCCTTTTCTCATTTTGCCTCTTCTCTCTCCCCTTGCCTTAATTCCGTGTGAGCCCACTTGTTCTCAGAGCTCCTCCTTCATTTTATGGAACTAATTCTTCCTGGATGCCAGCCAAAGTTTTGGATTCCTCCCTTCTGATCAGTCTTGAATAATATTTACTTACAGATATTTTACACCCACAATCACAAAAGCTTAAAGTCTTCCCTTCTCAATTCTTGATGGCGATCATTGACAGTGATCAAGTTTCCTTTTTATCTCTTCAGTTTGTTTTTTCTGCTTCCCTGCTTCTCGTTGTAGGCAATCCCTCTACACAGCACAGGATTTCATAGGACTTCTAAAACCACTGTGGGTTTTATTTCCTGAAGGCATTTTTTATATGGGCATTACCAGATGATACAGGTACCCTACTGGAAAAATAATAAACTAATTTATAGTAGATTTGGTGCTTGCATTTGATTCAAAGCCTTCCTCAGTGTCTGCAGTTGCTGTGTGGTACAGACAGTATGAGGCTGCCTTCTGGCGGAACTGCAAGTTATAGCCTGTTCTTTATTGTAGAGCGGGGCAGGTATTCACAGGTAGACTGTAACTCCTGCTTGTCAAGAAATCGGCACAATTTTGGTTTGTCATTTCCCAGGTCCAATGCTCAAAGCCTGTTGTGAGTAGGCAGCCTGAATTGCAAACTCCTCCTCTGAAATTCTTGTAGCATGGTGTGGGGATATCAGTTCATCTGTCTGGAGCTTCACCAGGTGCGTTGCCACCCAAAATGCACATTTTGGAAGTGTCTGTCACTGTGCTTTCCTGCACATTGTGTCCAGGTACAGCTGTATGTGTGATGCTATTTCCAGACAACACGGCTTCAAACAATTAAAAACATGATTGTAGAATGCATTACAAGAAGTATTTTCTTCCAACTGTAGTCAAAAAAACAAAGGATATCTGTAAATGAGATCCATGTCAGCTTTTCAAGTGCTACATTGAGATCTGTGCCAAAACAGTTGTTAAAACACCATCTGATTTTTTTTTTGTTATGAAAACTCTCACTTCAGAAACATCAGTTCTTTTCTATCTTCCTCCCCTGAATTTGGAGCTGATTTCTTCCAAAAAATATTTTGTGACAATTGAGAAAACTATTACCACTTCTCACAGTCTTTGAAAATGAGAGCAGTGGTAGTTACTGTTTCTCTATGCAAGATCTTTTTCTAGATTATAGCAAGTACCAAAGAAGTCTAACAGGCTCCGGTCACTCAACCCTCTCTGTAGAATAAACATTACAATGTTGAATCCTGAGATACTTGTGTCTGAATTCTCAATGCACCTGCGGTTCTTCGTGTGGCATTACACTTTGAAATGATAATTGTATTTAACAAAGCCACTTTGATTACAAAACAGACCAGTATCTTGGCTTTTTGCAACACACACAATTTGCTCCGGAGAAACTTTTCTTAACTCAGTCAAAACAGAGTCACAGAGATATAAGCACAGGAAGAGTCCATTTGGGAGGAAAAGAGAAAAATGTTTTCTCATAATTCCTATGGACTCATAATAAGTTGAAGATTCACAATGTTGACTTCCAGAATAATTTCTTTCTCCACTTATTTGTAAAAAAAAGCCTTAAGTTACTCATGGCCTTGGCCTGTACATATATTTTAAGAGATATGAGGGTCTGGAGTTATGCTTAGAGCTAAGTGCAAAACTGTGTAATAATATCACTATGATCCAACAGCACTGTGAGTTCTAAAATGACCAAATACTCTCACTTCAAGCATCCCAGGGTCTGAAATTAAACGCTCCCAAGGCTCCATCAGCTTGGCTGGTCTGAGCGCTGAGTTGCCTGGTTTCCGTAAGGATGCAGGTGTTCCCAAAAAGCACAGCACATCCCTGGGCCGTGGGTCTGGAGCGCCTTCCCCAGCCTGGCCCTGCGGCCGCAGGCAGCAGAGCTGTGGGTGGCAGGGGGGACCCACAGGGTGGTGCCAGCAGCGCAGACCGCACGGCTTCTGCAGCCCTTACCTCACGTTTAGGCACTGTTTAATTTCCTCTCTAGGCAAAGACAGATGCCTTCTCCCTGTCTCACCAGTACCACCTCCCCACACGCTCAGCAAAGGAACCCCAGGCACTGGAGCAGAGCTCCACAGAGCGAGCGAATGACACTGTTCCAAACCTCCTTTGCACCCCAGGAGCCGTGTGGACACCTCGGTTCAATGCATCACCCGTGGCTGCTGCAACAGCCCGGCTTGGCCACGGCACCTGAGCTCTGACTGAGGAGGGAAAGCTAAAATCACCGGTGCCTCTCTCCTGCCTTTTGGGTGAGACATCGCTGAGCAGGTTGTGGCTTCTTGGACCACAAGCTCTTCCACTCTGTCAGGACATCTCTTTATTCTTTGCACGGGGCAGGAATTAAAGGTCACTGTAAATCCAACATTTCCTCATTTTGGAGAGCTTTGCCGTTGCTGCTTAAAAAAATGACCATTTACTGTGATTTTTCTTGTGTGGTGGTTACAGATCCAGCGTGTTCCTGCGGGCTCAGCCGCTCTGGAAGCACAGTGCCTGGGCTGCCCTGAGCTCCTCTCACGAGGAGCAAACAGGCCACGACTGACGTCAGGCTCAGGAACACATTTCAGTTCAACACTAGAGCCCCGAACCAGCTTGGGCCTGGGCAGGGTTTGGCAGTGCCCGACCAGCAAAGCAACTAAGAAAGATGTGTTTCCAAAAAATATTAATAAAACCTCAGCAGATGCAAAATCATAGTTTGGCTTTTTTTGCCCACAAATGCAAGAGGGAACAGGGATTATGTGCAGAGGAGAGGGAACATTCCTTTTACACAGCATGTGTGAGAGGGCCAGGGTGCTGATGATCACACCCTGTGTAACTCCAAACGGACAAGGACATGTGTGGAAGTCAACTTCACTCCTTTTCAAAGATGTGAGGATACTTTATGATAATTTTATAATTACGATACAATAACAGCCTGAATTGGATTCAAAAGAAAAAAAAAGAACAGATTGCCATAGATTCTTCCACCTTTCTACAGTGTGTAATCAGGCACTGAGTGCTGCAGGTCCAGTGTGTGGGAGGCACATACTGCCTCCTCGTAGGAGCACTTACTGTCTTCCCATGGCTGTGCTGGGGTTGTGGGTACAAGTGTGATCCAGGAAGTTATGTGGTGATGTGCAGCTCAGCACTGAGTGATATTCAGCTGCCAACAAAGAGAGCTGCTGGCAATTCCCATGGTGTTGTTGGATCTGTAACTGGAGAAAACAGATAAAATAGAAGCATTTTTAAATCTCTCGTACATAAGAAAATGAAAGGAAGCAAGAGGAGCTTTCCATTACAAAAAATAACAGTTATTTTTAGTCTCAAGAAAGCACTTATTTAGCACAGTAACTCGGTAACTCACTGACATGGGGGGAGGCTGCAAACTGATCGTCGTGCTGATCATACGGAAAATTGGTTTTTAAAATGTTGGTTGCAATCTTACAGAAACCATTTTGAAAACACAAAATGATCTCTGCAGAAAACATCTTGAGCTCAACAAGCCACCCTTAGTCCACATCAAAATGATCTTGTAGGAGATGCTAATCATGTAAGTAACTAATTACCATTTAATCATTAATACTTCCTGTTAGATATTAAAAAATAAGCAATTGCAGCTATTTCTGACTCGAAATTTGACCCAAAATTATTAAGATGAGTCAATAAGGGCCATTTCTACAGACCAGCTGTTCCTTCGGTGCTTTCTACCGTGCTGATTCTCCATTGCTCACACTGGTGCAAGCAGGTACAAAACATGAAACTTTTTACGCTGTATTTTCTAGAAAGCGTTTTCTGTACTAAATAATTAAGGTGATCTGATGTTTCTAAAAGATTTACTTCCTTCTCTCGTCACCTTTCCAGTTGAAACTTTAAGGTCCTGAAATGTAACAGCAATTTATTCATGTTTATTCTTGGCAGTGTAAAACCACGGTAAAATAGAGATTTTTATAAGACTTTATAAAAAAAAATTCAAATATATGCAAAGCAGCCTTACAATTCTTACTGATATTAGTAGGAAATGTACATGAATATAGAGAGATCAGTAAAGCAGCTCTTGAAAGTGCTTGTGCATTATAAACCGGACCAGATAGGACTGAGTATTCATTGTACTTCCGCAGCAGTTATTTCAGTTTCAGTATAATTGTATTCTAATTAAATTTACTTTAGGAGAAAGGCTGCTAAAAAAATGAAATCTTAAGAGCTTTATTATTAAGCTAAGGATATGTTGGCAAGTGTTCATTGTAATAAGCGTGTTATAAATCCATTTATTCATCTCATTTATCCTCTATAATTCCCACGCAAACACAAAACCAACGAAGAACAACTGAAAACCAAACTCAGGTGTCCTGAGTGATGTTTTTCTCTTCCTATTTGAATTCAGTGAGTTTTTCAGCCCCACAAGAGAAAGAAAAAACCCCAAAGGCAGAAATGAATCTTTCATATAGCAATATCATGATAGAAATGCCTTAAAAGAGAAAAAAGGAGGAATACGATATTATCAGTCTGTTTTCACATCCCCAGACTATTGTGATAAATAACATTTGGCTTTTCTTCTCCCTCCCCGTTCCTGTGGAAGTCTTAGCGCTGTTCCTTCTGGGAAAACTTCATCGTACAAATAACAAGATAAAACCACTTTCTCCATGATGGGAGCTGGAGATGGAACATTACCTTGAGAAGTCAATGGTCCTCATAAGATTATGTTTCTATTGCGTGGGGAAAGCAGCTTTCTGAGACCTGCCTTAAGTCTTAAAGACAGAAACTTCACAGACTGTGCCAGACCAACTTCACCTACAGAAGGGTTTTTGTGTTTGGGAAGGCAAAGTGCTTTCTCCACAGAACACGGTCTGTGATGTGCTGGGGCCGCAGCGTGTGCCGAGGCCTTGTGCTGACACCGAGCTGGGACAGAGGAAGGGCCTTCACCCAGACCCTGCAGCTGGAAAGTGTCCTGTAATCCGGATGTGCCCTTACAGCACTGGTGGGGCTTTGAAGAAGAAAGCAGGCAGCAGCATCAAGGCCAGTCTCTAGAACAACTGCCACACACACAGAGTTCTAACACAAAGGAAACTTCTCTTTTTTTTTGTGATTACCTTAGATAAGGAATGATAGGCCTTTGTGGAAGGACCCTTACTGTGATCTGGATGAGCACTTTGTTAGCACTATGACACAGAGAGAAAAGTAGCTGAGATGGTACCTAGAAGGGCCATAAAATACTATTTATTTTCAAAAAGTAAATCCCAGCATCTTCTGTCAACAGAAGGGATCTTGTATCTGTTTTAAATGCCTTACTGAAACAGGACACAGCTACCTGAGCAAATAAAGAAAATTTCAAGGACAGATCATGTCTGGAATAATTCTCAAACTAATGCTGAGACCAAACGCTATCTCAATACCTTCTTTTCAGTCTTTACATTCAAAAACTGTCTGGTGCTGAGGCCCCAACAAAAGCCGGAGAAACATCAGGCTGCTGGTGCATGAGTGCACCTTCCGTGCTGACCGGTCAGCCTGACCTTGCTGCAAAAACACCTGCCCTGGGGCAGCGGCAGCCACAGCACCTGCCCCACCACAGCCACCAGCTGAGCGCTCCTGTGTGAGGGGCCTTGTGCTCAGGGAACTCGGGCACAGAAGAGACCAAGCCAGGCCCAAGCTGGTCCCGGGGCCCCCCCCACCCCGAGCTGTATGGGTGGGATGAGTAGGCCTTAGGCTTCCTACAGACATCCTCCTCTTGTCCTATGCACAGAACGCTGTTGGATGTGTTACCCCTCCCTTAACTGCTCTCCATGGGCACATCTGAGCCACTGGAGTTCTTTCCTGTCTCTGCGTACAAAGCAGGAAAACAGAATCATGGCCTGTGAGAAGTGTCTGAACAAGCACTCAACACACACACGAACAGGTGTGCGCTCACACTCACACACTCACAAATAGTGATAAGAGTTAATACTAAGTAGATTGTCCTGGTGAAAATGGTGATCAGCTGTAAGTCTAACAAGAGCAGTTCATTTCAAATACCTATGCTCTGTCTCTGTGTGCCTGCGTAACCGCACTCTCCTCGTTGCACACCCAGCCCTGGGCAGGTTCGGGTGTGTTACAGTTCAGGGCACTGCTAAGATATTCCTGTGGTTCAGTGTGATGCACACAGACAGGACACAGTTGTGCAGGCTTTTCCTGGCTTTGGTGTGTATTAATATAAGGGGTCCTCCACTTAATTTCCTCTTCTTTCACTGGCTTATCTATTTATCCTGTAAATATGTGTATATATATATATATGTGGCACCTTTGAACCTGCCCATTCTTACTGGAGTTTCAAGCTCATAAAAATAGTCACGTTAGCTGTTTTTGCAGTCCAGGTGTAATGTCAGACAAAGGTTTTCACTGCATCTGCTCATATGCTCAGTCTTATCTGTAAATGCTGATGTGTAAAATGCTTGCTTTTTGTATATCCTGTGACCCTTAGTGCTTTACCTTTTGGGAGAAAAACACTGTGAAGTCTGAGAGCCTGAATTTTATCAGTCTTATGTTTTATTTCTAAAAGAACATTTTATAAACTCAGACATTCTGTCTCCTACACTAAGCGGATAAGGAGATGTATCATTACATTATATATATATATTGGTTTTCTTTTCTGGTATGAAATATTTTCCTTTCATTTATTTTTTCTTTTGCCCTATCTCAGCATGATACAGTCTCAATTAGAATGAACAATATTGTCTGCACTATGCATCTTAGCTCTCATTTGAAAGCATTTTTGATAAAACTGACAAAACCCTTGTTTCCTTTTTCCCTCTCTGAAAGACTGTTTCATCCAGCTATTATAAAGTGTAAGAGCAATGTGTACAAAGGTGGTTATTAGGTGAAAAAGAAGGGGAAAAATCAGAAGCTTGATCACTAGTCTGAGTCCAATACTGCTCCTCTCCCCTAATGACACTATTCAATAACTAGGTTGTATAATAACCAATTTGTCTCAGGTGAATCTTGTGTTTCCAAAAACTGTCAGCAGCTGCCTGGCTCCCAGTCTTGTGCTCATTCAGCTGTGGGTGCCTCTGTGAGGATTGCCAAGATAGCTGATTAGTGCATACTGTGGTAGCTTTTCTAATTAAGGCTTTTCTCTCCAAGGGTGTGAATTTCACATTTTGGTAGTGAGCCAATGGATTAGACTCTTTGTTGACACAGCTGAGTGGAATTTGAGGTTACTTAATCCCCTAATGAATGGCCCCTCAAACTGTTGCCAATTCACTTCCCCAGAAGAGTATTTCAGAACAAAGAACCTCAAACCTATTTTTTCAGACGTTTTCAACATAGTACTTTTAAGCAAAGTTGATACTTTGCAGTAGTTCTTGGCAGATAGTCTAGCTCTGTAGAAAATGTGATCTGTTTCAAGGTATGTACCCCAAATAGGTACCCAAATAAGTATTTTTCTCTCAAATAGTTAATCCTCTATCTGTTTACTTAAAGTCAGCTGTTTAGTTATGCTGATGATGTTTCATCAATATAAACACTGAGAAGTCTTAAGCTTCTTGGGAGGAAAAAGTGAAGCTGAAGCAACAGTGTGAAAACAGAAGAACTCCCCTCCTCAGACGGAGTGTGAGTAGAAATGGCTCAGTTCGCCACTCCACCCATGAAGTGAAGTAGCTGCCACTCTGCAAGCTGCGCACGGAAGGACCAGTCTTACCTGAGAGGCGACGCTCCCCGAGTGCTGTATTTTGGATTTTAAAAAATAGGAAAACATCAGAGTAGGTCCTAATGAGGTAAGAAGGAGCTGAGATCTGTGAAGTTGAGATTTAACATCTAAGCAGTAGGATACCCTACCAACCCTCCAGTCCCTCTGGGAGGTCACAATGAGTTTAAGTAAGTCTGGTAATTCTCCATTCAGATTTCTGGTCATCATGCACAGGATGTGCTCCCATCCTGTCTCCCGTCTACATCCTGTTTGGTTTACCTTTTCTTAGGGTGTTCCACTAAGCTGCCAGGGAAGCTGGTAGTCCCAGCAGAGGGTGGACCTCCACAGGCTGCAGCAGGCTGTGCCAAATGGTGGATCCTAAATCTGGAATTACTTACCAGGTAGAATAAAGCTGGCAATCTGGTTGGGACCACCTTGTCCACTGAGTAAATGATGAGAGCGAGTGGAAGGGGAAGGAGAGGGAGAAAGTGAGAGATTTCCTTGCCGGCGTTCCCTATAGTGGAGCAGTTGCTGGAATCTATAATAGCTGTGGAGAGCAGGGAGATGCCAAGAACCTGACACACAGTAATGGAGATGTGAGAGGACACACGGGAAAGGCTGGGGTGGGCAGGTGAGACCTAGCAGTGACTCAGGATCAATCACCTTGGAGATAAGGCACTTGAGAAAGAGGAAGCAGGGAGCTGGGACATGGGAAGCTGAAGCTCCTCTATGTGTCAATAGGCTACTGGTACATGTACCTTTGGGACAGGTGTCCTGCCTTCGGCTTAGATAGAGTTAATCCTCTTCAGCCAGTCATGTTGGCTTGCTAAGAGGGCAGGGAGGGGGACACAGCAGGGACAGCTGACCTGGGCTGACCAAAAGGGTGTTTGATACCCTGTGCTGTCACACTCAGTGTATGAACTAGGGGCTCGCTGCTTGGGGACGGGGTGGGCGTTGATTTCCAGGTGTTGAGCAATTGCACTGTGCATTACTCCCTTTGTATATTCTTTTTCTCTCCCTTTATTGTTTTATTAAACTGTCCTTATCCCAGCCCACGATCTTCACATTTTTCTTTCCATTTCTCCTCCCCATTCCAAAGTAGGGGAAGAGGTGAGAGTGAGGCTGTGTGGAGTCAGTTGCCAGGTGGGGCTAAACAGTGCTGAAGCTCTCACAGCCTCAAGGAAGATGGCTGAGATGATGGCTCAGTGATAAAGTTGCACAGCACCTGTGGGACTCCTGGCAGCTGCTGTAACAACTTGATTTATTTTCAATTTACTATATATTGTTTTTTGTGAAAAAGGTCTAACTGGGGAGCAAGGAGGAAGGTTGTTTATTTCTAGGTGATGCTACCTGGCTCCTGCGGCACCCTCTGGAGACTTCCCCTCCTGAAAACCACTGGGTAATGCCAGGAAATAGAATCCTCCTCTTGGCTGAATGGCTCAGGCAAGCAGCCTGCAGTTAGAAAGTCACTCCTGGAAGAAATGAGGGGAGCTGGTACAAAGCAAACACATAAGTGTAAAACAGAAAGACATTCAAGGGATCAGAGGAAAGCAATGAAAGTTGTTGAAGAAATATCTTGTCCTTTAAAAAAATCTAGGGAGGGAGGAAATTTGCAGCCAGAGCCCAAATCACACAATTCCTTAAATACCCTAAGGTGGTTCAGAATGTTGATTCCAGCTTCAGCATTTTGGCTTCTCTCAGTACGCGGCCAATGAAAACCAGTTAGTCCAAATTCTGCGGAATCCCTGCTCCAGGGAACACCCAGGTATTTTCAACTTCCACAGCACAGAGGAAAGTAAACTGAGAATGCCCTCTGGAGAGAGGTGGAAATGAACTGGGCAGAAGCCTTGTGTACCCTTGCTGAAAGCTCCAGACCCTAGCTCTCTGGCAGCTGCTCCCTGTTACTGCAAGTTGCGAAGTCCCTGGATATTTAGATAGGGAGCCAGCTAATAACCTTTGGGCAGTGTGGTGCAGGGTTTCTTTTTCATTTCCTCTTATTTTTTGGTGTACAAATTAGCAGAAAACAGCTTCAAATAATAAACTGATTTAAAGGTGTTCTAGGTACCACCCCTGTCACTGGCAGCTGCAGCGAAGGAAGGGTCCAGCGCAGGGAAGCAGTGTAGTTGTGTCCTTCCATTTCCTTCCTTAAGGCCAGCTGAGATCAGATCGGAACAGGTTCTAGCTGTCCTTTCTTGAACAAACACTTTTATAAGCAAGAGGAAAAATTATGCTAAACATAAATGTCAAGAAATGATTATTACTAAAATACGTAACACACACTAACAACAAATCAGCAATAGTTGTTGCTGTTGTTTAAGCTAAGAGTGTTATAAAAACAGAACTATGTTTAATGTTAAGCAAATTCAGTTGACTAATTAAATAGCAGGTTATACAAATGATGGTATAAATACTGTGATGATGATTTCTAGCTACAGAGTTCCTAAGTGTCGACAGGAGATTGTTTTCTGTGTATTCACTGTGTAGAAATCATTCACTCCAAAGCTGGTGACTGTTGTCATCTGTGACCATGACAGCCTCATAAAAATAAGTGGATATAAAATGATCTAACAAGTTACTTTAATTGTCAGTGCATTGATGATGATAATCTCAGGCTTCACTGTTTCAGGTTTGAGATAACACTTCATATAAAGGTTCAAATGAAATAAAAATCATGATCTCAAACCTTAGAGAAGGAGAGAGGCAGATGACTGACAGAACTGAGGCCATGGGTTTACTGATCACAGAGGTGAATTCATGATTTTGCAAAGAAGTCTTTCTGCCTTCATAGGATATGGACTTCATCTTCCAGTAACGATTTTCTTGCTCTTTTCATTATCTCTCTCTCTCTATCTATCTCTATCTCTCTATCTATTTCTCTCTGTCTGTCTGTCCCTCTCTCCATTAGCTCTGGTGCACACCAAGCTTTGCCCTCCGCAGCCCTCCAGCTGTCCATGAAGGCCCCTGCAAGGTGTGGGGTCACACAGGCGCCCTGTCAGTCACTGGTACCAGGGTATCTGTTCAGGATACACCCTTGGTTTCCTGTCACCCTTTGCTACACTCCGCTCACTCACCTGATAGATACAAAACTGCTTTTTTTCGCTAGGATTATTTGCTGTATTTCAGCTGTCACCCTGTGAAAATACCTTTTTCTCCTGATAGAAACAAGGCCCAAGGAACCAGTAACTCAAGCAAGAGAATTTGGGTATTCTTTCCTTACCAAACCACTTGCAAATGATGACAGAAAAGGGGCAAACTTTCAGTAATGTGATAAGAAAGAGCTAAATCAATGGATATGCAATTAGAGAAAAGAGGGGATGATTATAAATGAGCTGTGTTTCATTTAGATCCGAATATATGCATTAGCTTTCATGAGTTAAGAAAATGTATTGCCTTTTCAGCACAGTATTGGTCCTTAATAATATTAAAGGCATTTGACTTCTTTGACTGGGAAGAAAGCCAATTCTAATCACAGGCACTGGTTCAATGCCTTTCTCTGTTTTATCTCCCACATATTAGTGCAGCAACATTTCTGCAGGCCCAGTTGTTTATATGAGTTGGTAACACAGCGTAGTTTTCTAGAAAGTATGTAATTTTGTTCTACAAATACTCAAACCCCCTTGGTGGAATGACTTTTTTAATCACCTTATTCATCACATGGACACCACATTGTTTTTGAAAGAGCTTGAGTTAGTATTGCTACAATTATTGTAGTCAAGAGTGAACAGAAAAAGAAGAAAGAACAGGGAAGAACAGCAGAAAAATGACTGACAATAGTCATAATGAAAGGAAAACAAAATCAGTTTTAAAAATCTGTTTTATCTGTTTTATCTATTGGTCATAGCTCCTTCTCAGGTAATGGATTTATATCCGTTATTATATTTTATGTATCTTTTTTATGGAAATTCAGGCATAAGGTTAAATTACAAGGAAGAACGGTTTGCTTAAATACATTTAATGAACTTTGCCAAGTTCCAAAATTATTTGTATTGTCAGGAAATCTCAAATACAGACTTTTCCCAGGCTGAAATAATACTGTTTATCTCTTGGGGTGAAAGAAGAAATGTACAGGAGAAGCCTGAAATAACATGAATTGAAAAGGATTTTAAAGGCCTGCTCAGTCAGTTCTCTGTAACAGCAAGTTTAACCAGTGATATTATGTCTCTGATAAAGAAACATGAAGTCTATCTTGAAATAAAAGGGTAATTCCAGGCATTGTCACTCCACACAATGCCGTGCCACTGAGTGCTACTAACCTGGTGTTTGATTCACTGAACCATTTCTTCTATATATTAAGAAGAGAGTAACTGATTTTCTCCTCTGAAATAACTGGAATAGCTGGAATAGTTCCTATCCTAAAGTGCTGATTTACGTGGCCTTTGACATAATTGTCTCCCATCCTTTTTTTCTCTAATAAAGCATTAAGTCAGAGAAGTGTCACTAAAAAAACCTGCTGATCCATTTGTCACTCCTTAGGAAATTACTGTTAGCCTGCTGCATTGCATTCATTAAAATGTTTGCTTGGATTCCTCTTCTATCTTCTTGAATTTAACTGAAAGAAAGAAGGCAGTTCGGAGGAAATTAAAAATAAAAAGTCTTATTATGATAGAGTTTAGTTCTCACAATGGAAGATCCCAAAGTGTTTTTCATTTTGATTTCCCAGCTGTCATTTTTATGAGTGGTTAAAGGAGCACAGTCTAAGCCATTAAATACTTTTACGTTCCATGGGACGTGTCACCCCGTGCCGCCACCCCACGCAGGTCTCCCAGAGGAGATGCAACTTTGCAAAGAAAGAGAACCTCAGTGTCCTCGTAAATGTCCTTCCACTTCCCAAGGTTCCTTTCACTTTAGTTGTAGATTCATTTATATCCTGTAAAACCTTATATTCCCTTGTACAACTCTGCTGCTGGGTATTTGCACCATGAACACAAGATCATGAAAATGCAATTCTGAGGAGCTACGTGTTCAGGTGAGAGGAATATCAAGGCACAGGAAGCTACCTGGTTAATCACTATTTTCTGTCTCTTGAACAGTAAAAGGGAAGTCGCCATGGTCTTTACACACATTTCTCATCTCACATTAAGCCTAAACGACATTTGTAAGGATCTAAATGGTAATTGCATGGGGAAACACTGCGGCCTGTGGTGTCCTGGCCCGGGCCAGTCAGTTTCCAGTTGGTTCCGTCAGGGCTCACATCTGCAGCCACCTGAAAGAGGTAGGAAATGAAGCTCTCTGTACTTGTACTGAGATTACATTGAAATACAATAGAAACCTTCCTATCTATTTACCATAGGAAAGGAGGGAAATAATTTGCCATGTTTTTTTTGAGAGATAGGGCTTATCTTCTTTTCTTCTCAAGTTTTCCTATCTTTTAAAAACCAATCTTTGTTCATATCACAGGAAGACAAAACAGGAAGACAGCAACTTATTTGGGTGCTCCTTCTGTTCTGCTATTAAAACCCATAGCTTTCTGAGACACTTTTGCTAGAATATGGTAGGGACACCAAAGAAAATAGAATTACCTATTACTTGCCTTGCTGCAATACGTTCAGCATTGGTGTTTGTCTCTATAATGAATACAACTATGTTTTTTATCTCACCAGGAGTCAGTACCTCCAGCAGTAAAATATCTTCTAATCTTTATTAGAGAATATGTTTGTGTGGATCTTCTTGCAAAAGAAAACTGTGAGTAATACCTAACACCAAGTCAGGCTGCAAGTCTGAATGCTGGATTACACTTAATTACATTAATCAATGCAGTTCTATTACTGTCTCCAGCAACAACAAAATCTTGCCTTATCTGCTTGAGTAACTGCTGGCTGTGATCAGGCACCTGACCGAGCCTTTGAAGGAGGATGTCCTTTAACACAAAGATAAAGCAGGTGTTTGCTCTTCCTGATGCTCGTGCGAAGTTCAGCTCCTGTACTCCCTGATTGCTTCCCGAGAAGAGAACTGCTCTTAGGCACACTCTCTCTAGCAACACCTGCCAATGCTGCAGGGCTTGCAGGTGCCATATATCCAAGTCTGTGTCATTAGTGTCGGTCCTTCACGTGGCTGATTTCCTCAGCAGCTTTTCCCAATTTGAATCTGAAGCCAGCACTGTCTTCTGATGGGCAGGTCTGGCACAACAACCAACTTCACAAGCTGCTGGGCAGTCACTGCACATCATTATTTTAAACATTTTGAACGTTTTGGAATGCACTCTTAACTCCCAGTTATGTTTAGACTGCATTCATTTCTCCTCAGTGTTCTAAAGTACCAATCAGCAACACTTCCTTTATGGAGACCCCCCCCCCGGGATCCTGTCTGCTTTCTTCTACGTGGTGTCTTGTAGAATACTTTTCTCTCCCTTTCTGACAGCAGTTGCAGCTCCACCTGCATTAGGACCTGTCAACACCAGGAAAAATGCTAACATTTTATCTTGTTGCTACCTGATCCTTGCTTCATCTACCCTGGGGGAGGAAGGAAAAGAGAAGGAGAGCACAGTGGAAGTGGGCTCATGTCACACCAAAGTCCAGGTTTCATTAAGGCAGGGAGTCTAAACTCTCATTTTCTGCTTTGAAAAACAACAGAGAATGGTTATCTGATATTTTCTGTTGAGTGGAGCTGTGTATGTATGAAACACACTATCACAATTTTCCCTATAGTATTGTTTTTGACAGGTACAATTCTTTCTCTGAAAGTAACTTATTACAAACTAAATCTAATATCTGCTAGAGTGCAGCTGTATCAATTTGCACAGTCAAAATACAATGAAACATCAAAAAGTGAATGTAGCTCCTTAGCATGTGTCAGTCAATCCTTTCACTGGGATTTATGAACATGATAATGAGATGAGAGCTGACCTGGGGCTCCCAAACCTTGTCATTAATTAATCAGAAATAACAAGTGAGTGGAGTTTCTAGTGCTGAAATTTCCACTGAGGAACTTCAAGGAACAGTTTTCAGAGCAGCATGACTCATATTTTAATCAGTAACAAGAACCAGATTTAAGAAAAAAAATATGCCAAGTTACATTACAAAAAGATGCCACAGAGTGGGAAAAAATGAAGGGCAGATGCTCACACTTAGAAGTTTTCTTCAGTAATTTCCAAAGAAAAGGATGCATAGACATTATCAGACCAAACCACAGAAGCTGCTGCCACACTTCTGTAAGCACAACGTGCATTCTCCAAAGTGATAAATGACTAAGAATAAAAACACAATGTAACATTGCAGCAAAAGGTCTAATGTTACCCTCATTAATAGAGGGAGGGAATTAGCAAAGAGAAATGTGACTTTACCTCTGTAAATGGCTCTTTTCCTACACAAGGGTCACACTGTATCCCACGGCTATCCAGGTTTTTAGAAGAATGATGAAAAATCACCCATAGTGAGTGCAAAGACTGGAAGTGATGAAAGGTCTGTAATATATGGCTTTCTTTCAAAGAATAGAAGAGTTCACTTTACTTAGGGCACAGAAAGGAAGAGTGATTCAGTTGTAAAATTATGTTTAGGAGCAGAAAAGACTAGGTTTATCAAAATTTGTTTTCAGCTCATTAAAAATATATTATGATGAAAGTCAATGACCTGAAATTAAAGCTGAATAATTTAGATGAGTAATGGAACACATTTTTATGAAAGCTATAATTACTCAATTCTAAAAATGACCAAGATAAGCAGTAAATATTAGCAAGAATGATATTTTTATTATGACATTTATGATTTATTAAGATCTTCAAATGAAGTTTGAATTGGGGAAACATATTGGCCAAATTCAGATTACTGAGGTTAATATGAGAATATCAGAGAAATTCAAGATACACTAGAAGGCAAATAAATAGCGAGTTCTTCCCAGTTTTCAAGCTTTGCATCAACATTTCCAGATCTGTCTTTTACCCAATATAATCTCTATAGCAGCAGCGTACGGAACAGACATAAGGGGTGTGTGTGTGGAAAGCAGTAATGGTGAAATGGGGAAATCTTCTGCACATCTTCTGCAATACTTTTCTCTCTTATTTCCTCTCTTTCTCCAAAACTCTCAGAACAGTTTCCTAACAACAAGCTTGCGTAGGGAGGGATTTATCTTAGAAGGTTAAGGAAGCTCCATGAAGATAGCGCCTTTATGTTTGAACTACCAATAGCATTTGCCAGTTCAGCTGATAAATTCATGATGGATATTGGAGGAGATGGTGCAGTTGCAATATCAAATATAACCTGGAGAGTGGTAATAAACCCCACTGTTGCAGTAAAATGTAATTTTTAGAACAAAAAACTGAGTAGATGGACAGTCAGAACAACATTGCAGCTGACATCAGGACCTTGTTTACAGCACTGGAATTCTATGACCGTGTCTTGATACTCAAAATGGTGAGTTAGCCTTTATTCCCTCAGATAATGCTTTTAGATCAGCCTTAGAATTTTATTTTTTTATTTATTTTATTTTTTAAAGTGAAATTACACTGTTCTAAGGTGTTAATTTTCAAGACAACAGCCTAGGATTAGAGAACCATCCTAGTCAAGCAAATATTACTTCAAGCAGAAGGTGACCCGATTCCTTTATTGAAGTTTTTGTAGAGGGAGAGGGGCTGTTACTTTGCAATGATCAAGTCTCAGCAGACTGGAAGCAGCTGGGGTACCCAGCAGGTTTATATGGTTGTGATGAAACCTCCTGACTAATTTAACATCTTCAGAAGCAGCAGGCACCATGCAATATTAATGCTTGGGATGTCTGAGAGCATCCTTGCAAGACAAATGGAGCCCAAGGTGCAAAATCCCTAATTCAGCACTGGACACAAGTTCACTCAGCACAGCAGAAATGCCCTGCAGGTGCAGCATGTCGGATCCACGGTCAGTAGAGCTGCCTCTGTGCAGGGCACGTTAGCTGAGAGGCAGTCCCAGGTGAACACAGCTTCCAGAGCTATTCCTGATGGATTGTGTGGTGTTACGGGTGGTCTGAGGTGTCTGTTGGCCTGAAGGTCTGAAAATTTTACCTCATCAGTGTGCTACATTGAAGCATTATCTTCAGTAATCTTGATGATTATGTTGAATTTTGCCTCTTAAATGCCTATGCACATGAAGTGGGTGGTTTATGATGCAGTGTTTACATGATACAGCCTTGCCTTTATCACATGCTGTATATATAACATGTTTTTTTCTTTTTAGATCAGCACAATTATTTTTGTGAGCTAATTTTCCTCGCTCACCCTATTTTTTCTCCTTGTTTATCCATGACAAAGCCAATCCCAAGCTGTTTGAAGTCAGCAGAAAGACTGCTGCGTACTTCAAAGGAACCTGAGTGTGTTTTTAAGCACATTTCAGAATGAGTCTTCTCTTGTGCTCAGGAGTCATTTAGCCAAGGGGATGCTAATTGCAAGCAGAAAAAGCACCAAGCTTGGGTGTACCCCATAGGAAAAGGTCGTTCTTCGAAGTAGAGAGCTCATTTGTGCAGATGTGTTGGGGAAGGTGTGTTTGTGGTGGTATTGAGGAGTCTAAGAAGACAGAAATGATCTGTGTTTGTGACTGACTGGTGACAAGGCCAGAGCAGTTTATAGAATAAAAAACCTACTGGTGGAATTGGCTACACATTTTGTTCCTAACACATCTTTGCACTGAAAATGTATCCTGAATTAAATCTGATTTGATCAGATTTCAGCTACTTTGCTAGTGTTAATTTGCCTCTTCCAGAGCCCCACACTTCTCCCCATACAGCTTGACTGATTTGTAATGCAAACAGGATCCTTTTCTCTCTACTCTACTACTGGCCCATTTCATAAGCCAATTCAACTTAGTCATGATGTCTTAAACAACAGGAAACTTTTACTAAGCAGAGGTTTTGACTACCACATTTGGGATGGAAGGAATAATTGCTAAAACAGGTTTACCTTTTTTTTTTACGCTGTACCCACAATGTTGGCTACTTAGGTTGATTTGTTTTATGTTTTGCTAGAGTATCCAGATATACCAGCTCTTTTTTCTTGTGCAAGGGAAAATGCTCTATCAGTCTGCCCTGAAAAACACATCTAGATTAATCCTCCCTGCAAGACTAAAATTCATGAACTTAATGGCTTTTGTTGACTGTCAACGAAACCAACCAAATATATGCGCTTTTTCTGTGCTCATTGTTCTATCAGGACTGATAAAATTAGCTTTGCACTTTTTGCATTACAACTGCCCTATCAGTTGTCATTTATCCTGTCCTGTGCAGTGGAATGCATTTGCTGCTCAGATTTAAACAAGGTTTATGAAGCAGGATCCCATTAAATCTGTGTGCACACTGATTTCCTCTTTTATTCTTCTCATGCTTCCATCTCATGATGAAAGGACACAGACACTGCTGAAGGGTGACTGTTACAATTATAATCATCTGAAGACAAATAAAACCTTTTTCTTTATCCACATGGGAGCAACTTCCCTCCTTTAAGCATGCTCAGGAACTTCTATTGAAAGTATAGCTCAGGTCAATTTAGTGATTATTTATGTTGTGAACAGAATGAGTATCTAAATGACACATACAGAAGCAAACAGTTTGCTTGAGTAATTAGCCTGAGGTTACCGTGCTTCCCTGACTGGTGATGTCACTCTGTGAGCTCTGTGTTTTGAATACTGTTATCTGTATAATTAATACAGATTGAGGAGATGTCCAGAATTACAATCAATATGGTAACCACTCAGCCAAACAGATAATTGTATCAGGAGAAAAACATTAGCCAAGTTGTGTTGGGTTTTGGCAGACACTGACTTTGATAACCATATTTGGCTTTGTTTGTCCTCAGCTGACACGGGCAATGCAGTCTCCAGAGATGAACAGATGCACACGGTTCACTCTGTCACCTGGTTCACCATCTCCTCGTGTTTTGTGTTCTCTCTATGGCAACGAGCTGGTAGTGGTAGAAATTTGGCACAGAGACTCAGGAGCGAAGCACATGCACCTCTGTCTGAACACACTGAAAGAGAATGAGAGGAATTTTGCATTTGTTGTGTGCAAAGAGTCGTTCATCCTTGGCAATTGTTAATAGGAACTGTGTAACACACACCTTAAATGTGAGCCCCCCTTGTGGCAGCCTCTGTTTCTATCACATTTCTATGAGTGCTGGATATTTACCTTCTGTGGGAGAAACAGTGTGAGCTCTACTTTTTTTCTTGAAGAGTCTTCATCTCATTGAAGTTACACAAAGAGAACAGAAGAGAGAGTTTTCATTTTTTTCATGCTCAAGGAATATCAGGAGTTATCTTTCAGAACAAGCATAGTTTTATTAAACCTTTTTCCTAACCAAAATTACTTCGATAAGTTATCAACCTTTTTTTGTATTTAATACTGTTCTGACGTTTCTCTCTTTTATTTTCTGACTAAAGCATTGCAGGTAAGGGAGAGCTGTGATTTAAGTCACCATGTTGACCAAAGAATGCTCTCTTTCAGGGAAGTACCACAGGGCTGTTATTGAGTGTTAGTGCTACTGAACAAATTTGTCTTAGAGATTTAAATTCTCTATTTTCAGACAGTCTATCCAATCCAAGTAACAAGAGATTCAATTTTGCTCTTTAAATGTAAAGCACCTGCATATAAATTAATGCTCACAAGTTACAATTCACTAGTTAGCAATTTTCTGCAAGATTAATGTAGGTAATACAGTGAAGACATAGATTGGTAATTCAGCTTTTATTTTCCATTTTACTACATGGGTAAGATATTATACGACATTAACCACATAAACCAGATTTGTAAGAATCATTTTTAAAATTTGTAGAACAAAATACTGTTATCTATTCCCTACTGGTCATAAAAAGAATCATTTTGCTTCACAAACTTTAAAGTGCAGTCTTATAAATTATACTCACCTTTCCCATATTGGACTTTTCTGTTGGTGAAAAATGGTATCACTTTTCCATTTACAGTAACTATACAGTCAATATAGATAAATAGATGTCAAGTCTAGACTGAATATACATTTATGAACATTTGTAAAGCAGTTATATATATATCTTTAAATTTAATCTGCTTACTTGGATGATGTCAGACACCCAGTTTGCTTAATACATAACAATATTTAATAAGTAACAGTTATTTTTTTAAGAACTGTCATCAGACATAACATGTTTGAGTGCACATCTGAAATTTTATATCTGATATTCAGCCAAAACCACACAGCACAGAAATGATTAAAGAGAAATTCTTGGCTTGACCAGAATTCTGTGGCAATTCCAGGCACCATGAGCACAGCGTAAGCACAGGCTAAAGTCAGTTTGCATCATCAATTGATCACAATGGACCAGGAGCCAGTGCAATTTAATTTTTAGTCTCTATCTATTAAAAACGACGGGAAACTTGCAAGATATTTTTTTTGCGGTCTTTACAAATGTGCTTACCATGAAAAGGTAGGTTTCTAAAAAAATTATTTATACCATAGAGATTGGATCTGCACAGGACTGAAAACCAGTTCACTGCTGTCAAAACATAATTTTCCAAATTTGAGAATGGATGATCTGAAAATCGTGCATTTAAAACGAAAGGTAGGAATGAGGTTGAACATTGTGATTCAAATTGTCAGTCCTAGGAAAATATGTGATCCAACACACCAGAGGGATCAGAAGATTTGTAACACATTTCTATCAGTGTGTTTTGTGTCTCTAACCTTGAACTCATTTCAATCACATGGCTGCTCTTGTCTCTTTCAGCAGCTCATGGTGTGAGGGGGTGCACTTCGTTAACTCTGCCTTCACTTCCTTCCCAGATCTCACTGACTGTCCCCCCAAACAGGGAAATTGGAGAATTAATCAATTGCATATGTTTTGTGTTTTGGTATCCAGATCCATTTAACCATCTCGCTGACACTTTGTCTTAAACCATGACAACAATGGAAATTTCCTACTGATTTTAATGACCTTTGAACCAAATCCCTGGAGTTCTACTGGCTTTGAATTTTATTAACTACCACTGTTCTAGAACATTTTCAGCAAAAAAACCCCAAACCCTCAAACAGACGGGGAAATCCTAGTAATGTTCTCCATTAGGAGAGGAAATTATATAGTCCAGCAGTTTCACTACTCCATGACTCATGGAATGACATGCATGATGAGTTTATAAAATTAAACTTGGCTAAAGAGGCCAAATGAGAAGTTTAATTAGTCAGCCAAATAGTCGTAATCCTACACATTGTTCTGTTTGTGCAAAGTATTTGTGTCTTCTTCGTATTACATAATTATGCTAAATAGAATTATTAGCTTAATGAAGCCCCAAAGTATCTCATTGAATTCCAATAGCTTTCACCACTGTCAAAGCTTGTAGTTAAATAAATAATGCAAAAACCTAGAAAATGTTTGCAGTTGCATTAGTAAAAATCAAACCTTTGGTGGATAAGGTATTCTATGGAAAAATCACAAACTCTTGAACTCCTTATCTTGTTATCTTTAGGAAATAAACTCAGGCAGCTGCTGGGACTCAGTTGTGCTCAAGTTTAAAGTCCACAATATCCTTTGGGACAGATTGTTCGGTCCTACTACAAACTTCTTGTAGTACTACACACGCATTAAGACTGAAGTACTCCAGACAGGGTGAGTTTAGGGCTAACACATCCTTTGAAGATGAGGATTCAGTTTAATTACAGTGTTCTGCATGGGGATAGATGACATCTGTTATATCCCAAGTAAATAGAAAACAGTAATCTGTATATTCTTTATGGTTTTGTTCCTATGTCCTTTATTCCTTTTAAACAGAAATTATTTTCAATTTATTTTTAAAAAGAAAATCTATGATAGACAAAAAAATCAGTATTCTGTTAGTCTGTGGTTTGTGATTGAGCAGAATAATGCCAGCCCCTCTCCCTTCTTTTCTTGCGTACACATTGTAATCACGTCACATCCTTCCCTCACTTTCATATCAAAATAGTTGGGGAAGTGAAGCAGAAGAAACTCATCATGTCTTGCTTGTCAGGCATGACTAGTAGGAGGTTCCATGAATTATCTGCCATTTTGCCTTGGCCAGGAAATTAATTTGCAACTGCTTTTAAAAATTCTAGATGTTTACCAAAAGAAGTTATCATTCAGAAGTACTGAAGCACAATGAAATGGAAAAAGCAGCACTATGCTTCCTGTTCTCTTATGCAGTAGCTGCAGTCTAATCTCTGATACAGTCCTAGCAAGAAGGAGAAATACCGATTTTAGCTGATAGTGACTGAGAGCTCAGCTCTTGAATCTTAAGCTTGGAGCATCTTTTGTCAGTTTTCTAATAGAGCTTGGGAATCAAAATCTGAAATCTGAACAAATTGTCTGGAGTCTCTGTCCCACTGATCTGAGCTTCTCTCCATTACACTGTGTAAGCTCTTTACTATGACCCTGAAATCAAAGCCAAGAACTGTAAGACCTGTGTTTCTCATGGTTTCTGCAGAGCATGTCTGGCGGTCCCTTTGGGCATCGAGGCGGTCACTGGTAGCAGGCTCATGACTTTGTGCTTGACTTGGCGGCTCCAAAGCTGAGAATTTGTACTACTTGGTGATCATAGAATCATAGCATGACCTGAGTTGGAAGGGACACAAAAGGGTCATGGAGTCCAACTCCTGTCCCTGCATGGGACACCCCAATATTCATCCCGTGTGTCTGAGGCCATTGTCCAAATGCTTCTGGAATATTGCCAGGCTGTGACTGCTTCCCTGGGGAGTTGTTCCAGTGCTCCACCACCCTCTGGGTGAAGAACCTTCTCCTGACATCCACTCTTACCCTCCTCTGGCATCTTCCTGACATCCCTCAGGTCCTGTCACTGGTCACCAGAGAGAAGACTTCAGCACCTGCTCCTTCTCCTCCCCTTGTGAGAAAGCAGTGAACTGCTATGAAGCCCCCCTCAGTCTCCTCTGGGTAAAACAGACTAAGTGACTTCAACCACCCCTCAAATGACTTCCCCTCAAACCCTTCTTTTGCCACCAAAATCTCATTGCTAGTTGTGTGACTTTGCCCTGGAGTGGGAGGTGCTCTGGAGCTGCTCGCAGGCTGCAGGGCAGCAAAGGGCCAGAGATCCATTGTCTTGCACCGCGTCATTCAGTTGCCTAAACCATATCTACATCTGCTTTACTTGTTCACTGTTAATGGGATAGGGGAATGTTTTGTTCCAAACATCACTCGATGTAAATTCGTGTCACTGATGTGAGCAGAGCTGTAGCAGGGCTTGTTGCCTCACGCTGTGTTCTGCTCCTTAGACTGCATTTTTCTCTACAGTAAATTTTAGGGACTCTCACCGCTCAAAAGTGTTGCTATGCTCTACATTGCCAAAAATATGTTTTATTCATGTGTTAATGATATCCTAGATAATTTAATATAATGTATCCTTAACTTGCGATTTAATGCAAATAACATTACTATCATGAAGAAATGCACAGAATTTTATGCAAAGAGCATCCTAGCTGTTTATTCTTAGTTTCCACATGAAAGGCTGCTACTATGGTGTATCTTCTGGGCTAAACGTTGTTATAATTTTCAAAGCCTCTTAATTGTACAAAAAAAGAACAAGGAAATGTATTTGCTAAATTTAGCCTTGTCACAAAGTGGGTTTTTTTAAATTGTTCCTTTGAGAACACACAGAAAACTTGTGGTGTTTGGTATTTCAAGAAGAACGATCTCTAGAAACTTTTTCTCCCTTTGTCATTTTCATTTGTAAACCTAGTGTGTATCTTGAAAACGTTGCTCTGGTTGTACAGGAAATTATTAATTTCCTCTGTCTGTTTCCATTTTTTATATGCTCAGTCTGTGATTTTCAGGCTCTGTTGCTTCCTTTTGATTTCTCTACCATGTGCAGAGAAGGAAAAAAGCTACCTTTTTTATTATATGCTTCTCTTCTATTATCTCTGTCCTGTTACATTTGTGCAACTCCCATTTCACCTCTTTTATGCTATTTTCTCTCAGAATTTCATTGATAGGAATTTGAGATAGTCTTTTCAATAATATACTAATGAAGTAACAGATTTAACAGACGGGATCTAATCTTTCAATACGTTTTCTAATAAAAAATAAGACTGACAGCAATATCCTCTAGGGAAACTGTAATGTTGACTTGTCCTCGCGTCTCACTACCAATACAATTGCAAAATAGTGGAAAGGGGAGAGATAGTTCAGTGTGTTCCCAATCACCCATTCCCAAAAGTGGAGGTGATCCTCAGAAAAGTTGTGGGAATGGGGGATAATTTGTCAGGAATCCTAACTGAAGGCACCGATTTGCAGAGCTCCGTGCAACACTGAGCAGACACGTGAGGATCTTGTACCAGGCCTCTGCTTGCATTCTAAATGTCACCATGGGGAAAGATGTGTCAGGCCATCAAGGATGAGGTCAGAGTATCTGCGTCCAGTTTAGCCATGTCAACAGCATTTGATGATGTTGACCATCCTAAATCACTCTGAGTAGTTTGTGTGTTACTCTGTATTTTAGTTATGTGAACTACAACTCTATTTATTGAGAAACCTCTTCAAGAAGCAGAAAGAAATTACCTTTACTGAATTTGACTAATAAGGCAAATGTTTCACTTTGCATCTCTTGGCAGAGAAAAAGTTCTGAGCACACAAGGGAAGTTTTGCTTTGCTGGGTCAAAATCACTTGTAGTTTCAGAGAAATTCGAAAGGACATTTAAATATAGATAATTAAAGAAAGTGTGTTAACACTGACTTCATATAGAGAAGCAAATAAGGAATAAATAAGTAACATTTGCAAATGTTATACTCTAAAATCTTCAGGAAACTAAAAAAAAAAACCCCAAACCTGTTCCAAATCTACTTTCAAAGGTCAGAAACCACAAATGAAAGGCAGTTCTTTTAAGTTTTCTTAATGCACCTGGGAGACAGGTGCTGATCTCTTCACTCTTGCAACCTATGATAGGACCCGAGGGAATTGCAGGAAGATGTGCCGGGGAGGTTTAGACTGAATATTAGGAAAAGGTTCTTCACCGAGCAGGTGGTGGAGCACTGGAACAGCTCCCCAGGGAAGCAGTCACAGCATTCAAGAAGCATTTGGACAAGGCCCTCAGTTACACCATGTGAATGTTGGGAGTGTCCTACGTAGAGATAAGAGTTGGACTCAATGATCCTTTTGGGTCCCTTCCAACTTAGGTACTTCTATGATTCTGTGATTCATTGAGTGGTATTTCACTCTGGGTTGCTGTTAACATCAGACATGTGGCTCTTAATTATGTGTAGTGAGGTCCACCCCTACAAAGAGCTTTATTCCCCTTGGTCACATCTTTCTGAATACTTCCCTCCTGGCCCTGTCAGCCCTCAACCAGCCCACTATATATTTTAAGATGGTCCAGCACTGAGATTTTTTTCTTGTCACGCCAGGACTGTCTGGCCAATGACATTTATGGCCACCAAAGGCATCATAAAATTTAGTGGGAATGATGACAAATTGATAGCTATGGGAAACAGTCAGTAATCTGCCATAAACTATCAGAAGACAGCATTGAAGGTCCAAGCTAGCCAAAAATTACTCCTTCAGGAAAAGCTGGTATGTAGGCCACTTAATGCCTCTTGTAAAACATTCCTTAGGTTGAGGGGTGGGTGTGTTTTTTGGTTTGTTTGTTTTTAGCATTTCCCTTGCTTTACCATCCTCTGTTTTTAATGGACCCGACAGAATGTCTGCATGCTACAGGTTTGCCTTTTTTTTGCTTTTTTCTGCAGGTCATCTTGTTCAGGTATGGTGAGATCCAAATGCCTCATCCATAGTGATAACAGCTTGTCTTCTCAGGACGTAGGTTCAGTGTCAATGCTTCTTTGTAGTAAAAGACAGTTTTAATTGTTGCAGTTGTCCAAACCATCACAGCTTAAAACAATCTCCTGGGGGAAAAAAAGTGGGGGCAGGGACAGATTACATAGCAATGTAAAAAAAAAAAAGTCAGAATATTGATTTGTTGGTTTGGGTGTGTTTAAGATAAATACTGATTTGTTGTTTGGGCTGTGCCCGAAGTAAACGCCAGCTGGAGTTACCCTGGGAGATTTGTCATCGCCAGGTCGCTGCGCAGACACCAAAGGACCCGTCCATCCCCCTCTGGCTGAGCGGGTCAATGGGGGGGGGGGGGAAGCCGGGGGGCTGCAGCGGGCCCTGACAACAACTAATTAAAAAGCAGCAGTAGTGCTCAATCTTGAGAAGGACAGAGTTATTTCTGAGTGTCCTTGTTACTGTGTTTGTGAGAGGCAGCAGCAAGCAGTGGTCCTGCACACCAGTGTCACGCTCCTGCCACAGCCGTTTTTCACCACAGCACGCAGTACTCCGATGAGTGCAAATATTGAATTATACTGATATTTCCTAACTCATTTCCAGAGCTGTTATCAGACTCGTCAAACCTTGGCTATGGTTGCTTTCTTCCATTAGGTTCTCCATCAGCCCTTGGTTGACCTGAGCTTGCATAGCACCAGAGAACTATGAGTATCCGGAGTGAGCTACTTCCAGTTCCTTGTGCCCTGTCCTGTACATGTGGAGCTGGAAGGTGCAAGTGACATTACAGGTTTCCCTGTCTTCTCATCAAAATGCACCCTTTTGTTGTACAGCTTGTGCTAAGATTATTAAGTGTTTGGCTATTGGGAAGAATCAAGATCAGTAATATGTATAAGCAGTCATTAAATTCACTATGCTTTCTCAATTTGTTTGTAACACACACATATTATTTGACTTTCTTGTAATTGCTATGAAGGAGAGTGCCAGAGTATTATTTACCTGCTGTGTTACAATTAGCATGTTCCTAATAGCTTCAAAATGGAAAACTAAAGCTCAACATCTGAGACTAATTAACAGTTCATGTCATGTCACGCATTTTGGGAACTGATACTTGTTGCTTCCGGCAGAGTTAAGAGCCAGTAGAATAACATAATAATCATATTAGGGTGCAAGTCTTGTAATTAGTAAAAAAATGAACGTAATCTAATTTCTGGAGAGATTGCGATCTGAGGAAGTGGGGGATATTACATTATATTTGGGAGACAGATACAAAGGAGAGAAAAAGAGCTTGTATTTTTCATAGTGCAAATTCAAGCCCAGCAGAAACATGATTTATTTTCATCAGCGTTATTGAGTGTAAAGATTGCACAGAAAGTATATCAAGAGGGCATCAAAAATCTATCATTTGGATTTCTGCAGCTATAATCTCTCATAGTCTCTCATCATTCACATAGGGAATGATGGTACAGATGCCCCCTGCATAAAGTACTTCAGCAGTGGCGAGTGGCTTCCAGTTAGCACTATCAGTCAAGCATGAAAATCCTGATTCTTACTTCTCTCAGGACTTCCTTCAAGTATTAATTAAACAATATCACTGAATATCATTTAAATTTCTGCTTGGGAATTGTCAGCCTTGTTCTAATTAAATAGGAGCCTTGGAAGAGCATTTGGCTTGAAATTTATTGCAAAGAATGAATTTGAATTCTTCATTCCTTTTCAGAAATAGGTGTTCTTGCCCCTGGCAGAAACACTTCTTTCCTGGAGTTCCTCTGATAAAAGACCTATGGTTCTCCATATAAATTTGCCTGTTCCTGATGTTGGTATTAACCTTCAGTTTTGCTCTTTCCATTCTTCATCCTGTATGCATATAAAAAAAAAATGTTTTATTTCCTACTTTCCATATATTATCCTTGGATTCTGGTCTCTGCCTGCTTCACTGACTTTTTATTGAGGTTGGGGGAGGCTGCAGGGAGCTAACCAGCATTTTATTTTTTACTTTACTGAAACACTTCTTCCCTATTGGTCTTATGGGAAATATTGTTCCAAGGTTCTTCACCTGTTCTCATTAGTGACCAATGATAAGACTCAAGAGAATGGAAGGAGTGGTTTTGGTTGGACATTAGGAAGAGGTTCTTCCCCCTGAGAGTGGTGGAGCACTGGAACAGCTCCGCAGGGAAGCATTCACTGGAATATTCCAGAAGCATTTGGCCAATGCCCTCAGACACACGGGGTGAGTGGTGAGTGTCCTGTGCAGGGACAGCAGTTGGACTCGATGATCCTTCTAGGTCCCTTCCAACTCAGGTCATTCTATGATTCTATGACCCAGTTTTGGTCCCCATCATAAAAAAAAAAAGATATGCACAGGCTGCAGAGGGTCCAGAGAGGGGCCACTATGGTGATCAGAGGAGTAGGAAACCTACCCTAAGGCTGAGAGAATAGGGTTTGTTCAGCCTTGAGAAGAGAAAGCTTAGGGGAGACCTGATTACCATATACCAGTACATAAAGGGTGTCTACCAAGAGGATGGGGACTCTTTTTAGAGGAGTCACATGGAAATCACTGCTAACCAGTAAGGAAAGATGATGTGTCAGTGGCTTTAATGTGGTTGTCACAAAGCAGGTGTGCTTTGATACCAGACATGAAATGCATAGAGGCAATGGAGAGAGCAGAGGGAGTGACTTGTAATTCTGTTATAAATGGCAGAGATGGGGTTTGATCTTGTCATGGCAGAGATGTGAGAGGAGGGCTGCAGGTCCAGCCATCTCCAGTGGGAAAGCTACACTGAGACTGCAGGGACAGTACCCTGGCTTTCTCTTGCAGATGCAGAGTGACACAGTAAGACAGCTACTAATTACCTCCCTCTTCTGTAAATGTCATTTACTGCCTGTGCACTCAGCACAGTCTGTGTGCAAGGCGTGTGTGATTTCTCCCCTTACTTTCACTCACTTCTCAGCAACTCTTTGTGATTTTCTTAACTGTCCCGAACTGGTGTTAAAACATCCCTGGTGTGACACATTTCCATTGTTTCTGGATCACACTGTTACAATACAAAATTGTCTCATAACAAACCCAAGTTATTCTCTGGGTGAAAGAATGGCAGCGTTGTCTGTCAGAGAATAGTCTGGGGTAGGGCCAGAGCATCTCAACGCTGTGCCAACGTGAGGGTTGTCTTTGCACCTTTCCAGAGTTAAAAGCACACCTGCACTGTTCCTGAAAGGGAAGGGTAGGAGACACAATGTGCTTTTATGAAACAATAAAAAAGCTCTGTTTCATATTTTTCCCAAGTTTCTTTATCACTACATTGTTGAATCTTCCCTCTGAGTTCTTCCTCTGGGTGAACTTTTCCTGTTCCAGAGGCCTAGTGTAGAAAAGGCTATGCCTGCTGCCCAGATTTAGGAATGTGCTGCCTACTGCTTCACACCTCAGGATTTGAAAGCAGCTGAGACATCACTGCAAACAAAACCCACTGTTCTTTGCCTTTCAGTATATAGATTAAACTGTCACTGTACCTTTCCTGTAAGGGAATCCACTGAGGAGATCTCTTTTACAAGATGACTAGTTATGGTGGCAAAACTGTCCAAATCCTGTCACTTTTCTGGTGACAAAAGGTATCACTTTTCTCAGCACCTTTTAAAGTTTGGGGTTTTTTTAGGCAATTCAGTATTGCCTGAGTTAGTTCCATACCTTGCAACAATATACAATATGACTTCATGGGTAGAACTGCCTTTTAGAAAACTTGATCCTTGTACAATGAACAGCAAATCTGTCAACTCTGCGAAGATCTGCATTACATGGAGGTGAGCTGAGTAAGACTTTTGTGCTTGGTCAGGCCTTGCTTCTGGAAAGAAGCCGGTATGTGGTCACTTCTAACTCTGAGTAGCAGTAACCTACTGTATAATAAAGGTCCCCATTTTGACTGAATGAATACAATATTCAGAATAATTATTGTAGATGGCAAAGATCATACCAAATGCATTTTCTGATATTATGATTTATTTTTAGATTTTATAATGCTACTAATGTCTTTATCTGGAGTATTTAAAGAGCCAAGAGTCCCGAGGAAAAAAATTAAGTAACATTTAATTAAAGACTGTGTCCTAATACACATGAGAAATAAATTAAGATTGCACAGATAATATTAAAGTTTTGTAAGATATCGGTAGGTAAAAATAAATTTCTGTACTAATTCTACCAAAAGATAGTTTGAAAACTGCCCCTGGAATGTGACTTCAGAGAAAGCTAAAGTTGTGCAAAATCTCTAGAAATTCAGCTGTTCGGTTTCTGAATACATACGATTGAACTAGAAAATTGGGACTTGGCATCTGTCTAAGATCAGATTAATGGCAATGAGGTAGCAGGTACCAAACAAATATACCGTATCCAGACCACAGATAGTATAGGTATTATTATACCAAAGCGTGTATCTGAACAGCAGCATCTCAATTTATTGGGTGTATGGAAAGAGTCAAACTGATAATGTGTGCATGCTTCTAAGCAGAGTCAAAGTATTTATTATTTTATTATTTGACTATCTGAAACAATCACTGTATTTAATAGCCCATGAATGCTACAAACATTTTCACTTTTATTGTCTTCAGCAACATTGACCTGGCTAAATTTTGGGGCAGTTAAAATTATGTAATTGCATGTGTGTCATCATGGTTACACAATCTTTCTCTAGTCTTTTAATTAACACAGATACAATTCCTTGTAGTGCATTTGTTTTCATTTCATTGCAAGTGATGCACATGATTTCGTAAGTGACCCAGACGATTTAATGGAGCTTTTACAGTTTTAAACTAGTAATTGGATTGTTCTGCAGCTATCTAGCTGGGTTTATTTTAAATAGATTTTAAGCAAATTCTACTTCCAGCTAACAACTTCAAATAACAACTGCAAATGGACACTTAGTCAAACGTCGTGTTCCCAGCGGATCTTCCATTTGGCCAATATCTCATTATGAAGTTCCAGATCTGCTTAAAAATTGTTAACTACCTCTGACAAGCACCCACTTCATTTGCTGGGAATGTAATCCTTGGCCCTAGTACAGAAAGCAACACCTGCTTAGGTTTTGCCCAACGCAAGCACAGCCAGAACAGTTGATGTCAAGGGGGTAAAGGTACAATAAGGCAAATCAGCAGTTTTCCATGTTAGCTTGCAATTATCTGAGCTTCTCATGGATCTATGGACGTTTATCTAAAACATAGGCAGAAAGTGGAGGTGAAGATGACTTTTCATGGCACTAAGTTGATCTTCAAAGAAGTTTTAGCAGGTTGCAAAAGTTGCTTAAAATATCGCTTCAATAAATTTCAAAATGAACAAAGATGCTGAGATGAAATAGCTGGAGATAAATATTCTTCAAAGTTTTTGATGTTAATGAACACACCAGTACGGAAGTCCTAAAGAAATCCAGTGTAAAGCAGAATTCTTTATTTGTAGGTGTCTGAATGTCTGAAAGTGAACCAAGGTATTCCCAATACTTAATTTGAGGAAGTCTGTGAATGGACATTGCATATTGTATTCTCCTTCTCAATAACTTTATGGAGCGTTAGGAGGCTGTAGATTTTGATAAGAATATCAATAAGAATATCTTAGTCTTCCCTTAGATGACATTTTAGGGGAGGACAGTTGAATTTATCTCAGTTTTACTCACAGAGTATTATAAACAGACAACAGCTTATCATTGCTTCAGAACACAGAAATCGCTGTGTGATTTCAGGTATGTTGAAATGCATGTACTTTAGCCTGAGACTGTTGGTAATTTGTCTCTCCTGAAACAGATTTCACAGCACTCTGCAGTCAGCAATAACTTCCATCTGATGTTTATCCCATGTAAAGATATCGTTGATCCAATTTACCCCAAACTAATTTTAACCCATAAGCAAGGATATTTTTCACCTGTGAACTGCTGGGGTTTAAGTAAACCTAAAATAAATACGGAGCTAAAGATAAAATAAAAAAGAAAGCTAAATAAAGAGCCGTGTTGTTTCCATGTTGTGTGTAGTAGTAGAATACTGATTATTAACTGAAACCTCGCAAATCTGGCAAGGATTTGCCTGCATTCATGAATATCCTGAGAGAAACCACTCCGTAATATTGGACCAGAAAAAAATGAAAGTGCAAATACTAAAAATTATCATCACTTTAAAGCTGTGAAAGCAAGGAAAATAATTAAATAATTTTTTCTCCCTGATCCTACTGAAATTCAATGGAAATTGAACTTGTCAGACTCGGCTAGAAATATTAAATTTAATTTAAAAAATATTTTACTTCTTGAATGCAGACATGCATATAGTCATGTGCTGAAATGTGTGCTGGTGGCTACCACAGTGACATCCCCTCATCAGTGAATACTTTGATATCAAAATATTAAATATTTTTACTTAGTCACATGCTTCTGTATCTGGAACAAAGCAATACCGAAAGTATGTAACGTTTGAAGCTACTGCGTTTTTCTTACGTGATGTTGAATGTCAATGACTCAATTTTCTGGTCATGTAAAAGTACTTTGTAGTTACATTTGTTCTTAGTTAGGAGATAAAATACCTGCTAATACGTTGTGGTCCTGAGACTACTATAGTAATTATGAATAATCTTACTTACGCCAATTCTTCTGAAGCACATTTCACAACAACTAAAGTGAAAATCTTCCTTCACAACAGAGATTTAAATAAATCTTTCTTTATCAGTGGTAATGATAAAAATATACTTTCAACCCTCTACTGATTGAGTAAAAGACTGTCTTTTAAAGCTTTTAAGCTGCTCATTTTCAATATCTTCACACAATTTCAGAGAGCTTTGATAACAGATTTTTTTTCAATTCCTATAGAGGCCAAAATAAAAGACTTCATGACTTTTACAACCCAATAATGTTAGCTACATTTGAAAATCATCTTTTTCTAAGTAAGGCTTGAAATAAAATGGTAGACGCAGTTGAAGTTTGTATATTTACAAACAGTACACAACAGTGTAGCTTGTATGAATACCTTAACAGACAAAGGTCTGTTAAGGTCCTGCCACAAGAACTTAGTGTAGTAAAGAGAAGATTAATTTACCAAATCCTTCTGTTCCCAGCTGACAGGGCAGCAGAGAGATAGCGAATTAAAAATCCTATAAATCACTAGTCCAAAGGCAGATTCCATTCCTGAAGTCTCCACGGTTAGTTTTTCCTTTGATAGGGTAGATTCTTGATATCCCTTAAAATATAAGGAATAACTTTAGGCTAGAAGAGTTGTGTTAATAACTCATGAAGTTCTCTCATAGTCTGTAGAATAATTATTTCTGCTACACTTGTTACTCCTGTCATAAATTCAGCTGGTCATCTCATTTCACCTACAGGAAGGCAACATCCTTCTGTGGAGAGATCTGGCAGATGCTGCTGGCCACTGCAGGGAGAAAAACTCAAAAAAGGGTAGTAAACACAGCACGAAGGCTCCCAGGTACAGTGGTTCTCATGATCTAATTTCCAGACATAACGCTTTTCCAGCAATAATTTTATAATCAGTCTGACTTGTAAATTTCTTGAGTTCTTTTCTATATTGGTGAAGAATTTTCCCCAATCAGCTCCCAATAGATGCAGTAAAAGACAGTGATCGTGGTAAAAAAAATGACTTAATAACACGCCTGCCTCTTCCCAGAGACTGTGGAGCGGCTCCGTACCTCACGGTCCCCCTGTGGTAGTAGCTCCCTAATTAAAATTCTATGCAGCTCTTTGAGAGTGGAGCACGGTTATCTTAAGATGATATGTACTCTATTTTAATGCTTTGTCTTACTCTGCTGTTTCCTAAATTCTGCATCTGTTTGATACGTACAGTTATATAAATAATTACTCTCAGGATGCCTGATGAGCATATTCAGCTATTCCTGAATTTCTTGGAAATTACAAGGAGTCTGTTTCATTGATGCAGCTACATCTCGCAATTTTGCCCTGGTACATTACATAACTTCTCATTTAGGGAAAACGTTGTGGAGGCTGCCTTGTCAGATGCAGCTTTGCACAGTGTCTTGAGCAATTGCTCAGATGTGAGGGAAAGTGTTATGATGCTTCCGCCACAGGAGCTTCTTACTGCAAAGAAAATGAGACGTGTGCCAAAGAGATCCATGGTTCCCTGCACTAGTTTTAATAGAAAACATCTGAAAAACATATATTGTGATTTGCCTGTGAGAATGAGCAGGGATCTGTGGGGAATTGTGCCTCTATTTAACGCATAACGCCTTCCACTGACAGAGCTCTGGATTGTTATCTTTGCCCTTTGTACCTACTCTGTTCTGTTGTGGATAAAGCATCTGGGAGTAGGACTTCAACAATTTACTGGTTTGAGTTTTACTGCCATAGAATAAGTTCAAGAGTATCTTTCATTGAAGAAGTGTAAGACAGCTTTTCAATCATCCGTTCCCCATAAACTGTAGTGTGTCCAAAACTTCAACACTCCTTGGAGATTTTCCTTACTAAAGATATATTTAAACAAAGCATGCTCCATTGCTTCTGTACATACCACATATTGTACAGTTAAACTGCCTTTAGGGCACCCATTTTGTTGTGCAGATAGCTCGCATTTATTTTTTTATTCTTCCTTTTCCTCACCCGTTATAGCCACAAAGGAGTCAATTACTTGAGATTAAAAGATTTGATTACAATCCAGAGCCCTGGCAGTATGATTTCTCTCAGCTTCAAGTGTGTCTTTCTGCACTTTTTTAAAGCTAAAGCCATTGCTGGATTTGAAGCAATAGTATCATTGTAACTAAATCTGAAAGCATTCAGAGAAGAGGTAAAAGTAGAGGTCCTGAATCTTGAAGACAGAGTAAATGCTTTAAAGATATTGTCTACTAGATTAAATTATTCGCATAATATTAAACAATTCAGAGGTCCATTTAGACTGCAGTCTGGTTGACACAGATGCTGTTTATTCTGTGCTTATGTAGTGCTTGGTCTGCTCTTTCTTTCACTGTTACTCTCCATTACAGAGTAATAAACATTCTCTCCTCCCCAGTTATGGGACCCATCCAGCTTTGTAAACTTTTTGGTTCCTGTAGCAGAAACCACGAATAAAGAAAAATCCCGACAGTGTCTTCTAGATGTCTACTGCTAGGATACAATTAAAATGTAGTCATTGATCAATTAAGAAATTTGCCTAAACATATATATGCTATGTATGTACATATTCCAAATGTAACTTTGTCTTTATAGTATACATAAACCTGATTTTAAACATCAGTCATTTGTACAGCGTGACTCACTGTCATTTTTATGTAGTTTTTGTATGAATAGGTGGCTCAATACGGAGAGTGTTGTGTGGGAGTGAATGACTGGCTAATGGAAATTGAAAGTCTAAGTGTTAATGAGAGTTCAGTGTTATTTTTCATGCAGTTACCTCTGGCCAGGGCTATTACTTCTAGAAATTAAAAACTAATCAACTAAGGTGCTTTTTGTAGTTTGTTTTTGGTTGGATTCTTTTGTGCCTGGCAGTAAAGACAGATTTAGTTAGTACTGAATTGCTGTTCAGTTTTAGTGAGTTTAAAATGTAACCTGTGTTGCATTTAACAGGCTCATAATGGGAAGCCTTCATAGTTTGACATTTAGGTCTATGAACGTTCAAGGAGGAAGAAAATAAAATGAGCCTTTTCCTATGCATGTGACCAACAATTACAAACAAGGCAAATAAGGCATTTTTTTAGAAGAAAGCATTCAGTTGTAATTGAATAATATACATCAGGACCATACTGCTGTGATGAAGCTCGGATGCAGGAAGGGAAGTCAGCAACTACTTATTTCCTGTGTAGGTACAAGTTTTAGGCATTGCTCAGGTGTCGTTTGTAGACCCCAATGGTCAAAATGATGACTGCAGGACCCAGGTACGTGGCTCTGAATTAAAGATACCATTGCATTTCTGATTCAGAATTTGTTATTGGCAGCAGGGAGCCTTACTCATGTGAGCTCTCCTTTTTCCAGTTACTTAGTGAAAGGAAAAAGACAGCATAAAACAGTGTTAAAGATCAGAGTATATGTATCATTTAGTATTTCTGGGGCTGAAAATGTGAAATTATAAGGTGGTTTTCAGAGGATAAAAAAAATACCTCTGGAATTCTGGCAATATCTTAAAATCTGTCATTTCATTGTGATGAAACTATGAGCGACAGCACAGCCTCAGTGGATATTTTAGTGTTTTGTCTTAAACTCTCTGTCCTCAGTGTTTCTGTAGAAAATACACATAGTTGATTCACAGTCAAAAAGGCTAAAATTAACTGTTGAGTGAATATTTTGGTTGACTCCCTCCTCTCTTTGCATATAAATGTACCTACCAGCATTGTGTTGTGAAAGACTTACAGTAACTATTCAGCCTGTGCAGTTCCAGTGACTTAATAATGTTAGTTAAGTAATTGGCAAACCAGCAATCAATAAAACCTACTGTTAAAAAAAAAAACAACCCCAAACTTTCTGAGCTGTTTTGAATGTGCTTTCAACAATATCATTTGTGAATATACAGGTTGGCATATCATGTTAGAAATGGCTGGTTACAGCAATCGTAAATATTATCTCTACTTTTATAGACTTCTCAGTTTGTAAACAGGCTTTAAAAGAAGAATAGCGATTAAAATTGAAAGTTTCTTTTTCTTGTATTTTGAATTATGAAATGGTACATTAAGAACATTTAGTAGGTGCAGTTCATTATTGAAAAGGCATGTAACTATTCTGTTAAATAAAACATTAAATTACTGTGGAATTGAATAAGTAATACAAAGCACCCAGAGATTGCTACCATAATTGCAAAGTAAGCAGACGTTTGCTTGTATTGCTTTAGAAGTGAAAGGAAGTGAAACTGCTGATATTTCTCAATAATAACTAGTCTCACAGGTTTTTTCTTCTCCCTCAAGAGGGATATACAAACGCTTTGAGACATTATGTTTCCATAATGAATTGCAAAGTCCAGTACTAGGAAACTTTCCGGAAAAACTGTTGGTTAAATGAACACGAATGATAAAATACACGGCATGTTTAATGAAAATCCATTTTAGAATGTAATTAGGAAATGAAATTATATATTGAGATTACATTTTTACCTTTTGGTTCTGAATTCTGAAAATCCTATTACTTGGATTTATGTTTGTTCTGACTCAATAGCTTTTTTGATCTACTCTAAATAGTTGCAGGGCCAGAGCAGAGAGTTTAAGATACTGAAATTCTGTGAGTGACTACACTTAGTAGCAATACTGGATTTTAACACAGAAGGTAGTTTTCAAGGAAGACATTATAAAAGGACTGTGAATGTAAATGCAATGGGTTTGCAGCTTTAAGATGTCATTTATAAGGACTTGCTTCCTAAACAAAATTAAAGTGGTAGCTTATATACAATATGTTTTATGCAAAATTGTATACATTATACCACAGAAACATGAAATATCCAAAGTTATAGGTTCAGTTTTCACCTGAAACTTACATTTGAACTTACATTTCTCTTAAGAACAACAAAATCATCACATTTAGCATCCGATAAGCAATACTTTTTATGCAGTGTTGAAGGATTGGGGCAAAATATTTCAAGGCTTTGGGAAAACAGTTGTGTTATACCTGAATGAACTTGAATTCCTGTAGGTAAAGGAAATGTTACAGAAGAATCCTGTTGCTGTTACATTCTCTCTTAGATTTCCTTTTTAACTTGCCGTCAAAAGTGACTTTCAAAGTTTAGAGAAGCAAGTGGGACACGGGAAGCTGGGAAGTTTCAGATACTGAACTCATTAGGGGTGAAATTGCAAGGTTTAGCAGACATTTCAGGGATGTGCAAGCCAACTTATATTAACCAACCAAAAAAGATACAAATGACAAATCATGTAACAGAATAAAGATTCCCTCTTATTTTACCTGAAGCAGAGCTTCCTAACAGCTACCTGTGACAGGGAAGAGGCTGTTTCACTCCTCATTGCCAGCTTTTCTCTTTAGGATGGACTGATGTGAAATTATACAGCCTCTACGAATTAACAATTTTACCACAGGGCACAAAAAGATGTTTGGAGGAGCCATCTCAAAGTCAAGGAATAAATAAAACTCATCCAGACATATTATTAGTCAACTGTTTTTTCCTGCCTCTAGAAATTAGTTTGTCCTCTATAACGATTTCCTAAAATGGCATCAATTTATATTGCATATGACTCCTGTATGTATGATGCAGATGCCCTGTACATGTATCTATATCTTTGTATAGACACACAGCAATATTTTATATATGTGTGTACCTATATGAAGTTGTACATATTTACATGTCAGACAGTGCTAGTGAATGACTACCTCTAATATTGCTCTTAGCTGCCACATCTAGCTTCCTATCAGTACTCTGGCTGGTTCAAGACACCCAAGGCACACGCATTGCTGATGCACGTTTTCCAGAGAAGTCACAGGGACAGAAGGCCTCTCCGGCCCAGCCTCACTTACAGAGCCTGGAGAAATTCCTTCTCCTATAGCACGTGACGTGGCCAACAACCTACTGCTCTTGCACTCAAAGAGAGGTTGGGTCCGCTCCTGCTTTCAAGATGTGATGACAGCACACAGTTCTACCATTACACTCAGCTTTAAATCATGGTTTATACAGTGAGAAATAGGCAATCAACATTTCTTGAATATGATTTCTCCTCTCCCATTAATTTATGAGCAAGTAACTGGGCACACAGGGAACAGGTCAGTACATCAAAGAAATCAGTGCTTGGGCCCCCCATATCAATGCAGCACTTTTTTTTTGGCAAGTCTTGCTTCTCAGTAGATATAGTGTGGTCCCCTGGACCAAATGTTCCCATCGAGTTTGTCCTTTGAAACCAGTCAAACCACCACTACCAGCAGTTGATACCTTAAAATGCATTTGAGCCTTATTCTTAAATTGTTCCTAGTTTTGTTCCTAGTTTTGTGTTTCCTGGGTATTTCTTAATGCATGTTTGGGGACTTACTCTACTTCCAAATCATAGTTTTACTAAATAGGAAAAAAATTTTGTGCTAAACCACAGGCAGATCAGCTACAAGAACAGAAATAAGGTTGGTACCTAGTTTTAAACTAAAGATTGACTCTGTGTTGTTGGACTCTTGACGCAGAGCAGTAATTAAACCTGTGTGTACATGTGTGAGGGCTGGATGTAGCTGTTCCCTCTGGAGGTACTTCTGCCTCCTGCAGCAGTGAGGCACCAGGCTCTCTACTGGGAACGAGATCAGGATGTATGAGCAATCCCGGATCTGTGACTTTCAGGAGTCTGCAAACGTCATTCATCTGATGGTAAAGTATTTCCCAAGCTAACGTATTCCAAATTGGGATTATCTTTTAGACCCATAAAGTGTCTAATGGAGTTCTATTAATGCAAGTGCAGAGACCAGCTGGACTTTGTAAAGCAGTTTATCCTCCACTATGTGTAAAAGCAAAGGGACTGTTAAATCTAACAATCTTTTGTTCTGGCACACAGCCGCTGAGCCTGCTGGGCACACCCACATCTGGGGGTAATTTTGAAGAGGTGATCTATAGCGTCTGTGTTGATGAATCAACTGGTAAAATTCATAATACGTTTCACATGCAAATCTTATCTTTTCCCTGCTTTTATGTAAAGGGGTGGCACAGCCCTGAGTACTGGCTGATGCAGAGCATGCTCGGTGCAGGAAATGTGGAGGCAAGCACAAAGAAGCCTCGCTTGTCTAAACATGAGGATATGTTGAGGGCTGTATCCAGCAGTTTTGTCTTATGTTGGGTGTTATCATGGAG
This sequence comes from Dromococcyx pavoninus, assembly GCA_033558185.1. Classification (NCBI taxonomy): domain Eukaryota; kingdom Metazoa; phylum Chordata; class Aves; order Cuculiformes; family Neomorphidae; genus Dromococcyx; species Dromococcyx pavoninus. Next base: position 64,136 of record JAUMJL010000302.1, read on the forward strand.
ATGATTCAGTGCAGGTCGAGATCTCTTGATCTCTCACTGCAGCCAACCTACCTGAATTTTCAAAAATGACCAAATCCTACTTTAAATCTGCATAACGACACTGAGTTACTCTGTCAGAACTACAGACAGTATCGCCTGTCGGTGCCTTGTATTGCTGAACATACTTAAATTCACAGCATGTAAGTCCCCAGAAAAAAAGAAGTACTACAACATAAACCTTTGAATACCAGGAACACAGTTGGACACAAATCAGCCTTCACTAGGTGTGTGTATGGCATGCTGGGCTGTGTCAAGAGAGGATATTCACTATAATTTCTGTCTATGTCAGAACTTTATGGGCATAGGAGGTGTTCTGTATTTTGGAAATAATGCAGCCCAGTGTTCTCAGATTGGCCCCATAATCTTTATTCCAGTCTGAGGTACAAGGGAGGGCTGCAAGTGTCACTAGAAACAAGAACTGAAAGGAAAGGAGAGACCTTCCTGCTAAATCTCCTGCTAAAATGGAAGAGTACATAAGGAACTGATCGTTGCTCTGCAAGGCTTGATGAGGCTCAGGAGGAGCTAACTTTTTTCCCATCATCTCTGTGAGATGTTTTCAAACGAGACAGAACATGTACTGAGTACCCCAAAGTACCTGAAAGTATACCTGAGAGAAATCTGACTGGGTCTACCCACAGCAGCATATTTTTGCTGTCCTTTGTAACAGGCCACCTCCCACCAGCTTACGCTGGCTCATCAAGCATCTTTTATCCAGGGGTTTAGTGCTTCCTTATGAGACTTCAGGACAGCACCGGCAAGCGTTCGTGCTGACTTCTCAAAATACGATTTCTAGTAAGACAACTTAAATATCAGCCCAGCTCCACACTAGGTTTCCTGTACTGAAAATGTACAGTCATCTAAAAAAGCAATTTTTAATAACCTGTAGTCTGCCTATTAGTCAAATTATCCATTTTTCAGTTAAGAGTTTCTTCATGAATTAAAAAACATTTTGGTAATTATTATAGATGGCTGCAGGTTGCACCAGGCAGGTTCAGACTAAACATTAGGAAAAATTTCTTCACCGAAGAGGTGGTCAGGCACTGGTAAAGCTGCCCAGGAAGGTGGTTGAGTCATCATCCCTTGAGGTGTTTAAAAGACAGGCGGATGAGTTTCTGAGGGACATGGTTTAGTAGTGGACAGGTACGGTTGGACTCGATAATCTCAGAGGTATTTTCCAACCAGCTGATTCTATGGATAAAATAATCATTAATAGTTTACTTTCTCAGAATCTGTATGTGTGTACATAGATGTATTTACACTTACAGGCCCAGGAAATAGCTTTTTTTAATCACTTCTAGCGCTCTCACATTTGAAAATTGGAAGACATTGAAGATTGTTTTGTTTCTGTATGTCTGAAAAGCCTCTCTCTGTAGCTGTCAGCTTACTTAATGCTTTCGATATCTTTTGTGGTATGGGGTGACTCTCAGCTTCACAATATCTGTCTCATTATCATCCATCACTACTTCAGTCTGGAGGCAAGAGAATATAAGATGCATCTTAAGTGTGATTATACTGAAAAAAAAATGAGCCTGTGGATTTCTATGCAGTCTTTGTCAATGGTGTGTAGGAAACACTCATTTTCCAGGGAAAAGAATATTTTTTCTTATGTCATCTTTTTCTTTACTATTAATGAAGTGGAACAGAGAGCTAAGTTGAAAATGAATCACCATATAAATGATTTGAGAGTAAACTGAAGCAGAAGCAAATATTGGTTATGATTTTTGTGCAAGAAATCCTCTATGCAGCTGTTACAAAAACTCATCTTTTATCAATTCAAACTCTCTGATGTGGTAATAGTACTTACACCACTTCAAGAGAAATAAAATTCTTTGTCTCAGATAGTTTTTATCAAAATAGAAATGAATAATCAACTATGTAATTTACTATTTCTACTTGCACATGTTTTGAATAAAATTTCATCTCCAAATTCTACTCTGCATTTTTTCCCAAATGCAGTAAGTTTGTCTACCAGGCTTAACGGATCTGCCACTGTTAAAAACAATTACAGTTCGTGAAATATTCGGTTGTAAATTTTGTTATACATCTTGTAGATGAAACACTTTTCTCAGGTTGCTGTGAGAAGGTTTTGCTAGCAAAGTGGGCTCGAGTCACACGCTTTTGGGGTGTGACATCCCTTCAGCTCAGCCTCAGTTCAGGTCACAGACTGGCAGAGGTTGATCTTCCAGCAGTGCCACTTTACTGCAGACATTTGTGGGCATCGGGCTGGATGTTTCATAACTCGACAGAGCATCAGCCAAGCGGAACCGGATGGTGAAGGGAAAAATTATCTCAGTCCTCATGCTGGAAACTGTCACAGTTGCTGATTTGGGGGCAACCAAGGAGCAGTGAGGAGGATGTTCGCATTGCAGAGGAACAACACTTGGTAGATCTGAGGCAAACCCTTGGCTTCGAGTTATGTGAGCATCTCTGGATGGCCTGTGGGGTTCAGGGTGGCCTGAGGCATGGCACCTTGATTTCACCTTGTGTTTGCAGAGAGCCAGATTGCATAGGAAGGACCCCAGGCACCTTGTCTAACTGATACTGGTCGCGTGACCTTAGTGTAACAACAAATGCAATAGATCAAGACTATGGACAAGGAACTTTGCTGAGGCTTATCTATACGGTAGCTAAACAATTTTAAACCTCTAAAAGCCAGGAGATATGTGAGGTCTCCTCATTTCGATAGGATTAAGTCAAAAGCATCACGGGTGTCCACAGGTATCCCATATTTCTTGTTGTTCTCCCTGTTTTTGGGGACGATGCTGCAAGCTTAATGGCACGTGGGCCTGGCCTGCTAACACCTGCTTCCTTATGAGGGAGCCTCAACAAAAGCAGCCAGCTGACAGTATCCAGCACAGCTTGGTGAAAGAGTACTGGATCTGCTTTGTTCTAGACCTATGTTGTGTACCTCTGCAAGCTGCACCTTTTAGGACCTGAGAAGAGCAAGTCACCTGCAAGCGGTCTTCTGGTTGGTTGGTTGGTTTTTTTGTTCTTTCATCCAGTACAAAAGGTTTTGCTTCATTTTTAACAGTTTCCAATGAAATTACAAAAACAAATTCACTTTCTGTGGATGTGAGCAGGACAGCACTGGCAATATACAGCTTCACCCCAAATACTGACTGTATTGTCTGGGAGACCAAAGCAGGAGCCACTGACCATACTGATTTCCCTGATTAGCTGCATCCATTCTTGCAAGGTGGGACAGCTCGTATCTGTATAAAAATCAAGGATAAACAATACCAAATTGCATAGTTCTTTTCCACTTTCTTAAAAGGAGTGCTAATTTTTTTTCCCTAGCATTTGTGTTGCAAAAGCTTTACCCAGAGAACATCAGCTAGGGCTCTCTACAGCAATAATGGGAAATAAATGACTCCTTTGAGAAAAGAATAAACACCTAGTTACTTTTCATCCTACTGATTTTACCTTAGCCATTCCTTGAGACAGGTGCACAAAATAGCATAGAATGCCATTGAAATTCAGAAAATATCCATTCTATAGAAGTCATTCTAAGAGATTTCACTGGGTTTTGGCTATAAAGGAGATCACCAAAGAAATAACAATACCGTGTCAGGTTCAGCCCTCTGCTTTTTACCTCATTATTTTCAACCCCTAGCTTTGTTGCTTTTCCCATACTCTCTCCTTTCCTTTTTGGGTGCTGTTTTCTTTTTACGTTTGCACTTTCAAACCTAAGGTAAATGAGGAGACTATGTTCTTTTTTTTTTCCATTGCACCTTAGAGATTGCACCAGCCCCAGGGATCTTCTAATAAAAAAGTAACCTGCATCTTTTTTTTTGATGCAGAAGATGCCTCTGAGAGTTTCTACTGTGGATGAATCTCTGTATTGTCATAGTTTCTGTAGTGGTTCCTTACAGAACATCATAGTTTTCTTCTACTTTGGGGGAGAAGTTCAAACCGTTCCTGTCCACTGCTCAGACAGTACCTGCACGTGGGTACTGGCAGCATTGTGATCCCTGGCTGTTGGCTTGTCCTGCTTAAGCTGCAGCAGGGGTCTGCTTGCCTCTCTGCTCCTCATCTCCTACTGGATTATCTAGTACACAGGAACTGCGTCATAGTTCCTTTTGGGTCCCTTAAGAAATATATTGTACTATGTAATAATAATTACATGTACATTTTCTTTTAGGTTCGTCTTAATTCAACAACAAAGTCATTTTTTGACACTTAAAACATTTTCCCTTAGAACAGGTAGACTGAAGAAAGAGTAAATTTTACTAATATCTGTAATGTAGATCTGAGATTAAACCATGCAGCAAGATACATTTCCCTGGTTGTGGGCAATTATGTCATTTTTGGCAGATGCTCTGGAGACTGTGAATTTGATTTTATTGTCTGCTGCTTGTCATGTACCAGATTTCATTAAATAGATTAATTAAATAGATTAATTAAATACACAGAAACATCTTAGTAGTTTCCTTGAATATCAGATAAACTGTTTTGCTCAGTTTGCTTTTTGCAGACACAGCAACACAGTATAAGATGGTCCACTTCTCCCCGTAATTTATTTTGCAGTGTATATATAAAGTTGCTTAAAAAAGATGCTAGAGAGATACTGCATTAGGAATCTTTTCTTAATGCAAACATACAAGCTGCTTTTAATGACCAAATCATTCCTGGGGTTTATGCCAAACTTTCAGCAGTCTCAGAAGGACCAGTACTTGCAGCACTTCAAGCGAACATAAAGATGACATCAGCTTATTAAAACATAACAAAGCACGTCACTAATCTATCCAGGCAACCCACATTCTGAGATGATCAGAGCAAACTAAATGGTGGTTGTTTCATTTTGTCATTAGTGGCTAAAACCACCAATTTATTAGTTGGTGAAGTACAGAACCTTTTAAAATTCGCATCTCTGAAGAGCATTTATGTCGCAAAGTGAATGTTTTTTTTCTGGCAGAGAGTGGGAACTTAGACACCGGCCTGACCTGCGCACAGACTGTACTGGGCTTCTCTGAGTAGTATTAAGTCAACTCATCTGGTATAAAAGATAATTTGAGCACTAAGAATTCAGGTTTTGCATACAGATTGTGTGATCTGGTTGCAATACCAGTTATAGGAAACAAATGCTTCACTCAAAGCCAAAAAAAGCTCTCAGTCCTGATTTGTACAAACATTTTCACTGCTTTTAGTTTTCTTCTGTATTAGGGCAAGTCCACAGATCAGCTCTGTTCTTCACAAAATATGGCATTATTCTATCTTTATGCATTGAGCTGTTGAGAAACTGATGCTAACTACAGTGTTTGTCCACAAAAACGTCTGCTATGTTGCAGTTTAATGCTGAATTTTTTGAAATAAGCTTAAGAGACAAAAAGGCAATTCCACATCAACAGATAAAAATCATATTAAAGAAAAAGAACTTTTTACAGATCAGTAGTTCTGTGTTGTGACAACCTCTAAATATTGTGTATGTGGACCTTTACAGAAGGAAAGGAAGAATAGGTGGTGCCTGCCTGATTTAACCATGGCTCATGCTTGCTATCAGAGTCCCTGGCTGTCACAGTGCAGCCTGGTATCAGTTAATGAAATTAGAGACATCTATTTAAGTTCAATTACTTTAAATTTAGAAACCTGGCCTAAAGGAGAAGAGATATAAAGGATGAGAAAGGCAGTGCTTTGCTTTGAGGGGAAAAAAAAAAGGAGCAAATCTAACCACTGTGTTATGGTCTATCTAAATTAAACAAAGTATTTTTTCCTGCATATTGAATTTTTACAGCAACAGTATTTGATAGCTTCTTCCCACCCACAAGGGCAATACCCTGTTTTAGTTATATTACACATTTCCCTTTTAAATGCAATCTTGCATTACTTCAGATAAGTACTATGTGTAGTTCGAATATTTTTTTATGCAAAGTATAACAAGAAATTATAACGAGCTTTCTAACATAATAGATGGTCTTTTTTCTCTTGTTATCTTTCAATGGAATGTCTCTGTAAAGCAGTACAATCTATTACACTTTTCCCAAATGCATTATTTATGATCGCTGTAAAAATGTGCTTTATTTTTCTTACAATAAATTCATACCAGTTTCCTAAAGATAACTATATTTTATTGTCATTGCCAACTTATACCAGTTCTTATGGTGGATGTGAACACTGAGATGCTCATTATTGCCAGAAGCAGTGCCTGAAGGCCTCGTTTGAACCTTAGCTGATTTTGTGCTCTGTACTGACTAAGAAAACACAAACGAGAAAGATTTATGCTCAAACCACAAGTGGAGTGACTGATTGATGGTGATCAGGAGCAGATCTGAAAGGAGATTTACAAAACTCATCGCTTATGTTTGTTAATACCTGATACAAGAGAAAAAGTTCTGCTGTGCAAAATTCAGACCAAAGTTCTTTTGAAGTTTTATAATTATATGTGGTTTACCTTTCACAACTCATCACTTAACGAGTGCTGCTGAGTATCTGAAGAATCATTGGAAAAGCCTTTTTATTTATTTACTGGCTTGTTTACTACTCAAAGCTAAACTTTGTCAATACATTTTTAATTGGCTCTCTTTTTTCCTGTTGTCTGTCATGTCACCTCAGAGTAAAACATGGCAGGGTATCCGTGTGAAGGTATCTTTGCCGTGGGTCTGAACAAGAGCCAGTGGAAGCGTAATGTTCTCCAGCAGTTAGCCTGACACATAGTTCACAGCTCCATAGGGCTGGAAAAACCTACAGACCTGGCCAGTCTTAGCAACTTCAGCAGGAGGCAACCTCGAGTATGGTTCCTTTCTCCCACATTCTCTCGTGCCTTGCCTCTCAAGCTGCTTCCCTGGAAGCAGCCAGCCAGGGAGCCAGCGAACCGTTACCCAGCTTGTCACCACCAAGTTACAGCATGGCAGGTGTGCTCAGGGTGGCACCAAAACCAAAGGTTTCCATGCCCAAAAGAGCACCATAAGCTTATACATTCCTAAATGAAACCTAGAGCTGACCCTTGCTCCTGAAGCAGAACCAATGTGTCGAGCACCTCCTCTCCCTGATATAACGAATTTCTTAACCTTGGAAAAGATTCTTACAAATTCTGTTTCACTGCTGAGTGCCTCCAAACTTTTTATTATTTCATGCATGAAACAACACAGCTTTACTGGAGTGTAGATAACCTTCACTGGGTTCTAAAGCTCATTAAAAGGTGGTACTTCTGAAATTAGATTTTTCAATATGGTACTGACACTCAGGAAGGAAGCATATGGTGGGAATAAGATAAACTAAGCACACAGGTAAATAGTTAAATAACTACTTCATACACTACTTTGGGACTTCCAGAAAGAACTGGAAAAATAATGTTACAACAAACACAACTCTGCACTGAATTATAGGGACATTATCCAGAAAGAGCTCAAAAACAGATGAGCAAAACCACGCAAGCGGGGGAGAGGCTTTGTAGAAGGCAGAGTTTCAAATCTGAGTAATTTCTGATGGTTGAATGCAGAATATCATTTTGCATAGTCTTTTCTCTTTTCAAAAGAGAAAATACTGTCCTAGAATTGTAGGTGATAGTGTGAGGCCAAAGCACATACCAGCCCTGCACTCTGCCTCCCCTGCCTGGAGTGACAGATGCTACCGCACCTCACAATGGAAATGCTTCTCTGCCACAAGGAGTGGGTTTAAGTTGCCAAAAATAACATTGAAGAATAATTGAAGAATGGCTGCTTTCACAAGAGTGGCGAAGACAGCTCTTCAGACTTGTATTAATTAAAGAAGTTATAAACCCATTCTGGTATTTTTTCTTTGCAACTCAGCGTTCCTAAGTAAGGGCACTTGTTCTTCTTCTGCTTACTTGAAAGAAAAAGGGTGGCCTTAAGTACATATCTGGGTGCATATCCTGGGTTAAAAGCAGGTTCTACTCGATATAACCCAGTGTTCACTTCAGATCAGCATCTCCATAAGCTATCGCACACCTTCTGGCCTGAGTGCCCCTCGTGTCTGGATAATTGTGCTTTGTCACTCACCTTTCATGGTCACCGTCCAGAGAATTCTGTAGAAAAATGTTGTTCCACAAAAATGGCTTTTTCTCTCAAATAGAACTGACAGGATACGATTCCAGAAGGGAAATTATTTTTTGGCAAGGGCAATGCCAACCTGGAAAGAAATTCAATGGACAGGTTGTGTCTGGTGAGTGGTTGAGTCTTGGGAATGTGTACAAGGCCCACATAGATTTCTTTTAACCTTCTTTGTTTCAAAGCAGGTTATTTCATGGTCAGATTGTGAAAGGATAAAATCCAGTTTCTGTGACATAAATGTGTGACAGAAATCCTTAAATAAAACACGTATATCATCCTCTTATTCAGCTAAGCGTAACTTTAAAATTCCTTTTAATAACTAATCTACTGCAGTTTACTGTTATATGAAACCAAGCTGATGCTTTTTTTGATAAACGTTTGTTAAATTACAGGATAAAGGTTTATGCTGCAACTGTTTACTTGTGAAGTAGCCAAGAATTGTATAATGTATAATAAATGCTTGTCTTTAGCTGCATTTTGAAATATTAGCTTATAATAATTTAATCTGTTTCTAAAGGGGGAATAATTACTCTTGATTTAATGATATAATGGCTCAAAGACAACCTGGTCATAGAAAATGAAACATTCTTTTAATCTTACTTTATATCCTTTAAATAAACACAAATCCTTTCATTGAGACAAAGTAGCAAATGAAATTATCATCCTGGAACCATTCCTGGTTTTAAATACAGAATATTGATTTACATTGTCTTACTTTGCAATAAATCTTTAGCTCTCTTTTTCTTAATCTTTTGAATAAGCTCCCCAAAGAGATAATTTCCTTTAATATCCATGTAAAGATGTTAAATTATATGCTATATGTCATATAAATTACAAAGACATATAAAATTCTATAAATAATACGCTTAGGGATATTACTAGGCATTGATCCATGTGCTTCCTTGCAAATCCACAGAGTTGTGATTAACAGAACTTGAGAACTTTTGGAAAGTATTATTCCCTGTGATTCAGTGGAGTCAGACTCTTCTAGGGTGACAGAAATTAAATGCCAATTAGAAACAGAGAATGGGAAATGTGTTCAATAATTTTACTGAATCTGATGAAATTCTATCAGAAAGCAAGATAGCGCGCAGTCTTCTGTAGGAAAGAAATGTACAATATTGTCTTACTAAGAAAAAGAAAGCCTATATGAAGATAGTCCATGATTTTAGAGTCATATTAAATATATAAACAAATAGCTGTAAAGCTTGTATTTATAATTTTGTTGCTGCTGTTCTGTTGGTTTGTGAGGTGGTTTTTTTTGAGGGGGCTACATCTTTCAAAACCTTCAATTTTAAAAAAAGATGGAGTTGTATTCCGTATCTTATGAAAACTACACAAATGCATTATTCTTAATTTCTGCTGGTTCAGAACTGGCAGCTAGTCAGAAAAGAAACTCTGTACGCTGTTTGGTGCAGTACTGCATTTTTCTTTGCTGCATGTTTTGGAACCGTGATTTCAGACACAAAATCGCTGTGGAAATACACATGGACTAGAGATAAAATGACCAGAAGCTAAAAGTGATAGATCATTTTACACTGTAAAAATTACAGTCAGTTTTTAAAAAGTATTGCTGTGAATAGTAATAAAACCCAGGATTTCTAATTTTGACAGCTGGAGAATTCGCAGCCTTCAGAATTTCGTAGTTTGCCGTTCATAGGCCTTTTAAATCCTGCCTCCAGTGGGAGTCCTTGTCTCTTTCCTCTCTGAACACCTCTATGCCAGGATTACCGGCTCTCCCTGATGAGGGGGACGTGGTGTCTTTGCAAGATGCGGCCCCGTGATAGAACGGGGAATTGCATGACTCAGAACACTAGAAAATTCACACTGATTTTATGCTCAGGCATGAACATTTTTTTCCTGTGGCTGCATTGTCTTGAATCTAGAAAAGAAACTGAGAGTCCTTGTGGAAAAAGTAATAGAATAACTTCATGTGCTAAATGCTGAAAGAAGGTTTTTATTTCCAGCTTCTTACCACCTCAGGTTGGTGGAATTTTACTGTTTCAATCTTTTCTCTTTCCTGGAGAATGAGGTATATATCCATTTTATTCCACACATGGGAAAGCAGAGACACAAATTGATGTAAAACTACATAGAGAATAAGTCTTTTGTAAATGTTAACTCTGCATATTATTTTCTTTTTCTACCAGCATGAAAAACAGAAAAATACGACTATTATAAATCAAGAAAAGATCATGTCTCACAGTCTTTGACTTGAATATAACACCTCCTGATGATGTGGGCCTAAAAAACCTTGACTTTTTTCAGTAATTTAAGTGAGCTGTAAAATGATCAGCTCCTGCGGGTGAGTATCGTGAATTCAGAAATGGCTCATGGGAAATCAGTGAAAGCCTTGATTTGATTTGGTGTTTGAACATAGTGTAGACCAAAGACATCTACTAAGGATAAGGGTTTAATTCAGCAGAAAATAACAGCCCTTGTAGCCATGCTATAAATGTTTGATGTACCCTCGCAGCCAAGAACTCCATCACAGCTGGGTCTGGAAGCAATCTTTGCTGTTTCTGTAGCCTCTAATGACTCAGCTAGGGACAAAAATAGGGTCTGAGTTTCAAAATCTGATGAAACGAATGAAAGACAGTTTGGGCAACTAAGTGATTTCATCCTAGGAAGATCAGTCCTGTTACTGCTCCTTCTGTTGATCTCCACTACATGACAGCAAAATGCACTGAATTCTTGAGACTAACTCTTACGGCGCAGATTATGCCTGGTGAAAAACAGGACCTCTTTTCCTGTTACAGGTAGCTCTGGAGTTGCATGCCTTTTTATAAAATCACAACATTTCTGTATCTACTTGTGTAGGAATTTCAGAAACATCCCTCAACTTCAATGTCAATAACAATGTGCAGTAAAATGTGTGTTATTGGATTAATTCTGAGTAATTAATTCTGAGTTCTTAAACTGCAATGGATCTGGTCTGAAAAACTAGGCAAGTTTCTCAGGAAAAGCTGAAAAGCTTTTTGTGAGGGTATTTATATCTAGCCTGAGTTTCAGGTGCAATTAAAAAAAAGAACAAAAATGTACCAGACAGTGCAGAGCTGTTTCTTTTATTTTTAGACAGAGGTGAATGTGACCTGCAAAATCCAAACTGAATTTTGGTTAAGAACAAAAATGTCCATATTTTGGGGTATGAAGGAGAAAAATTTATGGTTTTAATAGATATGGAAAATTATTCAGTTCAGAAGCTCCGTTTTCCACGATAGATATTTTCAAAGATTTTGCTCTGCTTTTAGTTATCAATCAAGATACTACTGTTTCAAGCTGATAGTTGCTTTACATTAGTGTGGCTTATTGGTGTCACTGCTTATGAAGAGTCTGTCATGTTGCTTCTCTTTCCTGTGTCTCTAGTTACCTGCTAATCATGTTTTATGCTGCAGGAAATAATAAGATGCAGATTAATCTTTGGAATTGAGTTGTTTTAAATGTCAGACTCCTGCAGAACTTGCACAACTATGCTCAATGTGTTATAGCCCCCCCCCTTGTCATTTCTGCTCTTATCACAACACTTGTGATTGTGAATCTGCTAAGAAATGGGTAGGAAAAACTCTAGAGTTATAATAGCATTCCCTAATTTTTGAGTTATATGATTATTTAATGAAACAGGTGACACATAGGCACAGAGTTAATGTATTAGTTAGAACCAGTTCGAGACCTGAATTGTATTTTCCCAAGCCAGTAAACTTTTCCCAGAGCAATGTGTCTTAGAAATGACAATAAGTCATGGCTACCTAATCCTAGGTGGGTTTGAACCACCTTAATTCTGACAGCAACTGAAGGACAAATATATATGGTGTAGGGAAAAAAAAATAAGGATAGGGGACATGATAGCAAAGATTATTTTGATTTCATAGAAAGCAGAAGAGATGTTACTGGTCTGCACTGGCAGCCTGCATGGTACAGAGCGGTTTGTGTCTTTCAAAGCCTTTGTTCTTCAGCTCAGGAACCTTTAGGATTTGCCATTTACCTCGCATTGCTATTGTCAGATTGGAATACTCCATAAGGAATAAAGCTGCCAACACATTCTTATCAGATTCTGCTGCCTCTAAAACACAAATTTAAAAGAAACAACTTTCTGTAGACATTTGTTTGTTTACACAAATGTAACAAATGGGCATGAACCATACAATCATATGGTGCCCTCTCTCTTCTCATGCCTTAATTGGTTGTGAAATCTAGAGCCAGGGGGGTCAATATTGATTTGTTGTTCTTTGTGATTTTGGTGTGCTGACAGTTTACACTGCAGAGCTACTCACATCGCCTTGGCCACTCACCCTCTGTCAGAAGCAGGCAGCTCTGAAGGTTTGAGCTGACTGCAGCCACCGTTAATGGGCTGGCCCCATCAAAACAGGCACAGTATTTAAGGCATTATGCAGATATCACATTTGCCAAGTGAGATCGCAAAGCATGTATTTCTGAAACACAGCAGGAGACATTTGTCCGATCTTTCATGACATCACTTTTGTAATCCTGCCAAACAATGTATTCTAGTGCTGAACTATCCCTCAGCTTAAAAAGCCTTGCTGGTTTCTGTTTCACTGCACTGCAATCACATCGCTTCTTGCTGTATCCTTTCCTTTTTCTAGTTACTTTTTTATGTGCTTGTCCTTTGCAACTCACACTGACCCACCTAATGCCTTTAATCTTTCTTCCAAGACTATGTATTTTGACCAGACACACTGATTTTTAGACTTCTTTTGTTTCTTGCTGTCTCACATCTTTTATTGAGGTGCAGGGTCTGAAGCTGGCAGCTGAAGCTGGTCTAATGTGGTAGCACAGAAAAAATCACTTAGAAGATTCTCTTATAATACATCATTTTTCCAGTGACAATTCAAACTCAGGCTATGATTCTCTGCCAGCTATAAGGGTGATGCAGGAGGAGAGAGCGGGCACCAAAGAGGGGGGCAGGAATGCAGCAATAAGAGTTGTGTGCTCTTCTGAGAGTGGGAGCACAGCCAGGGTGTGATAAATGGATACAGGCTTTGATTAACAGTTCAATAGGTATTTAAAAGCATTTTGCTGCCACCTAGTCCTCTGTATTAGTAGAAGCACAGCTCTGGAAAAGCACTGAGAAAAAGAATAACATACAAGAAGAGACCACTCCCTAAAGCAACATCCAACACGAGCTTTATTTGCCTGAAACAGAAGAACAAATTGTGTGAGCCGACGCCTCTGTGTGGGATAGCACTGTCCATATGGGAATTAGATCCATAATGTAGCAATGTTTCTGTGAATGGTAATATCATTTTTGCAACTTACTCCAGAACTGTAAATGTAGGGGACTGGATACTTTAACTGTTTACTGCAAAGTCTTTAAATGTACTCTTGATAATGCATTTATCTTCCTAGTCCCTGAAATTTTCTCAACTTTGTAGTTCCCTCTGACAGTCCAGACCCACCCAAGCTCAGCTTCCCATCTGTCTGTGAAATCTGTCAGTCACAAAATTGCCTCTGACACGACTAAAGGGCTTGTCAGTCTTTGACCTGTACTCCTCCTCCATTTGAAACTTAGGTTAAAAGCCTCTCATTAACACACCGTTGATAATGCTCTGGCTAATTCCACTGGCTATAATTAAAAAAAAAAAACCAACCCAATCATCTCTCTTCCTCACTTGGGTGCTCAGTAGGTAGCTCTCTGCATAGCGCTATTGCATTTTTACTACCCAGAGATATGTATTGCCTTGCAAAATGCAAAGAAGTATCTCCCTTCTTTTATCTATGGCTGATGCTCCTAATCAATCCTTACTCTTAAGCTAATATGACAATTTTTTTTTATTTTACCTCACCAAATTTCTTTCATGCTATTCAAGTACTGTTCAGCAGATTTGTGAAATATGTCCTACCATGGTATAATTACTTGGGTTTCCCTATATGGACTGTTTGTGTGGAAAGAAGTGTCCCTTGAGTAGCACTTTTGAGACATCCTTGACATTTAAACGTGGAACCAAGAACCCTAAAAATTGCTTTCAGAATCATAAAAATTGATTTATGCATTTCATTCTTTAAATCATCAGTACAGAGAGTTGCAATTCCTTCCTGAATCTGCTTCCAAATAAAACGGGCAAACCCCTCACACATAGCTGAGCCACACAAGGAGACAGTGTAAGAGTACAGTAAACTGTACAAGTTCTTTCCCTGAAATGTAGCATTTGTGAGACACATACATTACTTTAACACAGCAGTTACATACACATACAAAAAGGACTGTGGTTTAGTGCTCTTTCAAGTATAGGTAGTTCTTTTTATTACTTTATACACCATTTTCAATTCCTGTTGTGGTTGCATGACCAAAAATAAATTTCTGGCAGACTACCAAATAAAAGTCCTGCATCCTGATATTTTTAGGAATGCTTGTTGCTGTCCCGTTAGCCTTGGTCACCCACCTGCAGTCCCAAGATAGACTGAGATGTGAACGAGTGGATGCACGAATAGGAATCTTTGTAAGAGCTGTTGTTCTTGTAGCTTTTCCTCATGGAGAGGAAGTCACAGTGTCTGCAGAGCCCCACTCATCTCTGAAAAGTGATGAAAATTCTGTGATTAACACACAATTTATCTTTGGAAGATACAGGCACTTTTTACACACTGAGAGATTTTGATCTTTGAGATCATTTGCCTTCCTCACAGTAATATCAAATAAGGATGTTCAATTTATTTCCACATTGTGATTCCATTTCTGAAAGCTGACGTGCTTGGAAAAGGCTTTGTAACCTCTCTGCATCCACAGGCAACAATGTAAAGGGAGTTTGTTCAGTCTGCATGACCACGGGCTTGGCTTTGCGTTTGTGTATAATTTAAATCCTCCAAAGTATTCTGTTTTGTTTTGCCTTTATTTTTAGTTCTCATTTGGAAGTTTAAAATCTTACTGCAGGGATTTGAGACATCTGTTGTTTTGTAGCACAAGCAATGATGGATATTTGCTGCTTGGTGTGAGAGTTATTGGATAAAAGGATATATAAAAATTGACTAGCCTACAGATTAGAACTATCTTTAGAAATCAAATAGCTGTATATAGTTCACATAAGCTTTTGAAAGAAACAGGTACAACATTTGTCTTAGATATAAATTAGAGACATGGGAAAAATGATAGACAACATTAGTATTGTTTTGACTCAAAACAAAATTATCAAATTCCTCACTTTATAAAAAATATGTTTGGAATGTAGAATGCAGTGTGGAAATAAATGAATAGTTAGAAATTAAGCTGCTTTCTGCTTGCTCTTTTTCCATGCCCAAGCAACTGGGGAAGCACATTTTTTTTCTCTGTTCTTTTCTCTAAAGTCCTGCTCACACTTTGTGGGAATCTATTTCCCCATCAGCAAAGCCCTGCAGGCCCAGCAGCAGTGAATCCCTATTGGCTTTTGCACTGTTATCGAGGTATTTGACACCTGCTCTCAGGGGGAACAGAAGATGCTATTACAGTTTGGATAGAAATGAAGTGACTAATTGAGATAAAGACACTGTCTTTTTTGTTGTTACTACTTGGATTTATCTCTGGATTAAAACAAAAGAGTAAATGTTCTGTTGTGACATTTTTTAACATAGCATTTCACAAATTTAGTAATGTAAACAAATTTCCATTTCATACACCCAAACTTGACTATGTTTAATAAAGGAAAAAAATAAGTAATAAAACATGACCAACATTTCCAATAGAGAAGCTAAGTACATCAGACTAAGAAAGCTTTCATTAACAGCTCTGCTATCATCATCTTCTGCTATTACAGGCAACTAATCAATTTTATTTATGGATACTGAGAAAAACAAAAGATAGTGAGATGTTGTAAAAGTAAAAAAAAAAATCAGTTAGCCTAGCTGTAGTGAGCTTTCCTCACCATCCTGCACTTGCCAGAGGATATTGCACTGGCAGTGCTGATATGCAATTGGGAAAATGGCATGGGGAACACACGCACTGACACGCTCTAGGGCAGAAAACTGACTGCTGTGGGAAAAGATATAACCATAGTCTGCTAAAAATGAGCTACAGCTTGTAAAACCCCTGACTCTCTACCTGGCTGATGGAAATGTTTTCCTTGGCTTTCACTTAGGAAAATGATAAAAAGTATGGTG
Organism: Dromococcyx pavoninus; assembly: GCA_033558185.1. Taxonomy (NCBI): domain Eukaryota; kingdom Metazoa; phylum Chordata; class Aves; order Cuculiformes; family Neomorphidae; genus Dromococcyx; species Dromococcyx pavoninus. The sequence goes on from JAUMJL010000302.1 coordinate 80,263, forward strand.
TGGTTCTAATCTTCCACAAAGTAACGTTGACCGAACTTCAGCCTCAGTGCAGTATAATGAGATCTGTGTGTCTCAACTATATCTGAATTTCAAATTAGAGTATTTGGTTCACAATATTTTGACATTAATGGTCTTGAATGTTTGCCAGCCTAAAGTGAAGTGTTTTACAGTGGTGTGGAAAACAGGAACTTTTCCTTACCTGAGAGCACAGGATTCAATAACAATTGTCACTTATTTCTTCAAATTCCTCAAAAAAGAGTTAAAATAATGCTCATAAAGATTTCTGAATCTTTAACCAACTGTTCTGGAGCCTGGCTTGCTTTGGAACCAGAGCAGCTTTTTACAAGGCAGGGAGGAGGGATAAAAAAAGCAAAGCCCAAACCCATTCCTTCTTGTTGAGGCTGCTGGAATCCCCAGCTGAAAGTTATCATGACATGGGTTAAACAAACGTCGCTGGAAGAGTGAGAGGGAGGCTACCAGCACCTATTGGCCAGCAATCTCACCCTCTTAGTAGGAGGAAAAATGTTGGCTGCAAAGCCATAGCATTTGGAGGTAAATTAAATAAACGATGCTTTGTGGGTTTGTGTGCTCATCTAAATGCATTATAGCTGTAGCCTGAAAGGTGATTTATTTACTTGTTTGAACCTGGATTATGATGGATTTGCTGCTAAAGTTTTTAGTTCAAGCACTCTCAACTGAAGGATATCTCAGAGGAAAAAAAAAATGATATGTTTAGAACAAAAACTGTGAGCCAATATAATGCATCCAGAAGATTTTATGCATCTGTTTTATTTTATCTCAGATTGCATCATTAGAGATTAACTTATTTATTCAGAAAATGCCTACATTTCTTGAGAGGGTCAGCTGCTGCTTATTGGCTTTTTGAAGGAGGTTTCCGCAGTGCACTGTGCGCTCAGTGTCGAGACCCAAAGGGATGGCTGCGATGCCCACTTTGTAACACAAAGACGTCGTAGAGAAATATGGGAAGGGTTTAGGTTCATCTGTTTACCATGATTTCAAAAATTGGTTTAAAGGTACACTCTGGAAAGTATTAAATCTTGTTTAATTACTCAGGACAATATTTCCTGAACAGTGGAGATGAACATTGTGGAGCTAAACGTCAGTGATATTTTGTCCTTGATGTCACTTGGGGTACTGCAGGAGAAGAAATAAAATGTATTTAGTTCCCTATTTTGGACTGTTTTGATTGCCATGATGGAGCTCATGTGAGATCGAAATCCAAGAGTGAATCGTGGGGAAGCTTTTGAGAGAGTTCCCAGCTGTCACCCTCCTCCAGGCTGTCTCTGCCCCAGGCTGAGCCAGCCTCTGTCCCTCAGCCTCACCTCACAGATTTTGCGTGAAGGAATTGCTGTTCCGTTTTGTCCAGAGGCTGCTGGAGGATGAATCAAGGTTCCAGTGAAAAGTTCTAGTTAATTTAACATGTTGGACCATATGATAGCAAACCCAGTGTGTGCAGGTGTACCAGTACAGTTCATCCTGTACATCAAAGCTGCCTTAGGCTTTAATTCAGCGGGTTTCAGCCCTCTGACCCCACACGCAGGCAGGACAGACCTGCCAGCAGTTCACAAACACGTAACAGAGGATTTACATTTCATTGTATTGTCTGTACTTTTACAGGGGCAATTTTTCAGTTTCCCTGCCTGGCGATGACCCCTGTGATTGTAAAGCCACTGAAGCGTTTAGCGGGGTCCCCTTGGGCGGCAGCGCTCACGCTCAGACACCTGCAGGACTTCTCTGCTCGGAGATGCCTGTTCTGCCTGTCCTCTGCTTTGGCAGAATTTGTGAGGCTGGAACACGTCAGAACCTTTCCAAAAAGATACTGACAGTACAATATCTATATCTGTAGGAAGATTGTAGTATTAAATCATACTTAGCGCCTCTGGTCACGGGGGATGCGTGAAATCTGTGTTAACCTTGGCAGTCACTTGCCCACCCATCTGCTTGTGGGTCAAGGGGAAGACATGGAGGTTGGTTACAAGTTCCTGTCATCAGCAAAACAGGCTGGACTTGGAGAAAATTAATTTAATATATTACCAACCAAAATAGATTTGGGTAGTGAGAAGCAAAGAAAAACATTAAAGCAACACCTTTGTGCCTCGTGTTCCCAGCTCAGCTTCCGTGCTTCCCTCCCCAGTCCTCTCCCCCGTGACCGGGACTCTGGAGGTGTGGTTAGGGCAGGTTATGTTCAGCACACACAGCTTTCTCCCCGCTGCTCCATCTCTGTCCCACTTGCCTCTTGCTCCAGCCTGGGCTCTCCAGGGGCTGCAGTTCCACCAGGACTATACGACTGCTCCAGTGTGAGGGTCTCCTCAGGCCACAGCGTGGCAGCCTCTGGGATCTCCTGCAGACACCATCTCTGCAGCACCTGGGCACGGGCACTCAGTACCCTGGCACAAATGTGACGCGATCTGGTCCGTACAGTTACACCTGGCACGCACTGATTCGTTACTTGTGCACAAACTTTGGACAGAAACCATGGAAGTTAAAAAAAAAAAACAAACAACAGAAAAAGATTTAACACCAATTTAAATGAATAAAATTTTCTCAGGTCTATGAATACAGGATCCCATGGTCCTCGTGAAAACCTTAATGTTAATGTTACTAAATTCTACCTCAATCTCCTAAAAGTAGCATCTTAAATTAAAACAAATTGAATAGCAAGTTAAAACCAGTGCTGTTTCATGTCCTAAAATTTGAAGTAATTTTCATTTTCATAGATAATCATTTCTTTTCCACAGATAAAAGAGGACATTTAATAAGGAAGATGCAAGGAAACTGTTAGTAGCAGATCTCATTAAGTAAAAGGGAGGCAAACAGAAACTCCAATTTGAGTGAAAATACATCCTCTGACAGTTAAGTTCCCATGGAATATAACAATACCACATACAGATACAGTAATGAATAAATATGCCCTATCTGAGTGTTTTTCTTGATACCTCCACTTGTTTGTCAGTTCCCATGGGTCTGTTTTTTATAGCACAGCCATGATAAGGTGACTTCATAGAAGGAAGGGAATATCATCTTTCTGGCTCTCTTTGAAACACAACTGATTGTGTGTGTGTAGAGGCAAAGCAAAATGTAATAGTGTTTAATCTGTCATTAAGCCATTTTTAACCCAGCAGAGGGTGAACTTGCAGCATAAGAAGTGTAAAGACAAAGGAAAATGACACTTTATTCTATCTCCTATACAACAAATGAGTTGGTAATAAAATTGTGAAAATCATATTGCCATAGCTCTTCTACAATAAGTGCATTCAAAATATGATAGGAGAACTTCTGTAAAGTGTTGTTCTGTGGATTTGTAAAGTTTAGGAGATTTGAAAGATTTTCAGAACTCCATTTTTAGCACTTGTTATAATACATATTATTCTTCACATACTTCCAAAAAAAGCATACTTGAATTATCATTTGTCATTCAGCCATGGAGTAAATCAATCAAAACTATTTTGAAGTTAGCAGTGCTAGGTGGCAGCAGTAAATAGCATTAGATTTTGTATCCATCTCACATTTGAAGGTACACAAAGTATCCAAATGAGAAATATGCTTTTCATTTGTTTGTATGGAATAAATACAGCATCTGGAAGAACCTGGTGATGATATCACTTGTGGGAATCAATTAACTCACCATTTAAGAAAATGACTTCATTATCTGTCCAGTTCATATAAAAAAGCATTTTCTCTCACTGTCTTTTGTGGTGATATTTTAATGCAGAAGTGAATGCTTGTAAATCAGGAGATTTATCTTTTAAATTTACTATGCATTTTTCATTTGCATTTAAATTGCAATGTAAACATTTGCTGTGTTGTTTGTAATACAGAGAGGAGTCGAGCTTTGAAGGTATTTCTCTCTTGGAAAAACACTGTGTTATCTGACAGACATTGTGATATCTGTTTGCCAGTGTGCCCAAAGCAGCCTGCTTTTAGTAATGCACAGTAGCCCATCTCACTATGCATTGGATGATGTTGATAAAGCATTTTACACACTAAAAATATCAACAACAAAAAATTCAGTATATAAACATGAAATGCAATTGATATTATGTAGTCACCTTGAAGAATTTCCTTAGTCTTTCAGTGAAGGCACACGGCTGCATGAATAACTTAATTTACTGGCAGAAGGAGGCAGTGATGGCACATACAGTACTCTAATGTAACACTGAGGTAAAAATTGCCATTATGCACTCCAAATACTTTATTTAGTGTGTGGAGATCTCCACAAGACGTATGATTATCGATTGGATAAGATTATATAAATCAAATTCTCAGTAGAATTTTCTTGTGTTTGTTTATATTCTAATTGTTATATTGAATTCAGTTTTATCAAATATATCTCTATGGTGCTAATGGCACATCAACAAACAATTTGTGCAGAAATACATAGGTTACACCAATTAATACCCTGGGATGTCTCCCCTGTTCCACTTTCCAGTATGAATTTTCTGTCCCTCCTCCTACTTCCTCAGTCTTCTCAAAAAAATAGCAACAAAAAAATACCCACTCTCTAGCAGATTCAATAAACTAAGCACAATACATTTGTCATATATTTATTTCAACCCTACAAGGACATTACTTCATCAGGTAATGACATGCAAAGGGAAGTGTTAGATGAAAGAGCCTTTGTTTGCAGTCTCCAGAGCATTTTATAGAATCATGGAATGGTTTGGATTGGAAGGGACCTTTACGGGTCATCCATCCTTCCTCTCTGCAGGAGCAGGGACATTTTTAATTCAACCAAGTTCCTCAAAGCTCCATCCAACCTGACTTTGGATGTTTCCAGGCATGAGGCGTCCACTACCTCCTTGTTCAACCCTTTCCAGTGTTTCACCACCCTCACTGTAAAAAATTTCTTCCTTATATCCAGTATAAATCTCCCCTTGTTATCAAACAGGGAAGGCCTACAACTGAAGTATTATATAAGCTTAAAAAAGACTTACAGTATTCTGATGAGAAACATCGTATTGGAAGTGAATGAAAATTGTGCTGGGAAACGAAGCCAAGGTTTTCAATTGGCTATTAAAACAAATTGAAACTACTGCAAACCACACAATGGAGATGTAATAAAGGATGGTTGAGTGCATGAGCAATTATATTTTACATCCCACATTAATGAAATGTTCTTGCAGTGTTATGCTAGAATAACTCCACAGAAACAATGATAATCTATGGAGGTACCAGTTGCCTGGATAAATATTCATAAAGGAGCTTGGGTCAATGTTGCTTATTTATTCATTGCACTTGCTGAAGATTCTAATGTGTAGGAGGAAAAGGAAAACTACTTCATTAGAGAACACAGCCAAAAACATGTAAGTTTTGAGTAGTTGCTTCTCCTGGGACACATAAATGGTTAAAGGTTTCTGGACAGTTTGCCAAAACTTTCATAGAGAGTCAATGAATGGCTGAGATTGAAATGGACTCCTGAGGTCATCTACTCCACCCTCCCTGCCAAGCGGGCCCTGGGATCGAGCAGAGCCAGTTGCCCAGGACCGTGTCCATTTGGCTTTTTGCTGTCTCCAAGGATGGAGACTCCACAGCCTCTCTGGATGATCTGTGGCAGGGCTTCGTAACCCTTACATGAAAAAAAGTGTCTCCTCGTGTTCAGATAGGAGTTTCTGAGCTTCAGTTTGAGCCCATTGCCTTTGGTCCTGTCCCTGGGCACCACTGAAAGGAAAACACCAAAAAAATTGCCCAAACCCAAAACCCAGCATGACAAGACACACAAGCTTTTTATGAAGCAAAATAATTTGGAGCATGGGGGGGCCGTGTCTTAATCATGCAGTCTCACAGCACTGCTTCATAGGTACCACTGGCACATTGTTCCAGTTAGATTGAGACAAGTTTTGGACAGTTTTGAGATTCAAAAGACCCCAGAAAAATGAGCTCTCTCTCTTTAGAGTGACCGTGCAGCCTGTAAAGACACAACCACATTTCTGAGCAGATCTGAGAGGAATTCCTGTCCTTTTGTAGAAGCTGACAGATTGAACTCACGGCAGAGGGAGTTTCTCTCTGAGCACGTGCTTCCATCTTCATCTGGCACTTTGTATTAACTTTCATCTGGAACCACTCGAAATTCTCAAAAGGGTGGTGCACTCATCCACAAATACTGTGGGACATAATTATCGAGGTCACAGATGCTCCTTTGGCATCTGTGGACTATAAGAGCTAGGCCTAAGGCCACAGCATGCACCAACACGGGTTTACAGTCATCAGAAAGGAAGTAGCTTATTCTTCATTTCATTTGACTGCAAAAAAACACAGCTCAGTGAAATTTAGAAGTAATAGGTCTTCAGTTCCTTTCGAAAATTCAATGTACATTGGTACTAATTAAAGAACTAAATAAAATATTCAAGTAGTGTAACAGTTTCAAAACAATTACTGTAGAAAAGGACAAAATGGGTTTTCTTCCAGTTTTTCTCTACTCGTGTCAGTCTTTGCAGAAATACAGATGCTTTTCGAGGACAATTTTGAGCTTACATTTGAAAGTACATTTACACTTCTTTACATGTAGATGGGACCAGAGGTAAAAACAAAGGTGTAAAATCAAGACAACAGTGCCTCTCTGTGGCAGTATGTTGGTATGAAATACAACTATATGATACTTTAAAATAATATTCTGAATATTTATTTTAATCACTCAGGGAAAAATGCTCCATTAAATCACCCTCTTCCAAAACTATATAATTATTAAGATTCAGAGCTTCTTAGCACATACATAAATTCATTATTAAATTGCACGTATATCATCAGGTTAAATATTTACTGTAAAACAGCAGCTGTTAAATAAGTTTGCCTATTACTGCTGAGTGTTTTGTGGCTGGGTGTGTGTCTACACTTCCCTGTCCAATCATGGACCCAAAACGTAACATAAGAGATTATATTCTGGTTTGCTGTGTTTTCCCAGCAAAAACCAATACAGGGACTAAAGTTGTTCTTATGGATTGATTTGGGATCTGATTATACCATATTTGCTTAATCCTACATGAAAAGCTTCAGTTTTCTGTAATAAAAGACCAATCCCCTCAAAATTACAATGTGACATAGGAGGAGAGGGAATGGATTAAACGAAACAAAAGATTATGCTCAAGTTAAAATCTTTGTGTCATTGTGAACCTTAACTCCAGATTTCATAGTCATGACTATATTTTCATACACAAACCAGTCAAGTTTTGAAATGGCTTATAATTATGTAGTCAATTGAAACTTCTGAGGGTACCGTTTGACTGTAAAACAGTGAAAGGATTTGCCTGCATAGACCAGACCAAATAATTTAAACCATTATGCAGAAATTTTGTATTGTTATAGTCTTACTTAAACAATTCAGTCACGTGTTCAGATGGCTAAAAGGAAATCTAATGCCAAACAAAGATTTTTGCACCTTTTCAAGTGTAACTACATGCTAAACATCTAGAATTACTTAATCTGAGGAAATTGTTGGTATTTTTTAACCCTGCCAGATCACCAAGTCACTCCTAGACCAGGAAAATCTTAATTTTTGAAGCTTAAATTTCAACTGGGCTGTGCCGGCCTTACCTCAGATAATTTAACATATCTTCTCCACCTAACTACTAATCTTTGAACAAATAAATTGGCTGAATCTGACCAAAATTACTTAAACTATTATGGCTGATTTGCTGACAGCACAATAGAAAAACATATTTCCCCTATGAAACCAGGCCAAAACCAGGTTAAAATTCTATTTACTTTGACAGGGAATTTTTTTATAATCTACTGTTATTGGTATCAGCACTGTGTCATTTGAGTCATTATGATTCAATAACTTTGAATTATGGAACATCAACAAGGGATCTGTCTCAGAACAGAGCACGTCTTTGTACATTTATTTGCCGGTGACTTCTGGGAAAAAAAATGACCCATTCTACTAATAATTTCTCAATTCTGAAAAACCTTTGGCATATAAATAGCTTAAAGAAAATATGGGTGTTGGAACACCTTCTTCTAGGCATGTACCCAACATTAAATGATGAACCTCCCGTGGCACAACTTGAGGCCATTTCCTCTCATCCCATCACCTGTCTCTTGGAAGAAGAGACCAACACCCCTCTCACCACAGCCCCCTTCCAGGCAGTTGTAGACAGTGATGAGGTCTCCCCTCAGCCTTCTCTTCTCCAGACTGAACAACCCCAGGTCCCTCAGCTGCTCCTCACAGGACTTTTCTCCAGCCCCTTCCCCAGCCTCGTTCCCTTCTCTGGACGCTCTCCAGCCCCTCAATGTCCTTCTTGTACTGAGGGGCCCAAACTGACCCCAGTACTCGAGGTGTGGCCTCCCCAGTGCTGAGTACAGGGGCACAATCCCTGCCCTGCTCCTGCTGCCCACGCTGTGTCTGACACAGCCCAAGATGCCATTGGCCCTCTTGGCCACCTGGGCCACTACTGGCTCATGTTCAGCTGCTGTCAGACAGCACCCTCAGGTCCTTCTCCCCCAGGCAGCTCTCCAGCTGTTTCTTTCCTTATGGAATACCTCTGCAGGCATCCTGTATGGTCTGGGGTGACTCGCTGTGAATTTCCCCATCTGCACCAGTCAGACCAAAGTCTTTGTTATAAAACACTAAACCATTTCTTTTGGTTTTGCACGCAGTAGAAAATATGATCCAAATTTGCAGTCTAAGAGCTGGCAGCTCCAGTGAAATATGTGCTCTGACCACTCACAGCTTGGGCTTGGTGCTGTAGCATGAGTTCGAAGCAGGGTCCTTTCCTACTATGAAGCTCAGTAACAGATGTGGTCAGGTTTGGAATGACTGTAGCAAATCATTGTGGTGTTCCCTGCTGTCTGCCCTTGTGCTGCAGGTGTTTATATTTGACTGGTGCTGTGGGTTAACCAGCAGGCAGCCAAACACCATGTGGTGTCCAGTCCCCCACCAGTGGGATGGGGAGGAGAATAAAAATAGCAAACTCATGGATTGAGATAAAACCAGCTTAAAAGGAAATAAAAGGAAGGAAAATTGTTAATAATAGTCATAACAATATGTATACAGAACAAGTGATGCACAATGCAATTCCTCACCATCCACTGGCAAATGCCCAGCCGGTCACCAAACAGTGACTGCCCCCAGCCAGCTTCCCCAGTTTTTATGCTTGGCACTATGCTGTCTGATATGGAATATCCCTTGGGCCAGTTTGGTTCAGTTGTCCTGGCTATAACCCCTGCCAGCTCCTTGTGCACTCGCAGCCTGTTTGCTGACAGGGCGTGGGAAGCTGAAAAGTCCTTGACTTAGTGTGTTACCAGCACCATTCTCATACTAAATCCAAAACACAGCACCCTTCCAGCTGCTAGGAATAAAAATTAACTCTGTCCTAGCTGAAACCAGGGCACAGAGGAGGATGGTACCACCTAGCACTTGTATTTAAGGTTTTAGCCCAGGGACTTGAAGGCCTTTTACAAAAAAAGGCTGAGAATGCCTTTTATGTGTAGATGCTCAGAGGCTTCAGATGGTTCACCCAGAGCCAGCACCACATCTCTGAGGTCTGACAGTTGTGACTCTGGAGTGCATTGACCCCACACAAAAATCTTTACCTGTTGACATTGGTTTGCTGGGCTATGGTGGCAGGGGAGTGCTGCTTGGTGAAAACACTGAGGATGTGCAACCAGTTGGTAAGGTTGTATTACCCTAACTATTAACTCAATGGTGCCTTATGGCAGGACCTAGATTGGTGCTGAATTAAAGTGACAGAAAGAAATGAAATGGTGTCATTTGCCAGCCACCTCTCAGAGTGATTTTAGATACACAAATTTGGTAATCTGCCGTCTTCATTGCTTCCCTGCCTTTGCTCCTGTCCTTTGTCTCCCAGTAGGAGCTTCCCAAGGCAGCTGCTGCCTTAAAATAGACCAAGAAAATTCATATTGTTCCAGTGACGGAATGAAGCTGAGATGCAAATGCAGAGGGAAGCAGGAGTTGGTATGTTTTGACTGATCCTTTTTTTCCCCCAATGTATTTTTTTTTCTAATAATATGTTTGTGAGGGGGGATCAGGGAAGACCAGGAGTGGTTTCTGGCTGGAGAAGTTGGGATGCACAGAGTGCACAGAGGGTGAACGCGACACAATGCCTGCATCTGACAGGGGCCGATTCAGACATCTCCCCCTCTGCAGAGGGTGTCACTGCATTGTTAAATAGCGATGCTTCCTTAGCTCCCTCTCTCATTTCTCGAAGGAGAAGAGGAGGAACAAGCATGGCCTGTGGCCATGCATTCACTGTAGTTTTATAAGCCCTGAATCGAGGTCTGTGCTCCAAAATGTGTGGGTAGGTGCTGATGCAGAGCTCAGTCCCCTTTGCAGACCATCAGCTCTGCATTGTGGAGAGAGGGAGCTGCTATGAGCATCATCCCGACCAGAAACTCTGTTGAGACCTTGGTAGCACATCTCAGCCCAGCTTCACTGAACCCATCCTCACAGACTGAGTTAGTCAGCTCAATTTTGCTGTTGAAAATCCTGCTTGCACCAAGCAGAGTCAGCCGGAGGGCAACTAGAACAGCCCTGGGGTCATGTCCCATCCTGCCTCCAGGCCTCCTCCTAGAGCCCCTGTCCGACAGGGTCATTTCACTCTTTGTCCTTCAAGTTACCCCATCCCTGTGAAACCAGAGGGCTCTGAAAGACTGTGGTGCCAGCTAAAAGCAGTGTCTTATACCAGAACTGAAGTGCATTGAAGGAGACCTAAAAATGTCCCAAAATAGGGGGAGGAAAGAGGGAATATCAGAGGGGGGGGGAGAGTGCAGCAACAGTTACGAAATGCCTGAACATTTCCCTTGCTTTTGCTTTTGCCATTTTTTCCTGATTCATGAGTTCACTGGATTCATTCAGTTGTGACACAGTGAAGAGAACAACTGCTGAGAAGCTTGTTAAGTTTCTTAATATTAACAGTATTCCTGCAAAGAATCACTTGCAGCTGGGGAAGTTGTGGGAGTCTTAACCCGAGGGATCTGCCCACATGCGGGCCAGTTCCTATTGGCCTTTATCCTGCATTATGCCAACTTCTGCCCCTCCCTCCCCCCCGTTCAAGGAATGCATCTGTATGGAGACTGGAAATGTGGGAATCAGATCACCAGGTGTTGTCTTACCTGGAAAAATGCAAATATGTATTCTGGAGGGGGAAAAGCTGCTTCTTTATGAGAGATTGGAGATGTATGAAATAGCTGAGATGTAGCGGGGAGCATTTTGGACAGGGCTTTGTGATGTGCCCAGAAAAGCGGGCTGGGTCGAGACCTGCCCATGGGAAGGCAGCATGTGCCCTTGGACACATTCCTCTTGCTTGGATTTGCAGACTGCACTGTGTTTAACACTGTTGTCCACATGAAACACCCGAGAAGCAATGCTCTGGAACAGGACTGGTGGTGTTGGGGACGGGGCTCGTGCCCACTGACTTTGACTATCTGTGAACCTGCGAGTGGTGAGGCTGTGCTTTAGAAATCAGGTCTTTTCCTGATTTATGTGTGCTGTGAGGAGAAGGCTCATTTAATGCATGCTGAGGCAGCAGCAGCACTGCAAGGAAAAGCCGAGAAGGCCTGAGCTGGATCCTGTAGCCTGGAAAGACAACAAAGGGTCGCACTCAACCAGACCCAGTTTTCTGAGCTTACTGGTGGGTGCTCACTTTTCTCTCCATTATCCCAGCTTAGAAAATGTCTTCACAGAAGCCAGCATTGTTCTACCCTAACTTGTGCTATTTATATTGATTAGAGAAACACAGATAGTATTGGAAGACATACAATTTATTGTTGGTCTACTTAGAAGCTTTACTAGTGTGCTCAGAGGGTTCTCATCATTCCACTTACAGCAATACTAACAATGATAAACAATATTATCTTGATATTAGAGAGAAAGGAGATAAAAGAAAACAGTCCCATAATGCACCAGTGTCAGTACTCGCACACAGAGCGCTGGGGCTGCTGCAGCTCTGCCCGGGTTGCGCTCACCCCTCTGCTGCCCAGGAATCCCGGTGTCCCGATGCCCGTGTCCTTCACCCTCAGCAGCGCGATGCCGATGGTGGGGCCCCTCCGTCTGCTTCTTCAGGATGGTGATGATGGGGTTCGGCCTCCTCCTCTGCTGGATCCACCTGGGGCTGTGTCCACCCTGTCTCCAGGGCTTTCCCTGCCCGCTCCTCACTCCCAGAGCCGGTCTCTCTGCACTGTTCTTCTGGGCAGAGCTGTGCATCCCTCGCAGACCTGCTCCTCGCGCTCCATGCTGCCCAGAGTGCAGCTCCCCAGCCCCAAGGTCACATTCCTTGTGGATGCAGTGTTTGCCCATGGGGGAGTATTTCAAAGCATCAGAGGCTCTGGTATCGCCCCATGCTGGAGGTTTCAAGGCCAGTCCCAACCAAAGCAAGGTTCACAAAAGCCTAGATGAGGTTTTGCAGAACTAGGATGCAGCCTGTGCATCGTTTCTGTCAGCGGCCAGACTATATTCCGTCTGTATTCTGGGACACAGACCCCTCCTGGCAGCCCATGGATGTGAGCTGTCACGCACGAGTCCAGCAAGGACGTTGCAAACCCTCCTGTGGCTCAAGGCTCCTCACCAGGACCAAGCAGGCGATCTTCTCAGAGGCGTTTGCTCTTTCCTACCTGGTCTTGCCTCATGCAGCAATGAGGGCAGCCTGTAGCTCTTGGCTCTGGTGCAGAGTTGCTGCCTGGTTTAATTCATGGTTGATTTTATAGCCAAGATAATTTGCACCATTAACCAAACTCCCCATGATTGCACCTCAAGGCGGTACAGCCTAGTTAAAAATTTCAGGAACTGATGGGGGGTCCCACTGAGGTGGGATTTACAAAGGATGATGCTTGGCACCTTTTATTGTGATTGTAGTAAGAGCAGCTTGCTCACTCTTGTTATGCACTGCAAACCTTGCTTTGGTGGCTTCTTTCAGCGCCTGTGGGACTGCAAATGTTACAGCTGGATGCTCTGTTATCTGCAACAGTGGTTCAAGACCTAAATAAAATGCTACTGGCTTCATTTAGCACACAGTTTAAAAGTTTATAGTGACTTTACTGTCACTACTAAAAGCATTGGATAATTAAAATCATACCATTAAATTAAAGTTACGTCACATGCACAGGTACTATCAGACCACTTCACCATGCAGAGGTGATTTCTGGGTGCTGATTTTACACACAAACACAGCTGGATGCCACGTCAGTGAGCACAGACCCACTGGAAGCCAAAGGACACATCTCACACTCACACCTTGGTAAATGCTCCTCTGAGCTGATTGAGAACTGACAGCTTCTCGTGTGCAGTTTGCACATGGAAGTGCCTTCCGCTGGCTGATTTCTTCTGGAGAGGTGGCTGGGAGCTGCCATCAGCTCTTGCCTCAGCAGCCCTCCTGCTCTGAGTTTCTAAAATCACCTCATCGTGCCCTCCGCAAGGAATAAACCTTCTCATCAGCCCAATTCCTGATTGCTCTCCACACGCAGCTGTTGGGCATAGATATCCCCATCGCTGGGGAACCTTTAGTGTCCACCCATCCCAGCACCATCAGCTCTACACAGCTGCTCTAAGTTACACTCAAACCCCCGCTATGCAGTTCTCTTTATGTAAAGCTACATTAATAGTATATTTTCTAAATATAACTTATCCTACCAGGAACTTCTACACACAATTTGTTCATCTTTTTGTAGTACTCAAAATACTCTGATGTTATGCAGCTACAATGACATGTTTTCAGTGTCAGACACACAGGCATTGCGCCGAATCCTAGTTATCCGATAATCACGATCACTGTTGATACAGGAGGTTTGTCCATCCTCATGAGGGGAAACAGGGTTTCTCTTGTTTGGAGATGGTAACCCCTTTAAACTGGATCATTTTTTCATTCTCACCACAGTTTGGTTATACTTTTATCTTGTTTGAACTTCTGCAACAATAACTAATCTAAAAAAAAATTATATACCTTCATCTTTGTATATATGATAATATAGCAAAATAAAAATAAGAAAGAAAACACTAAGCAACATACAATTAATAATATCCATCATCAGGAATGACTTCTTATTCTGTGCTACTTATAGAGAACAAAAAAAAAGCAAAGATTGATATTAAAGTTATCTTAGTGAATTTAGGGAGATCATTTACACCCATAGGAGTTTTGGAAGGTATTAAGGATAACCTGCATCTTGGTCTATTGTTATACAGGTTATTAGCTGATGTTCTTAAACTGCTGCTCACTCATCCTCCATTGTCTGTTCTTCATTCATTCCGTCTCTTCTCTGTAACAGAAGAACTTTATGTTTTAATTACAAGTCTATTACATTAGTGTACACCCTTTACCAGGATCAGTCTGTTGAAGGCCAGGTTGGATGGGGCTTTGAGCACCCTGATCCAGTGGGAGGTGTCCCTGTCCATGGCAGGGGGTGGATCTGGATGGGCTCTGAAGTCCCTTCCAGCCCAAACCATTCAATGATTCTATGAAATTTCTTCGCTGCACACACTCCCACAGGCTTAAGTAAGGACACACGTGGAATTTAACAGTATTGGTGCTGAGTGTGAGTTGTTTCATTTCTGTTGGGTTGTTCATTTCATTTGTGGTGGCGTCTTTTCCATTTGCGCTGCTGTACCTCTGGATTTTGCTGCTTTACCTCTGACAACAGGCAGGTGTTATTTTTGAAAATTGTACTTTTTTCTCTTTTTTAAAGTCCAGAGGTTTTTGAATGACCTCTAGAAGAGCCAGAAAGAAGATGCTATTCTTTTCTCCTTGCTTCAACCCCAGGGATTATACTGCTTGGGACTCCTGTAAACCCCCCCCCCCCCCCTCACCTGCAGCTTGTCTGTTGTCCCACAGCTGCACATCCCTGCTCGCCCACGCTGCAACCACTGAGGTCATAGCCTGGACTCACTCTGGTGCTTTTTCTGTCCTCACAGCCTCCTGCTTTGTCCCCAAACCTGCCCCTGCTAACCTGGCCAGGGCAGCGCTGGGCATCCCTGCGAGGGCTCCCTGCAGTGAAACAGTCACCAGAGCTCCACTCACTGCAGCCCTGGCCCAGTCACCTGCTCCCTCTTTTGTTTCTCTTGTAAAAATAAGCAAACAGTTAAAAAAACCCATAACATTTAACTCCTCCTGCATGTTCCCCATCAGAGGAGCCTTCTCAATGCACCTTGGCCGCACCCTGCACCTGATGCCCCAGCTTTTCATGGGATATAGGTGATGCCTGGTGGGCTTCGCTCCCAGTCCCCAGTGCTCCCAGCACCAGGGCCCTTCCCAGTGGGTCCAGTTCTGGTTGGACCACGAGCCCAGGGAAGGAGGGGACCAGCCACTCTAGACTATGATGGGGAGGGCAGGGGCCTCTGGCCCGCTTCCCTCCCTTCTCCCACTGATCTCCAGCAGGCGATCCAGCAGAACCCTGGTGGGAGCGTTGTCCCAGCGGGACATGTCCTCCCCGTGCTTCCGTAGCTGCCTCCATATGTCCCCGCGCATCGTGTTGAGCTCCCTCCTGGCCACAGCGCTTGGTGCCAGGCCCTGGGGCGCGGGGTCGTGCTGCCACTGCCTCCTGCCCTGCCACCTTCCCTTCCTCCCTTTCCAGGCGGACGGGATCTGGGGGGTCACACCAGCACAGGCAGCAGGCTGCAGCACCTCCACATCCCTCTTCTCCCTGGGGTTTGCCCTTTCCCTGGAGACCCTTCCTCCTATGGAGTCCCCTCCATCCTGCCTTGCCGAGGTGCTCCCAGCCTCCTGCTTGCTCCTTCCCTGGGCACTCCCAGCTTTGAGGTGCTGTGGGGCCGGCTCAGGGGCAGCTGCTTCCCTACCGACACCCCAATCTGCCTGTGGCTGTGCCTTTCCCTGGCTTCTCCCCTCTGCTCCTGTACCTTCCCATTTCAGAGCCCCCTGAGCACTGCCCAGGGGAGCGGGGTTTGCTTTGAACCTTCCCAACATCCCCCAGGCCATTTCGGGCAGGATGGCAGGTTCACGCGCAGGGCTGCCATCTGGATTAAACCACCTCTGCCCATCCCACTGCTCCTCACCTACTTGGCAGGGGGGGGTTGTCAGGGCCACGACCGCACTGTGCTTCGCCCCCAACGCTGCCTTTAGCCTTTCCACCTTGGCCTCGCAGCCTCGGTGGTCTGCGCCCTTCTCTTTCAGAATCTGTATTTTCTGCACTAACACCCGGATCATCCCCTGTACCTCCTCCACAGCCCTGGTGCTGGCAGCCAGCTGTTCCTTCAGAGCCTGGTTTTCAATCAAAATGGCCTGGTTTTGCTCGCACACCTCTTGGTACTGCAGAACGCTTCGTACTTGCTCTGCAGCTGCAACTCCCTCTCGCGTTTTACCCTCCTCTAGTTTAAGTTGCTGAGCCTTTATTTCTGCTTTCAGGTTGCTGTTTTCCTCCCTTAGGCTCTGGATTTCTACCTGGGCTGCCTGTTTTTCTTCCGCTAAGCTCTTGGCCACCAACCACATAGCCCAAGCTCCTGCACACTTTAAAGATTTTCGGGAGAAGAGCTTAGACTTGGCTGTCTCTTTCAATCTGGCGAACTCCAGGTCTGCCTGCTGGAGGCTTCTGCAGGAGTTCGGACTCCAGGGGTTCGGTCCCCACTGTGTAACCCAGTTTGCCAGCTCCGACATCGTTCTGGCTCCCCTCGAGGTGGTTCAGACTTTACAGAAAAGGCTGCTTCCAAACTACAGCTCAGGCAGGCTGAGAGGAGGTCACAGCTGGGCTGCTCCTCTGATGTTTCTCGTTTAATTCTTCCCCGAGAAGGTTTTCCCAGCCAAGAAATGACGCAAGCAGAGATTTCTAGTTTAGCTCTTCTCACAGATGATGCAGAGGGTTTTCTTTCCCCTCCCCAGAGCTGCTCAGAGACCCCCCTTGAGCGTTTCTCCTCCCAGGCAGAAGGCAGAGGACTCCCCCTCCTGCTGGATTTCCCACTCCAAGATTTTTCACCAAGCCTTTAAGGGGTGATTGTGCTGCTCCCACAAACCGGGGGCTATGCTGTAAGCAGGGCACTCGCTGGGCTATAGGAACACAGGGCAGCCTGTGGTGATCCCTGCCTGCCCCGGGATGGCACCTGGAAAAGGCTCTTCCAGAAGGGCAGCTCACTGAAACGCCGAGAGGGCTCCCAGGAGCACTGCTGTCGTCTCCCCTGGTTCCACTAACCACAGCTCCTGCCTTTCCGTGGGCTGGAGACACACAGGGAGGACCTGCCGGCTGGCTGTTCAGAAGCCCAGACAGCCTGATCTAAGAATGCTCCACAATCCAGTTACATGACAGATGGTGTTACACCAAATATTAGAGAGAAAGGGGGAAAAGGAAAAGAAATCCCTTATCAGGACCAACCCCTGACCTCCCTCAGCTGCTGCAGCTCTGCCCGGGTTGCGCTCACCCCTCTGCTGCCCAGGGATCTCGGTGTCCCGACGCCCGTGTCCTTCACCCCCCGCAGCGCGATGCCAATGATGGGGCCCCTCCGTCTGCTTCTTCAGGATGGTGATGATGGGGTTCTGCCTCCTCCTGTGCTGGATCCACCTGGGGCTGTGTCCACCCCGCCCGCTCCTCGCTCCCAGAGCTGGTCCCTCTGGGCAGAGCTGTGCACCCCTCGCAGAGCTGCTCCTCGCCCTCCGTGCTGCCCGCAGCGTGGTTCCCAGCCCCAAGGTCAGGTTTCTCCGCGGTTCCCGATCCCCAAGGTCATGTTCCTCGTGGGTGTGGCGGTTGCCCACGGGGCAGTAGTTGACAGCACCGCAGCCGCCAGTATCACCCTGTGCTGGAGGTTTCAAGGCCCCGCACCCCCCCCGCCTGTGTTTCTCTCCCAGCTCAAGGACGTCGCTGTGTCTGTGGCTGCTCCTGTGGTGCTGCTGGAGGCATTTTGGTTCCTCTTGGATGAGGCAAAACAAACCAGAGTGCGGATGGGTGAGGGCCATCGGGGTAGTTAGATGGCTGCTGTCGCAGCCCAGGGCTCACGACAAGGGCCCCACATGGCCAGTCCCACCAAAGCAAGGCTGGTGAACCACCACGGCCAAGCTCTGGCAGTGACAAGGCCACGTTCTGTGGGCTATGGGCGTGTGTTGCACAACCATCATCTTTCTGTTTTCCCCAGGACAGCCTCTGCTTTGCTCAGAGCTACAACATCTGCAGGAGCAGAGGAGAAAAGGTTTCGTGCTTTGCTCTGACCATGAGGACCGTGACTGATGCTCCTCAGCGTCTTCAGCAGGAGCTGCAAGGAGAGCAGTGGTCTTTGGTCAATGGGATTGTGGGCGATGGCCTGTCCTATCCTATGGCCGAAGAAATCCATCAGGCAGCGCCGGTGGTGAGCGTGACAGCCCTACACAGAAACATTCCCACATAAGTGAAACAAGGAGAAACATCTGAAGCTCTGCAACACATAAATCCCTGCTCGTAAACCCCACAGATCAATGCTTTGAGAGACACCTGGACCTTTGTAAACTAGGATTAAAGCTGCTGTGTGACAAGACAGCTAATTTTTAATTATTTGTAATTCCTTTCTAATTTCTACTTCATTCTGAATATTTAAAAGCCTTTCCAAATGTATTTCACAAGTTTCAATAACAACCTAGTAACTGGATGTGGCTTTATAGTGATTTATAATCACCTCCTAAGATGGGGATCTAAATTAATCTTTCTACATCTCATTAGTTTAGCTATCAGATATCTTTTACAAGATAATTGGCTTTCAGTGGCTTTAATTTAATTTAATTTATTAATATCTTACATTTATATTTCATGGATGCTGTTTTAATTATTGAACTGATACATCTCGGAAACATAATTCTTTTATACTGCATCAAACTTTTGCTTTTAGGGCTCTAGAGCCTTTTTTAGATGTTTTAATTATGAATAATAATCCTTGTTTGTGTTTGCCTCTGGAGTGGATATCAATTTCCTTTTGCCTTAGGTTCTTGCAAAGGAAAATCGGATCTTATTTTGGAACATCCTGTTTTGCAGGCAAGGCTGCCTTTATCCTGAAATCAAAACTTGCAGCAACTTTGTAAGGCTGCAAAACCACAAAGGAGGGGAGGTAGAAGCAGCAGAAAGAACATGGGATAAATAGGAGTTCACAGCTGGTGAGTGTTGGTGTAAATTGTTTCAGTGGGCAGCAGATAGGGAAGGTCAGGCTCTGTGGGGCTGATCCCATGGCTGAGCTCCCTGGTGCAGGTGATGTTGCTGCTGCTGCTGTTCTGCTTGAAGTGTCTCCTGCAGCCAGGAGCACCCATTCGCACCCCTCCTCCTCTGACACCCACACCACTACCAAGCTCAGGGGGCTACCCCGCACCCTCTGTGCTGATGAAACTGCAGGACCTTCATAACTCTGAGATTTCCAGCCACCTGTGAACTTTGGCTGAGATGAACCAAGAGGTTCCCAACTTGGTGAGCATGGACAGACACCCTGGCTGTGGGATTGACCCCATGAACCTCCTTCCTTCGCAAAGCAGCCTAAAAATACATTCCCTCCTGGAGCAGAACAGCGATGTTGAAGCACCCGACAGTGACTGTGATGATAATTGATGCTTAATGAATAATCAAGGTTAGTTTTAATATTTTAGCTTCATAGAACACCTTCCATCCCCAGGAACTGAGGCAATTTATAAAGGTGCACTGTTACCCCTCTTGGTCTCCTTTTGCTGCTAAATCCACCATTTCATTACAGGAGAGCTGGGGAGGGGCTCCTGATCAGTGATGGGACAAAGTGGAACAGTTTTTAGCTGAAAGAGAGGAACCCTTTGCTCCTGCAAACCGTGGCCTCCTTGGACCTGAGGCTGGTTCTGTGTCCCTGAGCTTTGTCTGATGAGGATGGAGGGCACAACAAGGGCAGATGAGTTCCAGTTCTATTATCATGCTGGTTTGGGCCAGTTCTACATAGTGGCCTTTTGTATTTTAGAAACATTTTAATGCTTTAAAATAACTTCAATAATAAACAAGACACTGCGAGTCTTTCTTCTTTTCATCCTCACTCTAAATGCTGCAGGCTTGCAAACCCTGGTGCAATTAGGGCTTTTTTTGAAAATGCAGATACTCTTGGAGCACCCCTGAGCCATGAGAGGTACAATCCACCTGCAGCAGGGCCGGGGTGTTGGGATGGGCAAACACGTCAGTAAGCCTCAGGAGCTCTGCTGAGCCCATGGTGCTGCTGCCTCCACAGGGAAGGGTGGGACATCTTTCTCTTCTCCAGGAGGCTCCTGGAACCATCCATCCACAGTCCAAGGCTTTTCATTGATGGCTTGTTATTAAAGCTGTGCAAATAATAAGTTCTTCGGCCTATTAATCAAATCAGAAGGAAGGTCAATTGGGTTCATTTTAGATCAATCTGAAATGAACATCTCTGGTGATTCAGCTTTCACAGCGAAATAAGAAATCCTCCCCAAAGTCTGTCTGAGGCCAGCCGGGAGGGCTGCGCTGTTCTCGGTTGAACCCTGCAGTCTGTGGCGCTGCTGTACCTGCTGACTCAGGGCAGCATTGGCAAACCTTCTTCCTTGGTCCAAACAAACCTTTTTTCAGTGGGTAAATGATTGGTCCCATTGTGCCCCGGAGCCAGGGATGCCCAAGGGTCACACAGGGTCAGCTCTTGACTTTGCCATCACACGCTCTTGCCCCAGACAGACAGGGAGGGCAAACGGATGACTCCTAGACTGCCGGGAGAGGTCCCTTCCAATACAGTAGGAAACCCTCAGCTGCCACCCAGGTCTCTGATGCTCACAAGAGAGGCAGGGCAAGACCGGAAGCCCTGAGCCGAGGTCTGGATCTGTCTGTGTATGCTCACAGCACTGTAAGGTGAACCATTTCACCTGGCATGCGAAGAGGCAGGGCAGTTAGTGTGCGTGTGGGTTAAAAAAGAAAATAAAAGTCCCATTATTTGCTGCTCAGTGAGGGACTGAAGGGGATGTCACCACCTTGGAAAGTCAGATGCATGGGAAATCATAACATCTTAACATCTTCTGTCCACAGCCTGCTCTGTTTCCTCTCCATTAACAATATCTCCTGCAGCCAGATACTTCATCCCAGGACTCCTGCTTAAGGGATCTTAGAATTCCTATTGATTTCAACAGGGCCGGGTCGAAGCTGCTGGAGCGAGGAGCCGTCTTGGAGCTGGTGCCTCCCACTCGTGTGCTGCAGGAGAGTTGCCAGGTGCCAGGTCAGCATATCCTTGGCTGAACCGGAGGAGAGCACATTGTGTTTTGTCCCTGCAAAGGGCTCTTATAAATGTTTTAGTGTCAAGAGGGCTCAGTTGGACCTCAAAACTCTTGCAACGAGTTAGTTCCTAATTATGGCTTGGAGACTTTGCAGCAGTTAGAACACAAATGGATGCTGCAGGAAAAAAAGCAAACACAGTGGGCATTTCCCTGGTGTCCCCTGCTGCTTGTTAGCTGTGCCCTGGCCTGCACCAAGCACCTCAAGCACTGCACTTTCCACTTTCAGACTTTCTGATTTCTCTTCCTAAGTCCTCATGTCTTTCAGTGAGGAAACTGAGCACATCACCTGCTAAAGGAACCATCCTCTTGCCTCTGGGAGCTGAGAAATTGGGAAAACAAACATTGCTAAACCTGAAACTGTCCTGTGCTGATGCTGCCACTCAGCAGCTTCCTGTCTCCTTCTGGAGTCCAGAGGTTGGTCCTCACCGATGACTCCTAGCTAAGAAAAGTAATGAAAGCCTTGTGACATCAGACCAGCAGATGCTTTTTAATGGAACCTGACTGTCCTGAGTCCTGGGAGTGGCCTGGTTTCTGGGAGATTACAGCCAGCCTCGTTTCAACTTTCATCTCAGCTGAGCTTGGTCACCCAAGTCAGGTGAGTTCTTGGGGCAGATGGACTCTGTGTGTGGAAATCCGCATAGGGAGAACCACCAAGGTGCTCTTTGTGGGTGATCCTTGCCCTGAATGCTGGTGCCAGCCCTGGGGCTGCCTTTGCTGCAAGTCAGAGACATTGACTTCCCTTTTCTCATTTTCCCCAGCTATAAAAATACACCTATGGGTGGGATTATCATTGACAATGTCATTAAATCCTGCCCTGCTCTTTGCTGCTGCAGTTCTGTAATTCATGCAAGTGTGGGTCAAACAGGGCCTGTGCTCAGAGCCCGCAACTCTGGTCCCCCCCTATCCCAAATGCTGATCCCCCAAAGCAGCAGGAGGGATTCTCCTGTTGATGACTGGGAGATGATAGGTCCCTGAGTCAAATCTTCCTTCCAGTTAAAGCAACAGCGAACCGGCTGCTGGTTCCTTGCTGGCTGTGAGCAGTGGGTTTTGTCCTTTGGGACCAGTGCCATGTCCTGTCTCAGCAGCCCCAGTGCAGGTGCAAGGCTGGACCCAGTAAGGATTGGGCCGTTTCCTCCCCCGTTGCCTTCCAAGCCCTTGTGCCCCTGTGCTCACGTGTTGGGCCCAGGAGTGGGTGACAGCTCGGGTAATGCTGACCGGCAGGTGACCAGGGGAAATGCAGCATGGGTCACGTCTCTGTGAGCTGGGCTCAGCCTAAGTCTCCTAAGATGCGTCACTAAGGCTCTTAGGGCTAAATCCCTCCCTGCACAAGTGCTGCGAGCAGCGGCCCTGCAACGGGGATGCTCTCAGCCCCCGCTCGTGCCCAGGTGCTCCCCATGACGGCGCGACCGCTCGGCTGCCTCTGCGCTCTGGGTTTCCAACCCGGCTTGTCAAATCACTTGTTGTGAGATCTCCTTCACTGGGACTTCACCTTCCAGGAGCCCGGAGCAACTGGAAACTTGTTACCTTTCTGTACCTGAGAGCGCGGTGTGCAGCTCATTAACTCTCTGGTTCTTGGAGCCAAGCAGCTGCCTGGCAGTTCCCCTTGCAGGGCAGGGCAGGCTGGGGACGAGGGTGCCACCCTGCCCATGTCTCGCCTCCGCGCTCAGCCCGCGCTTAGCAGCTGGTGCCCCGTCTGCGCTCCGAGGAGCTGGGTCTGCTTTGGGTTGGAGGTGTCTGTGGTTGGTGTCCCAGTAGCTGTAGCTTCCTCGGCCAGCGGGCACTGGGCTTTGCTCCTCTGCCCCTCCTGAGGACCCTGCCCAGACCCAGCAGCCCATGACTTTGCAGATGATCATGGGGTGGCCTTAGGACTGTAGAGAACGGTGTCATAACAGCAGCTCCACTGCTACACATGTGGCTGCTGCACTCTGTCCCAGCTTCGTTTCTGGATGCCTGCAGAGCAGGGCTGAGCACAAGAGGCCGTTCACCCCTGCAAAAAGGTTTCATAGAAATATTCTTTAATTTTCTAGGGAAATAAGTGATTAAAGCTGCCCCACAGAAGTTACAGCTGTTGGACTCTACTCGAGACAGCGGAGTGGGGGTTACTGTGATTAGAACTTTAGGTTAAGTTACTCGAAGGTGGGCTGGTCCCATCTGCAGAGGAACAGGCAGAGGGGGGATCTAACTACAACATCTACCACCTCTGGGGGGTGGTGAGAAGGTGGAGCCACACTCTTCTTGGAGGCACAGGGCAATAGGCACAGGTTGCAGCAAGGCAAGTTCTGGTCAGAGAGAAAGAAAAATGTTCACCATAAAGATGGTGAGACCTTGGAATGGGTTCTGGGGGAGGTGGTAGGATCTTTGCTCTGGGAAGTGCTCACTGCAAAGCTTAAACAGCTCTCAGGAACCTGCTTCAGTTTTGCAGGTCAGCCTGGCTCCAACAGGAGAGCCTGGACCAGGTCTTTTCTGCCCAAAGCCGCTTTGTGAGTCTGTGGTCCATGGCATCCATGTCCACAAGAGAATTCTGAGGCTGACCTGAGGGTTTATGGATGCACTGAGTTACCAAGGTTGCTACAGCACTCATGCCAACAGGGTAGTGCTGGGGTTAACCCCAGGGCTCCCTACACCAACACCCTACACCAGCTTCAGCCCTGCAGGTTCTCCACCTCTGCAAGTGCCCCAGGCAACTGCAGCTCAGGGCAGACCTGGGTTTATTTAGCAGAGGAATTATGGGAGTTTCAGATGAGGTTTTGCTCCACCCCACAGGTAGGTTTGCCAGCCAAGGTGTTTGATAAGAAGCCGGTTCTGAAGCTCGGAGAAGAGAGCTATGTTGGGGCTCGTCTCCTCCCTGCCAGATGACAGCAGAGGGTCTCTGCCGTGGGGACCTTGCAGTTTTGTTTCTGTTGCACAGATGAGACCGAAGGGCAGGTGCTGTGCTGGACCCAGCTGTGTGCAAAACTACACTGCTCCATCCCTCTCCTCACAACAAGCACATTAAAAGGGATGAGGTGTGTTTCCAGCTGTCTTCCGGGCTTTAAGCTGGCCAAGTTGTGGGTTTTTTTCCTTTCTCCAACAAATGGAAGTGGAGCAGTGGGCTGGTTTCAGGGGAAAGAAAGGAGTGGGAGGCAGAATATCACATCCTATTTCCTCTTTTAAACACTTGGCAAGGGAGCGAACTTTCCATTCGCATCTGGCCCAAGCAGACTAAACACAGGTTCCCTTCTGATAGCCATCTGCACTCTTCTGCTACCTCTTCCCATCAGTCTGCAGCAGGCAGAACACAAACCCAAGCACTATTTAAAGATACTTGAATTTAGGGAGTATAAGCAAATGATCCCTTCCAGTTACCTTCCTCCCAAGCTGCCAAGCAGCGAGTGCCAAGCCAAACAATAACCCTGGTTAATCAACAGGCTCGGGACATCAAAGCAACTCCATTTCCTATTTGTGAATGCACAGATGTTGTTTATCTTGGATCTCTCCTTGTCTGCCCCCAGGATTAAATCACAGGCCCTTAGGTGGAGGAGAGTGACTGCTTTTCCATGGAAGCAGCCTGCAGCAAGGCTTGGCCAGCCCCACTAGGCTACCTTCCTCCTTCCCATCTCCACAACGATGGATCTTTTTGCTGGTCCGAGGGCTCCCCACAAGAAGTGGGGTGTATTGCAGCACCAGGGAGAATTGGCTGCAGAAGCACTCTCTGCTGCAGAGCTGGGTTATCTCTGCAGGGACCCACGCCAGGCACACCCTTGGGATGGTGAGGCTGACAGCTCTCACCATGCAGGCACTGGTGAGACTGGGTCAGCCTGAGGGGCTGATAAAGGACAGGAGCTTCCTTGAAGATGCAGCTGGGGGTGCCTGACTCCCTGCAGCTCCATGTTCATCCAACCTCTCCCACCTTGGCAGCTCAGCATGATTGTGGCCAGGTCAGGGCACACCGTGGTTGAAGCAAGGTGCTGGGTTGGTGCAGTAGCTGGTACTGCTATAGGAAAGAGCATCCCTGGCCAGGCCCCTATCCCATGCCCTGTTTCCAGGAGCTGCAGCTGAGCCACGGGTTTTGACCATGTCCAGCACACCCCAAGGATCTCTTGGCTCCATGTACAGGATTGGCCTCCTTGTGTCCTATGGTGCTGAGACCCTATGGTTCGTGGCCAGGTGAGGAGGATAACTCCTCCTCCATGCAAAAGCAATATGCTCTGAAGGTCCAGGGGCATTTGCCACCTGATGCCAGCTGCAGACACCTCGCTCAGCCCTGGCAGGGATGGTTGCTTGTCCTCCTGCTTAGGTAGCCTCTAATTTCAAGGTGAGAAGGCCATCCTTGCTCTTCCCCGTGCTGATCGGCAAACCCGCCCCAAGGGGTGGCTGTGCATCACGGAGGTGTTGGCCGTGCTCATGCATGGGGTTCAAAGAGGATTTTGAGAGGCTGCCTGCGGGATGAGTGCCACTTCTCGGTTGTGACTGTGACCATGACCACAATCTGCTTTCTTGGCTGTGAGTGCTCATTCTGGGGGAGAAGGAAGCCATGGCAATAGCTCTCCGTGTTGCAGAAACACCGTGGCTGCAAGACAAAGCTGTTGGTGGCTGAGGCTGTGTTTGTGAAGACACCTTCTCACCCACAAACCCTCTGGCACCGTCTCACTTCCGAGCGGGAGCCCCTCCACAGCACCACTCAGCGGGTTTCTCAGCAGACAAACTGATGTGTACCCAGGGCTGGCGTGGGGCTGCTGCAGGGCCGCGTGTTCCCAGCAGAGAGCGTGTCCTGCTCACACGGAGGAGGAGAGCTCTGCATCCAGGCCTCGGCGCTGTGTGCCCAGCGCCTGTCCAGAATGATGTGAAGACCTGTGCAAGCAGCAGCTCTGCTGCAGCTCCGGAGGCCGTTTTCCCCTAGGACACTCTCTGCAGGAGCTTCGGTGCCCAGGTTTCCACGGCAGCCAGGGGTCTGCCCCCTCTGACGGGCACAGGGTGGGACAGGGACCACAGTGTGTCTGGGGTACCCTCAACAGCCGGGAGCGACACCCTCAGTGGGGCAAAGGCGGTGGTGAGTTTTACCCTGGTGCAGTTGCACCAAGGTCAGTAGGGAAAGGTGAGCAGAGAACTTGTCCCTTCTCTTGTGACATGACTGAGCTGGCTGATTACAATATTTCAAGAGCAGTGACGGATTTAAGGTAAAGACCATCCCTATCCCTTCCCCTGCAGGGTGAGCAGATGATGCAGCTGGCAGAGGACAGCAACATCAGTCTGTGTCCTGCCATGGGAAGCACCCAGGGCTGTGCAAAACTAACCACAGTGGAAGAAGACATCATGCAGTGAAGATTGTGTCCCACTCCCACCTCTGCAGCCATATGGGATGTAAGGAGCCAGGGCTGGGGTCCTTTCCCTGCTGTTTTGGGAATGACAGAAGTAGCAGTGGCCGGAGGGAGAGAAACTATCCTTTTGCATCGCTCTTCTGGGCAGGGACTGAGATGCTTCACCAGCAGCAGGAACCCTCATCCCTGTTGGGGCCACGTGGTAGGCCATTCATTCCTCGAGTCCCCAGAGCAGCAATTACTGCATTGACCCCCGCCTTAATGAGCTCCTGGGGCAGAAGGCAAAAGGATAACTGGGCTCTGTTCCTAAGTAGGAAGCTGAGGATTTTATGGGATTACTTCTTGCTCCTTGACAGATGTAGGTCTTTGTAGGTCAGAGTTAAGCTCGGTGCTGAGCATCATGGTTTGATTTAATAGGCACCAGGAAGAACCTTTCATCAAGAACAGGATGGGACAGGTTCATGGCCTAGGGGACCACGCTGGCTCTTGTACACAGGTGCACCTGCAGGAGAGAGCAGGGAGATGAGCGTTGCCGAGACCCATGTGGTCAGAGTCCCTCTCTCGGGAATGGCTAGATCCTCTCCTTGAAGCCAGAGGTACCACGACCTCAGAGGAGCCCAGGCAAGGAGTCAGACCTCCCAGTGCATCCTGGCTCAGGTGTCATCTGCCCTTCACCCACACTGTGGCAGTAGCTCTTCCTAGTCCACCTTTAAAAGGCTTTTATCCAACAACAAGTGGAGCTTGAAGCTGAGCACTGGGTAAGAAACTATCCTCCTAACTTCATTAAACTTTCAGTTCTGATTTTCTCTTTTCAGCCCTTCCCTCTCTTCCTAACAAAGCTAAGTCTGCTGGGGAAACTCCTTGGGGCTGCCTGGCACCCACTCGTTCAGCCTCTCCCACGCATTGGGATGGGGATGCCATGGTTTACCTGCACCTGCAGCAGCCAAAGCGCTGGCATTAGCTCAGTTATATCGTGACAGCTGTGCCTGACATGGATATCATTAGTCCTCTTTCCATGCAAAAATAGCATTACTGGGGTACAAACTGTTTGTGCTATTATAGCAGCAGCCACAGTGGAGAGCCACAGTACTTTAGGTATGCCAGCAGAGCCAAACAAGCACAGCAGCAGAGATGAGGTCTTGCAGGAGCAATAAATCCCTCCAGTCAGGTCCTGTGTTGTGGTGACTTTGTGATGCCTGGATTTACACGTTGCCCCTCTGCCTCTCGGGCAAGGGACTCGCTCTGTGTTTCTCAGCCCCTGCTCTTGTGCCAGCAAGGGGCCTGCCAGAAAGCAGAAAGGGTTGGTGCTGCCTCTAGGGTCAGCTCCTTTCAGGGAACTGCTCACTTGACCAACAGATTAAAAAGGGAAATAAATATCAGCAGGACACCCTGTTAAAAGAAATAAACCCATTAATAACTAAACCTCTAGTGTGATGAAAAGGTGAAATGCAGTGATTCTGTAAAGGATTCCATTTTTTTAAATGAGAATTGTTTTCATACACTGATTCCAGCCAAAATGCATTTAAGTTCCCCTGACAGAATATTAATCCAGACACTCTTCGTTCTCAGTGTGTCCTCTTGTGTTGGCTCAATCCAGCACTGCGCTGGGAGTTCACATCTCCTGCTGGCTCCCGTGCAGACACTGGGTCCTCGGTGCATCTCCAGAGATGCCCAGCAAAGGCTCCTTCTTCTCCCCAAACACAGGGCCTCACCACTGCTCGTCCACGCTCTTTTGCAGCCTGTGAGTGTTGTCAGGGTTCTGCAGAATGGAGATGGCACCTCCTTCTCCAGGCACCTGAAGGAGGTGCTAGTGGGACATCTAAACCATCTGAGGTCCTATCAAACCTCTGTTCCCCTGGTCTTGAACAGGATTCTCCGCTGCTCTGCAGAATTTACCTTATTGCAAAACGGTTGTGTTCTTCTGGTGGGAGCAGCAGGCAAGGCCAAGCTGCTGCTTCAGCCTCTGGGCTATTGGCTCCAAGAAAAAACAAAGCAAGCAGGGGCACAGACTGCTTTTATAAGCCCTTCCCCTGCCCC
The DNA here is from genome assembly GCA_033558185.1 of Dromococcyx pavoninus. Lineage (NCBI taxonomy): Eukaryota > Metazoa > Chordata > Aves > Cuculiformes > Neomorphidae > Dromococcyx > Dromococcyx pavoninus. The sequence continues at coordinate 108,743 of JAUMJL010000302.1, forward strand.
TCTCTCCATCCTCCAAGGGTTTTAATGCTGTGTCCGCACAGAAAGTCAGGAAAGAGCTTTCCAGGCATCGCCCTCCCCTTGTCCCTGTCACAGAGACCAGCTCCAAGTGACAACGTGCTGGGAAGCCTGCAGGCTACATTACATGGGGGTTTGTCCAGGACCAGGCAGGGGTTGCAGCCCTGGCCAGGATGGACATGGGGCCAATGAGCTGTGCTAAGGATGGATGTTGGGCCACCAAACTGTAATATCCACATCAACAGAGGAGAAAAGTGAGGAAAACCACAGAGAAAGCAGAGGCATCGTATATGGGGTTTCTCAAGGCAGGGACGTGCCTGTGTCCTGCATCCTTTCTCCCTCTCCACCACGGCCCCTCCGCTCTCCTCCTGGTTGTCTGCAGCCGCTGTCACCACTCAGGCAAGGGCCCCAGTTCAGTAAAACCCTTAAGCACAAACTTAATTATGAGGAGCATCTAAAGGGCTTTGCTGAGCCGCGACTGCAGAGCTGGATGGAAACCAGCTGAGCTCCCCCGGGCCGGCGTCACAGAGGGCTGCAGGCTCAGCTCCCGCAGCGGCCCCTTCCTTCCTGGTGGTCACTGTAAAACAAACACTGCAAATGCAGATGTTGACCAACAGATTAAAAAAATTCCTGGCCCATCTGGATCTGCTAAATCAACCTCTCTGCTCTGCCAGCTCTATCCATCCTTCTTGGCTTGGGGCACAAACCCCAATGCGCCCCAACCCAGCACACGGGGCAGGATGGCCGTGCGCTGAGCGGCTCTTTCTGCTCAAGCACCATCTGGAAGTCGCTGCGAAATGTGATGCTGTGTGCAAAGTGACTGGAAAGAATGACACTGTGAGAGCCTATTTTTTTTCCTGAGGAAATAAATAGACCATGCGCCGCAAGAGCGGAGAGGAGAGGGTTCGTGGCAGGTCAGGCACAGGTAGGGCCACACAGGGACAGCCTGGAGTTTGTGTGGTAGTCACTGCCTCTTAGGGAGCTTTTGCATATGGGACCATCTCTGGCCAAGGTGGCAGACAGTGGGTGGCAGGGGTTTCAGCCTGTCTGTAGCATCCTGGGCATGCAAATTGTTTATAAAGGGGCCATGAAACACGGGGGAGCAAAGCAAGGTGTCACACACTGCATGGCAGCTCCATGTGCAGGTACAGGAATTGGGGCGCGGCTGACCCCCCCACTCAGATTAGGAGGGAGGATTTAATGTGCTGGGGGGGTATTGGGTTAGCCAGTGCTCAGGGTTTGGCTCCAGCATGGTTGCAGTGATGGCCTGGATTCAACTATTCCAAAGAGCACTGGGCGGTCAAATCAAGCCTCAAATTTAAATTTGTTAAAATAACTTTGTGCAAAACATTAGGATGGAGAGAAATGTTTCCACGATTTTGTTTTTAAATTCCAAATGGGACAAGTTTATTTTTTCACTAGGAAACTTTCCCTGTAGGATTCACGGCGCTGGCTGGGAGACAACGGCCAGCGAGCTGCGCTCTGAATGGAGGTGACCCCAGGGGTGACCCAGTGCTGGTCACGTCGCCTCGTGCAGCCTCACTTACCCTCTTGGAAAACAAGAGGTCACAACGTGCCTGGCTGAAGAGGGCCTGGGATGCCAGCGCTGCCACAGGGATGCTCGGCCCCACGACTATCGTGCTGTTAGCCCCTGTGGCCCTTGGATCTAAATCTGGCCCAGCCATGCAGTTATATTTGCATGGTGGACGGTAAATGCAATGGAAACTCCTACATTGCAAGCAGGTTAACGGAAAACCTGGGCCCTCAGAAGTTCAGAGGGAAAATGCCCACCAAGCAGTTTTATTTCTCCTTGTCTCTCGTTGTGCACAGGTGCCTTCTGTGGGATGGTGACTGCCTGCTCTTCACTGGCAGTGCTGCCCCGGCTGGATCGCTGCCCATCCATAGCATATGAGTGAATGGCTGTTACAACTTTTTTGTCTTCTGTTGGCTTGTACTTTCCTGGAAAACAAAATATTATAGAGATTTGTAAAGTTAACTTGGGGGGGGAGGGGGGGGAAGCCATGAGGGCTTATCTGGCCTCAATCAGCTCAGCACCCTGGAAATGAATTTAGCCCAGCTGGGAGTCCAGCCTGCCACAGGAGATCAGGTTGTCCTGGGTGTTTAATGCAAAACTGGGCAGCAACAGGAAGGAGCAGAGAAGCAGAACCCAGGGCAGGCTGGCCTCTGTTTACCAGAACTGTCTGAAAATAATGGGAAAAAATGACAATTCAAAGTTCTTGCCTCTTTCCCCCGTCACTGGAGCACTCTCATTTGCAATCAAATACCTTGTTCTGATCCCATTTTTTTCTCTCCTCTCATGTATTGCTTCATGGCTGTGGAGCCATAGATGTCGGGAAACTCCACTTGCTTTGCCCTGAGAGAAGTGAGAATTTGGCCTTCTAGGATCTGGGATGTGATGAAAATTGATGGTTTGGACGTGCAGATCTCTAAGGCAGTAGTTCAGCAGCTCAAGGGCTAATGGGGCTCCCTCACTTTCATCCCAGACATAGATATAAAGGCTTATCCACAAGGAAAAGCTTGTTCTTGGTAAGGCAGGAGGGTACAGCAGCTCCATCTGCTCAGCCTGTGTAGACTTAACTTCTCATACTGGGCAGAAGCAAGCAAAGAAGGAGGCACAGTTTTTAGAGGACACCTCCCAAGCATGGGAAACACCACCCAGGCTGATAAACCATCCCCCCATCCATCCCTGAGATACCTGAATAGCTTCACAAAGAATTCCCCAAAGGGCAGGGCAAAAGGTGCAGCATTCCCAGCACTCCTCACCCAAAAATTACCCTTCTGGGGGAGGGGGGTCAAGCCACGCCTGATCCTACAAAGCCGCCAGGCTCAGCTGATGGGAGTCACGGGAGGTGTTGCCTTTGCCTTCAAAATGACTATTAATGCACTGATGGTTAATCACACAAATAAATCTCACAGTGGCTTGGAGCCAAAATGAGCAATAAAAGCATCGATCCCCAAGCCTCCCGAGGGGAATTGGCCAGGGCTGGGGCCAGTGTTCTCACCAAGTCGCTGGGAAGTAATCCATGCCCTCGGCACGCATACGCTCAGGCAGTTTTGTTAAGCTGGTGTTTTTTTCCCCCCAAAAAAGGCTGTTATCTAGGTGGAACCATGAAACCATGTGCCTGTGCCAGGTGGGCTGAAGAGCTGGTCTGAGCTGCTTCTCAGTGGTGGCTGCAAGAGTCCTGGAGGGTGGACAGAGGGGAGGGCGAGTACTCATCCTGTCCCTAGGGATCCTTCAGGGGCTCAGGTGTGTTGAGAAAACTATATTTAAAGGAATATACTTTCCAGGGAGGGGAACACCTTGGGCCTCAAGCCCTGCGAAGTGTAGGAGGGCATTTAGAGAGACGACCTGATGTACCTGGTGCAGGAGGGACTTGGGGACTTGTGGGGTTTTTGTTGGCGTTTATTTTGTACGGATAAGACGAGGAAATCCATAACAAGTGTGCGTGTGTCTGAGGGAGACAGGCCTTGTTTCTGATGAAACATCCCAGGACATGGCACCATCTCATGTCCCATGTTTCAGCTGAGGACTGTGGGAGATGAAGGGCACTAGAGGCAGGCTGTAAAGTTAATTTGAAGAGACCTCATAATACAGATTGGCACCACCTGAAGCAGCACCGTGCCTCTCTCCTTCTAGAGAGCTCTTCCAGTCCCTGCACCTAGCAGCAAGCACCAACTTGGGCCATTTGGCTCCAGAGAAGTCTGTGAAAACTCAAGTCTTTGTGCTCCCTTAGGGCAGAACTCAGCAAAGCCAGGAAGCATGAGCATGTGCGCCCCAACAACGCAGCAAGGAGAGGGGTCTGGGCAGCCAGGACAGTGAAATGTAGAGGAGCCGTTTCCCCAGTGCTTTGCAGATTTGGCTCTCTTCGTACTCCTCTCTTCAGCTCCAAACTTTGTATCGGGAGCTCGACAGGGGCTGTGTGCACACAGCATGCCCAGCTGCCACCTCCTGCTAAGGCGGCAGAGGTTACCAGTGAGGCAAGGTCACCAGTAAGGTTACTGGTAGTCCTTCGCAGCAGGCTTGCCCGCGCCCATCTGAATTTCCATGTGTCTGCAGGGTCCAGATCAGCTCCCCATGATTCATTTAATCTGGCATAAAGCAGCAGCTTGCTGAAGCCTGATGTAAAACACCCACATACGCTCCCATTATATAATACAAATCTAAGAAGATGAAATTATCTTGTCAGAGGAAACACATGCACGTATATGTGTACACATTGATGGACAGCCCGGGGGTTGGCTGAGTGGAGCTGAGGGCACAGCTTCCCTTCGGAAACACCCAACGTGCACTTGTTGGCACTTAAACATTGGGGCAAATAACGTGTGTGTGCCCATGTACAGGTGCGTGCACGAAGCGCTGCAGAAGCCATACACTCTGTGTTTGAAGGGACAGCAAGAAAACTTTGTACTTACAGAATCAGAATGGTTTGAGGTGGAAGTGACCTCAAAACCTATCCAGTTCCACCCCCTGCCAGAGGCAGGGACACTTTCCACTGGATCAGGGGGCTCCAAGCCCCATCCAACCTGGCCTCGAACACCTCCAGGGATAGGACAGCCACCACTGCTCTGGGCAACTGGGGCCAGGGCCTCCCCACCCTCACAGGAAAACATTTCTTCCTAAGGTCTCATCTCAGTCTCCCCTCTTTCAACTCAAAACTATTCCCCTCGCCCTATCCCTGCACTCCCTCCCTGATCAAGAGCCCCTCCCCAGCTTTCCTGGAGCCCCTTTCAGTACTGGGAGGCTGCACTAAGGTCTCCCCGGAGCCTTCTCTTCTCCAGGCTGAACAACCCCAACTCTCCCAGCCGATTCCAAGAGCAGAGGTGCTCCAGCCCTCGGATCATTCGAGGTGTTCAAAGCCAAGTTGGATGGGGCTTGGAGCCCCCTGATCCAGTGGGAGATGTCCCTGCCCATGGCGGGGGTGTGGAACTGGATGGGCTTTGAGGTCCCTTCCAGCCCAAACCGCTCCATGGTTCTGTGATTTCGCGAACCCCAGCGCCAGGTCGGGCCGTGCCGAGGCAAGCGGAGCCGATACCGATGCCAATCGCGGGGACCGCGAGGACACGCGACCCCGCGCGTCCCCCCGCACACGCGCCGAGGCCATTCATGAAATGCTGACGTCATGCAAAGAGGCGTGGTCTTCCGCGAGTCCCCGCCCCCACCGGGGCTATTAAAAGCGGCGCGGCGGCCGCGGGGCTCGGAGCAGCGGCGGGGTGAGCTGGGCGGAGCGGGAAGGTTGATTGCTGAGCATCGTCTTGCGGGGTCCGGCGGGTCAGCGCCGGGGCTTCATGTCTGTGCTGTGTCCTCTGCCCTGGTGAGTGGGGCGGGGCTGCGGGCACCGAGTTTCCCTCCCTCCCATGCGCCCCGGGGGGGCCGGGACCGAGGGCCGTGGGGATGCGCTTTGTGGAGCGAGGAACGCCGATAAGGCTGGAAAAACGGGTCTGGAACCAACCCCCCGCAGCTGCGGGAGCCCCCAGAGCTGTGCAATAAGTGCGGAGGGACTGGAGCACAGCGGCTTCGCGAGGGGAAAACCCAGCGGAAGCCCCCGCGCTCGCGCTTGTTCGCTGTGGGTTTTGCTTTTCCCTTCGGCCGGCAGAGTTGGGGGCGGTGGAGCTCGGAGAGAGCGGTGCAGCCCCGCGCTGGGCTGGGGCTGCGGGAGAGACCGGGAGCTGCTCCCGATTTGTGCTGGGGCTAGGATCCTTGAGGGGACACTGGGAGCTGCTCCCGAGCTTGTTCTGCGCTGGGGGAGAGACTGGGAGCTGCTCCCAAGTTGTGCAGGAGCCCCTGAGCTGTTCTGGGGCTGGGGCCCTGGGAGAGTCGGGATGCTGCTCCCGAGTTGTGCTGGAGACCCCGAGCTGTTCTGCAGTTGGGGATCCTGGGGAATCAAGAAGCTGCTCCCCAGCTGTTCTGGAGTCGGGTTCCTGGGGACAGGAGATGGAGTGCTGTCTTTGAGGTCCCGAGCTTTTTCCACTCTCTTCCCACGGGGGGAAGGAAGGAAGGGCCAGAAATAGACTGCCGACAGCCTCTCCTGCCTGCTTTTCTTCCCTGCTGCTACTTAAATCCTGCTCAGCCCTCGCGCAGCCCCTCAGAACGCTGTCCTTTGTTTCTAGCCCTGATTATCTGAGATCAGCTGAAATGACTGAAGTGATGATGAACACCCCAGCCATGGATGAGATTGGGCTGAGCCCCCGCAAGGATGGCCTGTCGTACCAGGTAAGTGCTCTGCCAGCTGCTTAGGCAGTAATCCCCTATGGAACTGCCTGGGCTGGACTGCAAACTCCGTCTGATGTACCTTTCCATAGCCTGACCTTATAGCAGGTCTTGCTGTAGCGAGAACTGGTCAACAGACTGGAATGCTTGCTTGGCAGGAGCTGGTTGTCTAAAATATCCCTCGGTATCAGACAGGGTTGGCAAAGGGCTCATTTGGTCCTTCAGTGATCGAGCCCCCACTTATTCAGCATCCATGGGAGCTCAGTGGGAGATGGGTTAAAAAAGGGTTCACACCACCCACTGGACTGAGAGGACTCTCACGCTCTTTGGAACATGGCATAAAGATGGTCTGCCTAGAGCAGGAGGGAGCTGTTATATGACACTTCATTTTTTTTTTTTCTTAAGTTTTCTTGACTGATGGGCCTGTTTGAGAGGGTCAGCAGCCTTCTGCAAGATACAGTGAGGCCAGAGATGGCCTGAACAAGCCTTGAAATGTCACTGCAGGTATCAGTACCCAAAGGCATGAGCTGCATTCATTCTGAAAGTTCTGTGCACTGTGATCAGCCATCAACCTCCGTACCAATGACTGGGGTGAAGATGTGCTCTTAGAAACCAGCGTGAGCCTTAATCCTTTAGTCTTGATATCCCTTTCATTTCCTAGCTTAGAGTAAATCAAAGGATGAGTTGTGAATCTTAGCCTACTAGACCCATGTTTTCCTGCTCTTCCAGGAGACTTGTTGATGGGATGTAACACAGGCACTGAGCACATGCATGGGGTGGCTCTTGCTGGCGGATTCCAATGCAGGGCTCTTCCTTTGCAGATGTTACACAACCTGCATGGAGGCAGTTGCTCTGTGGGTGCATTCAGATGAGGTGTGCTGTTGTGTGCTTGTGTATTTACATCCAAAAAATGTGCTATGAGGCAGTAACAGTGCATTGAATCATGAACTCAACTGAATTTTGGGCTGTGGCTGAGGCCTCCAGCAGAAGCCAAAGCTGTGGGGAGGAATAGGTGATGCATTGCTCTTTGTGATCAGAATGCTGGATATGAATGGAACAAGCTGTTCAGTTTGCCTGTGTGTGGAAACAGCTGTGCGGTGCTTTGGTGCTTGGGTTGGTGGAAAGCATATGGCTGCTTTCCTCCCCCATAGAGGGAGCACACAGTGGTGAGAGCGGCTGTCGAACCTGAAGTGATCCAACTGGCCTGCATGGGGTGTTCAGTTGTCTTTATGGGTCACTGTATGAAGAGGCTTAACCCAGTCAGGTCAAAAATCCTCTATTTATCCAAATCTTCCAGCAGGAGGTGGAATCCAGGTGCCTTGCTTGTTCTAACAATTGCTTCAGTGAGACTTTTTTCCCCCCAGTGCTAATGACCTTGATAGGTCTGCTTGGGCCAACAGGGGAAACAAACCTTTTCAGGTTTGAGTGGATCATCTGAACTGGAAGGTTTGTGAGTCACAAGTGCTGACAACTCGTATCTGTGCAGGGTTGGTGCATCCTGAATCTCTCCTCTGTAGTGATCCAGTCATCTGTGACTTCAAATGCCTGCCAGAGCTGAGAGCTGCCTGCTGGTGCTTCACTTTGTTGTCTCTGATGGTAGAATGGGTTGGGGTGTTGAAATGGTAGATCGTGATGGGCCACTAGCAGTGTGTGGGCTGTGTGAGATCTGCCTCTAAATCAGGTTAGTGTAAAGAGGATTGGGAAGCAGGCTGCAGCCTTCCTCCTGTGGCTGCTGGGCTGAGAATGTCACAGGGCACATCAAGGTAAGCTGGCAGCATCATTAAAGGGCTGAAAGCTCAGGTTAGAACAGCAAGGACAAATCTGCTGCAAATCACACGATGAACTCTTTGTTCTACCTCAGACTACAGCACTTTGTGCTTCATCTTGCTGATGAGGAGAGTTTGGTACGTGGAAAATAGTATGCTAGGCTGAGGGCTGTAGTGCAATAACTTAAAACCAGACAGGGCTAATGGAGCATGACTGCTCCTGCACTGAGGCTTGTTGTTCTATTACTGCAGCATCTCCCTCCACTCATCTGCAGAGTCAGGCACTCATGATATGAGTGTGACAGCCCTTGGCGGGCTATGAGAGGCACAAAACCAGAGCCAGAATGGGGAGAGACAAGGTTTTAGTTTCAAAAGTTTCTGTTGTTCTCTAGCAGAGCTTGGATTTATGTTACTGCCGACAAGACCTCAAAATGTCCTTCTTTGGGCTGTGTAGAAGCAGGGTCTGCTTGGGAGTCAGTCTGTGGGATGCTAGCAGTGAGCCTGGAGTCTGCTTTGACTGCCCTATGCAGAGATGAGGCAGTCTGGAGCAGAGGAGGTGGTACAGCAGCTTTGCTGGGATGGTGATGCGCACCAGGATCTGCTACAAACAGAATTGTCCAGCCAACAGCACCATTTCACAGTAGTTTTGCCTTTACTTGTAAGTAAACTGAGGAAACAAACTCATCCAGAGCATAAACTTCACCAATCCGATTTGATTCCTCTGTCGTGGGGTGTTCACTGAACTTGGGGGCTCCAGTCTGTCTTGCTGTTTGTGGAGGGAACTTGGCTTATTCACTCTTTCCTCCTGCACCCTGTGCTTATGCTCCTGCTCTGGATGGTCTCTAGACATCAGCTGGTGATGTGCAGCCCCAGTGAAGTTCTCTGACATTTGGGCTGGCCACCACTACTCTTTGAGCAATGGTGTGAAAGCAGAAGTCGTTGTATTAATGAGAGCAGAGGTGCCTGTGTAGGTTTGGTGACTGGTGCAGTTTCACTTGCACCATGTACTTTCTCAGCATAGAAATGACTTTTCCAATTAATACACAAAATGCTTGTAAGCCAGTGTGCTAATCTCAGAACTTTTCTGTGTAATGCAGTGTTATTACTGTATCTGTGATGTAAAGCTGCTCTTGGAGCCCCCTGAAGATGGCTCAGCCTACAGATTGAAGGGTCCTGAGCAGAAGCAAATGATAAAAACAGGGCAGCACAGACAAAACAGAAGATGCAGCTGAAGAGATGATGTCATGCTGGGTCTTGTGCCTGCAGTGGAGAGCTATTTCTGGATCTTTAATAGATGTCCCATAATTCCCATGGGACTTGCTAAACAAAAACCTTGTTGAAATGCAACTGATGGCTCAAGATGCCCCTGCTATGAACAGATGTGCCTGTGGAGGTCTTCATGTGCTTCCTGCCTGGGAGTCTCTCTTGAAACGAACCTTTTGCATGGCTAATGTCCTGTTTACTGTTTTCCAGCCCGTAGATATAGCTGTTCTTTGGAAAGCCTCATCAGTGCTCTGCTGGCTTGTCCTCTGGTGCCATCGCACAGCGGTGCGGGCGATGCTGCTGAAACTGAGGCTGAATTAATAATTTTGTGGAGCTGTTGTGAAAACAATGCCTTGACCTGAATCTTGCCTTGCTTCTTGGAAGTTGAGTGGTGTCTGAGCAACAACTGAAAACACTTTGATGCCCTAGGTGTTAATATTTTCAGCAAACGTGTCCCAAACTAAGTGTGATGCTTCGCTGCAGACTGGCTCGCGGGTCCTGCGGGACATCAGGGTCCGTTTTTGGTGTTTGGCATGTGGAGGCTGAGCTTGCCTCATGCCGTCAGCTGGGTTTTGGTTGTCATGGGGAGCCTGAGCTCTTTAAGTCATGATCGCATCATGCTGGGATCTGTCTAGGTTAATCACAGCCACAGCTAACTGTGAATGATGCCAGACTGACTGAATCTGGGTAAATAGGTTTAATGCTCCATCCAGTGTCTATGACAGAAGCTTGGGTCATCTGTCCTGTTTGGGAAATCATTTTTTGGTGAGTGCACCAGCACCATTTCTTTCTCAGTGAGCTGTGGTGCTCGGTGCTGGGGGTTTGGGCTGCATCTCCCCAGCTAAACTGGGGGACCAACAAGTTACTGACCCAGGGGCTGAAGACGAAGGGGGAAAGCTGAGCTTCCTCTGTGGTTCTCTTCTTTGCTTTTAAGGTGCTTCATATTGGTGCAGCCTAAGTTTGTGCAGGGGAAGTTCTGGGCAAGGGCTGGCGCTCACTGCTGCAGAGGTCTTGAGATGGGCTACCAAAAGGTGATGGTAGCCAGTTTATGTTGATGTGATCACATGGTACATCCGATGCAGTTACTGGGCAAGACTAGTAGGCTGAGACAATGTGTATTCCAGGGTCTGGGAACTTAAATGGAGGCAGAAGCAGGATATGGGATAAACAGAGACAAAACTAATCATATTCACAGCTTTGCTATGCAAAAAAGTGTTCCACTGAAATGCAAACTGAAGGCAGCAGCTAATCAGAACATCTCTATGTGTTTTTCCTCCTGCTCAATGCCTGCTTAGTTTTGATGGAAAATTGCTGTGATGTGTGAAGTTTCCCAGCCCTGTCCCCCAAGACAGGGCGATCTGTCTGTGCCTGAGCAGTTGTTGTAGTCCATAGACCTGAGTCACAGGCTGCTGGGTGCATACTGGAGGGAGCTCTGTTCAAAGTCATGACTGCTGTGTGAGTAAAATATGTGTTAGCACTGCTTCCTATAGCTGAGAAAGTCCTATGAACAGGACAGATGACTTGAACTTTTCCTGAAATGAGCTTTTCATGCTTCTCAGTGGCAGTGAAGTTTAAATTTGAGAACTTAAACGCTGATTTGGGATTTGGAATCTTGACTTGATAATGCTGAAAAGGCACAAAACTTAGATTTATATTCCTGGAGCATGGGTGATATGTGTACATGGGGGGTGTATCCTGTACCTGAAGTGGGACGCGTCTGTGTGGAGTTTAAAGTTTTGTATAATATTGCCATAATGAAGTAAAGCTGCCCCCAAAACAGTAACTTAATTTGGAAAGACCTCATTCCCTTGCCCTCCCTGTAATATAATCAAAGTAGTTTTTAGCCCCTTGGGAGGGGAGATGAGTGTTTTGACTGTGGGTGTTGGTGTGGAGCACGCATGTGGAAGCTGTTTGGAATTTACAAGTGTCACTTGGGTTATGGTAGCTCTGAACTAATCCCTAAATTGTCTGACATCTCTCCTGCTTTTTGTGTTTCTCCATCCCTGTGAATGCTGAGAGAGGGTATGAGCCTCCCCGGGGCCATGAGATCTTTCCATTCTTGCTGCCAAGACTTCATTCAAGGATAGCAGAGCTAGATCATCCGAAACAGGCAAACATGGTCTTTTAAAAATCATTTCAAGTTTTCGTTTCCAAATCCTGCTTTTTGCTGTCCTTTCCAGCTTTCAAGGCAAGAGTCCAGTGGATTTGTATGTGATCTGGGTCAGCCTGAGGGAGCAGTTACCAAAGCATAGTCTGGAGGGGCCTGTGGAAATCAGTCTTGAGAGTGAGAAGCTGCATTGAGTGGTGTAAGAAGCAACATACATGTCCTCTGTGGGCTCGGAGGGTGCTGGATGTGTCTCGCCATGGGCTGAGAGTTGGGGCTCTTGTTGCAGCCCCTCATGCTGTATCTGTAGCAAGGAGGAAAAAGATGCCTTTGAATTGCTGCTGCACCTGCTCTTAGGTTTCCCTCACAACCAGCTGGTGGTTGTCCCTTGCCCCCATTAGGTGACCAGGTCAGCCAGAGGCAGGCAGATCCTTCAGCTGTGTGCAGAGTGGCTCCCTCCGAGGAACGAGGGGCAGAAGTTGACCCACTGATGCTGTGCTTTGGGTGGTGGAGGGGTACAGAGCCTTCCTCCTGCACACCTGAGCTGGGCAGCACCAGCAGAGAGGACCATGGGAAGGTTTTGTGAGGCAAACTGTCCTGGCTGCTGTGCAAAGGGTGTGGAGCTAGCAGGTCAGGGCTGAGCTGCTGCATTCCCAGCAGGGACTGTACTGCAAGTTTCAGAGCTGTTTTCTTCTTCCCATTGTCTAAATCTGGAGTGGGACCAGATTAGGCCTGCGGGACCAACAAATGATGCAGTGGGGCGGCAAAACTGGTGCTTGCTTCTTGCTTGTATTTTTTGTTTTTAGAGAATCTGGCATTGGAGCTTATTTTGGAGCGAGTGGGGAGGCTGCCCCAGAGGTGCAATCAGAGTCTTAACCTGAAAGCCTTTTTCCTTTCAGTCCCTATGCCTGGTTGCCCTGTCCTCCTCCTTGTCACACGCAAGGAAATCTGCCTTTGTGTATTTTTTCCATTCACTGTCCACACCCCTTCAAAGTGCGGTTGCAACATCTTGCTTGGTGCTGCCTTGACGATTAAAAAGCATGACTTAGTGGAAAAAATACTGACCTCTTGGGCTTGGCCTGTTCTGCAGCTGTTTGAGATAAGATTGTGCTGGGTTTTTGTGTTAAAAAAGCTGCACGCCACATTTTGGGGATGTTTGTTTGTGAGGAAATGACTGCTGCTTAGTTTCTGGAAGAAAAATCTGGCAGGCTATTTTCAAAGAAACTGCTCCAATTTGACCTAATGTGCTGAAAATGATAGCAGCCAAAGGTTAGCTTAATTATTATACTGCTATTTTTCTTGCACAGGAGGCTATTTTCATGACACTATCAGCTTATGTAACCTCCTGAACCACACTTCTTTTTCCATTGCAACCTTCTAAACCATGTAATGTCAAGGGTATTTTTTTCCCATCCTGGGTTTAGATAATGAGTTGATGCTGAAGAACCACTGACTGTACTTGCAGTAATGCACTCCTGTGTCTGAAACTGCTTTTGTTTGGTCCAGCAGAAGCCACAGAGCTCCAACAGTTTTCTGTCTTACTAGGGCTGAGTGACTAATAACACAGGCAGTGCAGTACAAGATACTTGCTAATGTGACCGTGTTCACAGACCTTGCTGGCTCTTGTGCACCTGGAAAGCATATGAGTGATAGGTGCTGTAGTGGGAGCTGAGCTCCAGCACCATGTCACAAGCCCATAGCTTCCCTAATTTGGGTCATAACACACCACTGTCCCCAGGACCAGATGGATGGATGCAAACAGCCCGTGTTGTGCCTTACTTTCACATGGAGTTGTTCCCCTGAGCACCCCCTCCTTAAGTCACCTTGCCTGGCTTTGCATGAAGTACCAACCCAGTGGCTTTCTGAAGTTGGTAACCTGGTTACCCCAAAGCTTTAGATACAAGGGAGGAATGTGGCTGAACAGTAGAAGACTGAGTATGGGCAGGGAGGTGATGGTGCAGTTACAGGTAGCTAGGCTGAGGAGTGAGATGATAGGAAGATATTTTGCTTTGGGGTTTGGGCCAGGCCTTCCCAAGGTAGTGGGTACCTGCATGATTGGCATGAGGAGGGTGATGCTTTGTGGTTAATGCTTTGGGCTCCTGGGTGGGTAAGCTGCTTTTGTAACCGGAACCACAAAGATCAAAGCAGATGAGATCTTGCTGTCACCCAGACACTCATGAGCTGTGTGCCTGTCTGAGGCTGGCAGTGCTGTCCCCTGTGAGGATGCTTTTACAGCTTACTTGAATGCAGCTGGTATCCAAAGAAAAGGACAGTGCCCGACTCCTCATCTAGAACCTGGAGGGGGAAATGCATTTTGTGATTATCTTTGGGGTGTTTGCATGCAGCTGTAATGTGAAATGGGCACACTGACGCTTGAAATAAAGAGGTGGTGATTGTTTAATCTTCTGGTTACCAACCAGGGGAACTGATGTGGCAATTGGTTTTTGTCACCCAGCAGTTCTCCTCTGGACAAAGTGAGATTTGGAGCTGTGCCCCTAGTAGGGCATCCCTATGAAGTAACAGCAACCTCTGTTCACACTGCAATTCAGCCATGCAAACCTTCCACTGATGCTGTGCTGCAGGAGCAGTGTTCCCTGTACCTCTGTACTTGCCTTGGTACTCTCCTGGTAGGATCAGAGATCGCACGCCAGTGCCCTGCCAGCAGGGATGGGGCCTGGTGCTGCTGCAGAGTGTGAGCTGTAGGTTCTATGAGTCATAGAATCACCGAATGGTTTGGGTTGGAAGGGACCTTAAAGCCCATCCAGTGCCACTCCCTGCCATGGGCAGGGACACTTCCCACTGGATCGGGGGGGCTCCAAGCCCCAGCCAACCTGGCCTTGAACACCTCCAGGGATGGGGCAGCCACCACTGCTCTGGGCAACCTGGGCCAGGACCTCCGCACCCTCAGTGTCCTCCTGTTGAGTTTCACAGCTGATGTGTGGTTGCTGTAGCATGCGGAACACTATCAAAGTTATCTCTAAAGTGTAGTTGAACTTCTCTTTCAGCCTGTGGCTGTGTCCCTGGAGTGATACTGGGTACAGGCCCTTGCTGCAGGGTCTGGACTGCTGCAGCACTGGGTTGCCAAGTGCCTCCTCTCCCTCCTAGCAGCAGAGCCTGGAGCAAGGGCCTGTTCTTGTGCACAGTTTGACCAGCAGCAGGAAATGAGATGTTAGAGTCTGATCGAGATAGCTCAGTGTACAAACTCACAAGCTTCAATGCAAAGGTGGTTGTGGGGGGGTAAGGTGTTTGGATAAATATTCAACAGGACAGATGCCTGTTTGAGTGCTATCCAAGCAAGTGTGTGCTCTGGAAGCCTCTTTGGGCTGTGTTCATGTCCAATACTTAGAGATTAGAGAAGTTAATTTACGAGTTCAATGGTCTTCCCGTTACGGTGTCTGTCCTGAAGAATCAAGTGTCTTCAGAGTTGAGTTTTGGTTTGAATGCAGCTCCTCTCATAGGTTGTTTCTTGGCTCTTTTAGATCTTCCCTGATCCCTCAGACTTTGACCGCTACTGTAAGCTGAAGGACCGCCTGCCCTCGATCGTGGTGGAGCCGACGGAGGGTGATGTGGAGAGCGGAGAGCTGAGATGGCCACCCGAGGAGTTTCTTGTGCAAGAGGAGGAGGAAGAAAACTGTGAAGACACAAAGAAGGACAACAAGGAGCAATAAATGGCATCTGAGGAAGGCAAGGGACCGCACCCTTCTGAAGGAAGAGCCACACTTCTTTTGAAAGTCTTTTTAAAAGAAAAGACAAGTTCAATTTTGCACCTGCGAGATCTTAGTTTTTTTGTATTCTCTGTATCGAGAACTGAAGCCCTCGGTGTCACCAGACCTCCTGAGGAAGGAAGGAAGTAACGCAGAGAAATGTTTGCTGTTCTTGAGATCACTATCTGTGTTTTTCCGAGGCGGAGGCAGCAGTGAAATTCCAAGCACATGGCAGAGGGTGGTCATGCTGGAGGGGGGAGCTCGGGAGGGGAGGAAGCTCAGAGGCAGCAGTGTTCGGCCAGGAGCTGCCTTTGGATAAAAGCATGAGAACAGAGCTGTCATCTCTCAGATTTGCCTTTCTTGCAGCTTCCAGTGTGTGTGTGTGTGTGTCAGGGTGGAAGGGTGTCCGTAGTGAAGCATGGCTGCTAGGGAGGGGCCTGCAGCTCTCCCTGGGTTGGGCACCTCCTAGGGTAGTGTGAGTGTCCGTAGGAGTAGTTGGGTTTCTTGCTCTCACTGTTGGGCCTGTTTCCAGCCACTTCTCCCAAAGCTGTTTTCTTCCCCCTGTTTGCCTTTAGACTCTTCAATGCTGAACAGCTGTATTTGCAAGATAACATTAGGCTGCTGCTTGTCATCTTCACTGCGAGGCCCTGGTCTGTCTTGCAGATCGTTCGTGTGAGGTAACACACATCTGATGTAAAGATGCTTCTGTCTGCAGCAAGAGCTCCTGTTGGTTTGAGCACCTCGGATCTTTCTCTCCTCTTCACTGGGGGTGCCGCAGTTGCTTTTGTCTCATAGAGCGCCCAAAGCCAGAGGGTGGGAATTGCATCTCCTTACCTTGGTGTCCTTCAGGCTGCATGGTTTTGTGTCTCCAACTCGCTGGTCAATGGGCTTGTGAGGGCTGGGGTGGGACATCTCCTCCAGCTTTGTGCTGCATGGTCTCCTCAGTGCAGGACAAGCTGGTTGGGGTCTGTGTGGTGGGGAGCACTGCCAGACCTGGAGGTAATCCAAAGACGAAGCACCGTATCTAGTGTGGATCACCAGTGGGACGGGGGGTTGCAGGAGAGCTCTGTTGGGAGAGAATTAGCCTGGGTGTTGTGAGACAAGATGGGTTTCTGCTTTGTAGCAAGGGTTGGTTTTTAACCAAGTGCAGACTGGCTTCCAAGGTCGTGATTGTGTCCTCTTCGCCATGTCCTGCTCCAAGGAGAAGTCATCTGTCTCTGTTTGGGAGGAGGCCAGTTTGCTGACAGACAGGGTAACCACTGCTTTCCTGGAAAGGGATGGTCTCGCAGCTTCGGGGACCGGCTCGGGAGCCGGTTGATCTTGGGGTAGGATGAGAGCCGTTACCACTGAAACGAAATCTGGGATCATGGAAGAGAAAAAGAAATGTCAAGGCCTTAACCAAACTTTCATAATAATCCCAATGCCGCCCCCTTTGCTTGTAACTGGTTCCATTTTTAAAATCTATTTGGACATGTGTATTTGTATTTTTAATACCTCATGAGTAGTTAAACGCTGGTAGAGGGTGGGAGCTGCTTTTAACGTATTGGCAGGGTTGTTTTAGTCTTGTCTTGCTTGTGTTTAAACTTAATGGCAATAATTGATCGGCTCTGCATAACTGTTTCGGAGAGACAGGAGTCTGGAGGCTCAATAGTGAGCACAGAGCAGGAGCTGCTCGGTGTCCCTGCACTGTGCTGGTCTCTGGTCTAGCACCACAGACCTGGTCATGCACACTCCCTGCTGCTCCTGGGGACAGTTGACCACTGAATGGTCATGGTGTGGCGATACGTTTTTCTCTAGTGCTGGATTCAGCTGTTCTGTCTGTAACACCTGTTCTAGTCTTGCTGTCTTACTGGAATGAGCTTGTACACCTGCATACCAGCCAGTCGTCCTACTTCTAAGTGTTACTCTATTGGTCTCTACCGTCTGTACCGCCAAGTCAAAGCTCTATATCAAAGATATTACAGTGTGGGCAGCGATGAGGTGGCAATCCTTGGACTTAAGACCTGCTGTCTGCCCAAAAGACTTGTGTATTTCTGTCTGCATCCTTTTTTTTTGGAAGTATTGTGTATATTTCTATTTGTTGTTGGAAGTATCTAAAGAACAAAGCACTCCAGTAAAACTCCTGTTCTATGATATACATTCTATATTTCTGTAAGTCTTTTTTGAGCCTCAGGGAGAAGCTAGCATTTTCTTCAAACTACATTTTTGTCACTGTGACAGTTGTAAATAAAGTTTGAAAATGCTTTCCAAACATACTGGTGGTGTTCTTGCTGCCAGAGTGGCTGGGGTGGTCAGCCTTCCTGATAACAGCCAATCCTGTGTTTCAGGTCTGAGATGTGCTGACCTGCAAAGCCAATTAATGTGTCTGGAGAGATTCACAACTGCTAGTTGAGGCTGTTCTGTGAGCCTGGAGACACTTTTTTGTGTGGGCTGACCTCAGAGCGTGCCCTGTGGGTCTGTAAGCCTGCAATCGCTTGGGAGTGAGGGGCAGCATTTTTGTCTTTCATCTTCCTACAGTTGCTGTGTGAAAGGCTGCAGCAAAGGGATGCTCCAGCTTACTTGGCTCTGAAAGATTGGTGCTTGTGTTACTTATCTATACTCTGGGTCTAACCCCTTACCTAACTGTGAGGTTGTGGAGAGTGGAAACTGTTCATCACTGCTTGCCTGTGCGTGCTCTTCCCCTCCCCTGAGCCACAAGCACTGAGACTGTATCATAGAATCACAGAATGACCTGAATTGGAAGGGACCCATGAGGGTCATCAAGTCCCCCTCCTGTCCCTGAATGGGACACTCCCAACATTCACACCATGGGGCTGAGGGCCTTGGCCAAATGCTTCTGGAATATTGTCAGGCTGTGACTGCTTCCCTGTGCTCCACCACCCTCTGGGGGAAAAACCTTTTCCTAATGTCCACCCTAACCCACCCAGGCACATCTTTCTGCCATCCCTCGGGTCCTATCATTGGTCACCAGTGAGAAGAGATCAGTGCTGCCTCCTCCTTCCCTTGTGAGGAAGCAGTGAATAGCTGTGAGGGTTTATGAGCTAAATGTTGCCATGCTGTGAGGTCCTCAGCTGAGCTACCTGGACTTCTCTACTTTGGCTGATTTGGGTCTAGAAGTCAGTTCCTGCTTGGTCAGTTGTGCCATGCCACACGCTGGTTGTGTTCTACAGCTTATGGTGCTGTCTGAGGAAAACCTGGAGGAAACTGTGTTTTGGAGTGTGATTCTGAGCTTGTTTGATACCAAGACAGCATCCTGGGTGTAGAAATCTGCCCACACCAGGATTCAGTAAATCAATTTGTACAGTTAATAGGATTAAATTTTCCATTAAAATCAGGTGATAAGAAGCAAATGCCCTGGCATAGCCCTGTCTTTTAGATATGTGGAGAGAAGTTCTGTGATTTGCTAAGTACCAGAACCTAATCTTACCAGTGCAAACAAGCTGGGCTGAGGCTGGAGTGTTGTGTTTACACGAGACCAGTTTAAGTACACTGCCTAATGACCCTCAGATTTAATGCTTGAACTGAGGGCACGCTTTACATGAGCCTCACAGTTCAAAGATAAATTGTATCGTGCTCAACCCTTATGGATGTAGAAACACAAGTGCAATGGTGCAGCTTGCCTCTGCTTTTCTTCAAACAGCTTCTAGTTAAAGTGCATTGTTATTTTTGGGCCAAACTAAGGCTGGCCTCTGTGTGGGCCTCACTCTGCTTTGGGGGGCTGCCTTGTGTCAGCATGGAGCAGTGCTGGCAGGAGAGCAATGGATGGGAGGGTGAGGGAGGCTTTTCCCTGGTCCTTGGCTCCAGCTGTTAGGGGTCAAGTGGGATCTTGTGTCACCAACATGGGCTTGCTGCTAAATGGGTGACCCTGGGGCATCTTGAGAACTTCATGGGTGGCATGAGGACCTTGCTTTGCATGCAGAACGATGTCTCTTCTGGCCCTCATTTAGACCTGAGACATTTGTCCCTTGCCCTGTAGTTGCAGTTGATGACACAGTACTGTTGCCCTGCTTAGTTCAGCCTGTGATCACTCTCCCAAATGCTTGGCTCATTGGTTTGGGTGTGCATCCGCTTCTGTGCAGCTTCACCAAAGAGCACAGTCACCTGAAACATGGAGCAGATGCCCTTTTGGCACCTGGATTTGCCTGTGTTTGAGTGCAGCCAGGCAAAACTGTGGTTTTGCAGAAGCTCAAGGATGATTCCTCACCATTGCTGCGTCTGGGGAGCAGCCACCCCTGGACATGGGTTCCCTTGGCAAGCAGCAAAGTCCTGCTCTGCTGTAACTATGCTTTCCTATTGGAATGAATGTTTCTCTACTTTGCCCAGATAATGATTTCAAATAGTCAAGAAACGATACAAAAAGTACTGGTTTATCTGAATTAACAGTGGTGAGAAGTTTTGAGAGGCAATGCAGGGACAGTCACTGTTAACTGAAGGAGACAACACACATTGTGCTCGTCTGATGCAGAACATCCAAAGTACAGTTGATCATGCTATAAAAATCTAACTATATGGTAAGTAAAAATCTGAACCATTATTAACTTTTTATTTAAACAATGTTTCTCAAAAACAGTCCTGTAGTCCTTGTAACAGTAACCAAAAAAGGCACGTAAGTACAAACCCTTCCAGAACACAGATCAGACAGAATGTAAAACATTTAAATGGGTGTTCTTAAAGCAAAACCCTGAAATATACAGTTATAATTTATTTTATAAAAAGGTACAGCTTTTTGTTATCTTTTCTTATTAGTTTCCTCTGATTGGTGTGATATGTCCATTTGTGCTCATTAAAAATCCTGACAATGGGAACATGGGAATTTTATGTGCATGTATCAAGTTGTATTTCAGAAGTGTTTGTACCTTCTAAATTCTTTAGCTATCTGTGACTCTTCCCCTCTCTGGTACAGCTCCTTGGAAACGAAAGTTAGCACACGTAATTTTTGTGCTTCAAAGCTGTTTGACCAAACCAGTGTTTAGTTCCTGTTTCAAAACCTTGGTTCATGACTTCTGAACCCTCTTACGACTCCTCTTCAAGACTGGTGCAAAGCCCCCCTGACCGAATGGACTATGATGGAATTACACTAGTTTCACAATTCAGATGTTTCATTTAGATGTTTTAAAGTTAATATGAAAAATCTCACCTATGGTGTCGAACATGCGTATAATTACATATGAAAAGCAGAAAGTAAGTAGTATTTAATATGAATTTACCCTTTATATAGCCTAATTCTCTGGTCAGGCATTCTTAAATACTGGCTTCCAAAAATGGTTAGAGAAAGATATAAAGAAAAAAGAATTGAAGTTCCTCTTACAGTTTACTAATAAATTGTACAAAGTAGCATAAAATTCTTGTTATCATTGCAAGGAACAGGAGAACCAGCGTTGCCTTCCAGCCACCAGGTGAGGATAACCTGCGCTGTCTCCTTCCCATTTTAGCTCCCGTAGGAAGTTCCCAGCAGCTGAGGACACAGAGTTTCATTCCTGAAATATTGCTCTGCTTTGTGGTGCCTTGAAGCACAATCAAACCCCCAAAACATCCCTCAAACACTCGCCTGGTCACCTGGAAGAAACCAAGGGTTGTGAGGAGCAACAGCCCATAATGCACATGCCCCAAGCTTTCCGAAAGCAACCCTGGGCACTAAGCAGCTCCACGCAAACACAAAGGGCTGCCCGGGAAGGTGTGGGGCATCCCTTGAGCTGCAGCTCTGCCCGGGCCCTGCCAGTGGAGTCGATAACAGCGGCACCGGCCTTTCAGCCGCTCTGGTTAAAGGGGGCTCTTCTCCACATCCACCTTTGAAAGGGCTGTGCAGGCCAGGCTGCAGAGCATCTCCACTGAACGAGCCCCAAGCGGTCAGAACAAACACGAAAGATTTGCGAGTGTTGTTTTTAGGAGGGGGAGGGAAGTTTCAGGTCAAATACTTCAGGGAGAACAGAGTTCAGAGAAACCTGCGAACAGCGCCAGCATTGCCCGGGGAATACTCAGGGCTGGCGGCAGCACTGCGTGTGAATGTGATGGTGAGCAGAGCTGGAGAACAGGAGAGGCACTGCGAAGGGAGGGAGGGCTCTGTGCGTGGCTGCTTCCAGGGGAGGAGGATGGGAACTCTGTCAGGTGTTACACCGAGGGGCTGTGCTGCCAGAGGTCCTCTGTGGCTCCATGGTTTCATGCCGAAGGGTGGCAGGTGCAGCCGGGATGTACCCTGGGGTGCCTGTCCCGATCCGCAGCTCCTAAAAGTTCACCAGGAGGAAGGGGCGAGTGGGACTCGGCTTTGTCACATGAGCTGAAAGCCTGGGGTGGCTGCTTGCAGAACCCTGGTGCAGTGTTGGGGCCAGGACTGGAGCCCGACTATCCGGGCAAGAACTTCAGCATAAAGATTTCTTCAGGTATGAGTGATAACCCTTGCTAGTAAGAGACCATCAACAGAAATTACTTTGATGAGGCTGGAGCACTGCTAAATCCACCCATGAGACTCTGGTACCACACTAGAAGACTTGGGTCATCACTACCTGGACCAGGTTGGAACCCCTGGGAGATGAACTGGTCTCCACAGTATGATAGAGCAGCAGCCTTTATCCTCTGGTCCCACCTTCCCCATAATGACTCCAGTGGGGGAAGAAGTGCACGTATGTTGCTTGCAAGGAAGGCGCAGCAAAGTCAAACGCGTTGTTCTGAGAGCTCTGAGGGGTGGGAACACAGAGCAGGAGCGGAGCTGCAAAGGAAACGTGCACTGAGCACTTGTTCACTGCCAGAGCTGCAGGCGCGCAGGGTTACCGTAGCAGCCACCATCAACTTCATCTGATAAAAATAAGCAAGGAAGTCAAGTGTATGAGAGGGAGAGGATGTCCGAAGCCAAGCGTGAAAATGTCACAGCAGCTTTGCTTTTATTTTCAATACTTCCTTCTTTGTTCTGCCCTCAGCTGGCTCAGAAGCCCGGGTGTTTCTCGCTCCAGCAGTCCCAGAGTGTGTCCTGGACTCTCCCCAGCATTCCCCTGGCCCAGGCGCCCTGCTGGGGGCCACATACACTGCAAGCTTCAGGGAGGGAGCAGCAGCCGGCGCCTCGGCCGGGGCACCCTCTGGAGTTACACTTAGCTGATGTCCTTGCCTCTGGCCTGCAAGGGAAGGGATCAATACAAGGGAAAACACACGAAAACAACCCCAACGTGGTCAATGCCATGGAACATCCCAGTCCACTCCTGCACACTCCATGCTGGGAGCAGCTCAACTAGGGCGAGGAGATGGCCCAGGATTGCAGATTTCTTCAGCTGTGCTGAGGGAGAGCTGTGTTACAGGTGGTTTAAACTCTTCCCTATCGGTTCTCTGCATTCAGAAGCAGAAGCCAGGCAGGTTGCAACCAATTCAACAAATATTAGTCAAGCACAAGACTTCCTGAGTGGTGTTTGACAACTCCTTTCCACTGCGGTTGTTGCCAGCGCTGTGTCTGTCAGGTCTGCTGTGGATGCTGCCTGTGGGGGTGAGAACCAGCCCTGTTTCAGCAAGAGGTGCCATGGGATTTCCCTGGTTAACACGGTGCTTGTTTGGTGGCTGGGGTGGCAACTTGGCTCTGTGTCACGGGCTGGAGGTGAGCTGGCTGGTGTTGGGTGGTCAGGCAAGCAGCAGAAGTGGGGGTGCTCGCCAGGCACCCTCAGGTAGGGAAACCCTTTCCCGTGGGCTGAGAGGACTGTGCACGTGTGTTCCCCCCCTCAGCCCCCCTACCCTGCCCTGCTCCAGCACCCACAACTTGCTTTACCCTCCACACAGCCTCTTAAGTAATTGGCACATTCTGACATAGAACTGGAGGTTTAATCCAGTGATGCTCCAGCTGATGGAATCTGGGATACCCTCACAAGAGCAGGAGGCAGAGGGGGGCTTTAGAGCAAGGTCTTGTGCATAAACTTGCCCTGAGGATGGGCCCAAGGGGAGGCTTTTCAGGGGCTTGTCAGTCCCCACCAGGCTCAGCTGATCCGCTCTGGGGTTATTATCCCCGGCACCCAGGGACAAAGGGGCCTTGTAGAGTTGAGTCTCATGACCTGTGTGTCTGTGGGGTGCTCTGCTGAGCTAAAATGGGATTTGCCAAAATCCTCAGCGCTCCGATGCTGATTCCTGGCCGGATATGTTGTGGGTCCCTGTGGATCATAGAGGGGAGATCCTGTGGATGTGCTTATGGGGCAGGCAAGGATCATGTTGCCACCACACACCCTACCAGTGCTCCCAGATGGACACCTGGGCTGTCCTGGCCCTTTCCAGGGCCCTTCTGAGCTGCCTGGGGGGTGCTGGTTGCATAGTGGTTCACAGATCACATCCTGCCCCCCTCATCCTGACCCTGTGCTCTTCTCCACGAAGCAGCCTTTCCAGCTTTTCCTGGTAGCAGCCCAAGAGATTTCTCCAGGGCCTCCTCTTGTCCCTGCTTTGCTTAATCTGAGCATCTTGAACCTATGGAACTGTTACTGACGGTTCCAAATAATAACGTAAAATGTGTTTGGCCACAGTTTGCATGAAGTATGACTTAAGTAGTTGGTGCTTTATAGGGACTCACCACCAGTGACTTTCCATGCCTTTCTTTTCCAACAAACCTTAGGTATTTGCCTACAGGGGAGGTTCCTGGTCTGATGAAACAGCAGGTAACTTTAAGCAAACCTGATCAGAAAAAGTCTCCAGAGCTACTGCTGTCAGGAGAGATGGTTTGTTTGGCTGAGTTTGGCCCAGGAAGCCAGCAAGAAGCTCTCAGTTGCAGACCTTGCGATACCACCTCCCACCCTGGCACGGGTCTGAACTGTCTCTGTATTAATTAAACCTTGGGTGTCCAGCCTGAGATAATAGCTCAGTCACCTCCTGTACTCCATGGAAGGAGATAAACACATCCAGCCTGTCTGGAAAGAATGACTTCTTGGAGGTCCTTCAGCTCTCAATAGCAAGGAGATGTAGGTAACTGTAGTTTGCCTGCCTGACTCTCAGGTAACTGAAGCCAGGTGGGCTGAACCTCACCCCTAGTTTCTCCTGTGCTTTTTCCTTGTTGGATTTGTGCCTTCACATATCAGTGCCCCTTTTCTATAGGGGGCAAAGGACTGAGATTGCTGCAAAATTTATGTTCCTCTATTGCCAAAAAAAATCTCCACACCAGCAGTGCGTCGGGGACATGAAGTGACACAACAAGGTGAAAAAAAGCCCACAGGGAATGGGAAGAATGAGGAAAATATAGCAAGAGTGTGCAATGAAGACCATGGAGGTGGAAGGAGAGGCTGCAGGAGCAAAGCACATGCAGCTTGTACCACCTGCACATCACTCGTGCTGGCTTACGTGGAGGAGGAGGGGAGAGGGGAAGACAGAATCAGCCTTCGCATCCCAGTCAGGACCAGTTCAGGGGCACATTCACTCCCACTCGTGGCTGCTGGCACTCGTGGACATCCCATTGACTTCAATCATGCTGACAGTCAGGCATACACTGAGAATGCTACCTGACGTAGGTGACGGCTTTCTTGAGGTGTGGCCTCATAGCACAGGCCTCCCTTTAGCCGAGAGAACATGTGGTTTCAATAGCACTTGTCACCCCTTGGGGGGGGATCTAATTTAAAATGTAAGAAAAAAGGGTTTGTGAGCTGGTGTTCTGAACCCAGAATTAGCTAGAGGGGGTCACAAACCCCTGAACTTCATGAGGTTCATCCCACCTGAGCAAAGAGAGCAGTTAGACCAAGAATGTTAAACACAGTCATCACCTGTCATCTCCAGCCCAGCCTTCGGGCCTGATCCTGTTTGCTCCCTCACTCCCACGTGTGTGGTTCCCCTCCCAGAGAAATCTCTAGCTGTGGATAGGGGGTCTTGGAGAGTACATGTTGGAATTTCACCGCAACAAGCAGCCGACAAGCACAACCTGCCTACCAGGAATCACCTGAATTATCCAGGACAAGTTGTTCTTCCCACTCTAGTTATTCGTATTAAAGTACTGTGGACTTAAGTATTTCTCTTGAGCATCTTTTTCCACTCCATATTTTTGATGTGATGAGTTGTTAGCCTTTCACATTATTCAGCACTGTATTTCCAGATTCAATATTTGTGAATTGGTTGCATTTTGTAAAATGAAAGGACAGATTTGGACTCTCATTTACATTGCAGTCTGTAACAGCTGGAGTTCCCAAATAGCGAATGTGTTGGCATTTTTTTTACCTGCTGTGAGCCTCACTGTTCCCTTCCAAAGCAATTCGGAGCTCTAGAACTAATGTTGAATAGCTTTTAGCTCATTGTATTCCGTTTTCTAAGTTACCTGGGAGAAATTTTAGAATTTAAATCATTGCATCTCCTTAAAACAGAATGAGCAGCAGACAAAGAAGTCCCTGTTTGCAGTTTCTGATAAGTTTGGGATAATGAAAAACACAGTTTGTGGGGGCTGTTCTCTTACAGCAGCTTGGGACAGCATTAGGCCTTGCGCATGGTGCTGCCTCTGCCCTTTGCTTGTGCTTTAAGGTTGTAGTAATCCTGGATTTCCTTATCTGAACGTTATGTCCATGATATTCCAAAGGAGATTTCAAGGGGATGCTGACCTTGCGATCTCCTCTGCTGGGGTCTTGCAACCACTCTGTCCCACTAGGGCAGAAAATACAGGGCCCACCTGCATGGTAAAGGACACGATATCTTCCCGCTCACACAGCACAGGCTCCGTAACGCCCTTGGAAGCGTTTGGCAGGCTGAATGCCCGGGAGTGGTTGCAAGTAGCAGGTTGATGTTTGACCCTCATTTGGCTGTGAATGCGGCGGTGCGTGGCAGTGCTCAGATACTGAGATGCTCTGTGAGTAGAGTGGATGAGAGTCACTGTAAAAGTGCAGTAGAAGAAGCATCATTAGCAAGGCTGCTCTGCGTCTATCAGTGCCTGTCTGGCCTTAACCAGAAAGAGAAGTGAGAAAATGATGCCTTTAAAGTTCTATTTTAAGTCTTCCTTGCTATTTGCCAAGCTATAAAAAGACCCAGTCTGGTGCTGCTTCAATGATCAAGTTCTTAAAATGAAGATATGTGGAAAGGCCTCCAGGTTCAGGACTTGTTTTCCTCCCTTGGCTGCCTTGGTCCTTCAGACAAAAGCAAGCCTTGGGAATGACTGCCAAAGCTTTGCCTGTGACCCAAACACAGTGGAGGACTGGCAGGAGGACAGGTTACTCACTGGAGCTGATAACAAGCTGACTTTGCTAATTACTGTTTTTAAAGTCCAAAGTAATTGGAAAAAATGAGTAAAGTTACGTGTCACACAGTGCCGAGAAGAAGGGAGCGTGCTGGAATGTCTGAGTCACCGCGCCGAGCGCTCCTAATTACACAGAGATATAGATTTCAAACGCTGAGTTACACATTACAAATGTGCAGAGATGCTGGAGAAGCCTGGTGGCTGTCATTATCCATCTTGTTTTCCAGAAAATTTGAGGCTAGGTGAGGTGACCCAGTGGACTGTGGTTGGAGTGGGATGTTTCTGGTTGGGTTTTGGGGTTTTTTTAGCCGATTTTATTTGTTTTACAGAAATTGAAGCAAAGTCTGAAACAAGCAAACTGAAATGGTAGGTAATGATTTTCTCCCAGCCCCCAGGCTCATCCACCCAGGTGCTTCGCGCAAGCACACGCTCACATGCTGTGTGCCTTCTACCCTGGGTCTGTGTGGTGCCTGGCTCGAAACCTGCCACGGTGCCTGGAGTTACTCCAACACAGAGAACAGTTCTGCTCCATGTGGGTACCAACCCCTTGCTGGCAGTGGAAGTGACACATTGAAACCAACCGCTGATCCAGGCTGAGCTGGAGCAACAAGCACCCAAACTTCCCAGGCTGAATTGTGTTGACAGTGCAGCTGGGGCATGGTAGGTCCCTGCTGACAGCAAGCATGTCCCCAGTGCTTCAGCGAGGGGCAGCAGCCATGGGTGGGCTATCTGATGTCCCAGTGCATTTGGGCGCTGCACACAAGAAGAAAAGCTGCCTCTGCAAGAGGATGCAGCTCCGGTAGGGCCTGGACTGTATCTGCCAGCCCTGGGCAGGTGCCCAAAGGCACCTCAGAAGGCAGCAGGTACCCACACGCAGGATCCCACACTCCTCCTTGGCCGTCACGTGGGCTTCCTGGGCAATCCCAGGGCAACAAGCATGTGGGCTCTGCCATGAGCCAAGTTTCCTACAAGGCACATGGACCAAGAGGTGGAGAGCCAGCGCCAGCCTGCACCAAGAGGTGTAAAGATGCCCTTTCGCCCAGTGACCTCCCAGGATGCGGGTCCTGAGGCTGTGGGCAGAGTTCAGTGCCAAAGGCAGTGCCAGCCCCTGTAACTGGGCACGCTGATAGTACTTTTCCTGGATTACCTTTGTACCCATGTGACTGAGATTTCCCAACAAAGCATGCAAGCAATTAAGGAGCTGAGGCCTCATTAAAAACCAGCCACACGACAGGGCTTGTGACAGGTAGCTGGTGTCTCCAGTGTGATTGCCTGATAAGCATAAGGCTTTGGAAAAATCAGCGTAGAAAGGGTTGGGATCTCAGTTGTGTAATTTCTTTAATAAGCTGTTGTGTCGTAAACTGAATCACAACCAGGAGAAGGGGCAGGAGGACAGGAAGGAGGAGGAGGATGAGGAGGATGGACGGCTCCTTATAGTCTCCACAGGCTGAGGAGGCTGTAGGTCGTTACTGGGTGGTGACTAAAGTTGTTATCTATTTTTTCCCCCTTGAAGAGGTAACGCTTCATCTGTGGTTTGGCTTCTGTATCCTTTTGTTCAAAACTTGCCTGTTTGCCTTTTCCTTTGCATTCCCCGTTGCCCCAAGCTCTTGAGATGGGAGGGATGTGAGGGGCAGTTCCTGGGCTCCCCAATGGCAAGGACGTTGGTTGGGGACAAGGGGAGGTGTCCATCTAGGGAAGACAAAAGACAGTTTATGATTTTTGGAAACCCAGGTTTGTATCCTTTCCTGCAGAGCTGATAGTGCTGCAAGGGCCTCAACCCCTCCTGCTTCCCCAGCCACAAGCAGACATGGCAAGAGAGGCCAATTCTGCTTGGCAGTGAGGGTTTGGGGTTTTTATACCCTAACCTCCCATGAAAATAAAACCTGTTCTATGGACTGGTTTTCTGCTGATCCAGGCTCCCAGGAATCACATTGGTGGGGACCCTGTGCCTCCCCAGCTCCCGAGGCAGAGGGCAGCCACCAAAAGGATCTGCTAATTGATGTGGGGAGCTGAGGAGGCAGGCAATTAGTCACTTGTGTGGTGGCTGGGGCCCTCTGAACGTGTTAGGTTAGCAGTGTCCCAGGGTGCTTGGTTCAGTCCCCCTGGGCCTGGCTTTCCACCACACATGGGCTTTTTTCAGAGCATTCATATTTTCCAGGCTGTAGTGGGGAAGGTGCCTGCTTGTTAGTGCCAGCGTCACCCCAAGAGGGGGAGATGCACGCAGGGAACCGGCAGGGCTGGAGGGGCCTGGCCTGTGCTCCTGCTTTCTGATGAAGTCCTAGGAGAGCATGGGGCAGCGACTGCACGTGCAGGGCTGTGCCCGTGCCTCTAGGAGCATCTCAGCCTCTTGTCTGCACACACACACGCGCGACTGCTCCACTCGCTCTCTGCGAGAGAAGATTTCCCCCAGTACATGGTGCTGGGAGGGTGTGTGGGGTCACTGGGTCCTCCTCCTGCTCCCCAGGGTGTGCCAGAGCAAGGCAGGCGTGTCTGCTCCTGGGGGAAAAAATCTACCCAGCTTGAATGCCCTAATAAATGACCTGAAACAGAGCTGAGACATGGTTAAGCATAAAAAATTAAAAATAGGAGCTTTCTAGTGATGGCAGCCTGGGGCCTGGCGTGTTTTATGGTGGCAGGTCAGTGCAATGGGATGTGTGAAGATGGAGGGAAGGGAGCCCCTATCCCAGCTTGTGCCAACTTTTTCTCTTAGGGAAAGCATTGCTTTTATGTTTTACATTTGAACACTTTTCTCCAGCCCCCACCTCAAGGTTTGGGCATTTTGCTCTTCTCTTTGGAGGGGGCGAGGGGGGAGCTTGAATTGTGAGCCTGGAGGCAAGGGTGCAAATTCAGTCTCAGTGGTGCAGATGACACCAAGGGAGCCACAGTTTGTCCTGTTTCTGGAGGGATAATTAATCCCTGGAGGTGACTGCTGGCTGCTGTTTTGGGGAACCAGCTTACAAATCAGGGACTGGAGGATTAAGAACCAGCTATTAGGGGCAGCTGGGATGTGGAAAGGGAGGAAGACTTCAATTTAAGCAAGCATTTGAAGCTGGGGGCTGGAGTGACTGCACTTATGAGAAGAGAATGGAGTGGGATCTAATTTTTAAATAAGCACCGTCCCCCTCCACCTCGTGCCAGCCTCCCCACACCCCTGGTAACGGTCTCCTTACTGCAGTGCAGAAGGAAAAAACAGAATAAAAAGAGAACAGGGAAATTCTTGAGATTCTTTCCGATGGAAAAAATGTCTCCACTCATCACTCAGTGTCAGCAGCGCAGACACAACCTAAAGCCTCCACTTCCACCTCCCCATGTGCACAGAAGCAGGACGATGGCACGGACACCTCCCCATCAGTCCAGGGGGACTGTGGCCAGCAGCAAAAAGCCACATGAAGGCAAGTGGCAAAGCTGGCAGCTTTGGTCAGGAAATGCCTGCAGCCTGGATGCAGCGTGAGGCGCTATCATGTGTTCCTTAATTAAACTGTCACCAACTTGTCCCTCCTTCCTCCCCATCCTCCCTCAGACTCTTGCTTCATTGCCTGCTAAGTCATGGCACTTGCTGTTTTCCAGTCAGCCAGCCTGTGTGGGAAGCTCAGGAAGGAGGATGAAGAATGTGGCACAATGTGGTGGGTGAGTACTGGGATGTCTTAACAGCCTGGGATTGCCTGAATTCTGTGCTCTGAGGTGAAGTGATGCTCTGAGTGGCAGGACTACTTGCTCTTGTGGTGCCCTAGCATGGATCCTCGTGCTGGCACACCTGAGCCAAGTGCTGCTCATCTTTACCTGCCGGGAATGCCAGGCACTTTGGGTACTTGCTGCATAGGGATTTCTTGGTCAGCCCATCAAAGTTTGTGCTCCTCCAACTGTCCCATCCATCACTCTCACTGCTAGCCAGTACCCATGAAGCCCAGATGAGGGCCTAAATAGGCTTTCCCCCATTCCCTTCCCACCTTCTCTGAAGTTCTTGTCCGTGAAAATATCAATGTTTTGCGGAGGAGGACCTCCACACGTTGCAGCAGCCTTGTGTTTTCTGGGTGCTGTGCAATGCTAAGGTGTTGATAGGAAGCCGCTGCCATGTGACGGTCTGGTCAGGGGAACACCTACTTTCCATCCCTCAGTCCTCACCTATTTCCTGTGTGATCTTGAGCAAGCTGCTCATCTTCTGCATTAACTTTTAATTAATGCTTAATTTCAGCTTGATTCCTATGTGTGAAGAACAGAAATAATAATACTACTGAATCCCATTCATAGAGAAATACCCTGCACATGAGCACGTGGAGCTGTTGAATGATCAGTGAACACAGAATGGTTGGGGATGGAAGGGGCGTTTCAGGGTTGGAAGGGGCGTTTCAGGGTCACCCAGTCCAAGCCAGATGTCACTGAACACGGATTCATGGGGTTTACTTCATCATTTCAGCAGCTGCTGGTTTTCTTTCAGCTTGGCTAATGATAACGCTGCTGAGATGTTTTCTAAATAGTGTTAAACAAAAAGAAGCCTCTTTTGCAATCAATAGGAGTTAATTTATCATGCTGGCAATATGCACCTTGGTTACGGTTCATGCATCCCACAGCATCTGAGCCACCAGGATGGAAATGTTGGCTCATTCCAGCCTCCAGGACCTGGTTCATCCTGGCTGATTCCTGCTGCCTGAAGTGCTTGTGTTTGGTGTGTAGTCACCCTCGGCACCTCTTTCAGCAGTGCAGGTGCTCCAGAGGGGGCTGTATAAATCTGGTGGGTTGAAATGTTCTCCAGAAGGAGAGGTCCTTCCCTGGCACAGGTTTACCAGTTGAAATGGGTCCTCCAGACCAGCCCCACCACACAGCTGAAGGAGAAGCCCCCTTTTTTTGGTTAATGGAGTTGAAAACAGTGACAGTTTTAGCCAGCACTGCTGTATCTTTGGAGAAGTGATTTTTTTCTTACGTTATCCAATGTTTTTCCCCAAACCAATCCATGAAGCAATGTCTGCTAAGCGCTGCGTAATTCAGCATCATTTGGTGCCCGTAATGCTACAATTACTCTTCAAGGCTCATTTGCTTCAAGCTCTTCAGGCTGTAAAGTTATGATAGTGTGGTTAGTTGGTTTTCAGGAATGTCTGCGCTCTGGCAGGGGCTGGAAAAGGAAGGAGCTGGGAAGAAATGCATGCAAATTCAATAACATAGCAGGAACTTCAGAGGCTTTTCAACACAGCGATACCCACAGGCACAGAAATCATAATTATTCAGGGGAAATAGGGACCTGCCAACTCCTGTGATTTTATCAGGAGTCTTCTCATTTCCAGAGTGTCCTTAAAAGCCCAACTGCTGGAGCCATCCCATTGCCAAGGAGTCTCAGCCTCCTTTTAAATGAGAAGGAACATTTCTAGGTCTTTTTTTTTTCTCTTTTCCAGAGAAAACATAGGGGAAGTAAAGTGTGCTGAAGGTTCAGAAATGGAAGGCAAAGAGAAGCCAGGTCATACTGGAAACAAGCCACAAGGCTCAAAGCTGCTCAGCTCCCCTGCAGGCTGAGGGGAGGAGAGGAATCTGGCTTGACCAGAGGACCTGAGGTGAGGTGGGGGTGGGATGCCCTCACTGAGGGTGAAGGGACAATCTGGTTTTTAAGCAATGCACACTTCCATTCAGAGCATAGCACTGGGAGGTTTTGTGTAGAGGCTGTGAGTCTTGGTGGCTCTTTCGAGTAGCAGCATGAGTCTGTCCCCTCGTTCAGACTGGTGGTCACTGGAGTAAGGCTGAAGGTAAATATAGCCAGGAATGGGAAAACTTCACAGTTTTAGATGCTCCTCTCAGTACTGGATCAGCACCTGAAGCTTTCAGCACTTCTTTTGAGCATGTTCGGGCTTAATTGAACCTCCTAGAGGAAAAAAATGAGATTTGTCAAAACATATGTTCTGCTTCCAAGAGGCTTGTGGCAATGCAAGCACAGTGCTGCTCTCCTCCAGCCCTCAGAAACAGCCCTTTGGATACCCAGAAGCCTCCCGACGCGTGGAAGTTGATGGCTTTAATCTCTCCCTGGCGAGCTCTTGGCTGTCACAGAGGAGGTGTGTGTATGGTGCTCTCTCCATGGCTTTGATGTTGGTCCAAAATATGATTCCCGAACTTCCAGGAGGTATTTCACTCTTTCTGCATGTTGAAGTATGAAGTGTTGCAGTCCTACAGAGCTGCAGCCATTGTAACATGAGGAGCTGTTCAACAGGCTGAGCCCTTTCCTGCACTCCCTTCGCAGCAGCAGCAGCTCTGTGACCCCAAGTGCTGTATGGGAAGGGCCTCTGCACCCTTCATGCAGCACCGACCGTGATCCCCTTTGCTCTTCCCTCCTCCAGTGAAGCCTCCCTGTGTCCCACTGCCTGCACAATTCTGCCAAGAGCTGGGATTCCTAACGCTGCCCAAACATCTTGCTGAAATTGAAGGGTGAATATTTCTCTGTCTCTGGAAGGACCCTTGTTGCTGCTGACAAAG
Organism: Dromococcyx pavoninus; assembly: GCA_033558185.1. Lineage (NCBI taxonomy): Eukaryota > Metazoa > Chordata > Aves > Cuculiformes > Neomorphidae > Dromococcyx > Dromococcyx pavoninus. The sequence continues at coordinate 141,429 of JAUMJL010000302.1, forward strand.
AGTGAACTCTCTCTTTCCACAGCCCAAACCCCACATGCCTGCCCTGGCTCTAGGCTGGTATTAGCATCAGCCTAAGCAAAACAGAAACAAATCAGGAAAGAAGGAAAACCGAGTTTCCCGCAGCAAGCTCAGGGTTTGTCTGTCCAATAACTGAGTGCTAATTCCAGGAATAAAACAGCTGCAAACCTTGCACACAGGCAGCTGTCTTGAAGTTTAAAGAGGAAATGAAACGGGGAAAGGAAACAAAACAATATTGAAAAATCATGCATAAAGCCACGCCAAAGGTACAGAGAAGCAGAAGTTCTCGTTCATCCAAGCGTTATGTGGTTGCTCGATAGATCAGCAAAAACTGCAGATGAAACTCTGGGTCCTCTGAAGTTAATTGGCAGAATTTGGAGCTGGATCTTTCTCAGAGACCAAGCTGTGCATGTGTGCCTCGCTTTGCCTAAGATGCTTAGTCTGCTTTCATGCTGTTCAGGGGAGAGACTGCGTTCAATCCATGGAGAAAGTGCCTGAGATGCAAGCAGCACTGAGTCAAGGCAGCACCGAAAACACAAATTCATAGGGATTTCAAAATCTGGGAAAATGTGGTCACCAAGACAGCTTCTGCTACTGGTTGAGTTGAAACAGAGAGCTCTACTGATGTGAGAACCTGTGCAGCCCCATTAATTTATCATCATGGTGCTTCATCATCTGTATTGCCAGTGTTCCTGTGCAGCCCCAGGAGATGCAGGTCTGTCCTGGCACAGGTGAGGAATATAATCAGAGTTACTGACAGCCCTCAGCCCAGCTGCTCCTGCCTATAAATGGCCTTTGTCTTCAGCTGGGGCTCTTCTTCATGCAGCTCTTCTCTGTCTCTGCCCCTTCCTTCCCATCCAGAGCAAAATGACTTCTTCTGTATTTGGTAGAGATGCTGTGCAACACTGAGGAGCAACATCCTGAGGTAACCCCTGAAATTGCTTTCATTTGTGCTGTGCTGCTTCTTGCTGAGGGCCCCTGGGCGCACAGGAGTGGCTCTTGGCTTCCGTTTCATAGAATCACAAAACAGTTTGGGTTGAAAGGGACCTCAAAGCCCATCCAGTTCCAGCCCCCTGCCATGGACAGGGACACCTTCCACCAGACCAGGCTGCTCAAAGCCCTGTCCAACCTGGCCTTGAACACCTCCAGGGAGGGTGCTTTACCCTGCTGTCCTGTATTCTCCTCTGTGAGACCCCTCTGTTAGTCTCTCCTGACCCCTGCTTTGCTCTGTGTGATGGGGGTAGGTGGGCTGGGGGGTCTGCTGTCTCTTGGCATGCCCTCCCCTTTGCAGGAGGCTCCTCTCTGTGCCTGTGCAGAGACATCAGGCCTCCTTATGGCACGGTGTGGATCTACGGGATTCAGAAAAGAGTGGCTGTGGAGAAGGGATGGCTTTGGACCAGCTGAGAAGCTGACATCCCTCCAAAGGCTTTAAAGCTCCTCTCACTGGGATTAGAAGGACTTTGGAGTGCATTTGCATCTTCCAGGTTACCAGAGGAGAAAAACCTTTCCCCTGTCCTTCTCGCCTTTCCCAAGGTTGGACGATGCCTGGGGAGGGAGAGGCTGTGCTCCCAGCCAGCTGCCCCCTCCGTGGAGGTCAGAGCTCACCGACCCCGCGAGCCGCTTGCTTTGCCCGCTGTGAAGTGGCTCTGCCGCCTGGAGCTGCGGCTGCAGCCGCCGGCGCTTTGCTCTCTTCTCCTGACCGCATGGGAACCATGGGATGGTGTGACAAGAGCCACGTAAATGCCAATTCTCCTTTGAGGCTGCAGCACCAAACAGGAAGCCGGGACAGGGATTCAGTCCTCTCCCCATTCCTCCCGCGTGGTGCTGCCTGCTCGCCCCCTCCATGCATGGTCTGGCCTCTCTGCTCCTTGTTGCAGTCCTCAGGCCTGGTGGTTTGGTTGGACTGTGCTGATAAGGTCATCTCCCACCTGGGACTGGTAGGTGGGTGGGTTTTGGGATGTGCCTGGCCATGACATGGCTGGGGCTGGCAAGTGGTTTTTCATAGGAGGATGGAGCTGTGTCAAGGGGGTGGCAGGAGCCTTGGGAAGCTGAAGCGGGTGGTAGTGCTGATTTTTGAGGGCAGATCATGGAAGGAGGTTGTGCTGCACCTGCTGGTATTGGCCCTGCTCTGGGGTGGGCTGCTCAGTGCCAGAGTTACAAGCACCGCATTGATCTGCCGAGAGCCTACGGTCTCAAAACCCATTTTCCTTTTGACACTGAACAGTCGGGCATCAGCACATGAACTTGCAACGGTGGCTGGGATGCTTCTCGTCCACTTTGCTGCTGCTAATGCATGTTTCCAGTTTCCTTAATGCTGAGTGTTTCCTTTCCTGCCCCTCAAGGTGACGACGGATAAGAGTAAATCCACTGAGGAGGAAAGCAAAAACACTTGAAGACAGGGAGATGTGTTTTCATACTCTGTTTTCTAGCTGAGATTAGAGGAGAAAAAGAGCGGAGACCAAGCTTCTGTGAAGCACAGTGATCTGTCAAGAGCAGTGGCAGCTGTGAACAGCATGGCTCGGGGGGCTGTGTAATGGGCTGTGAAAGTCCTTCACCTCTGGGTTCGGTGTGTTCACCCAGGCTCTGGACAGCAGGGAGGGAATAGTGGGGCTCTGGCAGTACTGGGCAGTGGCTTCTGTGAAAACAAAAGGGCTCATCCGTGCTCTGACAAGAGCTGTTCCTGCTGTGGCTCCTGGCCAGGGCTTGGAGAACCAAGATGGGGTTTTGGGAAGACCATTGTTGCCCCATTGGAAATTGCTCCAATCAGACCAGCTGACACTGGGGCACAAAAATGTCTTCTCATCTGCTTGGTGCAAATGAGGAAATGTGTGTGCTCCAATCTAAAGAACTGGAGAGATGGCCTGGACATCAGAAAGAAGTGACTGGATGGGCCAGCAAGGCAAGAGGTGAATGGAAGTGAGTTCACGTGGACTGATCAAACCTTGGCAGTGGGAGCTGGGAGCCTGGAGAATTGTTCAAGATTACAACCAAGTCCCTGACTGTCCCTTCCTGGGAAAAGGTTGACTTCACACTTGGATGGAAACGCCTACACACACTGGTTATTTGTACCTTATCAAAATATTGCTGTGCCAAATTCTGGGGAAACTTGCACCCAAGATAGAGAATTCTCCAGCTGAAGGACCAGCTGGCTTGAAGTTCAGAAAGGGAGCATTATAATAAACACTTTCCATTCAGGACAGTGCTGAGAAGGTGACAGGTGCTTTTTGGTGGCTTTGCTGGTGTCATCAGTGACAAAGGCATAAACCTCCCCGGTTAAGGCTGCAGTGGCTGGAGGTGGCGAAAGTGCTAAAGGGCTGATGCAGAGTGTGGCTGCCTCAGCAGCTGTGGGCATGGAGGGAAATAATTGGCCTGATAGGTGTCAGACTGGCTTGTGCTCCTGCACCAGCTTGTTTCAAAAGGAATCTGAAAGAAATGTTCAGAAGAGCCTCTGATGGAAAATCCCCAGGAGGGAGCTTTGTAGACCTCTGAGAATAACAGAGCAGGTAACTGTGTGCTCTGCTGATAAGACTGGCCTAAACAGACCTCTGCAAAAAGACTGATGAAAGTCTTTTTAGGAAAGAGGTTCAGGAAGAAGATGTGTTAGAAGTACAGAGCTCATGTGGAAAGACAGTGGCAATGCCCAGCTCTGCACATGTATTCTTCTGCAGATCTAGAGAGGCTGCAGCACTTTGCCCTTCCTATGTATTTTACACACTTTGGCAATGCAGCAACAAGGAACTTCAAGCATTGCCTCAAAATCTGGTGTCAAGCTGGGTGTGTGACCCTGCCCTTGCTAAACTCACCTGCTTTTAGAATACGTCACCGTGCTACAAGGTAAAGTTGAGCTGGTGGGGCCTGGTTCGGAATCTTTGTACATCCATGAGATTGGCATGGAGAAATCCTGGTGTTCTGAAGCTCTTTGAACTGGGAAGGTGGGAGGTGGTGAAGCACTAGGCCCATGGGTACTCACATGCAAGGCATGGCTGCAGCCTGGACCTACAGCACCATTGGTGATGGACTTCAGGGTGTGAGCATTGAGGGCGTGAAGGGTTGTGGTCAAAGTGAGCTGATGGGGATGGTGGCTGCTGAGCACCGGCTGTGGTGAAGCTGTGACCTGGCTGAAGAGCCTGGCTCAGGCAAAGGTGGTGAAGAATGGAGGGAGGTGGCTGATTGCTAGCTTTGGTGTGTGTTTGGTGCTGGTACCAAGCTGTGCTGCCCAGCCTAAGCCGGGAGGGAAGGGACAGGATGCCCGAACAGTTATACGGTGCAGGTGGCAGTGCTGTCTCTGATGCTTGGGTTGGAGGATACCAAAGTCCTTTTGTCAGAGTTCAGGGGAGAGTCTGGGGCTGTGCATTTACATTTAGCATCCTGTGCCAGCTCTCCAGAGCTCCATGGGGCTTCCTGAGCCTGTGCATCACTCTGTTACAGTGGCCTGTTGTGAATTGTTTTGGGCTCAGTATCGGCACAATCTGCCTCTGACCATATTGAAAATACTTTCACCTTCCACCTCAAGAGGCAAACTGGAGTTCCCAGAGCTAGATTTAAGCCGTTAAGGCATTCCTATTAATTACTTCCCTTTTCAGCCAACTCCCAGAAGCAAAAAAGGCAGAAAGGTAAGAGGAAAAGCCCCTCATCTCTGGGGTGGGCTCTGCCAGGGCAGTGGGTTTTTCCAGTCTATTCTGTCTGAGGTGAGGATGCTCAGCCAGGTCCCGTGGGGAGAGAGCAGGGTTTGGTGAACAAAGCCCTGCAAAAAGGGAGAGCCAGAAATAGAAAGGTTGTGAATATCGAAGCCCCAGGCAGTGCCTTCGTCTGACTGGAAGAAGCCTTCCCTGTTACAAAAGCGACCCTGCCTGGCTCTCTGATGGCCCTGAGCAGCCAGGGAGAGCAAGGCCATCAGAGAGGCAATCTCTGGGTTTTTTTGAGGCACAGCAAAGAACTTTTCATAAAAGAAGCCGCAGGAGGGAAGGTGGGGAAGGGAGGAGGGAAACAAGGGGAAGTTGTAGCCCGACCTTCCCTCGTTCTGTGAAAAAGTGAAAAAATTCTTCGTATTAACCCTTTAGCAGTGCTTAGAGCATCCTCAAGCCCTGAGCATCTGCTAATTAATCCACAGGCTCGTATAAGGGTAATAGGAAGATGGAAACTGAGTCCTGAAGGTTCTGGTGGGTTATTCATCACCACTCCACCCTTCCTTACCCATCCTGGCAGGCACTGGCGTGGCTCCTAGCAGGAGGATCCCTGCAAAAGACAGGCTTTCTGGGGAGCAAGATTTCAAAGCCATTTCAAGGAGACTGGAGGTTTTCTTACCCTTGAGATTTGTTCCAAATGAGAAACTCTCCTGATGATTTGAACTTCCTTGTCTGGCTCAGGAGTATTCAATGAAAACGGCTCTTTCAGCAAGAAGCCAGGGAAACCTTTGTGCAGGACCTAATTTGGACTGTGTTTTGCCAAAGAAATTCCCTGCATATGGTTGATCCTTATGAACAGAAATGCTGGGACCAGGAACATGGGACATAACTTTGAATGGCTGAAAGGAAGCAAATCACTGGGAAGGAAGGCTAGGGGAGATGTGAAGTCTGAGTGTTGCATGTCCATGTAAAGTGTATGGATATAGAGTCCTCTCTGGAGAGAATGTGTCAAGTATTAAAGGGTTAAAGATCAAAAGGCAGAGGGAGTTCTGGGCTTTACAAACTGATGCTAGGGTAGTTAAGTAGTTCTCACAGAAAAAAAAAGTCTGCAATACTTTAGTTTCACTTGGCATCTGGGTTGTTTTAAAGAAACATTTTGTATTTGTGTGGGGGAACTGATGGAAAGACATAGGAAACATGGAAAAGCTGGTTTCAAACTGATGTCTGGAAGTTTTCCTAGCAATAGGGTTTGATCCTGCAGGCAGCAGTGGTCAGTCACAGCACGTCTGTATAGTAACATCCCAGTACCTGCACTCTTGGTGCCCTTACAGCTGGGTTATGCCTTAATGTTAAAGAGTTGTGGACATGATTTTTGTGCCTTAGGTGTCCCTGCCAGCTCCAGAGGGACACCTGTATCTGCTGTATCTGAAGCAGAAGCTACGATTGTGTCTCAGTTCCTTACATGCACACCAGCAAGGCTGGGATGGCGGATGCAGTGTCTGAGAAGGCTTGAACAAAGCAAGCAGCTTCTGAAGAAAGCTGGGAGGGGATATGGAGTTTATTCCCTGTGTGCAAGTGGGTTTGTTCCACCAGTGTTAACATGTCTTATTGCTCACTTTCAACAGAAAGTCACTGGGTAATTCAAGACCTGAGATGAGGGATGTCTGAAGGGCTTATGAAGGGCTCTATACCTCCCTTACCTGAATGACTTACACCTGAAGCATCTCAGGAATGTGTATGGCAGCTACATACAGTTAGAGGTTTAAGGGTGAGGAAGGGTTAAGTAGAAACAATGGGCCAGGGGAAATGAAGGCTGAATACCAGGAAAGCATTTCTTCATGCTAAGGTCTCTTGTGTTTGGAGAGGGGGAAGCTGCAGCTCATGGGGCTGGGGATGCTGGGTGAAGAGGGGGTTGGTTTGGTGGAGAATCTGGCTACCTGGAGTATTTTTCTGCCTATGAGTGCTCATGAGGGGTTGGGAAAGGAAATGTCCTGATGCTTGTGCCTCTGAGGGCTTTATGGCAGCCCAGCAGCAGGGCTGAAATAAGAAGAAAGGAAAACCAGGAACTGAGTGAGGAAGAGGAGTGGCCATAACATTGGAAGTAAAGGAATTCATTGGATACATTTCCCTGAATAGACAACAGTCATTGCCCAGAAATCTCTGCAAAGAGAGGTGTGGAAAAGCAACACCTTTGGCCATGGGTCAGGCTGATCAGAGACCCTGTGGGGCAGCGCTAGACAATAGGCTGGGGTTATGCTCAGGTTTTGTAAAAGCTCAAAGGCAAGATGTTGTGTGCAGCTGTGACAGAACTTATCTCTCTGAGAAGAGAGTGGATCTAGATATAAAATATAGAGAATAAATACAGAATCTTGGAAGAATTCTTTTCTTCATATAGTTTTTGGGGGTGTTCAGTCCTTTGTTCTGAAGACAGTTTACATTATGTGATTGAAAGGAAATGAGGCGCCAATGCCTCACTGGAATATGCCCTGTTTTTTCTGTATTGTACTTTCTACTAAAAAATAACATTGGGAAGCTGATTTTCCTCTTGCTCTTAAAGTTTGTACAGGATGTTTTTGGGTCAGGCCTTTCATTGTCCTTGCAAGGGCGTCTGAGTGTAGATGGTCTTTGTGTGCCGAGGCTGGACTCCTCCACCTTTAGAAAGGTTGCTGTGCAGGACAGAGCAGAGGTGGCTGATCCAGAAATTCATTCAGCTCACTCAGTTGTGTCCCTGGGTTGCTGTAAGTGCCACCCCAGTTACTAGAAGTTTTCTTTAATTCTTCTTAGTTCTTAATTCAAGGATCAACTGAAGCTGCACAACAAAATGCAAAGGCCAATATTCATTACTTGAAGTGGTTTGGGAGAATTGCTCCGGGTGTATTTATATACTCATGCAGCATGAATGATGCTAACTGAGTGCTATCAGGACTGTAGCCAGGAAACCTCAGAAAACCGTCAAGTTGTTTCAGACTCGGAAGAGGAGGCCAGATGGGAAAGGTATTTATCATTGAATCTGAAGGTATTGGCATCTGGTTTCGTTCTGATCTGGGTACAAAGCATCTATGGATAGTCACTGTTTGAAGGCTACTTTGCTGTATGAAACTGTGGTGGAGAGACTTGGTGTCATCCCACTCAATGATCTATCTGGTCTCCTTTAATTCAGACACTGAGCATGTGTGGCCCCTGTTTGCACTTGTAGCTTGGGCATCTGCCACTTTCAAGATGAAGGCATGACCTTGTTGGGCAGGAGTCTGGACACCACAGCTCCTGGATCCATGGAGACTTTGCCATGGCAGTTTGAAACACAGGAATAGAGGTGTGAGGAAAGGCACCTGGTTACAGCCCTATTCTCTGCTTTGGTTTCTGGGTGTTTGAAGGACTCTTTGGGCCTCTAAGAACAAGGGAGTCAGGGGGGTCAGTGTTCAAAATATCCTCCAACCTAGCACGAGCCCATCAGCAGTTGTTGATCTTTGAGTGAATGGAGGCAGCAAATGCAGGCTCCTTGCACTGGAAGAAGGATGAGCTTACAGGTTTTGATGGGAGAACCAGGTTTCATTGGGAGGCTGGGCTGGACTGACATCTCCCTCTGCCATGGACTTAGTTTGACACTGTCAAATCACTGGCCCTGCTGACCACCGTGATAAAACAAGGTTGGGATTTCATCTAAATAGTTCAAAACTCCTATATATTTGATGATTCCTCATAGGAAGTGACATCTGTTGTTGGACCCAAGGTCGGTATGAGCCTGTGTCCCTGATGCCAGGCAGCTGCGAGGGGCTGGAGAGAAGGGCATCAAGGACAAGGCACATGTAGAACAATCGCTTTTTTTTTTCATAATGTTCTTGCTATCATACAGGCAAACACAGCGTTTAGTCATTTTGTCCCTTCCTCAGTTATCTCTCTGACACGCAGCAAGGCCAGCACGGTGGTTGGAGCCTCTCCTCGGCTCTCCCTGCTGCGGTAAGCAGTGTTATCACCAGCTGGAGTGAAGAGCCCTCCCTAGGCTTTGAATCAGATGCTTTCAGAACAAGTCTCGAGTTCCTGGGAATATTTAAAGCAGCACACAGGAGGGGTTTTTTTAGCTCTGCATTGACATTCCAGTGTTATCAACCTCCAGAGCTCTTGCTTGCGTAGGAAGGAGAGCCATGAATGGTCCAGGCATGTGATGTTCTGCTCACTTAACCCTATCTCTTATCAACACACACAAGGCTGCCATCTCTTGTGGAGAGCTTTTCCACTGCCATTAGCAGCTTGCTTCTGCTCCTAAAGCAGCTTTCCATTTCATGTCCATCCTTCCTTTTCCCCTCCTCGAGGTGCTCATCCATCTGTAACTGCAGCCACCCTCAATTTCTTTGAAATCTCTCTTGCCCTGCCTGCTCCTGCCAGCCCAGGGCAGGCAATTCCAGGTGGTGGGAGTGGGCACTTGGGCAGTTCCTTCCCCACCTGATGGCTTTGGAAAAAGCCTTCTCTGAGGCAGTGACAGCTTTGGAGGATGCTGAGAGGCAGGGAACTGGTGGTGCTGGGAGCAGTTCCCTGCAGCTGCGAATCTCCTCTTAGCATGATGGTGAGCGAAATCAAAGCACACACAATATGCAGGTGGAGAGCTGAAGAGCGTTTTGTCTTTACAGGACACGGGATCAGGCAATGACTCCATGGGCCAGACCTTGCCTCATGCATCATCTGCAGCTCGATTGCGTGGTGGGTCACGCCACGGTGCTGGGACAATCCTGCAGGAGTCCTTTAGAGACACTGATGAAGTCAACCAGGCCGTAAGAAAACCCAAACAACCCTGGTATTTGCTGAAGAGATTAGATAAGCTGACAGAAATGCAGAAGATAATTGTTTACACACACGCACACATACACACCCCCCCCCCCCCCCCCGGAAGACAATTCTTTTCCAAAAATAATCATTTTTTATTTATAGCTTTTCCCCCCTTCCTTTATTCTGAGCTGAGGCAGAACATTTGCATAAGGGGCAAGGACATCTGATGATGGATAACTATTCCCTGCGCAGAGCAGAGCCCTCATTAGGCCTGCTGGCAGGGATGGATGTCTGGCCCAGCAGAGCACCAGAATTAGCAAGGATCATTTGGCTGTCTGAACGCTCTAACTGGCAGTAGATTATCCTCTGGAAGTTCAGAGGGATTTTTTTCAAAGCATCTAAATGATAACAGGCCTAATTTAGTCAATCTAGAGTCTTTTACAGGACAGAAGCAAAGGCTCAGCCTGTGCCTGAGCTATGCTCAGTTCATTGTGGCTCCACTCCCACCCCCTTGATCACCCCCCAGCCAACAAGAGATGTGTAATGGTGGCACTGGGGGGAAGCTGGATTCTGCAGAGGGAGGAACCAAGGCACTCTGAGTTTTGCTGTTGGCCACCTCCCGCAGACCTTTTTGTGGACCCCTGTGGATCTGTGCTTAAGGCAGTGACTCAAGATCACCTGGGAGGTTTTGGGCAGAGCAGAGAAGTGCTGACGCTGTATTGCCAGGGCATCGCTGTGTGCTGCTCTGAGACCCAGGGCATGGACCCATGGAGGATTCGCTTCCTGCTAGCACTGATTTCTTCTAAAACACAGCAGCTGCTATCCAAGGGAGGGTTTTAAAAGGATGGGTAGATGAGTTTGAGAGACATGGTTTAGTAGTGAACAGGTACGGCTGGACTTGATGATCTCAGAGGGCTTTTCCAGCCAGATGATTCTATGATTCTATGAAGTTGCCTTTCCTCTCCCAGTAGGCCACAAGCCCTTGTGCTACCCTCACCTGCCTGGCAGGATATCCTTCCTCATCATCATCTGGAGTCACAATGCCACCCCTTTGCAGCTGATGGGTAGGGTGTACCCTGGAGGCTGAGCACAGTCTGGTTTCACAGCTCCTGTGGCCACCTTAAGGTAATTGTATTTTCTGCTTCAGCAGTGCTACCATATTTCTTTGTTGCAGAAGCACTTGTGGTGCCAGTCCTGAGTGCCAGACTGGGAGCATGGAGGGGGATGAAGGCAAAGGAGGAGGCTGGATATGAAGGAGAAATTTTGCTTTCTGCAGCGCACAGGAAATCTTTGGCAGTTGCCACTACTGCGAAGAGGATGATGGGAGAGAGGGCACAGCTATTTAACAAGTTTTAGGAACGTGTTCTGTAGCTTTGTGCGTGTATATTTTTAGACTCATAGAGCACAGGATCAAACTTTGAACGAAAACATCTCTCCACTTACATAATATCCTTGCTTACAAAGCTCCCACGGCTGAAGCTCTCTGGAGGCTTGTGGAGCAGAGGGCTGTTTATCAAACCAAAGCCATGACTCAGGTGTGTACGTACATCTCAGCCACACAAAGCTAAGACTTGCAGCCTTTACGCAGGATGCTCTGCACAAGGTCTGTGACGGCAGCAGCAGAGTAGCCTCCCCCCTCCTCCACCTCAAGTCAGGGCAATGCTTCCCCTTCCCAACTTGTCCACAATTGGGCAGAGGGAGGGAAGGTTGAGGGAAGGATTTTCATTCTCTAGCTTGTTTCTGCTTTGTTTAGGTCTTCTTGAACAGTAGGCAGTGTCCAGAAAACAGCCCTTGCTTTCTGTTACCTTGCAGTGGGAGCTGCTGGTCATCTGGCACAGCCCAGTTTTGGTGTCCCTGCATCCCTGTTACTGCCGCGATAAACAGTCCTGGCCAAGAAGCTCTGGAGCTGAAGGGGTTTGGAGTCACAGTGATCTCCTTGACCCTCTGCCCAGGAACGAGGTGTGCTCTTGCAATGGGGAAAGTTACCTGGCCACAGCCAGGTCTTAGGTTTTTCCAGTAATAAACAGGGGAGCGTGGGGTCAGGGCTGTTAATTCTTTCCATTTGCACTTTGAACATGAGTGGTTAGAGATTAGCAATGTATCATCCTTTCTTCATCCTGTTTTCCCTTGGCAGCCGTGCCGTGCTCAGATAGGCCTGGGCAAGTAGGTGATACTGGTTTGTTTGCCAAAAGTAACATTGGGTTGTAATAGCACGCTTTGGCTCTAAAGGACTGATTCTGCTGAACGTGCTGGTTTTCCTCAGACACCAAGGTGGAGTAGGTTTCGGTTAAAAATAACTGACCTCCCCATGTGGAGCCCAAGCATTTCTTCCTGGGAAGCCATTTCTGACCACAGATGGTCACCAACAACAGTGGTTATCAAGGAGATTGAAGCTGGAAGCTCCCTGTGGGGATGGGTTGAATTCTTTCATTTTGCTATCAGACCTTCTCAAGTGGAGCACCTTCTTGGTCATCTTCTGGTGTGAAGGGAAGTGCCTTTTTGGGGGGAGATCTGTGGGAACCACTGGGTCAATGAGAGATGCGTGGATGGTGGGCAAACCTGTGCATGCTTGGGAACAAACGTTTACTGTGATGTCGGTGGGTTCTGAGAAAGCCAGGGCTGGCCATCACATCTCAAAATAGCTCATGAAAACAGACAGCCTTACACTGCTTCCATACTCTGTGATGGAGATGTTCAGCCCTGAAACAGAATTTGTTATGCAATTCATCGAAACACTTGTCCTCCAGGGGCTTCTGAGCCTTAGTGAGGAGAGAGGGAAAAACTAGAGACTTGCTTTCTTCAGTGAGATAAAAAGTAAATAGTTTTCTGAATGCTTTGGAGTGAATTTTGTTGAGAGTCTTATTCAACCTCAGAATACAGTCGTGCATTTATGGAAAGGTTATTTTTATCTCAGCTATGTGGAGGGCGGTGCTAAAGCATCCACATTGTCAGTGACCGTGAAGTGACCAGTGGTCAGGCATCCTGTACCTCTCACGTAGCCAGGCCAAGCTCTGCTGTGCACGGATACCATCACTTGCTGTTGTCTCAGCCACTAGCCTCACATCTCATGTTGGCAGCTTCTACCTACAGCTACTTTTTTTTTCTTTTAGTTTAGAAAACTTCTAATATTTCTGCAAATAAAGGTAGTGAAAATTCATTTTTTCCCCCCAGTTAATATACTGTCAAGCTTCAGGAGTAGCTGTAATAGTCACAGTGCTGGGAGTTATGACATTTGTTGGGTCTGGTCTGTTTGCTAGTCTGATGCCTCTAGGTTTTGCTGTGTTAAACCTCTGGGGAGGGGGAAGGGGACTCATTTGTATATACTCAAACGGATTTTACAGAGACATTCTCAGGAGATTTTATATGCTGTGAGCAAGTCTAAGCCAGGGACTGAGTAAGGCTTTGGCAGCTGGCAGGTCTGGGTCCGAACACCTGAGCTGGAGGCAAGAATCCTGTCTTCCTCTGCTCTTAGTCCTCACACTGCTGATGCTCAGAGCGTGGCAAAGGCCCCACACAAATCTTGATGTTCACAGACCCGTCTCCAGGGCAGAGCCGGGGCACGGTGCAATCAAAAGGCAGACGGAGGGGTGCGAAACAAAATCCTGAGTTCTTATTCGGTGAATGATCGCGATCCGGAGCAGGAGCTGACTGTGGGAGAGGAGAGCAGCCTGCAGGCACACAGCTGCTGCTGCTGTGGTGCTGCCCACGCAGGGAGCTGAGGAGCAGGCTCTGGAGTGCTTCACTGCATGGCTTAGGGAAATGCTGTCTCGCGGTGTGGGTTGCTATGAATAACAGTGTGCACGTTCCCCCCGAGATGTTTGCAGCTCATCCTCTTTAGGATGGCTGCTATGTTCCAGTGGATGTAGGCATTGGGATGTGTATTCATAGAAGCTGCTCCTGCTAGTGCAGGTGTGAGGGGAGTGTGTCTGGGTCCTGGTAGTAGGTCTGTATCTCCACAGAGCTTGACACTCCTGTCCCTGTACCCCCAATGATTCTGTGCTGGACCTTCATGAAGACCCACATTTCATCCAAGTCCTGCTGTAGCTGCTTAAATCTGTTCTGTGAGCTCCCTTGTTGCCTTGTAGTTGGAGGGAACAAGACCCGAAGGCATCTGGGAGCTCTCACTGAGCGCTGACTCCTGCTCACTCTTGTCCAACACTAACTTCTTCTGCAGGGCTCACAACTTCCACAGCCTGGATAAAGTCCAGGATCCAGGAAGGTTTTGCTATTGATTTTGCTGTATCTGTAGGTGTTTAACATCACTGCTGGAGCTGTGCAACACTGCACCTCTGCATCGGCAGGCTGTAGGAGTGAAGGGATCCTGTTTACCCCTGTGTATCTGAGAGTACTTTCTGCCTCTGAGCAATGGGGTCTCCGAGGATGTTGAAAGGATGGGATTTTAATACAAAAGCAAGTCATAGATCTGATCCCTAGCACTTCATTGTAAATAGGAGAACAGAACCAGTGTGGAAATGCAATTCCCTTACCTTCATTGAGTGACATTCTAAGTGCACGTGCTGTGCAAGGGGGGCTGGTCAGGGCCAGGTACTGTCAAAAGTGGCCAATGTTGTCTTTATTTTAAACTCCGTATGACTCCTCAGCAGAGGAAAGGAGGATGCTTGCTAAGTCTTGTTTGTACCCACAATGCCACGCACATGTTCCTGACTTTTTATAGAAACACTCTTGATTTTCCGGGTGGGGGTTCATCTGCAGGGACTTATCCCAACAGTTGGTCTAATCAGCTCCCCAAACTGGGCGCTCATGGGAAGCTGTGCAGTGAAAATAACTCGTGAGAACCAAAAAAGAAAACTGTTCAGGACATCCAGGCTATTAATAAAATCAAGCGTTGCAGAGCCCTGGACAAGCTGCACCAAGGGCACAGAAGTAGCTGCCCAAACCCTCTTGGCTCTCCCAGCCAATGGAGCACTTCCAGCTGGTGGTGAAGTTGTGACACTTTGGCATCTGAGCTGGTGCAAACTGGAGCACCCTGTGCTCACCAGTGATTCCAGTATTGATACATGTGCAGTTGGCTTTGGAAAACCTCAGCCTGTAGCACAGCCAAGTTTCTTCCATGCTTACCCATGTACCACGCTGCTTTAAACCTGCGCCAAACTTCCTGCTTCTTCATGAAGTACTTGCAGCATCAATTTCCAGGCTTTGCACTATGGGCACGATAACTAACCAAGCTGTAATGTTTTCCATTGCATATTTAACTTTGTATGCCCGGTGTATCATTGCCAGAGCTTTTATTTTCAAACCTGCAGTCTGGGAAATGTGTACACAAGGTACATCTTCAAGGAAGGAGCCCATTCAAAGTGATGCCTTCTCCATCAAAATTTTATGGATCTTGCACAAACAAATTGCCGTCCTTCTGACAGAGTGATGCAGCAAATATAGATAAAGTCTGTTTTACTGTGACCCACAGCTTCCAGTCAGGTCCCAGCCCCCACTTTCCCTGATATTGTGCTGAAGCCAAATCAGCAAATGTGCAGAGAAACAGGATAGGCCACAGCTGTAAAACAGCGAAGGCATCTTGTGCGTTGGGCTGGGGTTTTTTTAGTGCGAAAGGCTGGAGTAGCACAATGTTGCAACTGCATTGGCTAAGATAATACATGGGTTGGACAAATATAGCTGGGCATATGCTGAGTGTGGCTATGGGCTTTTAATTTCCCTTCTTCAAACCAAGATCTATAATAAGATGTTTCCTGGCTTGTGTGTGAGTGTTTTTAATAGCTTCATTTTTTTCCTGCTGGATGTTTCTGGACATGGCTGTGCTGTCCAAGCCCTGCACAGTAGCTACAGTGGATATTGTTTTACAGCTCTGAGCTGAGAGTACAGTAGGTGCCATAAACCATCCTGCAAGCCTGCTCTGTCATCGGGTGAGCACATTGGCAGCCTTTCTCTGCAAACTGAAGCAGCACTGGAGATGGCAGAGATTTTACAGGAGAAAAGCCTGCTTCTCCGCAGACGGATGTGGTTGTTGGAGCAAGGGAGGGTGGGCTTTTGTTTTATCTACCTCTGCAATTATAACAGGTAGTGGGGTTGCTGCTTGATCTTCTCCCTCACTGCTCCCAAACCCAGTTCAGTCTGGCTCCCAGCTTTTCTCTGGGCACCAGCAAGTCCCGTATCCATGCAGCACGCAGGAGCTGGTAGGCAGAAAGTGTCACAGAACGTCACACCGCCTCAACAGGTAGAGCCATGGCCTTGCTTAAGCCACTCTCCACATAAGCTTTGCTGAGTCCATACTCCATCCTTCATCTCCTAAGCTGAGCTAATTCAGATTTATATCCACCCTCCATGCCCACATCGCACAGGCAGGAGGCCCAGATTCACCCAGCGCAGCAGCATGGACACCTGGCCAGTTTGTCCATTGTTGTGAGAGCCCGTAGTTTAGAACAAGTCATCACTTCTTGAGCTGGACTTCAAGGTACCTGCAGTGGTGGCAGCTGATTAGAAGTGCTATGAAATGCATGAAGTTGCTTGAAATTCAACCTTCTTGAATGATGGGTCTCAACTGTAACTTAAGCACAACGACTATGTATCCAGCCTTGGCAGCTTTGATGTTGGTGGCTCAGAAACCTGAAGGTGAGCTCTTATTGTAATCCACAAGATCGACTTTTAAAGCCAGAGTCAGGGCTGGGAGAGGCCTGAACTGCAGCCATCTCCAGACTGGAGCCAGTTCGTGTTCTCTGGACATTTCTAAGCCTCCTGCATAACACCTGAGCTTTAATTAGATGTGAGTCAACAAGGTAATGATATGAAAAAGGCAAATGTTGTACTAGAAATGTGGTCTAGAAGAAAACATCAAACCAGTTGGACCTACTGATACGGAAAGAAGAGAAAGGTGAGGGAAGGACATGACTCTAGGGCACAACAGGAGATCAAGGGAAGGAGAGGTGTCCCTCCTGTCATACTGAGACAGTCCATCTCCATGGGATCAAGTGCGAGGACATCCCTGACTGAAAAGGGATGATGGAGCGGTGGTGGAACATCAGCCCCTGCTCTAAGAAAGTCTTCAGTGAGGAAATATTTCACTACTTCTGTACCTCTGCTTCTCATCTCAGGAATGGGAACATCACCATTGCTTGTTAACAGACGAAGTAGTCAGATGTTCTGATTTCAGGGCCATGTCAGTCCCTCTGATATTTCAGTTGATAGCTTGAGAGGATGCAGAGTCAGAAGTTGCTTTAGGAAAAGCTGAGGGTGAATGTGGGCTCTCCCACTGGTGGAGAAGGACACCACCCAGATCAGCTGCAGCTGTTTTCTTCTGTGGGCAATAACACGCGTTTCCCCTGGGCCTCTGGAGCGGTTCACAGGGGGCAGGGAAGGAAAACACGCTCCAAACCAAGCACTTCTCTAGGGATACAACTCACTCCTATGTCCTAAATACCAGCTGCCTTTATGCTTTCACCACCTCATCCCGAGTGTGACCCCAGATCAGATGAGCCCCTTTGCAGGGGGTATGTGATGCAGCGTGTCTGAAATCAGCTTTACAAAGAGGGTCTGTCTCCCTCTTCTCTCCATATCCAGCCTGGCTGTGCTCAGCTGCTGGCACCAGGAGAGCCAGGAGCAACTGCAGAGCAGCTGTGCTGCCAAGGAGCACATCCCTGCTGCTTGGCTTCGGCCGGGGCCACCCCACCATCAATCTCGCAGGAGTGCCACTGTCTGTGGGCTCTGCTGCCCATTTCTGAGGGCTGGGAAAGGTGGAGGTAGAACAAGTTTTGCCTTTAGAGAAAGGACTTTCTGTGAAAAAAAAGGCTTTCTACCCCCTCCCTGGAGGTGTTCAAGGCCAGGTTGGATGGAGCCTTGAGCAGCCTGGTCTAGTGGGAGGTGTCCCTGCCCATGGCAGGGGGGTTGAAACTGGATGGGCTTTGAGGTCCCTTCCAACCCAAACCTTTCCATGATTCTACAAAGACTCTCCGTGCTGTCTAAATATGCAGTGTTTTACTGAAAGCTCTCACCTGCTCAGCCTGCACTGTGACTGAATGGAGGCAAAACTCACTTTATCCTGCAATGCAGATCATTATCTTCCTCCAGAGGACATTTCAGTTTTCAGGAGGCTGCAAAGCTTTGATCCACGTGCGGAGGCGGGGTGTGCCACATAAGCAACCATAAACCCAACCAATGCTGGCACCAGGTGAGATCAGAACCTGTCAGTGCTGGTACAGGCACTGTGCTGCCCCAGGGGAGAAGTGGGGTGTTCCCCCTGTCCTTGGAGCAAATGGGGTCCATAGCAGCACCCTTCCTCTCACACCGTGAGGGGAGAAGGCGTTAATTTGCTGCTGACACGAGGTGCTAAATATGCTTTGGACAGAGAGATATTATGTAAAATGGAGTGGTAACCCAAGGAGTGTGATTAGCTCTGCTGTCACAGAGGAAAGAACATGTTTGTACAGATTATTTCCAATTTCTAGCAACACCTGCTCACTTGCTTTAACCAGATCTCTCAAACAGGGACTAATTAGCACTTCCTTGGAAGCCCAGCTCTTTCCAGGCAAGAGCTTTACTTCTTGATCCATATTCCTTCAGCAGGAAGGCACGTTAATTACCATATTAGGAAAAGCTTATGGAAGCAAGAAACAATTTTCCAACCTAAAACTAATTAAAAGAGAGGGGAGAGCTCACTGGAGCTGCCCTTGCTTGCATATACATGAGGTGAGGGCTACATGGTGAGCTCCCTTCTCTGCATCCTTGATGAAAATGGTATTTTGCATCCGTGTTGTTGTTGGGGGCCGTGAGTGCTGCTCGCCCAGGGCTGGAGCCCAGCAGCTCGGGACAGCACTCGTGCTGCCCCCACAGGGGCACAGAGTTAACCTGGAGTATCACAATGGCTTGGGACCATGGGAGCCCCTGTGGCATCCCTGAGTGAGCCTGGGCCGGGGGTGGGACAGGGCTTCCTTTCTTTTCAGCAGGTATAATTATGTACAAGGCTCTGACCATCGTCAGGTATTAATGACACGTGTGACCCTCAGAGGGAGAGATGCAACCTTCCAAGAACAGAAATCCCCATTCCCCGACTGACCTGGTTTATTTTTACACATCATTTAACGTGCCCTGTAATATTTTACAGACTCATTTCTGTAACTCAGCATTGAGCTATTATTAAATTATCCCCGATGGGGACCTCAGGAGAGCTAATTGTACACAAAAGCTTTGCGTGTGGGGCTCTGGGAAGCATCCAAAAATACTTTAAATACTGAATTTTGCTTCTCTTATTATTTGATTATTTATTTGTTTTTAGGCCTGACCCTGGGTGCAATTCTGCAAATGCACATCAGCAGTAATGTTGATGAAAACTCTGGTACCAGTGCGAGCCAGTACCAGAATCAGGGCCAAAGAAGTAGTGGTTTACATTTTCCATGACCATTTTGCCAGCTGACACCTTATTTTAATGTCATTGGTAAATGTATGGCACTTATAAGGGGGGAAGAAATTCAAGGAATTTCCTTTATCAGCAAGTCTGAGAGTTTGGATACGACACCAGGCGGTTCTATTTGAGGCTCCCTGTGGTTCTCTGCCCACCTCCATGGCAGCAAGAGGCTGGGCCATGGGTCTGGCAGTGCTGGAGGGAACCTCCTTGCAAGAAAGGAACATCTTGTTATTTATTAACTTTCTTATATTTTTTTCTCAGCGTAAAATTTGTAAAATAATTATGATCCATCAAGTTTTGATGTCGATTCAACACTTCGTGAAAATGGAATGAGGTGTTATTTTCTTTGCATCAGACACCATCCAGTACCTCAGCAGATCCCGGTGGAAGCCCAGCAGGACTCGCAAAGGATCACATGAAGTTACCCATCATGGCTTTGTGTTGGGAAGCAGGAAATGAAAGGGAGCAATGTTACCCTCCAGGACCTGAAGGACAAAGAAACTTAAGGAACACCTTAGGGTGCTACGGATAGCATGAAGTGCAAGAGGTCAGAGAAGCTCTTCTTTTTGTCTTAGGGAGGCTTTTTATCGTGCCAGTTACCACCAAACAAGGACAACTTCCAGTCCAGGCTGATGAGTAGGTATTTTTCCTGCTGCTGCTGAAGCCACTGGAAAAATCTGGTTGATCCAGGATGTCACGTCAGAGCCTAAATCCCCTTTCTGCAAACACCCATATGCTCATGTTCAGTGCTTAATGAAAGGTAAGCTCCAGTCAATGGGAAAATGTGCTTAAGAGCTTTATTCATTCTCTTAAGTGCTTTGCCGGGTCTGGCCCTTTGCAATGTGTCAAACAGCCATTAGTCTCATCTTTTACTGCTGTAAGACAGACAGCTTCTTGGAAATTACCCTTTCAACACAAAGGTGGGGTTTATTTGGAGGGGAAGCCACCCTGTGCATAGGCAGTTACAAATAACGATGTGTTTGGGTGGTATTCTGGCTTTCCACTCTGAAGACGATGCAAAACTCACGAAGTCCAACAAGGCCAAGTGCAAGGTCCTACACCTGGGTCAGGGCAATCCTGGAAACAGCACAGGCTGGGAAAAGAATGGATTGGGAACAGCCCTGAGGAGGAAGGGGGGTGCTGGGGGAGAAGAAGCTCAACATGAGCCAGCGACATGTGCACACAGCCCAGAAACCACCCTTGTCCTGGGCTGCATCAACAGCAGTGGGGCCAGTAGGGTGAGGGAGGGGGTTCTACCCCTCTGCTCTGCTCTGGGGAGACCCCACTGTGTCCAGTTCTGGAGTCCTGAGCACAGGAAGGACTTGAAGCTGTTAGAGTAGGTCCAGAGGAGGCCACGAAGATGATCCAAGGACTGGAGCACCTCCTGTACAAAGACAGACTGAGAGAGTTGAGGTTGTTCAGCTGGAAGAAGAGAAGGCTCCAGGGAGGCCTTAGAGCAGCTTCCAGTACTGAAAGGGGCTCTGGGAGAGCTGGGGAGGGGCTCTTGATCAAGGAGTGCAGGGATAGGACAAGGGGGAACGGGTTTGAGTTGAAAGAGGGGAGGCTGCGATGAGATCTTAGGGAGAAATGTTTTGCTGTGAGGATGGGGAGGCCCTGGCCCAGGTTGTCCAGAGAAGCTGTGGCTGCCCCATCCCTGGAGGTGCTCAAGGCCAGGTTGGATTGGGCTTGGAGCCCCCTGATCCAGTGGGAAGTGTCCCTGCCCATGGCAGGGGGTTGAAACTGGATGGGCTGTGAGGTCCCTTCCAACCCAAGCTGTTCCATGATCCTGAGATGGTCTTGGAGCAGGTACAAAGCTTTCGGACACATGGCTCGGATGAAATTGCAGAAAGCTTTTCTCTTTGTGTTGCAGGGCCTGGCAGCCTGGCGAGATAATGAAAGGTGAAGGAACTGTACAACAATGGAAAATGCTGAGCTCCCTCAGTAATTAAAGGTTGTGTAAGACGGTCGCATGGCTTGAAGGATTATTAATACAGTCACGTTTGCATTACATAAAGGGTAATTAAAATGCAGCCTGCTCACCATCGATTACCCCCTTTGCCTGGCGCTTGCAGGCGGCAAAGGCAGCGCGGGAGGCAGCAACTGCAGCTCGAGGAGAGGCTGCAGGGGGTCAGGATGACCTAGACCACAGGAGCACTGAGCTGTGGCTTTGGGCAAATCCAAGACAAACCACCACGCAGACAGCGTCCTCGCCCTCTCAGTGTGTCCACAGCCACCACAACCTGCCTGCAAGGGCCTCCTGGTGTCTCAGGAACGTGGGCAGCAGTGAGGCTGCAGCAAACCAAGGTCTCTCTTGGCTCAGACAGAAAGCTGAGGTGGCTGTGGGTTACGGATCGGTGCACATGAAGAGACTTTTCCAGGGTAACCCAAGGAAGCAGGTGCTGAGGGATGTCTTGTGCAGAGGGAGGTCCCTCACTTCAGCCCCTGTGCAGCTGGAACTGACCTCAGCCTCACCAGGCTGTGTTGGCTTTGCCAGCCCAGACAGGCAGCCAGGAGCCCCAGGCACCACTGGATGCTCTTGGGAGCCCACAGGGGCATGGGTTCATGAGAAGAAGCTTCCTGAGGCAGCATGGCACGGACCCAGGCTGCAGATGGCAGTGAGATTCCCAAAGCCTGGCTTGGTTAACAACAAGGCATGACAGACGGGAGCGGGCCTGGTGCTTTCCAGCAGCTCCACCTCAAAGATGAAGAGCAGCCTCACTCATGCGATGCTGCACGTGGAAGTGTGCACTGAGAGGGTTCTGAAGAGATGTGTTCCTTGTGTGAAGGCTGCAGCCGGCACTTTCCACTGCTCCCACAGGGGAGGGGCCCAGACCAAGGAGAGAGGACTGTGAACTCCCTGACACTAGCTCCTGTGAGCCCCAAAACCTCTGGTTTGCGTTTCCTACCGAATAAGGTGCCTTTTGGTGCTGAAGAGGGGTTCAAGCGGAGGTGCAGATGCTTGGGCTCTGCAGGATGCTCTGCTTTTTGGAGCTCTGTGCTGTCTGCTGCTGGCAGGGCTTGCAAAAGAAATGCCTCAGACCCACGTGTGAGGCTGTTGAGATGCTGTGAGCATGCCGTGTCTCTATGTTCCCGATTATTTCCCTGCATTCCCAATTTTCCCGGGGCCTCCTGTCCTCTGTGCACGGGTGTTCAGGCAGCAGCAATGGCAGTGCCTCGGAGCGAGCTGGAGATCAGAGTTACCAGCAAGGATGAGCTGGACCACTGTCTTCTCCATGGAAACACAACTGGTGCTCGGCTGTCAGACTGGTCAATCCAATTACAGCTGGAGGCAGAAATGTGTTAGGAAAAAAAAAGAGCCAGGCCGGTGTAAATGAAAATATAACTGTGGGCTGTAGAATTTATGGGGCTGTTTCTTTGTGTTTTACAGTGCCAACCACACACTGACCACATGCCCCGCCCCTGGCGGGGTACCTGTGAGGCGATGGTTCCCCGTGGTGCACCACCCCAGCACGGGGCTCCCCTAGGGCAGCTGCCTTGTGGGGCTGGGCAGAAAACCAACGCTGAACTTCTAAAGAGGGAAGTGTTTCTGGAAAGCCACTGCAATGGGCCCGAATAATCAATCTCTGAGCTCGTGGAGATGACAACAGGGAGCCTGTAGCCTTCCTTCCAGCCACCCCTGCCCGACAGCCTGTCAGCACCTTATGAGAAAACACTGCTAGATAGCATTGGCCCTCCTTGCAGCGCAGGGGAGCCTGTCAAAAGACACTTGAAATTTGAAAAGAAAGCCATGATGTGGAGAAGTCACAAGCTGAGTTTTAAGATCCTGGTTACAGGAGGATGTTTGCCCTCAACAGCCACAAGGAGCTTTCTCCCCCTGTTTTCATAATTCCCTATCCTGATAGGTGATGCCCACTCCACTGCAAAAACAATGTTTTGCAGCTACAAAGCTGCAGCTGGAAGCTGACCACAACACTTTCCAAAAAAATCCCAGGTAAATTAAGATCTGGAGTTTCCCCAGCCTCAGCCTCACCCTTATTGCAGTGTTCTAGCCCACCCAGCCCCAGGTAGCACCACCAGCACCTCCCGCTCCTCAGATCCCTGTGCCAGGCAAGGAAAAGCCCTCAATGCTGCTTTTTTCTCAGTTGTTGGTCATGGGAAGGAATCTGCCAGCAAAGCCACACATTTCTTTTTCTTTTCTGTCTGTGGAAGGAATTAATTGCTTTAGTGGCAGGGACAATTTAGTATCTTTTTAATTGGCATCTCATCTGCACTTTCCACATTCCCTGGTGCCCACTTTGAGGTCTATTTTGCTCGTTTAGTCCCTGGGTGGCAAACCTGGACCTTCCCACAGATGTGAATGATTTTTCCAACACTGCTGCTGACTTTGCTCGACTGGCTTTCAGATACTTATCCAGATTATGGTTTGGTTCCCCTGTCCGTAAAATAGAGGTTGTCGCTAAATGCCCTTTAGAAACCACTCTGAGAGCCTGTAGTAGAATCCAGCCAGTGGGCTCCAAGTTGAGTGAGTTTCTGTTTTTCAAATCCGTGATGTTTTTTCTCTTAATTCTGTGCTTTGAAATATAGAGAACTACGGAAATATTCAGATTATTGGGGGGGTTGGGGTGGTGGGGGAGGTGGTTTTTAAAAGCTCTGTAATTTTGGTACGGTGGAAAAGTTAAAAATAAATTCTTCCCACAATGTATTAGCTTTGCACTGGACCAAATCTTGAAGGGAGAAACAGTGCAGTTGGTTATGACTGCTGGGCTGCAGCTTTTCTCTGTTGTGGGAACCAAGCATCAGCATCAGATATAGGGTCTCAACCCAGCCATTCTGTGCTTTCTCATCTCGCTTATTCCCAACTGGAAGAGCAAAATGCCTCTCATCCAAAAGGATACATTTCAGGCTCTTTGAAGAGGGAACAGTACCCTGTGGCGAGGGGCAGAGCCACACACTGGCGCAGGCAGCCATGCAGACGCCTGCACGTTGAGGTGTGGAGACCAATCACCCATCTTGTCCAGGTGGACTCTGTACCCAAACATCAAGCCTGACCAACCGCTCTGGAGAAGTCATCGTGCCCATCTTCATGGTGCTGGGCAGGTCCAGGTGCTCAGTCCATGGATTGAGGGAGCAGTGCATCTCTCCCTCATCGCCAATGCCCTTTGCAGTCCCTGGGCAGTTGGGGCTCCATCTCTCCTCTCCAGTAGCTGGAGCAACCCACAGCCCGGAGCAGCAGTGCCTTCGCTCCCGGGACCATCCCGGTCCTGCCCTGCTGGGGGTCCAGGCTGGAAGGAGCCGCTCTGGCCTGTGGCCTCGGTAGGTTCTCGGTAGGTGGCCCCGTGCAGGTGGTTCTGCTTGATGGTGATAAACACAGGGTGACAACATTACCAGGGGACTGAGCAGTGAGCTTTGTCCAGCATGACCTGAGGGAGCCTCTCAGGCCACAGAGGGGCCTGGGATGTCCCGGGAACCCAGCAGACAGGGGACAGATTTACTGGGGGAGGCGGCTAATGCCCTGGAAGGGTAAGGGTGGTGGTGGTGAAACACAATAAACCACACCTGTTCTCAGGTGTTCAGCCTCTCTGTTTCAGCCCAAAGGCTTGGTTTCATTTTGCAATACTATAACTTCTATTTTGGAGCCACCTCTGAGCATGCTGAAGCCATTCATCCTCCTCCATCTCTACTTGCCCAGACCCATCACCAGCCCAAGGCCACCTCCAAACCTGCCAGAGCTGTTCATCTCCCTCCATCTCCTTCTATCACTGCTTTCCACTGCTGATGCTACTAGAAATGAGCTCCAGGATTTAAAACAACCGATTCAAAGATGGCTGCATGTGCAAGGTGCGTCCTCCTGTAGAAAGAAGAGGAAATTTATACTATATATATGTAAAAGTATAGATACATATACATAGAAGTATAGTGACTGACAATGGTCCAGCAAATGGCACTTTTATCCACATTAAACCACTAAATATGCTGTTCCCTTAACTTCTGGGAAGGTAGCACAAATTTTGGGTGGGTTTCTATGGGAAGGGAGGGCTGATGAACTTTTGATGAACCACGGCTGGAAACAGTTTCTCCCCTTGAATCAGCACTGTGTAGGATTGGCCTTGTTAACGAATGCCAGTGAGCCTGCCTGAATTGGAGGTTTCAGCCTCTGCTTTTTCTCTTTTAATTGCATTTTCCAGAGTTCATAGGCCAGAGTAAGCAGGGAAATTTGTGATGGGTCAGAAATGGCTGTGGTTTGGAAAGAATTTCAGGCATCCTTCATGTGACCTCCTCCTCCTTGCACACAATTGTTGCTTTTAAAAGCAGCAGCAATAATAGGGGACCAGGGGATCAGCCTTGCAGAGGTCTTGCCCTCAGCCCTGCCTTTTGGAAATCCCTTCTTTGATCCGTGGGCAGGGAGTGGCCAATGAGGCGGGGAGATGTCCAAGGGCAGTGACGACAGCCAGGCACCCCTTGTGCCCCTCTTTCCCGCGGGAGCAGAGGAGTCAGGGCCGGCAGCAGCAATGGGACATTTTGTGGTGGCAGCTTCAGAAACCATCAGCCACGGCTCCTGTGCCAGTGGTGGGCTTGGAGGTAATCTGGAGCCAAGGCTTGCAAGTTTGTTTCGTGTTTGAAGATGAGGGGGAAAGTCCCTGCGCTCCATCAGCGCTGACTCGTCTGCCCTGGCAGTGGCTTCGTTAATCTCCAATGAGCCAATTAGTGCTGCACCTTAGGAATGCCTCTCAGCTGAAGGTTTGCTTGAATAAAAGCTGCAGAGGGTCTTTGTTAGTGCTCCAAGTCCCAGCGGTGTTCCTTACCCTGAGGGTCAGCTGTGCCTCCTCAGCTTCCCACACCAGGCAGGACATGATTTCATTGAATCACACCCACCAGGGTTTGAGCTGCTCAAGAGCTAGTGGGCCTGGAGCACAGCAGTGATGGGAGCAACTCAGCTCTGTCGGCTCCTGGGTAAGTTGTGGTATTACACTGTGCCTCAGTTTCCACACCTGCAGAAGCAGTGATGCTCCTGAAAGGTGCAGTGTGTCCTGCAATGGATGTGCAGTAGCACCAGGGTAAACCAGGTGAGTGTCTTTGGAAGGACACATGATGTTATCAGCATGCATGGGAACTGAAGGGCTAGGTCCTTCAGTGTCCCCAACACCCCCTGGTGAAGCGGTTTAGGCTTCCCCAATGAAAAGGTGAAGTACCCTCATCTCTGCCTGCCTGCCCTGTGCCCCTGACATGGGTGTGGTGGCACGTTTGACTCAGCACAAACCAGCAATGAACTACTCTCCAAGCCAAATGCTGTCCCCGGGCCCGAGCCCTGATGCCAGGGCTGGCCACAGCTCTCCTCTGCCTGCGGCTGCACAACCTGCTCCATCTAGACCCAAG
Organism: Dromococcyx pavoninus; assembly: GCA_033558185.1. Lineage (NCBI taxonomy): Eukaryota > Metazoa > Chordata > Aves > Cuculiformes > Neomorphidae > Dromococcyx > Dromococcyx pavoninus. The sequence goes on from JAUMJL010000302.1 coordinate 167,538, forward strand.
AGGCAAGGGGACATGCAGGGGCCTGGGCCCTGCTTGGCTTTGTGCTGCAGGACAAGAGGGTGTTTGCAAGAGAGAGAGGGATGGGGATGGCTTCTGCTTTCTCTTTTCTTCTTACTATTTTAATTGTAAGAAGGAAAGCTCCCTTCAAAGAACACCTCCTTGTGAATTTGTCTTCCTCCAGCCCAGTATTTTATGATCGCGACAAGAAGCTCATAAAAACAAATGTCTGGAGAGGGGTAGGGAAAAAGAGGTCTAAAAAAAATGCACCAGCAAGTCTCAACTGAAAACGTGGAGCAGGGTTTCCTCAGGTGAGCGTTCCCTGGCTGGCTCAGAGGGGAGGGTGCTCTCATGGGATATCTCGTGCTCGCCCTTCTCCACATCGATGGATCTGGAGGCTTGGGAGAGAGATGCTGTCAATGCAGGGGTACCCTGTGAGAGCAAGGGTTGGGGGAAGATGATGGCTTTTCTTCAGCTGCTGGTGAAATCCCCATCCCAGGAGGGGTCTCAGGGTACTTGTGAGGTGACTGCCAGCCTGGGAGAGGCAGCACTTGCTCAGAGGTTCTGTGGGTCTGGGGGCTGTGGCTGGGAGGGGAGACGTGTGTGAAAAGCTCAGTGCTCGGCATTCCTACAGGGATTCGGGAAAATGAGTTTGGTTTCTGAGCCCTTTCCAGCTGCAGAAGGTTAAAGGGAACGTGGTGCTCAGCAGGAGGCCTCTCCTGGGTGGGGACAGGCTCTCTGCTACCTGCAAGTGGTAGAGACGTCACTCCTTAAGGTCACTGAGGGCTGGGAATGGCAGTGTTGTGCACACTAAGTGCTTAAAATTTTTTTTAAGCTGCTTTTAAACTGCTTTTCCTCCTGCAGTCTTGATTTCCATTTGAGGAAGAGGAAGTCATTTTTTAAATTTAAAATACTGTACTTTTCCTTTTTTCCTTTGCCCTCATCCTCCCCAGAGATTATGCTATATTTAAGGAGAGGTTTTACATGTCCTGCTTCAGCAGCCTCTGCGCGCCTTCCCCTTCTGTGTTGCTGGCAAGGAACAGGTTTTGCTCTGCAGAAGCCCCCTCAGTGGGTTTGGTCTCCTGAGCCTGCCCTGGCCACACAGCTCAGCTGTGAGGAGCTGGAGCATCAAAGCTGTGGGTTTCCACCATCCAGATAAAATTAGGGCTCCTTTTGGGCACATTAATTCCAGCAAGGAACATCAGTCTGAGCATCTTCTCTTTAGCCCAGTGTGACTGATGTTCCTGTGTTTCGTCTGCCAGGTTTCTGTGCTGGGTTAGACACTCCCTTTCGTGTTTCCATGAAAGCAGCACCCAAACCATCTCTGGGCTTCACCTGCATCCTTCCAGGTTCTTCCTCCCTTTGCAGCTTCTGGGTTATTTCCACCTTTTCAGCGTCCTTTTCAAAACCTGAACCTCAGTACCCAGTGCAGTCAGTACAGGGTGTATAAAATCAGTCCCTGCTGCCCCTCCTCATCCCCCATCACTAAAACGTCAGGAGCTCATTCACCCTTTTGCTACTGGTTGTACTGGGAGATGTTGGTCTGCCCTGACCAGCTGAGAGGAGTCTGATGTGCACCCGGACCTGTGCTCTGACACAGGGCTCTGTGGGCAACTGTTGCCCAGAGCTGGTGCCCTGCAAGCTTGCTCAGCTTGGAGAAGAGGAGGCTGAGGGGAGACCTCATTGCTGTCTACGGCTGCCTGCTGCTGTAGCTGAGTGAGTGTTGATCTCTCAAGTTACAGGTGATAGGACAAGAGGAAATGGCCATTAGTTGCGCCAGGGGAGGTTCAGACTGGATATTAGGAAGAATTTATTTACTGAAAGGGTTCTCAGGCACTGGAACAGCTGCCCAGGGAGGTGGCTGAGTCACCATCCCTGAAGGGGTTTTAAAAAATGGGTAGATGAGTTTTTGAGGAACATGGTTTAGCAGATGATGGGTGCGGTTGTACTCGAGGATCTCAAAGGTCTTTTCCAACCATGACATTCTATGACTCTAAGCTGTGCAGCAGCACTCACTGAGCTCCAGAACAGCTCCTTTAAGGCTGTGTTAAGGACATTGTTCCTAAAGGGGCATTAAGGACGTGCTCCTGATACAATCCTATGTCTTTCTTTGACTTTGTCTTTTCTTTTTTTTTAACAAAAAACTCATAATCATTTTAAAAATGTGCAAGAGCAGCTCTTTCACAACCTGTGCTTTGGAAAGGGAGAAAGTGCAATACTTCCCCTACACGTGCTGAAATTCACTGAGTTTTTCCAAAACAAGAAAATTACTTCCTGGCCAAGGCCCAGAATGGAAAAAATCTAAAAAGAATAAATATTTCTGAGCATGTGTGTGGTGTCTGGGTTTGTGTTTGGATCTGTTAAAGCTGCAGGCAGTGGCTGCTCCTTCCCCCTGGCTCCCTGCAGTGCTGCCATGGGGTGAACCCCTTTGAGGAGGCACAAGCTGATGTGTTTCTCCTTGGCTTTCCCCACTCCTGGGCTCAGGTGCTGTGGTGGAAATGCTGGGCAATGACAGCCTATTTAATACAGGGACAGGTGAGTTTGGGAGCAGCAGGGATGCTGGCAGGGCTGTGGCAGGTACCATGGGTGTGTTTGCCTGCATCTGTGCACAGGCACGGAGCCAGGCAATGAGTGCTCTTCCCCTCCACCACATCAATATGCGCATAGCAAGAAAGAAACACGTTTTGAAGGCCTTATCTGCTCTAACCGACGTATGTCCTCAGAAATTTTAATTACTGAGTGTAAGCTGTTGGGAAATGGCAGCACAAGTCCATCCGTTTGCTCATAGACTCATTTCCCCCACATCCTCCCACCTCTGCATTTTGGAGAGGAAAGGGATTTATTGCAAGGCAGTGCTATGGAAATAACTTCCTTAGAGAGACGCGTTGGATGATCTTGGAAAGGCCTGAGTAATGGAGCTTTTTGTGGGCTAATAGAATAAATCTTCCTCAGACAAGTATTTTTGTTGAGAACATGAGCTGAGAAGGGGATGATTCATGGGAATGCAGGATGTGCCTGTGTTTTGCATGAACCAGTGCTGGGCAAGGGTGAGAGCTGAGGCAAGACCAGCGCCTGAGACCTGCCCCAAGCATGGAAAAGATAAACCACCTTTATTAAAGACCATGACAGGAGGTGAGATAGAGTTGGGAAAACCACAGTAAGGAGAGTCCCCAGGGCGAACAAGAAAGCCACCTTAGAAGCCTGGGTGATTGCTGATAGAGCTGTGATTAAGGATGAGCAGGCAGAATTTCAGGTGATTTTCCATGCAAGCCGAAACAAATCCCTTCACCTCTCTGCACCCACCCTGCCTCAGCCAGGAACGCGAGGAAAGAAACAGCTGCTGAAAAGGAGCTTTGTGGGCTAAATCTGCAGTTTTCTGGGAGCCACCACTTCAGGGGAGGCAGGGGAAGAGTTGGTTGGGAAGGGGAGAGTCTGTGACCTTGTAAACTTTTTTTCCTCCCTTTCTTAAGGAGAAATCATTCCCACTCGCTACTGAGGTTGCAGAGGCATCAGAACTTGTGCTCCTCACTCAGTAAAGGTTTTGAAACCCACCCCTAACTCCTTCCCCGATGTTGCCCCTGGCTGAGGTGATGGAAAAGGGGGAGGCTTGGCCTTTGTGACATTTTTGCTTTCTTTCTGCCTCGCTGGAGCCCATGTGGCAGCGCCGAGGTTACCTGGGGGTGCACACAGGCTGCTGGGGCCAGAGAGCTGCTGTGCTTCCTCTGGCTGTACCTCTGAACACACACCTGTGTGCTGTGGCTGAGCTGCTCCTGCCCTGGCAGTGCCCCGAGGGGCTGCAGTGCTGTGTGCAGACCGAGGCTTTCTGTCACGAACCGTGTTCAGGCCCTGGATTTGCATTATTAACCTGCAGGTCTTGGTGAGCAGAAAGCTTGCCTGGGGTGCCAAGCACTCTCCTCTCCTAAATTGTGTCCCTGTGTTGTGTGCTCAAGGATGCTGCAACAGGGGAGAGACAATAAACATGTGGCTAAAAAACTGTTTCACCTCTAAATAGAAGAAAGACACCCTTTATTTTTTAATTTTTTAAAGCCAGGAAAAAAAAAAGCCAAATCTTCTTTATCAGAGGTAGGACATCCATGTCCAAACCTTTCAGCAGGCAGTGGGTGAATTCCATCCCTGTAACCCACATGGGGACCCTTGGTGTTTTTCTTCTTGGTGGCAGCACAAACACGGTGCCCCCAGACAGGGCTGGCGCTATGAGGGAGGTTCCTGCCAGGATTACTCCTTTCCTGCACACTCATGGCTTGGACAGCTTTGCAAATTCTCTTGATGAAATAAAATGGTCTGGGTGACAAAATGGAAAAACTGGGCACCCGTGATTCACAGACAGATCCTAAAAATATATGGCTATTGTTCCCTTCCTGATGACCCAGCTGGGATGAGTTGTTTTATAGAGGAAGCAGGAAGATAAACAAGCAATTCCAGCATGCGATTGTGAAGGCTGCAGTCCAATTATTTTCAGCGCAGCTCCTGGATCCTCCTTTGCCATCACACTCCCCACCCCCCCCCCCCCCCTCCAGCTCCCTTTCTGAGTAGGAGGGCTGGGAAAATTGGCAGAGGATGTCCCATTGGATGCAGGGTTGGGATGCTGCACGTAGGGACAGGCTGGGTGTGCTCAGGCCGTGATGTTTTTCCTCTCCAGGTCACTGGTTCAGCCCTGGGTCATCAGGGCTGGGGGAACAATGCTCTGTGACACTGGTTTGCCAGGAGGAGCTGCCGCGGGTGGGAGGTCCCATAGGTGGCTCTCACTGACTGGGATGTGGTCCTGCTGCAGCTCCTGGAGGTCCCTCAGTGCTGCTGGCAGCATCTGATGAGACACTTGTGTGAAATGACCTTGCTGACCCCAGTCTGGCTCTATGGCTGTTTTCTGTGCTGATGGGGATATTCCTTCTCTGTGCAGTGTGCTTGTCACCTTGCTTGGCACTTTAACCCTGTCACCTCTGCCCTGGTCTGTCTGAGCATGGCAAGGAAGCGCAGCACTCATTAAGCCCAAACCAGATCAAAGTGTGTGGCAGATGACACGAACTTGTGGGCACCAGGGTACAAAACCCTCCTTCGGAGGAAGCTTTTCTCAGCAGCAGGCTGATTCATATCAGCTCATTTTGGGTTTGGTGGTGGGGTTTTTTGGTACCATCTTTGACCTGCTGACTCTATTTAGAGAGGATGCTACTACCTCATGTAATTGTAAGCGCCTGCATCTGTTCACATTTCCTAAATCACAGTGAGTGAATGAGCCCAGAGCCTCATGTGGCCTTGATTTTCTCCCCTGAGATTACATGAAACACGGAAAACACAAAGTGAGGGTGCTCTACTCCTCAGTGAACAACTTTGCAGGTGGTGTAAATCCACCCAGTTCCCGGGATTGCAGTGTGTTACCCCATTGTGCTCCTCTCACGCAAGGCGCTCCTATAACACCTGCCTTGGTGTCAGAGCTCGCACAGGGACCTGGGCAGTGCTGTTTGATTTGCTGCTTTGCTTTTCTCGCAGGCTGGCTGTCCCCAACAGGGCAGGAATGGGATGTACAGGAACAGCAAATGGTCTAGGGGCCACCCCACTGCCACTGCACTGTGTTTAGGCTGGGAGGCACTGGAGGGAATTAGGCTGCCTCAGCAGCTCCAGTCTCAGTGTTTTCTCTCCGATAGTGGCTTTCCAGCCTGGGAGATAAAGCCAGTGTCATAGTTTTTTGCGGAGCTGAGTAAAGAAATCTGTGCAATAACTCAAAACACGCTCTCAGCTCCAAGATTTGCGCCTGGTCCCTAAGTTTGGCCAATGTTTTCCTGACGGCTTGCACCACACTGGGTTTGCCTGCCCTGGCTCTGCAGCTGAAGAAGGTGTTTTTGAGCTTGGTTTAAAGCAGTAAATTTAGGATGTAGGCTGCCTGGGGTTTGCCTGTGCACCCTGTTGTGTTTGGACAGGAGCTCTCAGGATTTGGCAGGTTTGCCCTTAGCCCTCAATAAGCCTAAAGAAAACACAAGCACATCCTGGGAAGGGCAGGTGTTTGTGAACCTGTAACTGTGTTTTTATGTTGTGTTGTGCAAACAACCCTGCTTTTCTGGATTACCTTTACTGAGGGGAGTTGAAGCTTTGGCAGGCTGGTGCTCTGTCTGCCAGGTCGGGCTGGCTGCTGGGCAGGAGGTGTCCGACCCCACCAGCGTGGTTGGAGCCTTCACCACGCAGCAATCCTGCTGATTTGATAATCCCCAACACATTTTGGCTCCTCTTAAAGGCTGACATGTGACACCTTTCTAATGGCATAGGGAGTGCTATCACCTTCCCCACAGCTTTCAACTCCCGCGGGGATTCGTGCTGTTATCCGATCAGCGTGATGAGCTCTGGGCACGCTGCAGCCTTCAGGGAGGGGACACAGTGGTGACTGGGAACACCTCTCAGTTCCCATCTGAGAACTTCAGTCAGCCCTCAGGACCTCCTGCCCTGGGCCACCCCTGCAAGTGCTGCAAGTGCAGGGTGGGCTTGGGGAGCAGGCTGTGGGACAGGGAAGGCAGAGAAGCCGTAATCCCGACACGGTGTCTGGGCGTCTCAGGCAGCGTGGGCACCTTGGGGAAGGAGGCTGATATATCCATGCCCCTCTGAACAGTAGGGAGCAGAAGTCCCTTTCCATCAAGCTCCATTATAATGAATTTGAGGTGGAAGTAAGATAGAGTTCTTCACCAAAAGGCATGGCGATCAGCCAGCCTCAGTCAGTGTTTGATCCCAGCCTTTCTCCAGTCTCTTGCTCCTTCCTTTTTTCACTGGGCACCTGGAAACCGCTGACTAATGAAGATGTGCAGATGTTCATCAACTTCTGCATTACGCAGCACATGGCTAAAAATAGCCAAGGCTGCAGGTCCAGGCCCAGCTCTGCTGGGAGGGATTTGCAGGGCAGAGTCAAGGAACCATTTGTCCCCGGTGCCATGGCAACAGCTCTCACAGTGTGAGCAGCAGGATGGTAGTGGTGTGGTGATGCTCCACCAGCACACGGGATGACCTTGGAGAAGTGGGCAGCAGCAGCAAGGTGGTCCAGCACTCCTATGGCTGCCTGTAGGAGCCCCTCCCCAGCCCCTTCCTATCCAGCAGCTTGAGGCTGGGAAAGAAGGGTGTCCTAAAATAAGGAAAATTATGCATTTGCATTTAGGTAATAAAGGTAATGATACCCTAGGAATATCAGCAAAGGTGATAAGTTCCAGAAGGAGTGATCTGGGTCCCTGGTTTGTAGCTGTGCCATCTTAAGTGCCTGTTCTCTCTTTCAGTTTTTCCTGTTCGGTTCAGTTTTAGGTTGGCTGCCTGCTAGGTGTGGTGCTCCCGGTTCTTGGAGAAATCTGGTCTATCCAAGCAGGCTGAGGTTTCTGTAGGAGACCGAACTCATGGAAAGGGTCATAAATGCTGTTCCACCCAAGGAGGGCAGAGCCCCTTTGCAGCTCGTTGGCGGTGGCTGTTCTGGTGCATTGCAGCTTTGCTGGTTGTCCCACTGTCACAGGGACTGATGGGTGAAACCCAGTCAGTGGGAGGGGAAGGAGATGGGAACTGAATTGAGACAAATAATTCAGGTGCTTTCATAAATACTTTTCTGCAAAGGGCCAAGGTGTAGGAGTTTAAAACTCTTCCTTGCTCTGAGGGACCTTAAGAAAAACATTAACTTTTGCTTGAACCCTTGGATGCATCCTTGTTTCCTGCTCTGCTCTCACCTGAGGGACATGTGTGGCATGGCCAGCCTCAGTTTTCAGAGGATGCTTGTGATTTTCTCAGGAGCTTGAGGTTTTTGATAATGTCAGCTCTGAAGCTGGTTTGAAGCCTGCTTTGCATTGGGCCATCACAGGCCCCTGTGAAACCTCAGCATGGGTACCCAGACCCAGGTAACTCCAGTCACCAGCTCTGCACAGGCACCTTTGCCCCAGCTCCAGGGTGATTTCTGCACGTGGCCATGAGTATCTTGTGTTCATCTGAGTAAGGGAAGTGGTGAGGGAAAATTGAAATGGAAAGGGGTACAGGGCCAAATGTTTGGGTGCAGGAGAGGAATCAAAGCAAGGCCACATTTTGCAGAAGTGTCTGTCTCCACTCTTGTTTGTGCCGAGCATGGTGCCTCCTCCTTCCTGGGGATGGCTCCCAGTTGCAGGCTGGAAACTGCAGCTTTTGAGGCTGGCAGAGTGAAAAGATAGAAATCATCCAGAAAAAATGTAACCCAGCTGTAGGTTTCAATTTTACATGTAAATTCTCAGATTTTATGAGTTTGAGTGTGCTGAATTTTCTTTTGGGCAGGCCCATTTGTCAGGAAGGCTGAAGAAAAGTCCCTGCTCTACTCTGCCAACCTCTCCATGGGAAAGCTAAACACAAGTGGCAGAGACAGCCCTGTCTGCAAGGGATTGGCCTCTCCTTCCTCAGGGTGTGTTCCTGCAGAGGTATCCCACCTCCCTGTTTGGGACTAAGCAGGAGGAGTGGAAGTGTAATAGAAGCAATAAAATCAAATATAACGTGAATTATAGTCACCCGCATTGCTTCTAGGGCTCGGCATCCCCAAACTCCCTCTCTGACACCAGAGCAGATTTAACAAGCTGTATTAAATGATGAGTTGCTTAAAATGAGAAGTCTGTCTCTGGTGTAACGAGCACTGCAGGAAAAAACATGCTATGAGGGTCAGACGTGCGGGATTCAGATGGACCTTCAGCAGCTCTGTCTCTTACTCTGCTGCCCAAGAGTGTTCGTGCACACAGCCCTCTAGAGAAACCCTTGTGGAGGAGCAGTTCCCCTCGGCTGGTGCAGGTCATTCTTGTTTTGTTCTGAGAAATGCTGGTATCACCCACCCCACGGCCAGAGGAGCAGCTTGGTCTGGGTTTGTGCCTTTCCTGTGTATTTGGGTGACTGAAGCATGGCCAGAGCTGGTGTTATCCTGGAGCAGCAGCACAGCATGTGCCAGTTCTTTTTCACCCGTGTTTCCACTGTAGGATGACTTCTAACAAAGTAGAGTTCATTTCCCACAAAAGCCAGATTTCTCCCTGTGATACCAGCATCTTCCCTTTGGTAACAGTGTTCCAGGCCAGGCTGGATGGGGCTTGGAGCACCTTGATCCAGTGGGAGGTGTCCCTGCCCGTGGCAGAGGGTGGAACTGAATGGGCTTCAAGGTCCCTTCTGACCCAAACCATTCTGTGATTGCATGCTAATGGGGGGTGTGCTGAGATGGGAACCATGTGTGAAATTGTGCCCAGGGCCCCGGGAAGGGCAGGTGAGGAGCTGTGTTGCCCTAACAGGCCCCCGTGGGAAGGGTGTTGGAGCAGGTGAAGTGCCTGTGGAAGTCTCCAGGCACCAAGAGCCCACCCCGCCTTGGCAGCGATCATCCAATCACAGTGGCTGTGGTGGGCAGGTATTCACCAGGCAGAGCTCTGGCCGCTCACAGAGCTGGTGGTGGTTGCCAGATGGGTCACGGCTTTCCGACACTCCCTCTGCAAGGGCTCTTTGGCCCCCCTGCTTTGCCCAGGGGCGCTCCTCAACCAAGGCAGAGCATTCCAGGACTTCCTGTGCACTCTCTTCCTTGCCCCAAGCTGCCCTGAACACTCACCCTCCCTGGTCAGAGAGCCGTAGGGCTGACGTGCAGCTCCATGGCCAGAAATGGGGCTGAGGTGCCCTCCACAAACCCCATGGAGATCTGCCCTGCAGGAGATGTGCCCCTAAAACCACTGTTCTTTGCAAAGCATTGTCCTAGGCTTCTCTCCACCACTCTGAAAATACAAGGCTGTCACTAGGGTGAAAATTCCCACTGTCTGGTTCCAGTGCTATTTCCAGCTGGGTTTGGAGCCATGCCCAGTGTGTGGAGGGAGCATGCAGAGCCCCAGCACCGGTGCCCGCAGCGCTGGGTGCTGTGTGGGCGCTGGCAGGAGCAGGGCGGCTGTGCCAGCTATTAGCAGCCGCCATCAGTCTTCAGGCAGGGTGGCTGCGAGACAAGCAAGTGATTAGGAAATTGGAACATGAGTGATAAATCATCCATCAAATGCACTCATTAACCTAAATGTATCCAAGAAGTTTCCACTGAACGGAGACTTTTTTTTAATTTGAGCTGATTCAAAAATGAAGCAAGCGACTGATTTGTAATTTAGTTTTTTGTGTAAGCAACGTTGCTTATCAAAGCCTCAGATACCATGTGCTTGTTTGTTCATCTGCCTGTGGCTTCAAAACTCCTGGTGGTAAAGAAGGGCTGTTTGGGACCATAGGGACAGAGGGTGGAGAGAGTCTAACTTTTCGCAGAAACTCTGGTTCCAAGGATCATTAGGTGCTTTCAGAGACCAAAACCACTGCTCCGTGTCTTGTTCTCGCTGTCTCCACGGTCTCTTGGGCTGTGCCTGAGCTCGAGGGTGCGAGCCAGCTCAGACTGAAGCCACGCCGTGGTTACCTTGGTTCCTCCAGCTGGCTTGGTGTATGGACAGAGTGCACGTGTCTGTGGGCAAGGTCTGCTGATAGAGCCCTGGTGCCTTTAGGGGGCACAGAGACAAGATGACGGACTCACAGGGAAAGGCATCCAGCTCTGGGAGTAGCTCTGATGGACACACACTGGTTAATCTCGAAGTGTAGGGAGGTAAGGTGAGGCTGCTCACCCCACCCAAGGTGATCCCATCTCCAGGTAAGGTGAGGTTGCCCAACCTGCCCGAGGTGATGCAGCCGAGGGCAGTCTGCGCACGCAATGCCGTTGAAGCAGTGGCTCGGGACGCTGATGTTGACTAAGAGCAGAGGTTGTCTAGAAGAGGAAGACATGGAGAGCAGTGGCTGAGGGGGGTGGTACCAGGTCTGTGCATACACACACGCCTTTTTCCAGCTGTGCCTCTGCTTGCCCCTGCATCTGGTTGCCCATCAGTGACCTCCTAAAGATTTTGATTCCTTTAGATGTGCTCATGGTGTGACTGTCTGCAAAGGATCACAAGCAATTTGAACCACATTTGTGTAAGCAGCCAGATTCTTGGGTTTGTGGAAGCAGAACGTCTTTAGAGAAGTGGCTGAGGCAACGTCCCCCCAAGTGGCTCAGTGAGCAGATCTGAGATAGCGATGACCTCCGACGGGGGGGGCTGCTCCTTGACTGCAGGGTCACAGCCCTCAGCTTGGACCAGGCTGACCACATCGTGCCACTGCTGCGGGACAGGCAGCACGTCCAGCCCTAGGGCCTCAAGAAGGGACTCTGAAGAGCAGTAGGTGATGTTTTCCTCCTGTGCCTACACACCTAGTGCTTGCACCTTGCCATGACCTGATGAGCACAGGTGACTTCCTGCGCCCAGGTACAAATGCCTGTGAGATCTCTTATGGAAGGCCTGTTGTACCATTTATCAAGGCAAATCAATCTCTTCCATAAAGAAAATTACAGGACCTTTAAAACAACAATGCAAACTGAGCAGAAGAGAGAGCAGAGAACCACCTGTCTCCAGCAGGCTCAACCACAAGTGTGAGACTGTTAATGGGAGCAGTGCTGCTTTTCACACTGTGTCTGCTCTATGAAGCCAAACAAGATGACAGTTCCACATCTGATTTTATTTCTTCTCACTTTATAACATTCTGGGTGAGAGCCTTCATATTGAGGTGTCTCAGTGTCTGAGATAGTGAAGAAAAACAGTGAGTTTTGAGGTCTGGTGTGCCACAGCAGTAATTTCCCACAGGCAAAACCTGCTAAATTCAGATCTGTATCTGGGTGTAATGTTCCCAAATTTCTGCTTGGGATTTAGGAGTTCAGTTTGGCAGTTACAGAGAGGTTTCTAAGATGGCCAATCTTAGGATAGGAGATGTTCTCCTAAACTTCAGGGCTGTTTTTACCTGGTGTCTTAACTTCAGCCCAGTCCTTGTTTCAGATCTCTCTGGACGGGACAAGTGCATAATTTTTGGTCTCTTAGGAGTAGAAAAAGCAGACGCTGCCAAACCGGGGTGATTTTTTTTCCCCTCTGTCAGACTGTGTTCTGTGTAACACATGTATCTGAAGTCAGCTGGTGGCACACAGGCCCTGCTCTCCCCCTCAGTTTCCATCCATTGTGCAGGATGCCTTTGCACAGCCAGCCCTGTGTGCCCTGCAAGACGCATTTGGGAGAGGGGTCGTCCTCCTGCTGTGGTCCAGGCTGTGCAGAGGTGACCACTGCCGAGGTGTGAGCCTACCAGGGCTGAACACTTCCTTCAGAGTCGCAAGGCTGTGAGAAACCAAGCAGTGTTGGGTTGTTCCAGCCCAGTGCAACAATTTACTATGAAACCAAGAAAGAGGATGAACTACAAGTTGGAAAGGCTAGAGCCAATTCCTGTTGTACTCCTTGCTAATTCATTCCTTCTCCAAGCAGCAAAAAATAACCCAGCTCTTCCACACCCTCTGACAAACTCAAACCATTTTAATATGCAAATACCAAGAGCAAATAAAAATATTTTGGAGGTCCTGAAATGTTGATTCATTTCATGTTCCAGCCATCAAGGAAACACAAGGCTAGAGATCAAAACTGGTTTCAGGATCTTGTCTAAAATGGGAAAAGACATCATGGCAACTCAATCATGTTTGGGTAAACTTTGCCTCTAGTTTTGGGTTTCTGCCTGGGTACCACATTGCATTATGGATGTTAATTTCTGACAGAATTAGAGGCGCTGTTGCTGTTGGTCTTCCGATTACGACCTCTTTGTCCAACTTTGATAAGACCTTGGCAAGACCAAGAGAGACCTGACCTAGGTTTGCTGGACCAGGGAAGCCTCTCAGGCCTTTCAGAGCTAAAGTCTGCAAGGTGCTGCCATGGGTCTGGGTGTTTGTTGGAGCTGGGTTTGGCATGTGAATGCTCTCGTTGGCTGTGTCTGTTCCCGAAGGCACCTGCCCCTTAGGGTGTCCCCAGAGCACGGGTTTCGGCGTGGCTGGTGTCAGCCCTGCTGGAGGCTGAGCCTGGCTGCGCTCATGCTGCGTAGTACTCAGTTAAGATCTTTCCTGGGCCACAAGTTATGGCCTTGGCACATTGCTATTATCTTTCTGTGGGTTTCTTTTTGTTTTTTCCTTTTTGTCTTTTTCCTTCCCAGAAAGCTTGAAGAAATGTGCGTGGGGGTGTTGTAACCAGAGAGGTCGGTGCTTTCGTAACATAAAGCTAACGGTGTGTGTTGAATGCTTGGGGTTATCCTGCGAGAAAATTCAATGAGGCTCTTGTGGAGGGTCCCAAAGGAGCAACAAAGGACAATCCCAGGAAAAGGGACCGAAACATAGCCTTTCACACCTGCATTGCCTGTCTCCTGGGAAATATGGGATAACAGTCCCATCAGCCATGCTTGATATTCCTTCTGGAAGTACTTTAAGTGAACTAGGAACAGACTGCCCAGAGGCGTGGGAGATGCTCCAACCCTGGAAACATTCCAGGTCAGGCTGGATGGGACTTTGAGCAACTGGATTCAGTGGGAGGTGTCCCTGCCCATGTCAGGGGGTTTGGGACTGGATGGGCTTTAAGGTCCCTTCCAACCCAAGCCATTCCATGATTCTGTGAGCATTTGGTATGGATGAGGTGGAAACTAAACTCTCTGTCAGTGCAGACATATTTATTTACATTTTAAGCCAGAACTGTACCAATGGGCTTCTGACAAACAGGTAAAAAGTAGGATTGGCCTTCTGGATTCAGTGGCTGCACTGGAAGAATTCTGCAAGACAAAAGGAGGAGGAAGTGAATTGTTCCTCCTGAAAAGGTGGCACTATGAAATACAGAGTGAAGTTCAGCAGTGGTAAATACAGCTAAATCTATTGAGTTGAGGTCATATCCTGAGAGCCATAAACATACACAGGTGAAATTTTACGAGTGTTTAAAAAGAATTTTAAGAGCTTGGAGGGAGAAGCAATATAATTTGAAACCAGCAATGGAAAAATAATGTAATGTGGATTGTGGCATACCTAGAAAAACCTGTTAACTTAACCTACAGAAAGACCAATAAAGTAAAAGGAAGGAGAAGCAACCCAGGGATCTCCTTCATTATTCTCCAGGACCTTGGTTCCATCCTCTTTCAAAGCTCTAATATCTACTGAAATTACCGCCTGGGCAGCCAGTCTCGTGTGCCAGTCTCTCAAAAGGAAAAAGGACTCGTGTGCCAGTCTCTCAAAAGGAAAAAGTGGGAAAGTGAGTCTTTGACAGCTCTGCTCATTCTCCATCACTGCACCCTCTGGTTTTCCTCCAGGAGACTCAGGGCTGCCCCTCTGCACACCTGAAAAGAAGCAATGTTCTAAGACATTGAAAGGCCCCTGGTCTTACCTACTTGGTGGAAGCAGGGTGGTCCATAGCCTCACCGGAGACATTTGAATATCAAAATATGCTGTCTTTAAAAGTTCTTGTTTTATGAGTAAATTAAGTGCCCTTAAGAGCAGAGGACTGACAGCAGCAGAGGGAGGCTCAGGGTTGTGCGGGCTCCCTCCTGTAACTCTGGCATTTAAGAGAACAAGACATGTTCCCCTGGTCCCAACCACTCCTGGGCTCCTGCCAAGCTCTGCTAACACCTGGAGCTCAGTGACAGCTCCTGCTCTGCACTGTGCTCAGCAGAGGTTATTGGTTCCTCTGCAAAAACAGATCAGGCTGAGGAAGGTTTTGAGAGGGAAGTTCACTTGTGGCTTAGCTCAGTGACAGGCTGGTCAGGTGTGCCACCAGCTTCTGTCCAGCCAGAGGAGAGAGGGCTGAGGGCCATCCCTGACAACTGCCAAACTGACTGCCCAGTTTTAAGCAGCAGCATTTCCACAAGTTTGAGTAACCCAAATTTACGAGTGAGTGGGACGTTATGTGAGTGGGTTGCTTTGATTTGGTGAAGTCTTTCTTGCTCCTGATAATGCTTCCTTAGCCTTTTACTCTTTTGAATGTGGTAGTGCAGGCTGAGCCCTAGAGAGTTGCACATCAAAGGAGAAATCTTTGTGACTAACGAGGTTGATCTGGGTCAAAACCCGACATTTAGGAGTGGGTTTTCAGCAGACAGATAGGTTAGAGCAGTAATTAGGGCGAGAGCCTGTTGTTGACCTCTTGTCATAGGCAAGAATTAATTCTAGGGCAGGAGCAGCCATCCAGTGCTGCTTTTGAGGCATGGTCTTCTAAAACAAAGCTTTATGCCAAATATTTCCCGTGTCACTAATCAGATCTGGCTTTGATGGAGAAGACAGCCAGAGAGTCCTCCTATGGTGCTAATAGCTAAGACTCACCTCCTTCAGTTGAGTTGGGTTAAACATATATTTTTAAGGCTCCTCTTGTTAATGCACCAAGTATGTGTAAGCAATTAACAGAAGGTCGTGTTTGATTGCAGCGTACAAGAGAGTCTCCAGAGAAGCCGGTGTTCATCACTCAGTGAGTTGCCCTTTCAGCTGCGAGTGGTGACCTTGGCAGAGGGTCCTGGAGACCATGGAATTAATTGAAAAAGCTTTAATAAAGGATGGTGCACGGGAAAAAAATATTCCATATGACTGGTGCATCGTTTGCTGGTGCCGATACGGGCAGCAGATACCTGTGCCATTACGAATGCAGATCCTGAACTCCTGCTGAGCTCTGCTCTCGGGGTGGATTTGATGAGACGCCAGAGAAGACGCTTTGCAGTCTGACAGCGCCGCAGGATCGCTGAACGTGGTTCTGTTGTACTCAGACAGATGCTTTCTTGGAACAGCGTTTTTTCCATGGCATCACGGCCACAGAAGTGACTGTGAGCACATTGGCTCACTCACGTGTCCTGAATGACCCTCCTTAACCAAAACAACAACCATGGGCACTGGTTCCGTTTCCTGCTGTTCCTTCAGTCACAGTTTGCTGTTTGTGAATGCCCTGATAACTCTCGGTGTCCTTGAATTCATTGAGTCTGAGAAAAGGGGGAAGAGGAGAGATGTTAGTGTTGTCAAACCATTCTGCACAGGCTTGACAAGCTTCAGGAAGGGCTGGAGCTCCTTGGGCAGCCCTAGAGGAGCGTGAAGGGCTCACACACGCAGAGGGTCTTTCTGTAGTGATCGCATCGTGCACCAGCAAATGAAGGGATTGGCATAACCAGGTGCTGATTTTCCCCAGAGTGACTGTACAGATTGAAAGGGGCCTTCATGACGTGACCTCCCTTTCTCTGCGTCAGAGTGCACTGGAGGGGCTGCAGTGTCATCTCTCTGTGTGAAGCCGTAATTAGGCCGTCGCATCAATACCCATTCAGGGATCCTTGCCTCTGTAATTACAGGCCTGTGTTTTCCTGAAGCATGTGAACCACGGCTGTGGGGAACCCTGAGAAGTCCTGAAGGACCTCAGGTTTCAGTCAAAGCCCATTGAGGTCTTCAGGGCTCTTTGACTTGGTTAGGGTTTAGATAGAGCTCTTGAAATCCAGTGAGTTTAGATAAATAGGCATGAGTGGCAAGTAGTTCCTCAAGAGCTCATTTTGCCAGCAGGAAAATCTCACTGCCAGCACTCGAGGTGCATAATTCAAGAAATTCAAGCAGGTTTCTTTTTCTTTTGAACAGAGAAAAGCTTTTGCTCAGGAACACTGACACTTTGAACTACAAGCAGATCTGTCCCCACTTCCCATTCTCTTTTCTTACTGAAAACTACTTTTTTCTTACCATTTAAGGTAAAAGGAGGTGCATTGTTAGCACAGTGCAGGAACATCAACTCCAGAGGGCCTAAAAAACATGAAAAATGCAGGCTAGACTGGAAGCCAGCACCTAACTGGAAGTGAGCAGCCTGTTCCTGCAGCGTGGGCTCAAGGTTACCCTCTGGTTGGTCTTTTATGTTTGTTATTGTTAACATTCTCCTCAAACAACATCAATGAGTGAGAGACGAGCCGAAATACCCTGCCTGAACAGTTGTGAACTTTGGATCATGAAATCATGGTGTTGGTGCTGATTCTCTGTGATGGATGAGGCCTCAGTGGGGTCTGTGTGGATTTCAGGGGCTCAGGCCCGAGACTGGTGCTGATCTTTGCCTTTTGGGAAAGGGCAGCTCTGCCCTGGCATCCCACCACACATCCCATCACACGCTGAGCGGGGGGACGAGCCAGGGGACGGGAACACAGCATCACAGCACACTGAGGAGTGCTAATATGAGTAATTATTGCAGTGTGTCACTGCGCTATTTTCAGGCTGCTCGCTGCGTGCCAAAGAGTGCTCTGGGCAAGGGTTTGCATTACAAAACCCTGCCAAAGCACTTCCTGAGGGGATGGTGATAAATATAGATAGGAGAGCGGGTCTGGATCCGCTGCAGCGAACGGCAGCAGCGCACGCGCCTCAGGGTCCTCAGGGCTCACAAAGAAGAAGACATTTGAGTTGGTTGAGGTCCCTGAATAGTCTGGCTGAGTCCAGGGGAGGATTTTCAGGTAGGCTTTAGATTCGGTCACCAGACACACCGGGGAACCAGCCTCCAGCTCTCCCTGCCAGTGCTGTGGGGGTCACTTTTATTTCTGGCCCTTGATTAATTGTGATGGATTCCCATCAGATGTTTTAGGGCAGGACTCTTCTCTTTTGCTACACAGCCCCATTGTTGACCATCTGTATAATATTGCTCTTTGCATCACATCATGGCAGGAAAATAAAGAGCAAGGGGAATATATTGGCTGGTCCTAAAGTCTCCCTTTATAGTGGGACAATACCCACTGGTGCACAAGCAGCACTGCTACGGGTTTTGCAAGCAGCTTTCTGTTCTCCTTGCTGTCCTCAGGGCTCAGAGGTCCCTAACTCAGCTGTGGCACCTGCTGTGCTGCCTGAGGACTGTGGGGTGACCCTGACCATTCATCTCCCAGGGCTGCCAGGCTTTGACTTTCTGTTCAAGTTGTGCAAAGGAATGGCTGCGTGGAATCACCTCTACATGGGGCTATGAGCAGGGTCTCCCGGCCTGGACCAGTGGGTCTGGTAGTCCTGATGCTCCTGCACTGGATTCCCAGGAGTGCAGCCAAGACTGTGATAGCTTTGACTTTGCTGAGAGGAGTGGCAGCAGGAGGTGTCTCGTGCCTTTGTGGGATAGTGGAGTTGGGGGCAGAAGAGCCCTCATGGTGATGTGGGAGTGGAGTCGTGATGGACGGTGCTGCTTCTGCTTGGAAAGCTGCAGTTCCTCCTTCAGGTTCTGCCTTTGGGGGGCTGCTGTAACTCATTTCCCCGTGCCACTGTCGGTTGTGGGATGTTGCCACAGCAAGAGGCTGGTGTTCTGTGTGCTTGTCCTGGATTTTTGCTCCTGCCTGGCACCACTGTACCCTCTGCTGAGCTCTCTCCTGCTCCAGACCCAGTGGCCGAGGCTGTTGTGGAGTCTCACTTCAGAAAGTCTTATGTGTTTCTTCAGTTGAATATTGTTTTATTTTGAAATTTCTCAACTCTGTGTGTTGGACTCTCCCATGGAATGTTCCTCCAAGAAAGGTCTTTGAATCCTCTCCCCACCCTGGCCTCTTAAGTGACTTCATCTCCTCTTCCAGCAGAAACCAAGGAGCTTGCTCAACAGATGAAGTCATGGGGAGCAGTGGGGCTCATTCCTCCTGCAAGCTAAAAGCTGTCCTTTCAGGGATAGAAACATGCTCTTTCTGTTAGAATTCCCTGCTGTATTTTCCCTTCTCCTCTCACTTTCCCTAAAGTCCAGGCTCCTGAAGCAGCCTGAGAGCACTCCAGGACAGGCCCTGTGGGCTTCTTTCTGCCACCGACCTTGTTACTTTGCCCCATCCCAACCAGACATGTGCTCCATCACCTCCACACCACACAGGGCTCTCCCTGGAGCTGCACAGGGAATGGAAACCCAGCACCAAGCTAAAACTTCCCACAGCTTCGAGTGTGCCGTGTGTTTCATGTGCTTTTTCAGAAAATACAGGTGTGTTAGGAAAATAACATCTCCAGGGTGGCTCTAAGTGCTTGAGGAGAAGAGAAATGTTGTGAGGGGAGTCTGTGTGTCAGCAACAAAGGAACTTTGGTGTCTGCATCCAACAGAGCTCTCGGCTCTGTGGGCTTTGGGGGTAAAGACACAAACTTCATTGGTATTTTCGGTTTTGTTCCTTTAAGGGGTGAGTGCTCATAAATTCAAAACTGCCTGCACTATATAAAGGGAGGGGGTGTCTATGTGGTTAGGGGTGTTTTATTATTTATTTTATTATTCATGACAAGAAACTGGATCAAAGTCAAAGCCTGTTCTCTTATCTCCTGTGTAATTACAGGAGTAAAACAAAGCCCCAAACTGTCTTGTTAATGCAGGAGAGGCACCAATTTGCTCATGAGTTGGTTTCAGGGAGGGTGACGCAGAAAAGGTGTCGAGTAATGGGTTGGAACTAAAACGTAGGAAAAGGTGTTCCAGTAAGGCAGTGCCTTTTTGCAGCATCTGTATTGCTTTGGCTGTAAAGGATAGCAAGTGACTCTGCAAGAAGGACAACGCCTGCTCCAGCAGTTTTGCTCCTCTATGGAGAATTCCCTGCACCTGCTGAGAGAGCTGGATCAGTCGACTGCTACCTGCTCTGTTCAAGCATCTGTTTTTGTGAGCACCGAGAGCTGGAAAACAGGAATAACCACATGTTTAGAGTCTGATCCTTTCTCATGACCCACAAGGACTGTTTCCACCGCTCGTTCCAAAGGGAGAGTTGCAGGTAGCGGAAGTGGAAAAAGTTATGAGGAAAGATAGCTGTAAAGGTTTGGTTTGGACACGTTCATCTGAGCTAAAAACAACAATTATTTCCACTTCCCACCCTCACTGTCCCAAACAGCAAACTGAGCTGTGGTTGTGTGAGAAGTTGCGCGTTAGCACACTTCTCTGTGATGGATGTGGGACAAGTTGGGTGGGAAGGGAAGATTTAGGGCTCACATCACTTTTCCACCCTGCTCTCTTAGGTCTTGACTCCTCTGTGCTTCAAAGGAGCTTTTTAAAAATGATGAGTTATTTCAAGCCTCTTTGCCACAGCTATAAAAATCCAAGACCAGCTGTGGCAGAGAAGTGAAATAGGATTGGCACCAGTGTAACAGGTCCCAGGAGCTACTCTGGCAGCACTTTATTTGGTGCATGTTCTCCTATTTCACTTCCATTTCATCCCTTGGTTTCAGATAACTAGGCTGATGCAAGGGTGGGCCAGGTCTTGGGCACAGAGAGCTGGTTTTGGTGAGAAGCCCTGGCTGTCACCACAGGATGCTGGTGACCTTCAGACTTACATAGTTGCTCTGCCTACAGCCATCTGTGACTGAGAAAAAAAGCTTCTTGAATAGAAAATTCCAATCATTGACCTCATCGGGTTAAAATTCATATTTTGTGGGGCAAAAAACCCCAACAAGGAAAAGCTGCAACTGGGAAGCAGAACCTTGAACTGTGACCAAATGGGAATTGGAAAAACCTGGAAGTTATGAATGAATGTTGCATTTTTCCCTTACACAAAATTTAGTGTTGTCCTGAGAGACTGGTGATTTGTCTTTACTTTACAAAACTTACACCACAGACCCGAGCTGCATTTTTTTACCATTTTGATTTGTAGATCCTGCAGCTTTCCCAGCAGCCAAGCCTCCTGCCAGCGCACCCACTCCTCTTCGTGTCCTGGGCTGGAGCCCCTGATGCTCCTCCAAAGCCCCCTGGGGACCTGCAAGCAGCAAGTCCTGTTCTCCTGCTCCGAAGCAGCACCACAGTTCAAGGTTAGAACTCCAACAGACCACATGGAGCTTTGGGTTCTGTTGGAGAGGATGGTGCTCTGCCACCATGCCCACCTGCCCAGGAGAGCCACACATGGCTTCAGAGCAGTGACTATGGAAGCAAGAGCTGCTGTCACAGCTCAGCATCCTGACAGCTCCCTGCGGCAGAGAGCTCCTCCCCAGACAGGGAACAAACTGTGCTAGAAATGCCTTTTTTAATTTTTTTAATTAAAAAGTGCCATTCTGATCTGCCTTTGCCACAGCACAGATTCCCCACAGCCCGAGCCGCTTCTGTCCAACTGAAACACGAGTTCAACAAGAACATCCCCCACCAGTCATTTATGTGAAATGCCCAGTGACTCTGTCGATGCTGGGGCCGACTGGGTGCTGACACACCTGGAGCCCATCTGAGGGATTGCGGGTCCACCTGCCAAGTCCCTGTGACCTCCAGGCAGTGACACACTCAGTCACAGATGCTTATTTCTCTCCATCACACAGACAGGAGAGTCTCCCTGAAGCCATGCTGATGGGGACAACCAGTTTGAAACCCCACGAATGTCCAATTTAACCAGACCCTTCCAATCTGAGAGTGCTTCTGGCTGAGACCAAGGTTGATCTCCCATGGAAACCCCACCAGTGCCTTGCTGTGGGTCCTTGGCCAAGTGATGTAACATCTCCGTGCTTTGTTTCCCCCAAAGCTGTAAAATTTAAGTAAAACCATTGAGATGCTGTCCCACAAATAGCTCTAAAATCTGGGTAACTTTCTGCTCCAACAAACACTGAATAACCATCTCTCATTAACTCTACTTCCTTTCACAGGTTAATCAATATTTGTATACCTACAGGAATCTGCTAAACACCATATGCACCCTCCAGAGAGTTACCTTCATGTTTATCTCACTTCCAAATCTTTTAGGTTTTTTCCTCCTTCTCTCTTTTCTTCTCTAAGGAATGCACAGAGAAGATACAGGAAGGGCAGAAGAGCAGCAGCAGAGCACGTGAATAATTGTAGCTCTTTGGGTACCAGGGTGATCCTTGTGCAGTTTTCATGTGCAAGCACTGGTTCTCTAAACCCCGGAGAAATGTAGAGGACAGGTTGCTGCCCAGCTCTCAGGACTGCGGGATCCCCTAATGAGGCGACTGATTTGGGAATTGCTGCTCTCAGAAACGGCCTCTTTGCAGTTAACTTTCAGCCCAAAATCTGAAAGCGGAGGGTAACTTTCATCCCATCCTCATTTCATTTTAGGAAACTGTTGTCAGAAGTCACAGCAACAACCAAACCCAGCTGAACCCGCAGCTCCTGCCCTGTTCTGTTTGAAGGCTTGGCTGGTTTTGATCCCTCCAGGACAACAGCCTGGCTGCACTCCACATGGCTGTTCTGACAGCAGCAGAAACCAGTGAGCGCTTTGCTCAGCACAGCGGTGGTGAAGGTCACAGTGAAGCAAATCTGCCTTTGTTTGCCGTGGGAACACCAGGCAGGGGTGATGTTTGGGAGGGATCGGCCAGTGTACAGGGATACACACCCCCTGCTCACTCCACGGGTCAGTGCACAAGCCCGAAGTGACTCTGGCATTCGTGCAGCTGCAGAGAGGCCGAAGCTTGCTGCCTGCAGATGCAAATGGCTGGGGGCTCAGTTGGGCATCTCTCCCTGCACCCTGCCAGCCTGCTCCAGCTGCAAACATGCACTGATGTTGGTGGCCAAAGGCTTTGTCTTTTCCTAAGGGGTTTTGGTAGAAACGCCTGTGATGTTTTTTTCCAGTCACGATAGGGTTTCCCAGAACAGTCAGCCTGCTCCACTGCCGTCCTGCACAGCCACGTGCATTGGGAGGTGGGGTCTTGGCACCAGGGTTATTGTCAGATCCTCTTCCCACAGCTCTCACAAGAGGAGTATCACCGCCTTCACCCCTCCGCTGCGAGTTCTGCAGCCTGGGCCCTGCCTAATCAAGGAGACAGCTCTCCTGTTGGTGCTGGTGAAACTGCAGTAAATAGCACATCCATTTCTCCATTTATTTGCTTTTTGAAACCCAGCCTGTAATGCCAGCAATAATTACTCTGTTTCCATATTTAGGGATCATCAGCACCTCATGAATATCAAATTGTGCTGTGATTATCTCTGTACAATGCGGGCCAGTCTCCTATCAGCATAAACATTTCTAACAGTGATTATTGGGAAGGATGGCTCAAGATCCCAAAATAGACAAGGCTGAGCAGGAGCCTGCCATGACTTGTTTACAGCGAGGGAGGCAGAAGAACCAGCAACAGTCTGGTCGTGCAGAGCCCATCTGCCAGCAGGGAGGGAAGGCTGATGCCCAGGAAACTCCTAGGGGGACCATTGGGAGCTAGTGCAGACCTCTCTG
The DNA here is from genome assembly GCA_033558185.1 of Dromococcyx pavoninus. NCBI lineage: Eukaryota > Metazoa > Chordata > Aves > Cuculiformes > Neomorphidae > Dromococcyx > Dromococcyx pavoninus. The sequence continues at coordinate 190,437 of JAUMJL010000302.1, forward strand.
CTGAGCCCAAGCATCATCTTAAATTCTTGGCACTGCACTGCCATCTGCACATGCATCCTGCCCCACGAGCAGGTCCCTTTGATCGCTTCCTTAGGGTTTGTGTTTAGTCTCTTCCCTTGTCTGGAATGAAGGTGATGTTTAAAGCTCCAGACTGACTGGTCTGGTAATCAAAGAAACCTAATTTCCAAATTACGGATTAAACTAGTTTTACTGTCAGAATTGGCTGGCTGAGGGGAGATGGTGGATGTCTCTCCTTTGGTGCCAGGAAATGGTTGCATCTGAAGGCATTTGGCCCCTCTGGCAGTGCTTGCTGTTGGCTTGGAATGACATTGTGCTCTGAGCTGAGGCAAAGGGCAGGATGCAGAGCCAGGGGGGTGATGAGAGACAGCTGGTAAATGCTAAGGGCGTGGGTGGGTGCCAGTGGGGTTTTGCAGTCACTCACTTGGTGTTTTTTGATCTGATGGATGTGTTCCATTGCATTGAGAAGGGCTGAGCTAAACCTCTGTCAAACGTCTGACACAGTGGATCTGGCTGCCTCCTGAGAGACCTTTTTCCCCACTCTGAATCTTCAGCTGAGGAGGCCCCCAGGGGAGAGTCTCTCCCAGTCATCATCTTTCAGAGCTGTCAGGATGCTTTGGCAGCTCAGAGCTTGGCACAGTTCTCCAACCCATGCTTGCCCCGATGTGTCCCAGTGGTGTGCACTGCTTTCCATCCAGATCCATCCCTCACCCCCCAGAGGCTTTACTGTCATTAATAACTGTGTTGTTTAATCCAGTTCACTTTTCCTTTCTCTCACTTTTCCCTAGGATTATTGCTCTTGAGTGTTTACTTTGCAGCTCTGTTGCCACCTGGGCATGGCAAGGCAGAGCCACCTCCTGGCAGGACAGCAAGCAAAGCTCCCAATCTGCTGGCCCAGCATTTGCCTCCGCACAAACACTTGCCCGCTGTCAGTGATGTGAACCCAGCCTACAGGCTGAGGGCAGTGCTGTGTCTCAGTGCCCAGCTCTTTGCAGCCAAAGCAGGTACATCTGTGCTCCCTCATAACTGATTCATGTACGCAGTGCGGGTGCTGTTGTGCAGGTGAGAGGGAATTGTGGCTGTTCATCACCAGCACTTGGGCGGAGCTGGGCAGGAAAGAGGCCGTACAGCATGGGGAGGGCAGGTGAGCTGCATGGATTCAGGACTGAGGGACACCAGGAACATGGCAAATCCTTGTGGGCACAGCTGGTTCTGTGGAGTTGCAGGTCCTGCTGTCCCACAGTGTTTTACTCAAGACATCAGCATATGCACACTCAAACACATCCCTAGTTTCTAGCTTGAAACACATTGGCAACTCCAAAACCATGTCCCAGCACTATGTATTCTGCTCCAGACAGAAAAAAATAGTAAATGCAGTTGGCTTTTTATCAATTCCTCATCCCTGAAAGTGCTGTAATACACCCACCTGACATCTTCTGCCCCAGCTGATTTCTAGAATCATTCTCTTTTCAGAGAACCCTCTGCCAGAAAAGGACATGACTAAGCAAGGCAGGAAGTTCAACGGCAACAAAGCGTGAGCAAAACAGAAGATAATCACTGAGCAAACCAGCTCTTGTCTGTTCAGTGGGGCAAAGAAATCCAACTCATCCTTGGCAGCTCTGCAGAGCTGTCGCTGGCTCATGCAGCTGGCCTGGAGAGGCAAACAGTGGCAGAACAAGAGTGAGGGGCTCCAGGGCTGTGCCTGGCACCTACCGCTTCCACCTCCTGCACGAGGGGATGTGTCTGTCTGACAGAGAGTTGTTGTACACGTGTTCATGCTGCCAGAATGCTGTCTATGTTTGGTTTGGAAAAGCTACGCTTGCTTAACAAAAACTGAATTTATCCCTGTAAGCCGTCCCTGCATCTCCCTGGCCAGATTGGAGCAGCTTGTGGAAAAAATTCCTATCTATTTTCAGAAATAGATAAAAGCATTCAGATTACAGAGTGCAAATCTCAGCCTGAAAGGGCTGGAAAAATCCATCCAGCGCCACTGTTGCTGACCCATGCGACCTCTCCAAGTAATGAATTTCAGCCGCCTGCGCCTCTCCCCCGCGCTGCCGCCTCCTCCTCCATCGGAGCCGCCTGCATGCCCAGTGTCTGCAGGATGTCAGCCTTGTGTCCCGCTGTTCCACCCGCCGGGAGCGGGGTGAGAGGCGTTACATGAAAGAGTGGAGTTTGTGGGCATTATTATTGACTTTGCTGCTCGAAACCGGTAGTGGGATGGTTTCAGTCCAGCGTTCGTGTGGCTCACAGATTTCAGCCTCTCAAGGAAGAAGTGTTTTTTGCTGCATAACTGAAAATGCCAGGAATCCACCTCTCAGCCCACACTCCTGCAGGGCTGTGCTCGCTGCTGTGCTGGGAGCTGGGTGCGGTGTCCAATCCTCTGCCGCTGGGAGCTCCCACAGCAAATGAGCCTTTACCATCACTGATTAGTTCATGCGATTGCAGGTTCAGCAGCGGTGATCGCTGCTCATTTAGAGGGATTATGTGCTTTAGGTAGCCCCTGAGGCTTGATGAATTCCTGCTCAATGGTGGATTAGATGCCCTGTTAGCAAGCAAAATATTAATCACAACTGCAGCAAGCTTACATCTCGCACGTATTTTGCTTATGGATTACAGGGCGAGTCTTTATAATTAATACCAAGGAAGGAGACATCCAGATGGACCATGGCTTTTGAAAGATTAACCTTGATGGGATTTCTTTTTTTAATTTAAAACTTTGTTTTCCTTTCTGTGGTGTTCGGAGCAGACCTGGGATATGGATAGCTTTGTGCTCAGCTCATCAGAGTGTCTGACAGAAATCTCAAGTCCTCCCTTGGGACTCACCCGGCTGGTGATAATCAAAATCCTGTCTCCTCTGACAAATTGGGCCAAAGCCTGAGAGTTTCTGAACAACCTGTCAGGGAGCTGAGGGTGCCTCAGGTGTCTTTCCTTTTGCTTCAGGATGATGGGCAGGATAAGAAAATGTAAAGGAGCGATGTGTGGTAAAACGGGACATTGGAGAGATCACCTGCTCTGATGAGCACACGGCTTGGGACGGTAACACTCCTGCTGCAAGGGCTTGTAGGAAAGGCTCGCTTCTCCAGGAAAATTAGAAATATGCCCAGTTTGCAACACTGACGAGGGGGTTCATTTTGATCCAGTGCGGCTACAGCATGGCATGGGACTGAGCACACAACTCGTGAAATAAGTGAACAGAGTATGAGGTATCCCCGCAGCTCAAGACTGCACCCACTGGTTGTTTGGTTCTTAAATGACTTTAAAATATTTTGAGATCTTTGATTGAAAGCCTTCAGCATGGCACCAAGTGTGATATAAGCACAAATTATGCATCTTGTGTGTATGTTTAGAGCGGGATTTTAGTCTCTGAACATTCGAGCATGTGTGCCCTTGGCAGTCTGAACACCGCTCAGCTGGACAAGGGTGAAGAGAAGTGGGGAGCACCTGTGTGTGTGTGTGTGTGTGTCTGTGTTCCTTGTACATTGGGAACAGGGGCAAAATACACTGGGAACACGTTACACTGCCTACAAGTCAATGCTAAGATCAGAGTCTGTTTTATACCACTGCCACTGCCCAAAACAATCTGACTCTTGAGCTCACTACAGTATTTTCCTCATTTTTCATGCAGCTGTTGAACGAAACTCCCAGCATTTGTTGAAATTTTTAAAAATGCTAGAATTGCATAATTTTAAAAAATGCAAAATTGCTTTTCTTGTAAGATGTTATAAACATTTTATTATCTGTAGCAAAGCCCATATTGTTATTGAAAATGGTATAGCTGAGGCAAAGGGTATGACTTCTTTATTTCAGACAACGGTACGCAAAGAGGGTTATCACAGGAAAGGCCATTTGTGTCTATAAGGTTAACTAATCTTAATTCCCCTTAAAGTAGCCATGAAGGGGTATGTATTGATTCAAGATGAGTGGATCTATGTATGTGGGATACAGACTGAATACACGCCTGTGTTATATCTGTGTATAAAAGTGAAGGTGTTCATTAGAAAGTGGAACTGATTTGCAGCTTGTAACAAATTTATGTTAAATATTTTCAGAAGATCTGGAGGAGTTGCTGTTGTGACCGTGAGTCTGAGAACTATAACAATGCCTTCTCCAAGGAAAAACCTAACCTGTTAAGAGAAAATAAATGTGGAAATCCAGAAAAAGCGTCAACTCTGACCCATCTGGAAGCTAAAATCAGCCTGCGATATCCTGTTCTCTCACCAGGGAGCCATACTTATCTCTGAATTGTTACTGCGAGCCAAAACACAGGTATTTATATATTCTGTATGATCCAAGGGCTTAACATTGCTGTCAACTGTTGACCTCAGCAGAGATGAATGAAAGAAATTCATAAAGCTGCCGCAACCCAGGCTCTTCCCACCGTGTGTAATGACCTCAGGAATATCTCCTATGTGCATCATTCCTGACCGTTCCAGGAGTTCCCAGAGTGTCGTGCAAACCCTACAGCAGAGAGATTACCGCTGCTGGCTGCTCAGCAGGAAAGAGCTACACGGCACAGGAGCATGTAGGGCCGCTTGGATGGGCGCCTTCTGGAAAGAAGGTAGACTTGAAGGGTCTCGGAATTGTTCTCCTGAGTTTCCTGATAATGTTTCTGGGTTTAGGATGGGCAGAATATAAATTTGCCAGGAAAAAGGCTGCAATATGCAAAACCTGGAAAATCTCCAAATCCTTCACACTTAGCATTCTCCACGTACACATCCCCAATAATTTCTAGTTCCACAGCTTCATCTCTGTGAGTAAAGCTTAGTTTAACTTAGCTAAATGTGGCAAAGAATCCAGCCTAGAGCCAATGGAATTAATACCCGGCCCTTGAGTATCTCAGTGAACTCCAAACAGGCCTGATAAGACAGAACGGAAGGGGAGAGCATTAGTCAGTCTCCTAAAGGTGACTAAAGGAGTTAAATCATCCATGCCTTTCAGACTGAAGATCCGCACTTACATCTTCAGCCCCAGATTATTTACAAGCAGTGGCAAATGATGGCATGAACACAGAAATCCCTCTCATGCTAGATACTGCTTTGGGCACAACCCAGTCAGCGTAAGGCAACCTCCAAATTGTTTGAAATTATAGTGCCAGGCAGAGCAGGTTACAGCAACCCAGCAGACAGGAGAGGGGAGGCTCCACCTCCAGACTGGGATGGTGTGATCTCCCGGTCAAGCACGGCTGAGATGATAAAACAGTTTTGAAAAGCACAGTTATTCCTTCCTAGCCACCTGAGACCCTGATTCTTCAAGGACCCTGTGCTCAGGATGTACCAACATGGACATCGGACTCTTATGGGAGTGGAGGAACCAGTGACACAGCTGCACAGGAGCGTGGTCCATCCTTTGTGTGCCTGGAGTGCCTTAACAACACACCAGAGGGCTGGGATGGTTTTTCTACCTCTGTCCATGGGCTCTACAAGAGGGAAGAGCGTGGTAAGAGCACAGCACGGGAGGGCAGACTGCACCCAGCACCAGCTCATGGGTAGCTGGGGTGGGCTGGCGGCACCCTACTGCCTGAGCTCTTGCCTCGCAGTGCCATGCCAAGTGATTTGTCCCAGGGGTGGTGTGGAGCATCGGTGCGTGTGGTCACCAGGTCTCTGGGCAGTTGTGCAGGCAGGTGGAAGCCCTTCCATCCATAGCATTGGCAGAAAAGCCAGACTCCTCTGTCGCTGCTTTGAGTAGGAGTGCACACAGGTGCCAACCCCAGTGACGTGTTGGAGCAACAGGGCTGTCCCTGGGGACCTTTTCACCAGAGAGGGGGAAAGGAGGGAGGTGGAACCACGCCAACAGATCTGAAAAGAGGGGTTTTTTGCTCGTTATTGGGATATATATCACCATCGCAGGTTTTGTCTGGCTTTTGACTGTGCTCCCTCTTGCCTAATAAAGAGCTGGGAATGCAAGTGAGTGGTGGAAATCCATCTCTTAAAGAGCTCTTGGGGAGGGTATGTTTGGTTTTCTCTGGTTTCTAAGTGGAGGCTGGAATTTAGTGTTTCATCAAGAGAGGCCACAAGTCTATTAACTCCAGGCATTTTCTCTGCTGTGAGCCACCTGGCACAAAGGTTGCACTAATTATGTCAGATGTATTTTCTCAGATATTTCTGCTTCTATCGAGAGCTTGTGTTAGAGGGACCAGCCTGACTGCTGGGAAACAAAACCTGTCTCACCCCTGTCTCGGTTCTCAGATTAACTGGGTGATGGAGACCCTTGTGGGAGACAGGGCATGGGGATAGAAATGCGCAGGTCGTGAGAGACAAGTGTGACAGGAATGACCCCACTCTGTCAGCAGAGAACCCCAGGTCTGTGCATACAGGGTTGCCATTGGGAGAGTGATGGGAATGGTGAAGCAGATATTGGCTTGGTCTGGAGAGGGAGGAAGAAAAAGGAGCAAAAGATGGGAGAAAGACAATGTTTATGACCCTAAAGATGAGCCTTCACATTCTCCAGCAAATTTGTGCCCCTCTAGCAAATGCCAAGGTGTGGTGAGCCTTCATCTCAGGCCCTGCAGCACCACTCAGGCAGACTGGGGTGTTTGGCCTTTTATTATTTTCCTTGTGTAGTATTTTGTATTTGCGTTGCCAAGGGTGCCTCTAAACCCGGACATGTCAAGCTGTGGGCCAGGCCTTGGTGGAAACCTACAGCACTCGTGTTTCCTGGAAAGGAGCAGGGTTAATTTCCATCTCCATCCAAACCCAAATTGCCAAGAAGTCACAGTGACAAAACCCAGATTTTGGTAGAAAAGAAAATCATTGTTGTGCTTGAAAGAGAGTCACAGTTAAAAAGCGAGAAAAGTAAAATATTGTTTGACCTTGTTCTTTCAAGATGAGACTTGGGCATGAAACTGCATTGTGGGCTGAAACTCTTCCATTTAATGGCAAATCTTCTGACGTGCTCCCACCAGCTGCTGCTGCAGACTGGAAATGAACAACAGGGAAGAAATATGGTATTTTCGTACATGATGCAACAAGATGTTGTACTTCCTGGCCACATATAAAATGAATTTACAATGGAAACATGTCAGAAATGCCTGAGGGGAACACTCGCCATAGCAGAACATTGAGCCTATTTTTTCCTCTAGCACTCAATAATGGGACTGAATCCCATTTTTCTCAAAACAAGTCCAGGATGGGGGCTGGAGGGTGAGGCCAAGGTTCCATGTTTCACAGGGCACATTGGGGAAAAAGTTATGGTGTAATCAGAGCTCATATGCACATTCATTCTTTGTCACACACACTATGATAACTCTCAAGGTTATTTATTGCTCCAGCCCCCTGCAGGGATGACATTAGGAAATTAATATTACTACTATGAATAACTGCATCATTTTCTCTGGTTCTAGTTACTCTTGTTTTCTGCTAACACCTGTGTGTCAATGCTGTTCATTGCAGGAGGGACTGGGAACATTTCACACCATTTACAGTGGGTGTTTTTAACATCCTGCAAGCAAAGGGAAGAATCCAACGTGATTTCTTTTGGGCCTGAAGCTACACAACGGATTTGTGAAATATTTATGCGTGGGGCTGCCAGGTCTCTGTCAAGGTCACTGTGATCTACAAAAACGCTCCCACTGATTTCATTAGACTCAGCATTACGCTGAAAAGATCGGAGCAGTCAGAGTTGCCTGCTAGCTCAAAGAATGGAGAAGAGGGATAGCCAATCTTGTAACGCACGTTCAACTGTGAACTGACCTGCGCCAGGACCGGCAGCGCGGAGTGGGAGGCGATGGAGAGCCGTGCAGAGAGGGGGCAGATCCAGGTGCTCATTGTAACAGTGCAAACTTCCCTTTTGGCATAAGAAACGCTTTACACAGGGAACAGGAGAAACTGCTGCTGAGGAATAAGTTGAGACCTGGAAGATGTTAATGCCTTAGTGAGGGCTCTTTGCCTCGGTGTCAGCTCTTCCAGAGAGATGCACATGTGCTGTCCCAGCCACAATGCTATCTAAAGCCTCCATCCTGGTTACCATTTCATCATCCACACTCCGGGAATTATCATTTCCTCTAGACATGCTGACAAAGCTCACAGCATGTCAGAACTGCTGGTTTTGCTTTGGACTGCAAGATGTTCGTAAAGCCACATGTTTTTGTGGAGCTGGCTCAGTCCCCTCTGTGCCAGCCTCAGCTGCTGCTGCACTCGCTTTCGCCCAGAATATTGAATCCTGTCCATGAGGAGCCAGAGCAAAAGAGAGCATTAGCTTGAGACTGACCAAACAGCACTGGATTTCGTTTAATCACAGCCAGTTCTTCCTGGCAGCCACAGGTACAGCCTTTCAGTAGAAGCAGCTTGCATTTTCTACCTTGCTCCCCTCTGAACCCACGGATAAGCCTGTCCAAGGAGCAAGACGGGGAGAGTGAATATGTGTCTGTTGTGCTGTCCCCCACCCAGGGGAGATTACACGGGGCAGACGTGCTTGAAGGATACATCCTCCACAGGATAGAGGTCCCTCTGCCTCCAGTGATTGCTCCTGAGGTTGGTATTCTCCCCCCATGGTAACCCTGAAGGGACCAGTCCAGACTTGGAAGAGAGTGAGGCGAGGTGGTGGAAAATCAACAACTGGTTTGAAGGGGTTTTTAGGAGGGCAGAAAACTGCTGAGGGTCATTGGTGCTGATGACAAACACCAGCCTGACCACAGGGCCATAGGCAAGTGTGTGCTGCTGGAACTGCTGCCTTTCCTGGCTCCCCACCAGCACCTTTCCCTGTCTCAAGTTGCTGCCTTGGCCTGACAAGCTCTGTACATGTGACCCACCTCTTGGAGCTCGTTATCCCACATTTTATTTGCATGACACTGGGTCTGTCCAGGTGATGAAACAAAAGACATCTTTTTATTGTTGTTGTTTTCACTGTTCAATTCCTATGTCTTTTATTAGGGTTTTGCTTTTCCTATGAGGAATAATCGCTGGAAACTTGAATAGGATCCTTTGGCTCACGCTAGAAAAGGTAATAAAATCCTGGGAACCCAAAAATGCATCTCTGCTGTTTTCACCAAACATCTTTTCCCATCTTGAAAAATGTTCTTCTCTGTTCTGATTTTTTTCTTGATTTTAGGGAAGATTTCTTCCTGACCTGCCAGCTTTCTCCCTGCCCAGCAAACCCAGGAGTTTGAGAGGCTGTGTCCAGGGGCTCAGAGAGCTCTACAGACCTTCCTCCTGCTCTCTGCCACGTGTGACTCTTCTTATAGTTAGAAGGAAGCTGCTTATTTCCTCATTGCTCTAGGTTCTCCCTCTGCCACCTTATGATATAATGTTTACTTACCTTTTCAAAGCACTTTAAATCTCCAGAGGAATGTGTTATAGACATGCATGAATGTTATTGCCGTTCTTGGTTGTGTAACTTTGAGAAATGGCTTACGTAAGGCCGGCTCCTCTGTCTGCTCTCTGACCCCCATCCATTGTCCCAGTGCCGCCTCACGCCAAAGGAATAATTAAGCTGTGGTTTCCCAGTATCCCCCTTGGGCTCCTACTCAGACCTTGGGCAATAACCATCCAGTCCCCTCGACATGGGGAGCTTTGGATCCAGCGGTCCTGCTGCCCCTCAACCTCTGTTGAACATGCCCACGTTAGAGTCCCAGTCTGTGTTCTCCGAGGCCCCAGAATGACTGCCATCATCTCAAAGGCCCCTTTTCTGCCATCTCTAAAGTATCCGATCAACAGCAAAGTTGGGTATTTTCTTGTAACTATGACATGAGCTCTATCGGGAGGACATTTGTAACCTTTCAGCCCCACACTCTCTCAGACGCGGCTCTCGCAAGCCAAGCAAAACCATGAGAGCAGCCAAGTACCAACCCCAAGTGGAGCATATTCTGATGGTGTGGCAGGAAGACTGCAGCTTCTGACACGGCTGAACGCTGGGGTGCTGCTGACTGTGTCCTGCTTCTTCTGCACAGCAGTTCTCTTTTTAGTCCTTTTTTTGTTCCTTTTATTTCCTGTCATGCCAAAACACCTATGTTCAGCAAGACCAAAGACTGTTGAAACAGCAGGCACTTCAAATCACCGCTGCGTAGGAGCTTTTGCTAAACGGGCTGGCAACAGGAACCCAAAGGGTGCAAACCAGTGAGACTCCTTCATGCTCTTCCTCGTCTTTCTCTTCTATCTTTCCTGAAGGATATCAGTCCACATCCTTGCCATTTTCTGTGAAACAGTGGTCAGGCCTCGTGCCAGAGATGACTGCGTTTTGGAGACCAGTGAATGTGCTGCCGTTCTGGTACCAGGGACAGATCTCGTGTGCGTTCGCCTTGGCTTCCCAAACAGCTCCACTGGACTTTGGCCATGCAGCTCCAGCCTGACCCCAGCGTAAGAGATCTAAGCCCGTTCCACTGTTTTTTGGCATTCAAAAAATGTGCAGTGTGTGCATATATATACCCGTACATTCTGCCATCCTGTTAACTCCTGCCTCACACGGGTGCTCTCTTTCTTCTGGCCAATTATTCAGATGAGAACTGGTGACTAATAGAAGCAATTTGTCAGAAACATGCTGTTCCAGTGACCAGCAGCAAATTGCTAATGACTGACATTAGAGTGACCGTTCTCCGCAGAGGAACAGTTGAAAGCCCACTGCGCACAGCACTTATCACATTTAACACCCCCTGCTCCCTCGTACTGGCACCTCCCATTTATCCTGGCTCCCACTTCTCTCCTTTCCCTGGCACATCTGTAAGGGTGAGCACAACAAAATGCAACAACCCCATATTTCTTTACACAAACATGAAATGTGACTTAAAACACATCGGTACTACGACCTTATAAATCTGATGGACAAAATATTTAAACTAAGAATGCACTGTAGGGAGCAATTCTGCACTGCTCAGGAGAGGGATTGTAGGACTTAATAGATCATTTCCATAGCTGAAATTTCTGACTCATGATGAATGGAATTTCTTAGTATTTGAAACAGGAGAGGGGCACGTTTAAAGAGACTGGAGAGGACTGCAGTGTAAAATCTTTGCACTATAAAAAAGGCAGCCTTGGGTTTTATTGCCCCTGCGGGGAGTCTCCTGTGAACCAAACAGCAACTAAATCAAATAAACATTTCTGAATTAAATCCATCTTCTCTTTAGCTTTGGGGACTTAAAAAAACCCCAGTAATATTGAATTGCCTTTCACGGTTATACCGTGAATGTGATAGCTAAAACATTTAAATTCATACTGTTTCCCAAATGAGCTAAATCCATTCTGTCACCTGTGCCAGTGATTCTATTTGCAGGGCAGTAAACAGGGGCCTTTATTGTTTGCTGTTCACAGGACTGTGCACAAGAACGAGCTTAGTCTGTCTCCAGAGATATACACCAACCTCACTGGCACCAGAAATATTACACCAGCTTAAATCAGCGCAGGCTTTCCATGCTGTCACTGCCTCCCTGGCTCTTGTTTGGCGACGGCAATCTCTGCTCACTGCTGTGCCGATACTCTTTGAGTCATGGCCCCTTCTCTAATTCTGCCGCTTCTGAAAAGAGCTAACAAGTGCAGCTTAGGCATGTTCTGAACAACGAAGAGATTCCCACACCTAAGAAGGTACGTGGGCTCAGATGTCTACTTTACTTTGCAAGCAGATGGAGAGGTGAAAACCCTTATGTGGGCTGGTAATATCCTTATTTTGAACCCTCCAGGAAAATAAAGGCGCAAAGGTGAATGATTCAGACATCGAGTAACTGAGCTCTTCTCACAGGCACTGAAATCTGCTTAGAAAACCCACAAGAGAGGAAAAATCCAAGTGGATATGAAATACTGCAGTTTTGGCAAATGAGCTGTATGAGGAGCATTGGGGCACAGCCACCCTAGAGGGGTTTTGGAGACAACACAGTAGAGGTCCTGACAATGGCATCTCCGGGTGGAGGTCTTTGGGGAGAGCATCTCATCACCTCCCTCCTCAAGCATTTATGTTCCCTTCTCATCTTTCCCTTTCTGTCATGAAATCCTTTCCTCTTCTTCCCACTCCTTCAATTTACCGTTTTATAACATCTCTGGGGCTAATTCTGCAATTGTTGGCATAGCTTAGGAGCACTAGGAGGGTTTGTGAAGCCTCCCCCAGTTATCCAAAAGATTCCCTTTTCCTGTGCTACTATCAACATGTTTAATTCTTCATCTCATCCATTCCCAAGCCCTGTCAGTAGATGGATGGTAGCTCATCGCATTTCCTGTTTTTTTTTCTCTTTCTCAGGTACTAGCACAACCAGAAAGCCTGAATCATTGCTGATTTCACCCCTTCTGAAACGCTTTCACTGATATTTTTTTCCCCGACTGTAGTCAACTCTTTATTTTTTCAGCCTATTTTTCCACATCAGTCTTGCTGGCTTTCAGCCTGGCATCAAGGCCCCTGTCATTGGCTTTTGAGCCTTTTTGATGAATTTTGACCCAATTTAATGGCAAGGCAGTAGTCTCAAAAACAATCGTGTTCCCACAAGGTCTGTTAACACAGACAGCATGGCAGAAGACAGAGAACTAGACTCATGCCCCCACTGAGCAAACATTATTGTTTCCCTTGGCAGCTGGTAACCCTTGGCCAACCCGCACCAACTGCTTCTTGTGCTGCGGCCTTGTGGCCCACGGAGTGGGAGAGGAAGATGAAATCAATGCACCAGGAATGGAGGTGGGATATAGGGAGCAAGTTTGTTGGTAACCAGGCCTGGCCGCTTCCCATTCTCCCTGCAAGAAGGGCTTTGAGGCTAAATTAAACCTACATTGTTTTATTTCAAACATGTCGAAAGTTTGACTTTACCCTCAAATGGCTTTATTTGTGTGGAGGTAAAGCCAGTACCTTAATATTATTTTAACAAAGCCTTCTGAAATGCACATACATTTCCAGTCAGCCGAATTCTTCCCTTTTTCTGCTGAATACTGAACATTCTTTTCTTCCCCTCATTGTTGTCTTTGGCTGTAGGAATTGTACTTTCCACTTTCACAGAAACTGTAGGGGCATTGTGAATGCCTGTTTTTCTTGAGCAGACCTTTTGCTTTCTAACAAAATGGTTGCGCTAACTCAACTCATGCAAGACCAGCGTTCAGTACACAACTGTAAAGCACAAGGGCCTTATCTGCTTTGCTTGTGCAGCTGGAACTGAAAATTAAACTCTCCTTTGTGTTTTCTAATAGAGAGCCATGGTGAAAGGCTGTAAAGATGTCATGTTCTTCTTCAGTCAGCTGCATGTCAATGCGGCAGAGAAAATGATCTTTCTACAAAGAGCACAAAATTGTTTTGAGGTCCTAAAGGAAAACAGGAACAGGATTACTCATCACAGTATGTCTTAGCAAATCGTTTTCTCCACAGTTGTAAGTAAAATATCTTAACTGGAAGTTTGTACAGCCAGGTGGTGGCATTGTAAGGAGAGCTGAATAGTGTATCACATTTTCTAATCAAATTACGTACTCTGATTACTATCTCCTGACAGCACTCTCAGCATGGAGAAACTGTCATTATTCCTACTACACAAATAGGAGAAAGTAGTGATTTGTCCAGGCTCTCCCTGGAAGTTGCAGAGTGGGCTGCAGGAAGATTCTAGCCAGGGTTTTGGTGCTCAGAGATACACGTTAGCACGCAAAAAGCTTCTTACTTAGCTACAAAATCATCTTCAAGGTTTTATTAACCCACTTTCAGATGGATTTCTCTCATACACAGAGCTTCAACCTGGCAGACATTTAGCCACACACATTCTTACCCATTATCAGTCGATCAAAATAACGAAAAGACCCTGCATCAAAGATACCAAAGACCACCCACAGATATGACTGCAGCCTCACCTCTCACCTTCCTGTAGAACAGCAGTACAATCACAGAATCATAGAATCATCTGGTTGGAAAAGACCTCTGATCAAGTCCAACCGTACCTGTCCCCTTACTAAACCATGCCCTTAAGAAACTCATCTACCCACCTTTAAAACACCTCCAGGGGCGTCGACTCAACCACCTCTCTGGACAGCTGTCCCAGTGCCTGACCAGGGGACATCTTCTCAGTTACCCCTCCAGGCTTGCCCCAAGAGGACTACTGCAGGTTCCATCTCTGCAGATGGCCCTGTGCCTGCTCCAACTTTTGAGGCTGCCCAGGAGCCTGGCCACGAGTCGACAGCTGACAGCCCAAGATGTGTGTTCCCCTCTGACCCATTCTGCCTATGTTTTTTTCTTTTATCCCAAGGTCTGCCACTCTGCAGCTTAAAGTCTTGCACTTTGTCTTCCTCTTGTCTTTATCTTCTTTCTATGTGCTTCAGCTTCATGGCCATCTCTTAGTGGTTTCTGCTGGATACACTCTGCATGTCAATGATTGCCTTGGACTGAGGAGTCCAAGACTGAGCAGAGCACTCCCTGTTCTACTGCCTTGTCGCTGTCGTACGTGTCACAGCACAGACAGGCTTTGAGGAAGGATCTAGAAGAGATCAAGGTGGTGACATTCCAGTCAAAAGACCATCCTACACATCTGAGAGCGTGGAAACGTGCTTAATGAAAGTGCCTCTAGCAGCACGGCACAAGACTAATGAGGGGTGGGAATCACATGGAAGTGTGAATGAGAAGCTTTTCCACCCAGATTTAGAGTACTCTGACATTTCATTGAAAGTTGTACCATTCGAAAGTTCAGTTTTACAAAGGAAAGGAGTAACAACGGAACTTCCAACATCTTTACTGCTTTTAGGATGAGATTCCGAGGGCGGCTCAGCTGTTGTCGGAGAGACGTAGAGGGCAGCGGGACTGGGCTCGGGGCACCACCGGGACAGGGCACCCGCTTGGTCCCTGGGGCTGGCACCCACCACGGGTGTGTGAGGAGGGAGTGCGAGTGTTCGGCAGGGGCGGCGTGGGTGTGAGGGAGTGTGAGGTGGGTGTCTGTGCGAAGGGGTTGTGGGTGCATACGGGGGTGCGAGGGGGGTGTGAGGGATGGGTGTCTCTGTCTCTTTAACACCGCCCCCCTCCCTCCCCCCCCCGGAAGCAATCGCTCCGGGGTCGCGCGCGGCGCCCAAGATGGCGGCGGTCCGGGCGGTGGGGGACGGCCCCGTGCTCCCCGCGGCGGCGCCCTGAGCGGGACCGGGCCGTGCCGGGCCGTCCTGCCGCGCCCCGGCGCAGGTGAGCGCGGCTGGGAAACGGGCCGGGGCCGCGGGGGCGCTGCCCGAGGCCGGGGTGCGGGGCGAGGAGCGTGTGAGGCCCAGGATTGCGCCCTGAGAGACCCGTGCGGGACCGAGGCCACGGCTGTGTCCGTTCGTGTCTGTCTGTCCGTCTGTGTGTCTGCCTGTCTTGTGTCCATCTCTGTGTCTGCCTGTCTGTCTGTCCGTGCCTGTGCCTCACAGAGGGACCCGCGGAGGCTCGGTGCTGTCACCAGTTCCCGTCCCTTTCAGGCAGAGCAGGGTTCCTCGCCGTGCCCTGCACACATGGAGTCAGTCGGGTTCTGGCCGTGCTCCCCGTTTTCCGTTCCCGCCATCGCCTCTCCCTCTGGAACCGCGCAGGATTCGTGCTGCGGCACAGCTCCGCTTTGAACAGAGAGGTCCCTCATGTAGGGAGTGCAGGGTGCGCGTCAGAGCGAGGCGTGTGCTGATCCACAGCCAGGCTGTCCCGAGCACAGCCGTGGCCGCAGGAAGCTGCATCCTAACAATAAACGCGGGAGTTGAGCTGTGCGCACAACTTCGTGCTGGTGCTCGAGTATTTTTGCCCCTGGGAGTCACCAGACTTTTTAAATCCCCACTTACGCCACGCGTGGAGGGGTTCCTGCCCGGTAACAGGCAGGTGTTATGGGTATTGATTGCTGAGCATTTCCAGGGATGGCGCCTCCAAGACAAACAGGCAGCACAGATGCTGACAAGTGCACATGATCATGAGTTTAAATAGGAATGGAATTGCTTTGATTTCCTGAAATCCTGTTAGTGGCAACGCACCGGTGATGGTTGTTGTGGATATAATAGGTGGTTTTTTGCTTTTCACCTTTGCATGCCCAGTGTCACAGTGACTCCACCCAAATACAAGCATTAATTGTAGAGTAACAGCAAACGTGCCGGTGACCCGTCACAGCTGTTAGGAACACCCTCACTGCTGTTTGAAGGTATAACTGTTCTGTCTTACTACACGAGCACGTGTGTGAAATGTCTTGAACAGTGGTGAAAGAGCTGAGAACTTGCTGTGGAGCTTCGTCAGCTCTTGGAGAGACAGAGGGAGCAGATTCAGATTCAGAATGATTGCAATTCAGAACTCTTTTTCGTCTCAGGAAAGATTATGTCTTAGTAATTAATTGCACGTCAATTGGTAATTCTGCTCCTAGGTTTCATTATGGTTACTCTTACCTAGTGTTGGTATCAATTTGTGACATCCATTCCCCAGGCTCCGCACAAGCAGCCCTTGACAGCCTGCATTTGTTCGGATCGAGTCTCAGTGCTATGTGTTCAGATTTGGCAGATAATTGCATATATTGCAAATTATCCAATGGCACTTTCATCTTGAAACACTTAGAAATCCATTTCAGTTTCTCATAATTACACTGTGCAGCCAGACAGCAATCTAAAGTTAGGACAGCACTTTGGCAGCAATATGCCTGTTTTTCTAAAATGGGCACAGTTTCTGTGGTTAAATTTTCCTTTCATTTAAATATAGATTTTAATGAGTGTAGACGAAACTTTTCCAAACACGTTTAAAATTAGCCTAAGCTGTATTTTAAAAAGTATGATATCCTAATGATTTCATTTATGCAGAAAATAATGGTTTTAAGCTGAATAATGCTTTTGAAGTATTTTTACAATTTTTTTTGTAAAAAAAACCATTTGTGGATGGCTCTAATATGGTTCGATACTCGTAGTCCCTCTAATAAATATCACTGTAAGCACTTCAGGCTGCAACTCTGAAATGTGGAAGTTGGCTGTGCAGGAACTGTGAGTTCTGCTCGCCAGGCAGCTGCGTTGCAACACCAAACACAGTGAAACTCTTGCTGCTCCTCCACACTTCCATGCGAGTGCTATTCTGGAGATCGATGAAGTTTCCTTGGTCATCTTGTACTTCTTTGGGCAGGGTTTGGCTGCCTTTCTCTGTGAGCTGGTGAGTTAGAGTTGCATATAGCAAGGGTTAAGCTTTGTGTAGAGGATGTTCAACATCATATTTATTCGAAAGGGATCTGAGGATGGGTCTGTGTGTGGCTTTTGCAGCTCCCAGAATTACTGCTAAACGTCAGTAGTTTTTGTTTATAGAAAAGCATCAAAAAAAAAGGCAAAAGAAAAGCCCCAAACTGTCGCCAACCTTGTATCCCTTTTTACCCAAATGCAGGAAAAGGGTCTCTGCTGTACCCAGAAAATGTTCTAGTTGGCAGAGTTCAGAACTGCAGGAAGTGAGTCCTCCGGCAAGCTTCTTCTCACAGATTCTTCCTACTGATCGCAGGCAGGGCGAGGTGCTTGCGCAGCCAGATGTGAGGACAGATGTCGGCAGAGGGAGGTGAGTCGTGTGGATTTATGGAGAGGTGTTGGTTGGCTTTGACACTCTGTTTCTTTAGTGAAAACTATGTAGGAGAGAGGTGCTGTCCCGGTTTGGGCATGGAACTGTGAGGAGTCTTAGTGCTTCAGGTGCTTCATTTCATTACTCAGGACCGGATCCTTCTGGGTGTTAATACATGAACATACGGGATTTGTGTGTCTGTTCAGCTCATCAGTTCTACTCCCTGTCAAGATTGTGTTTCTTGACCAGCTGGAATGTGAGGAGCGTTGATAGCGACACGAGCAGCAAATGTTTCCGGTGACTGGGAAAGCTTGCGTTTCTCTGGTTGGTGCATCTTATGCTGTTACTTTTAAAAAACCCAAACAGAACAAACGCTTTTTAATTTCACTCAACCATTCTTCTCGTAAACAGGACTAACTCTCACCCAGAATTTGTGCGGCCCAGAGGGAATTTCTCAAGCATTGGCTCACTGAATAGCAGTTACATGTTTTGTGCTCATTGAAAAACTACTTTTAACTCTTCTGGTAGCATAAATTCAGGAGAGAGTGGTGACCACTTGCTGATCTGTGGAAGCCAACCTTTCAGAGTGAACCAAACTGTGGATGGGCTTCCAGTTTTCCAGCTGTGGTCAGGACCTGGAGCTTGGCCCTAGTGCTGCTGCGTATGTGTTTTAGATTGCGCATCGGCCAGGCCATGTTGGAAGTCATCACTCTGTCCTTTAGCAAAGCCAAGAAGTACAATGGATTTCTCAAAGAGCAAAGCCAGTAGAAGCAGTGCCTGGGAAGTCTCTCTTGGGGGTGTGTCTGTTTTTTGTTTAACTCTCCACTCATGGAAAGTCTCTTTCTCTTGAGTACATCATCTCAGAAAGCATGAGGTAGTGTGCTTATGCCAAGGTTGTTGAGCCAGTGTGTTGCAGAGCCTGGTAAGGTAAGGCTGATCATATCTTCCAGCCTCTCCTGCACAGGCAGTAGCTCTTGTCAGATTTTCCCTCCTCAGTGTGAAAGCACTACTCAATCTGTCAACTCAACTAGGGAATTCCCTTAGAGCTGTTTTAACCATTCCTTTCAAGGTCTCTTGCCCAGGTCAGTCAATTTATTCTTGGACAAGTACAGATGAAGCACTGCCAGTGACCTAATTGTGCGTGATTCATGATCAGAGAGTGGCAGCAATTAATATCCTGGGAATTGGCATGCATTTCGTGTCTGGAAAGGGAGAGGGGGGCTGTTTTGGTTTAATCTCTCTTAAACAATTGCAGACCACCTAGAAAGATGGAACGTAATGTCCTGGGTGCGTTTGATCATTCTAAACTTAGGAGACAGATGGTTTTAAGGAAAGATCAGTCTCGCTGCCTTTTGTGCTGTCTCTGTGAGATGGACAGATGTTGCTCCAGAGTTTTCTTAGATAAATACTTGTGAGTTGATCCAATTTACAAGTGTTTGCACTCATCCATTTCTGTCACTGGCAGTGACAGAAGGGGTGTCTCGCCCATCATTACGGCTTTGCTCGGAAAAGTCTGTTCTTTTGTTAGGAACATCAGGTTTAAATTTCCACTCGAATACCAAGTTTTAAATAAAATCATGACAGATATCTCCTATTTACGGTGCTTGCGTGTGTCTGTGATTTATTATAAAAGGGATGCTCCATTCATTTTTCATAAGTCGTTGTGTCTTTAGATAAGTAAATGTCAAGCAAAATGTACTTGGAACAGTCATTTTTGTAAAGACTGCTGCGCATAGCTTTGTTGTGTGAGTGCTGGGTGTGCAGAACTAAGCTCGCTTCCAGCAAAAGGTGTCAGCGCTGCGAGTGGAGTGCTAATGAGAGTTTGCACCTTAGAAAAAAGGAAGGATCACATTCCTGTCTCCATCACCTCTTGCTGCCTATTGAAACAGTTAGCTGAAAAAAGCATGTTTAGGGCAGACTTCTGCTGAAGTTTATAAACATGGCGTTTATTCATAAATGTAAAATAAGCAAACCTTAAACCCTCCGGTAGCTGTGGGTTTCAGTGTGAGGTGTTCTCTGTGCACAGTAGTAACACAGGTGATAAAGTTTGCTAGGAGCATTGTGAAAGAACATCTTGGCCAGGAGAGACCCAGAGATGGAAAACAGTGCCTGCAAAATTTTGTTGTACCTGGAGTTCCATAGACTGCAGGGTATGTCAGAATGAAAACTTCCAGCAGTCTGAAATGATCTGATCTGGCAGAAGAGTGATGTTCTAATGAATGCATGTAACATGGCAAGGGGGGAGAGGATCAGCAGCAGGTATGTCTTCATCCCATGAAAACTGTTACTGCCCTGGCTCACCAGCCGTTTAGCAAAGCATTTACAGCCTTGAGAAGGATTATGCGTTACAGGCTTAAGAGCAAACGCCTCTGATTGACCTCAATATCCTGTAAAGACACCCATTCCCAGGAGTTTTGCATGTGGGACCTTAGTTCTTCCACATGAAACTGGTGCAAGTCTGCTGGCCCTTAAAGACTTGGTGCTTGATGGGAGGCCCATGCTTGGGAACTGCATTCCCTGTGCGACTGGTGCCTGTCTTTCCTTGGGCAGGGTCACGAGGTGCGTTTCTGCTGGTACCTTAAGTGACAATAATGTTCAGAATGCAGTTATGCCGAACTCTCATATCTGCTTTGGGAGCTGCTTGATAAGGAACCATCTGTCTCTTGTTCTTAACTAGGTGATTGTTTTCTTCCCAACGTCTCTCTCCTAAGCTGAACCTCGCTAAGAGTGTTTGGATTTTCACCAGGCATGTGCTGAGGAGCGAGGACAGAAAGTGCAGCTCATGTTGGAATGAGAGCGGGAGAGAAGCAAAACTGTGGGCATGTATTTTTCCTTTTTCCAAATGTTAACCTCCAGCCACGTTAATAGTATTTCTATGAAAACATTACTTGGGTAATTTAAAGCAAAACTCTAGAACTGTTATATCCCACATGGCATGAAATATTCCTGCTTTTTTTCACTGTGTATTAACTTCTTACACAGAAAGGAAATTAATTTTAGAAAGAATGTTATATATAAGCCATTTGAGGCATTCACTGTTAAGGAAATACCAGCTGTCGAAAAAGATGCTGCCAATGTTGAGTTATATAAAAAACATTGCAAAGGAAATATTTATCAAGGAAAAGTGGATTAATTAAAACATTTTAACTATTTTGGCTGTGGAAGAAGGCTAGGGCAGTTCTATATAAGCCTCTTCTAAATGCCATCATTATTAAAAGCTACAAACTTATTTTTTTCAGGAGAAGCCAGCTTAGGTGAATTGTTCCTTAATGCAGAATAAAGAAGTTTTCTGACTACAATGTAAGCGAAAAAAAAACAACAAGAAAGAAGGGCTTGGCATCATTATACCTTATTGCCTTCAAATTCTAAAAGCTTGCTTTCATTGATTCTTCTTGAGGGACAGTGCTTATATCAAAAAGTAAATGGGTTATGCTTTAGAGTGTTCAGATTAATGTTTTTAGCTGAAAATCAGTTCTTTTATGAGCAATTAATAGCCCTAGGAAGCATTATTTTGCTTCTGTGGAGGAAAATAGTGAAGTGGGTCAGGCATGCGAAACATTAACTGTGGTAGGATTTGCACTTCCTTTAATCTAGTCCAACCTTCTGGCTTTAAGGAGTTCCACACTGCATGTGTAGAGCTACTATGACAATTTGAAACACAAGCTTGGAGTTTAATTACGTCTTTGCTCTTTTCCCTTTAATCTGTTGATGCTGTCGGATCTACCCCGAAGTGCAGCACACACAGAACAGTTGTGTCTCTTCCCTTTCCAGACAGTGCTCCCGTTGCTTTTCCATTTGGTTACTGATGGTGAAGGGGGATGCCGAGGTGTTATGATTGTGCCATCTTCTTAAATGTCGAGGTCTGGATTTCAGAAAAACGTAAATATTGTGTATGGGAATGCTGCCTCTTTCTCAGCTTAAAATGTCATATCTTTCATTATAGTTATTTTCTGGAAATATATGAAAATAGATGTGTTTTCTTTTATTCTTTGAAAGTATTAAAATGGCCTTTCTCAGGGTACATGATTGCTACTGAGACAAGCAGCCTTTCCCCAAAACTCTCTCCACATTCAGATCTCAGACTTCATTAAAACACAGTCAGAAACAGAGGTACGACGTGGTACAGGGGCTAAGTTTTTCCGTGTCACGCACATCTCCAATTTGAACTGACAGTCTGTAATTCCATTAATACATTACTCTTTTTTCCTCCCTTAAAAAACTTGCTGTTCTGGGAGGCCTGTATTTGAGGAATGCCTTAAAGATTTAACGAATGTGGACTGTAGATCTTGTATTACTCACTGCACCTGCTTGGTGGTGTTTTCTGCGCTGAAGGTGATCATCTGAAGGCTTCATCAGTTCAGTGCCACTCTCAAGATTTGGATTTTGCTTTTTATTTGATAAGCAAGACATGTAACATTGTTATTAACAATAACTAATTGTGGTTCTTGTATTGAAGAGTGCAGCGCCCTGGACTTCAGCTGTGAGTGCGGCGCGCTGTCCTTGTCCTGCGGGTGGCCCCGTACCAAGGTGCTGTTCTCCCTCACGCGAGATCTGAGGGTGCTGTATCTGGTCCAGCTACTTTTCAGGCTGCGGTGAGTGATGGTGAGTGCTAGGCTTCCACAGAGTCACTTCATCTAGGACTGCTTTGCAATCTGAATTACACTGATCCTGCTTTGTGCCTCTCACTTAAATCATGCTTTTGTCCAGACTGACATAGTTCTTGTGTATTCACTGTGTGTGATTGACCATGTGGCCACTGTTCTGAGAAGGAAGAGGATAAATGACCTCTTCTCATCTGTCAGCTTGGATTTTGCCATTTCCTTCATAGCAACTCTTGTGATGATGGTATTTGCCATCTAGGACTGCTTCTTTCTGTCTCAGTCTGGTGCCTTTGCAGTCAAGATGAGGGATATTGATCAGATGCCTTTTTTCTCAGAAATTAATACTGAACCACTGTGCAATGATGAACTTCTGCTGTCTAATTGGTCTTAAATTTGCCCAGTCTTTGCTGGATTTCACAGTGAAGAGAAGCCTAAAAATGGACTTGAAGTTATTTGATCTAAATATTTCTTAATCTTATATGATCTTGACAACAAAACAAAGCTTGTTTGATGAACTGGTAGGCACCCTTACAAGTAACTCGGAGAGGTGCGTGAAGGTGAGAGTTTCAGTTTTATCCTGGTCTAAGATAGTTGATGGTCAGTTAAATCTTTTCTTCAGCTGTCGATTGAGGACACAGTAATCGCCTTTACGGATAGACCTAATTACTGTTAATGTCCTGAATTCACTGCCAGTGAGAAACAGTACCCCTTTATGCACTTTTAAAGTAAGAACCTTGGCGGGGGAGGGTGCGGAATTTATAATTACAAAGTGTGTTTGTTATCTGTTCTGCATAATGGAAAATGACCAAATTGTGTTATCAAAATACATAACAACTTTACCAAAATTGCAGGTTGTAGTTGTTCTTTAACTGGGCATCTTGCAGCTGAGTTGAGCTGGTTCTTCATGCATAGAAACCCCTTCTTTCAGTTTAAAAGGGTCAGTTGTGATATTTCTGGATGCAATGTTCCATCTATCTGCTTGATTTCTTTGTCTGACCGTATAGAAGCTGGAGGTGGAAAGCTCTGAAGAGAAAGGCTTTGCCTCCGTGGAGTGCTATGGGACTGCGGAGAGATGAGTCCCTTAGTCATGTGGTGTTGAATGGCAGCCAGCCATTCTGAAATATTTGGAATCCCTAGCATTCCTGAACAACTGGAGAAGAATCCTTTTCTGATATGCTTTCTAAAAGGGATTATTACTTGTTTTTGTTGTAGTTCAGTCTAAGAATTTCAGTGAAGTATCAGGAAATTATTACATTTTTCCATAGTGACTGATGCAGTCAAACCTGATTTGAAGCTAGGATTCTGTTACCAGTAAAAAAGGAATTACTCTGGTGGTTAAAGCTGGTACCTCTCATACTGACCTTTGAGGGCCATAAGCTCACCTTCTCCTTGTAGAACCCCTTAGCAGCAGCAGGGGCAGGAGAGCTGGAGCAGACGGCCTCTGGAGATCCCTTCCAACCTCATCCTTGCTGTGTGGGTTTGGTGTGCAAATGTCACACAGTTGTTACTGGTTCGGGATCACCCACAGGTGATTTGCAGGGGAGGATGATTCTCCCTTAAGTAAAAAATACATTATTTATTCCTTTAAAGCTCTCATCAGCTTCAGAGGAGGCAACTGATTCGCTTAAAGGAAGCTGCAGAATAAGAGGAATTATTTGGAAAGCAAGATTCCTTTCCTGATTTGAGTCTTAGGAAGCGTGTGAGTTGAGAACAGAAGCGGTAGTTTTAGGTGCTGTTAGAGCAATTTGAATACATGTTGTGACTAAGCCACCACAGGAAAATAACATTCGTTCTTGAGGAAGAAAGGACAGAAGCACTCGCTGTGTGTTCTGTTGTGCTGTAGACCCTTTCTCCTTGTGTAATGGTCCTGCGCTGCAAGAAGGGAGAGAAGTGCTTTAAACACAGGAAAACGTGGTCGTTAGGCCACAGAAAAATAAGAGGTTTCAAGAGCACACGTAGATCAGAAGCAGTTTCTCTCACTCTTGATTTTCCTTTCGTTTTGAGAGTGACTTTCCTTTCATTGACGGAAACCCACCCGTCATGTTTGGAAATTTCCCTTCTTGAAGGGCTTTTGTATTTTCACAAGTTTGGAGTGGCTCTCGATTCAGCGCCTCCAGAACATGCCTGTGCATTTTAACTGGCCTTCTTGACACACTTTGTTGTTAAATGAAACATTTTTATTGGCCCAAAAATATTTGCCTCACGTATTTTGGTTTGCCAGCAGTGGGAAGGGTAACGTTAAAGGCAGTGTAAGGTCTGTGCAGAGAGTTCTGGGGTTGTCCCCCACTTCTCCTTTATCTCAGGTTGTGGAAAAACAGTGGCAAGTGATCATGGTGGTGAAGTTCTAGCACTGAAGTGGTGGGTTTGGAGGCTGACACCACTGTACCCCACAAGGTGTAGATTGGGACAGTTTGCTCCTCAACAGCTTTAGTGGGCTTCTTCACACACAGTGTGGTGCTTGTGGAATAATGTACAGGAATGTTGGTGAGGAAGGTCACTTCTTTAAGGTAATTTGCAGTGCCTCAGACTGAATTGTAGTAAAAAGACTGTAAATACAGAAAATCTTTGATTAACTTCTTTTCAGACTGTCCTGGCCTTTATTGAGTTCCGCTGGCTGGCGTTTTTAGAAGACTTTTAGTACTCTTTCCTTTCATTAGAAAGGGTTTATTGGCGTATTTGCTCCCCTGTGTTTCGCTATCCTCTCTTCTGCCGTTTGATTTTCTTCAGATGCAACAGCGTCCACGTCCCCTCTCAGCAGGGTTTCTGTAGCAGTTTTTGTGGTGATGCAGCCCTTTCTATATAACATTCTAGAAATGCATTTCTGTGAGTTATCTTGGTGAGCAAAGGAAAAGAAAGCAAACAAGTGAGAAAGAAAACAAACAACAAATCTGATAGGCACGTACGCAAACATTTGAAAGACAGCATCATATATTCAAATTAGGAGTAAGTCACTTTACATCACATACCTCTCTGTTTTGGGGTTTGAAGTTATTAGCTGCGTTTTCAGTTTGAAGGTAATGACATGTTTAGTCAGAGTTAATGCAGGTGAATCATTATTGTATAAAATAGTGATGGTCAGTTGTGCTTCTTATATTTTTCATATTTCAGAGGGGAAGAAGGCCTCTGTGCCCTGGAAGTGGCTCAGACATTTCGTAGTCTGGGGTGGTGATGAATAAATTACACTACAAATAATGCAGGCAACAGGAATGCGTTGTTGTTGTTAGAGTGGACTCCTCCAGTTGACTCCTGTCTTCCCGTTTGTTGACGCCCCTGTGGTGTTGGCGACGTCGGCGTTATGGGATTACAAGTCATTTTGTACAAAGAATCATTGGAGAGCTGATCTTTTACAGACCTGTTGGTGCTGGTTCTGCTCTCTACACTGGCAGCTCCAGCCGCTCTCCACAGGCCGTAACAGCAGTGCCTGACTGTGTCCCTCTTTTCCCAACTCCTATCCGGCTGTTGCTGCGGCAGAATGGGAGCTGCCTCCAGCAGTTAAAGGCTGATGAAGTCTTAGCAGCGCCTTGGATGGCTGGCTAGCTCAGCAAGATCTTCCTAGCTTGAAGGGACGGCTTCTCAGGAGCATCCCTTGCTCTGTAACTGCACGAACAAACCGCAGATGTAAGATCTAATTTTCTCCTTACTGCTTTCTTCCTCGTTATTACCGTGTTCCCTAAAGCCTTGGAGTTGGCTTACACGATTTGAGGTGCTGCTCACGGCTGACAATGCTTTCTGGTAAGATGTTCCCTAAAATGGGAATATTTCCTTAGAACAGGATGCAGAGTCAGAGTGTAGACTTCTTAATTTTACCTTAAATATTCCAAGAGGGTGATGATGGGAACCAGTGCTTACTTGCTGTTAAGAAGGCGACAGGCCTTCCATCGCCTCACTTCCTCCAGGCCGCCTGCTGCACAGCCGAGTGCAGGTGGGGTGCCATTCCTACGCTTGTTGCTCCGATGTCAAGTTGTCTGGCTGCTGTCATCCTTTTCCTTTGTGGGTTTGGGTGATCAACAGCAGTGAAAGAGGGCTTTGAAGAGTGCTAATAGAACAAAGGGGTTAGGTCTGTTTATATAGGAGACAAGACCAGCCTGCTAATGAGTGGGTGATATGGAGAAGGATGTCAGCCCATGCACTTTATGGCTTAAGATAAATGTTAACAGGGAATAAAGCTACCATCACTGCCTGCTGCAGACTTCTTCCTGCTCCTCCTGCAAAAATACACGTTTTGAGATGCTGTCAGCCAGGGTGGCCAGGTGGGCTGCTGCTGACTCAGTGTGGCAATTCGTGTGCTTTTTCACTGGTTGTTTCTTTCTCTTCAGGATAACAAAGTCTCTTAGGTTGAGACACTGTAAATATTCCTTCTCCAGAAACCTTGTTCTGTGAAACACAAGTCAGATCTGAGCTTACAGAATCCTTTCTTTCTTCAGCCTGGGCAATTTTCCGGTTTTCTGAGGGCAGACAGCCCCTGCTCCTTCAGACAATTCCTCATCTTTCTCCTTTTTCCAGAATGAAAATCCAAACCCATCA
Organism: Dromococcyx pavoninus; assembly: GCA_033558185.1. Lineage (NCBI taxonomy): Eukaryota > Metazoa > Chordata > Aves > Cuculiformes > Neomorphidae > Dromococcyx > Dromococcyx pavoninus. Next base: position 216,962 of record JAUMJL010000302.1, read on the forward strand.
GCAACGAGGGCCAAAATAACAAAGGAAAAGTGGATGTTGCCACTTCTTGCCAGGTTTTTGTAAATGTTCCTCTCCTTCCTGTCCCAGAATAATAACAAGACTTCCCAGAGAATCCACAAAATAAACGAGACTCTATCAGCCTCTTATCTAATTCAGAGTGGATGCCATAACAGAAATGCTGTAGAACAAATACTGCAAAGGGCACACTTCCTATCTGACTGCTCAGGATTAATTCCTCATCAGTTAGCAACCAGTTAGGAATTCTAGGGCAACTGATGATGCTAGATGACCTCCAGCTGGTATTCCTGTTTCTAGGGTATCAAGTGGGTTGATGCTGGCTGCTCTTCTTTTACTCGACGGTGAGGAATCTTAACGGAGGCATGAGTGGAGAGATTCCCTTAGGAGGGACTGGACTGGAATACTGTCATGAAGAACTGGAAATCCAGGGAATACAAGCTCCAGAGAGAGTCACCCCAGCCTAGAAGTTCTCTATCCAAGCCTGCTTGTTCCTCCTCCAGCTCTAGAGACACAATTAGAAGCAGTAAGCAGGGTGAGGGAGCACAGGAAGTCATGAGATCCAGAAACCAGTGGTGGGGTGAGAAACCAAGGCTGCACTGGCAGGAGGAATCACGTACAGCTGAAGGGGCAGAGAGCAACTGTGGAGAAGCAGGATCAAGGATCAGAAACCAGGAGCCAATGGCAGCGTGAGGAAGCAGGTTTGTAGAGCAATCATGAGGATGGTATCTGCAGCTACAGAACAGATGTTTGAGTTTTCTCTGTACCAGATGTGTGCGGCAGGCGTTAGCGAGGTTCATAGTGTCAGTTCTTTGGCTCATTGAACATTGGTGCCTGGCTGCAGCTTCTGTCTCGCATAGCAGTTTTCTGCAGATTGTTCCAATTTTAGTTGAAATTCTTGGGGTTACAATGAATTCACTGTTGTGAGAGTTAAAGGGAATTTTTTCTCCCCTCAAAGTTGTTTTGTATCAACAAGTCATTAAACTCGGTCGTGTTTGTACATGTGACATAGGAAAGAACAATTTCTTCATCTGTGAGTTTACCAGGGGGTGTTCTGCTGCCTGGGTTTATGCATTCAGACTGAGAGATTGTTGCCTTGATCTGTCAGATTCACACAACTGATCCGTATCATGCACTGGCTGTGTATGAACTGTGTCAGGAGACATTCAAAGAGCTGGCTGATGTCTTGAATCCATCCCTACCCGTGCGAGTCACAGTGGGACTTTTGACCTCTATAAGATGTTTTTTGAGGCTCCTAACTGTGACCGTTCTCCACAGGGCAAATCTCTATGAAGTATTTCCAGATCAATGACTGTCAGACTGCAACTCCCAACCCAGAGGGAACAGCCACCCAAACTGAGACATAGTCTGGAATCTGAGCACCATGTCTGTATAAGAGCTTCTCAGTTCCTGTGCTTCTGCTTCTGTTTTGATTGCTGATACAGTTTCTGTTTATTTTGGAGAGTGCAAAAGTGAGAAACATTGATTCATTGAGTCCAGGCAGTGTCTCATTGGAAGCCTCCTGGAAAACCACACTTATTCTAGAAGCAAACACAATGTCGTTTCAGTAGCAGAATCCCCTTATGAGCCTCCTGGAAACAAATGTTTTGCATGAGGACTCAATTTTTCTTGTTCCGAATTCATTCAAGCAAATTACCCTGCAGACTCTTTGTGGTTAACTTTACTTGAAGGAGCCTTTTCTTGGGCCGTGTTCAGAATGCAGATGGAATCTGAGTGCTGTTCAGAAGCTGCAGAGGTTGCAAGCACTTGTGCAGGTAAATGTGTCGAGCAAAGCACTGTATCTCAGCCTTCTGAGAAGCTGGGAAGGTCAGAGCTTCGTTCAGGGCTTCCAACTTGTGTTTCCGTCTGTTTTCCAAGTGATTGTGCTCTCCATGAAACAGTATGTTGGCCTGGAACAGCAAAGCAGTCTGCTTATTTCTTTAATATCTTAAGATCTTTACAGAGGAAAAAGGGTAACTTGCTCAGGTAAAGCAGACTGATGGCAGGGTTGTTGAGCACCTCTTCTCATCCACAGGGATCTATTTTCCCCTTCTGTGTCTTAACAGTCCCAAGTTCTGGTTTCTCCAGTGCAGGAGCAAAGACAGAAGGCTGGCTTGGAATGTCAGGGAGGGACCCAAGACATCAATCCCAGTGACCTTACTTGGACACTTACATGTGCTTTCCAGCTGATTGAGAACATAGCCACGAGAAGAACATGCTTGGGAATTTTCCACCTGCCTGTTTGATGTAGGACAAGAAAGAAACCATTCATTTCCTGACATTATGTCTGAAGACTGAAGTGGAATCGTTATTTAATGTGTTTGGGGTTTTTTTGGCAATTTGATTCGTAGGTTTTGAATGCTGGTAGGTGCCAGTTCTTGATGCAATACATTTTCTTTTATTCTATGAATAAAAAGACACAGCAGCCAAAGCTTCAGGGCGTCAGAGTGTACTGTGGTCAGTTCTCTGTTTTGTTCTCCCTCTAATAGCAGGATAAATAAAAGTAGTTTGAGGCTCATCCTCTTTCTTCAAGCCTCTGGGAAAGAAAGAAGAAAGGGGAGAGGTGGGTGACTGAGCATGGAAAATTTTGTTAAATTGCTCGTGGGTTTCCTCTTCATGTGAAATTTCCCTGAAATATTCCCCATGACTCATTTCCTTCTTGATTCCTTTTTAAGTTGAAAGTTTGGGCTTTTTTTTTTTTTTTAAAGACAAGTAGGTAGCTTTTTCCTGCCTACTGCGACATGGATTTTCCAAAGGTGTGTATTCAGTGTTGTTCTGCATCTTCCAAGTGCTCCCACATTGCAGTCTGTTCTCCAGGGGGCAGATGCCCTCTTTCCTTTGACTTCTCTTTTAGCCTGTGGGCAAAGATGGGAAGCAAGGAGTGCACTTCCACAGAAAATGGGTGCACTGTGCGAGGGGAGAGGCGGTGGGAAGTGGTGTGTTGTGTGCTAGCAGGTGGCTGTTGGGGGTTGCAAAGCTCTTGTCTGTCAGTGAGGGAATTTGTTGTGGTTTCGTAGCTCCCGACTCGCAGCTTTTGGTGCTGATGCACGCTCTTTCCTCTAGACATAGACTTCTCTGGAATTCATTCCTGTATTGCCACCTGGCGTCTTCTACAGTGTACGGGCTGCTCTTTTCTGGATCTAAAACTTGCATGGCTGGTTCTTTTTTATTGGAGAAACAGGAATACTGTCTAGTGTGAGAGATGTTGAAGGCTAATAGAATGCCAGAGTGCCTCACCAACTTATAGTCATTGCTACTCATAATAAGTCCTGTTGAATCCACAAATGATTTATTTACTGTGAATCCATCTACTCTGACCAGATGCTTGGATGTGCTTAAAGCTCTCCGATATCACTGTTCTTATGGGGAAAAAAATAGACTCGGGGTTCTCCTGGTACCTGTGAGACAGGGCATACTCCTTCCTTACTGATGTCCACAATATTACTTTCTTCTAGTGCAGTTGCAGCTCACTGTAACAATTCAGTGCATCTAAAGCATTGTAAACCCTTGAAGGTCTTGGCAGTGATTCTTGGAATATCTTATTCCATAAAGGTTTGTTTGATGTGATCACCAAACTGAGTGCTCCCCGTGGTGAATTAAGGCCGCTCCTCTTTTTCCTTCCTTTCTCCATCTTCTTCCAGGGTTTGGATAAACGATATGATTTAAAAGATCTGAAAAAGCACATGGTCTCCCTGGTGAAACAAATGGAATTACTTAAACTCTAAATGATTATTTTTTTAGAAAATAAAGCTTAAACACTAGAAGTAAAATAGCCTGCAGAGGTCAATTCAGTTTTAATCTACACATAGGTAGTATCTTAGATTTATGTAAACTGATACTGCTTTTTCTGTAACTCAATTTTTTCTCCCTAAACTTATAAGCAACCTAGTGGAGGGCCTTGAGTACAGAATGCCGTCTACTCTTCCATTAGAGGTGTGGTGCCCATCCTGCTTGTGAGCGGTGCAGTCCTCCCAGGGCTGGAAATTTCATGGTTGAACTTGTACATCCTTTATGAAAAAGGAGCTTGTTTTGTAAAGAGATTGCGCTGCCTTCTTCGCTAGGCTCTCTCCATGTCACTAATGCCATAATTTCTCCTAGCTGAATAAATTGCCACAGCTGACGCTAGTTTGGGATACTTGAGCAGAAGTGTTGAGAACAAACTGTCTTGACTTAGAGCTGTGTCACACGAACTTGCACACACTGAGAGAACACGACAGTTCCTCCACTGTAGCAATGCTGGCTTAGCTCCCCTTTCTAAAATGAAGGGAGTTTTCCATCCGGGAACTGGCAGATGTATTGCAGCTTGTTTTTGATTTAGATGTATTTACGCATTTCCACGTGTGAACTTGCAGCTCGTGTTGAGGTACGAGTACATCTTGGTACCCATTTGTGCTGCTTAGTGTTTGTTCAGCCAGGTAGGAGCCCTCAGCAAACCCTCACTGCTGTGTTTGGTGTTTACAGTCCTGGCTTGGCTCTTGTCTCTGACTGCACCCATAGCCATTCTCCAGCTGCCAAACCTGGTTTTCAGGACTTGTCAGCCTGGGCAGTGTTTACTCTGGCTTGTGGGGCTGCAGTAACTTGGGGGACAGTGCAGAGAGCAGCTGTGTGCATGGAAAGCCAGGAAAGAGTTGTTCACAGTTATTGGTGTCTGTGCAGTATGTGCGTAATGAAAAACAAGGTTGCCTTTGGTCCAGAAAGCTCTTGTGCAGTCCTTCCTACAGCAGCTCAAATTGTCAGTTTATCTAGATTTTCTGAGCATTGTAAAGAGCAAAAGCAAGCTACTTTTCCTTAAATTTTTTTCCAGGAAACAGCTGTAGCTTTTCCTTGATGCCCTCTTTTACCAATGATTTTAAACCTCTGAGCTCATGCTCTCAGTCAGGCTCTGTTGGGCTGGTTGTTGTCTGGAAAGAGTACGAGCAATGAGAGTGAAGCAGCATTGGACTGATTTGATGTGTGTACCTGACTGAGTTATCTGCTTATGGTATCTAAGGCTGTGCTGCAAAGAGTTTTGGCCAGGTTTTCTGCATCCAGGAAGATACTATTACTCGGAACAGCAAATTAAATATTCAATGACGTTTATTATGGGGTTGTAATAGATTAAGTCTTGGCAAATAAAAGAGATAATAAATTGTAAGATGCAGCAGTAATCGTATTTTATTGGTAATACTTAGGGAAATTACTCATTAAGTACTGTACTTTTTATTTTACGCATATGCAAGCTGATACCTGCTATACTGTTAGAGAGGGTCAGGGATGAGGGCTGTGATGATAATTATCTTTCATTGCCTGATCCTGTATCGTTTTACAGTACACGTGTTAAATCTCTTAAAGGTTTTTAAATCAAGAATGGAATAGGAGGGAAGTAGTTTGAATGTTCCAGTGCCTGCTTGTTCACATGTTTTTTCTGTGGTAGTGATCTCTGCAGTGTTCCTCAAAATACTGACGTGCCCAGGGGAAGGATCAGGAATAAGAAGCAGTTTGAGCGGTCTGTGGGAGCTGATGGAGCTTCTTGCCTGCGTGGTACGGGCTGCGGATTAGAGCGAGTGTCTGTGCATTTCATACCTCTGTTGCTCCCTGCTGTGTCTGCCCACGTAACCTCTGCTGATCTTGTGGCCCTTTTAACTGAGGTGCACGTGAGAAGTTACGTGGTCAGAGGGATGCGGGAAGTTGTAGATTAGGAAATATAGCTTGAGTCAGTCTACAAAAGCTTGCTGTGAGCGATTTTCTTCTTAAAATATGGTGCCACACAGACAGTGGTTTCTAGCTCTATGTGCAAGAACTGGTGAGAATTTTGTCTGAAATGTTGCTATGGAAAAAAAGACATAAAATGCTCAAGCAGAAAAGCCTGGTGATTCGTTGGACTTGAATTGTTCTCCTAGGATGTGCTGTTTCCACTGAATGTTGTCTGTCTGTGGCCAGCGTAGTGAAACCCGAAGTGGTGACTGCGTAGGGCTTGGTGCTTCACCAGCTCTCCAGTCATCTGGCAGCTGGCTCTGGGTGCCCGGTAGTGATGCTGAATGCTGAACCGTAGGTAGATCTGGTTTTACACTGAACTGGAGGCTCTGTTTGTACAAGAACGTTGAGTTGCTCAGGAACCATTAAGGAGACATGAAGGGTGTGGTAAGTCTTGACTGCTGTGAAGCTTCTAGACCTTTAGTTTGAGAAGGTTTTTGTTTCTTACTGGACAAACTTATTTTGCATCCTTTGCCCACTTAGAAGCCAGAGGAGCAGCTGTGAAGAAAAACTGGTTTTGTTGTAGAGAACTGGTTGTTTAAAACTGTTTGAGGTCATCATGGTAACAAGCTGTGGTTTGTCAGTCGTTCCAGCTGTACCTTGAGTAAAAGCATGTAGGTTATAAGCAAAGCAAGCCAAAATGCAATCACAAAGGTGCCTCTGCTTTGTGTTACTGTGCAAACACTGTGTTTGCATGGAATACGAAATAGTTTCAAGAAGATATTCTGCTAAAGATGAAGCTTACAAAAATGCAACTGTTTTGGATAGTAGTTTGCCCCGTTGCAGCCAAGAATTTTTAGAATTGCCTGAAAGTAAAACAAAAATTGTATTTTAAGAATGGCTGTTACCTGGAGACAGTGCGTGTTTTCCTTCTGCTGTGGCAACAAGCAGATGTGAAATGCAGAACCCCAGTAACTTGGAGTTCTGCCACAGACCAGATGAAGAACTACCAGCCGGTGTAAGGGTGCTGCCTTCCTCGCTGATCACCGCTTTCAGCCTCAGTCGTAAGAGTTTTGCCTGTCTCTCTGCAGCCCCGACCCACACAGCACGTGGGAAGCTGCATCGAGGCCGGTAACTCCAGTGCTGAGAGCAACTGCTGTGTTGGGCAGAGAGAGTTGCCAGCAACGAAGGCTTTGGAAATCCCTGGGTTCTGTCACTCAGGCTTCCTCTTGGATCCATGAATTGGTTTCTTGGGTGTCTCCACTCTGACCTGAATCAGCTCCAGTTCTTGTTGCTTTGAGACTTTTCACACTTGTTTTAGATCATTTCACAAGTGTTTACCAAGTCCTCCTTTCCCTTTGAGATTATTTGGTTGGTTTTAATAGAGTTGAAGTTGCAGGTGTGCGTTTCGCATTGATTTGTGGCTGTTACATCTCTTGTTGAATGCGTGTGTCAGATTCGGGATGGCTGAGATGCGTCTCTGAAGGTTCTCTGTTTCTAAGCTGGGTGTCCAAGGGCTGAGAGGTGAAACAGGGCGATAGTGGAGTTGATTTCGTGTTGTCTTTGGCAGTCTGGGAGTTCCTCGGGTGCCCAATGCGGCAGTGACCACACACACTGACACCAGCAGGCAGAGTCTGGTTGGGCAGGACTGGGGAGCTGAGCCTGCCTGCCCTTTCCTGCGGGGCGTGTGGCCACTTGGAGCTGCTGCTCTTCACTGGCCCAAACAAGCTGGTACTGCAAAGGGAGAGGGTGTGGGAGGGGGGTTGTTGTGTCGGGGTGGGAGGTGGGGTGTGTGGGGCTGGGAGAGGGGTTGGGAGGGTGGCAGAGCAATGCCTTCTCTCGTGGGCTCCATGTTTGTAATCAGTACCTGGAGCAGGTCAGTGCAGCTCTGCGACGTGTGGCCAGGGCTCTGCTGAGGGACATCCCTGCGGCTGACACAGTGACCGGGGGCTCTGAGCAGCCTCGCAGAGGACCGGCACAGCTGGCTGAAGCTAAACATACTCGTGTTCCTTGTCTGCTGGTGGGCTTTCTGTCTCTGAAAGCTGGCCCTAGATGTTTCCAGTTGTTCTGCTGTGTTTGTTCCTCAAAAAACACTTGATTGGATCAAACACGTGGAATTTTAATACTCTCTGCTGCCTTTTGCTGTGGGTCTTGGATCTTGATGTGTCAGGAGAAGGCCTCTTCCTCTAGTCCTGCTACCATTAATGCTTTTCTTTGTTCTTGGCTGGGTCTTTCCTTGTGTCCTCTGCCACCTTTATTTTGCCCTTGGCCCCACACAGGTCTGCAGTAGCAAGTACAAGAAGGGAGTTCAGCTATTGTTTCTTCAGTGCTGTGCTCCTCCAGGATCCCTTGTTATGTCCAGAGTGATCCTACTCCATGCATACATACGTGCACAGCTGGTTATTTAGCCCCTGCGTTTGGCAGGAAAGTACCCTAGAGTGTAAATTTCATTGTGTTAAAATCTTCTGACACAGCTATCAGCAAACATTTGTATTTAGAGTTACGTTTTTGCTGTGCTGCAGAAGTCGGGCTAAACACAGCTTCCTGTGTCCTCCTTACAGTAACAGATTTCCGTGGCCTCTTCTCTTGGCCTGCCTCCAAATAAGTACAGTTTATGAAATTGTTTAAACCCCAAAGTATCCTGAAATAGAGCTACTTTCTTGTTACTTGTCAACATGAAGGAGCAGAAGCAAATTCCTGCGCTCACAGCACCAACTTTGCCATTTCTTGACTTTTGGATGCTCTGCTATGCAAGCATTATTGCTATGGACGTTGCACAAAACGTATTTGAGATAAATCATGTACACTACAGTACACAAGGCTTAATGGATTACTTTTCCATTGCCCATTTTGAAATTAAAAACACCCGCTTCCTGTTTTTCTCGTCCTGAAGCCCCATCTGCCTGAGCTCTCGTAATTTCTAAAATAGCCTGTCAAAAAGAGGAATTTGGTAGAGTGACCGAAAAGTGACTTCTGCTTAACCTTTCCTTTTATAAACAGTTGGTAGAGTCCCAAATAGCTGAAACCAGTCTATTTTTAGGCCCTAATTTAGAGAATTGATATTTCCACATTTGCTTTGTCATGGCTGGTAGCAGTCACTGAATTGTGAAAGCTCTGTTTCAAACGCGTGGCGGATTGCTGAGTGCTGTGCCGAATCCGCCGAGCAGCGCTGTGCACCATGCTTTTCCTTTGGGAGTGAGGGAGTCCAGCTGATAGCGCAGACACCAAGCTATTTCAAGTCTAGACTGGTGTCTTAAAATGCAAAGACTGTTGGCTTTTTGGTGGAATAAGTTGGAAAATAACTGATAAGGACAGCGGAAGTACAGCAGGCTTCGAAGGGACACCAATTTTCCAAGTTGGGCGCCTGCCCTGCTGGGGCGGGATGGGACCTGGTGGTTGAAAGGGCTGATCAGTCTCACAAGGGTCGATGGTTTCTGGAGGAAGTCATGCACAGACCCTTGTTGGGTGTTCAACATGGAGAAATAGAACAGCCAAGATTCTTGTCTTCAGAAGATGCTGACATTAGTGCTTTGCCAGTGGCAAAGATAATGACTAAATCATTTAATAATCCAGGTGTTCTCTTGTATCACTCTCCTGTACCTTTGGGTAACAGAATAGCTTGGTGAAGACTTTAGAGTGGAACTCTTGTGTTATCAGAGGTGGAACTGATGATGTAGCTGATGCTTTTATGACCCCTTCAATGTCCCAGTGCTCCTTTCAAATCGCTGTGTTTATAAAGTCACTCCCTTCCTGCTGCTTGTGAGGCAGAACATTTTGGTTGTGTGTTGCTGTCATCACGTGTTGTTAGTCATGGGAAGAAAGGAGGAACAATACTTAAGGCACGAAGAGCTGTGTCATTACCCTCAGTTTATCTCTAACATAATACCAATTCTCTTTTCCAGAGCCATGGTGTCATGGAAAGGGATATACTTTGTAGTTGCACTGTTCCTGGGAAGTTTCTTTGGAAGCATATTCATGCTCGGTCCCTTCCTTCCTTTGATGTTCATCTCGCCAGCCTGGTACCGCTGGATCACCGACTGCATTGTGGCCACATGGCTCACACTCCCAGTGGTAAGTTGCAGTTTGAGCTAAGTTCTGGGCAATGGTCTGTGATCCTGTGGGTTGGTTTGATTTTAATTTTTGAAGTTCTTTGTGATTTGTCAGAACAGGCCTTAATGCTCTGTCTGTACCGACTTTGGTTCTGGCTCCGTGCTGCAGGTCCTGTGCCTGCTTGCAGTTCCCCTCTTCCTTCACAGCTTGAATTATGTGGAAGCCAATGCTAAGTCTTAACTGTGCTCTCAAAAAGGCGTTTTCCTGGCAGCTCCAACCAGTGTCAGGTCGGTGCTGGTCAGGGAAGAGCGGGGGAAACACTGGTAAGCAGGAGGGTTTTCTTAAGTTACAGACATTCTAAATGAGCTGTCTTGTAAACCCTTCCTTTTGACTCTGCTCCAGCTATCTAATTAGGAAAATTATTCCCTGTCTGGTACATTGTTGCTGACCTTCATTGTTCTCTTACTTAGTCCTCTTAGAATTTAGTCCTTGTAATTGAATTAGAGATAAATGATTTCAGGTGAGAAAGAAGAACTTCCCTTCCAAATGAAGTCTGCCTCACTTACAAGGCATCGACTTTACAGCTATAGGAAATCAATAACAGAGCTCTTCCCTGAGTTGTTCCTGAGGAAAGGTGGTGTGAATGGGATCTGTCTCTTCATCCATCCTCTAAAAAACCAAGGGGCTTTGTTCTCTAGGCCTGTGAAGATTTTCTAACTTATTCTGAAGTAAAATGCCATGTTGGTATGCAGAAATGTGTCTGGTGGCACAAAGGAAGATTTATCTCTTTTATAGTTTCTGCTTTTGCTCTGTCTCCTGTGTTTTGAAGGGGTGTGAGCTGTTTCGTGTTCTAAAACTTTTGTGCTTTTCATCATTACTAAATGCAGTGAAATTAGGAAGGAAGAAATAATTACCAATAAAGGAGATTGTTGTTTCTTGTCGTGATGAGGTTAGCTGAGTACTGATCGTGTCACAAAATTGACCATTTTTCTCTTTGTCACCCCATTTTTCTACAATTGCAAATTCTCCAAATCAGATACCAGTCTTTTCTGTGATTGCCTGCCTGGGCTTTATAGTTGTGGATTATCTCAACTGGTTTGTGGTAGCTTTTGCAGTCTGAAAACGGACAGAGAACGTTTTCCATAGGCAGTTTGGGAGTGGTGTGAACCAGAGCATGCTAGGGGCTCCGATGCTGTGTGCAGCTACTCTTCACTGTTCCTTCATGGTCCACCCATCCAGGTGATGAAACCAGGCCCTCTCAGACTTGATGTGTAGCTCCTGCCTGCTTTTCCCTGGCTTGTGGTTTTTAACTTGATCCCTCAGAGCCACATGGAACAGATACAGCAGGGAACACATTTTATATGTGAACTTCCAGCATCACGGGCTCTTCAGGAAAAATGGAGGAAGCTGCTTCCTGGCCTCTTGTTTGCATCCTTCCACATTTGAGGCTTGTTCTGTGCTCTGGGACAACACTTTGTAGCTGGCTGTGTACCAGCGTTCGGTGGTGATAGTTTTTGCTGATTGTGGGGACAGCCCAGGCTCCAGGGCAGCACTGGGAGGCTGCACGGAGCCAGATCTGCATCACTGCACTGCACTTGGGAGTCCTCTCTCTCTGTTGCTCTTTCTGCCGTTACATTCCCCCATTTTTCCAGGTGGAAGTCAAGCACATTGACCACTGGGACTCAACAGAAAGCAAGGGAGCTCCCAGTCCCTTCCCAGGCCTGGCAGTGTGGAGCTGTGGGTTGTTTGTGCCGCCAGCCTCTCTTAGATTGCCAACAAAATTAGGAGCTGTACCGACTCCCTGCTTTTGTTCCTACGTGGTTCTGTGCTAGGAAAACCAGGAAAAAGTTTAATGTTGGACGTGACAATGAAAGAGCACTAGTTAAGAGGCTGCTGTTTAATCGTTGCTTCCAATTCCACAAAACAGCTGACTGTTGCCATGGAAAAGCTGGCTGCTCCGTTAGGAAACAGTCGGGCATTTGTTTACCAGCGATACTGGGAGTGAGCAAGTGAAATGACATCGTTCAAATTAATTGTTACTGCTGACAGGCTGGTGCTCTTCTGCTGGAAGCAAAGCCATAATCCTGAGATGTTCCTTCTAGGCCTTGCTGGAAATGGTGTTTGGTGCCAAGGTGGTTGTCACCGGTGATGGATTTGTTCCTGGAGAAAGGAGTGTCATCATCATGAACCATCGCACCCGAATGGACTGGATGTTCCTGTGGAACTGCCTGCTGCGATACAGCTACCTCAGACTCGAGAAAATCTGTCTCAAGTCCAGTCTCAAAAGCATTCCGGGATTTGGTAGGTTACTAAACCCTTTAATTGGAAAGGAAAATGTGTTTAAATTTTGCCCACACTGTTCATACCCTGTTAATTGGCCCAGATTTAGATTCTGTTTCAGTGTCTTAAAAAACTTGTGTAAAACACATGGCAGATTGAGCGATGAAACCATAAATCCCCAAGGATTGCCTGGACCATATCCTTAAGCATTTCTTTTTGAAGATACTATGTGTGCTGATGTTGCGTTTGGGTAAAGGTATTTCTGCTTTACATACTGAAAGCGTTTTTCAAAGTTATGAAAACAGATGTTTTTCAAAGTCTCTTTTCACTTTTTGGTACTATGTCGCAAATACTCTCCTCAGGTTTCTTTCTTCATTGTCCAATTTAGACTATTAAAAAGATTTAATAAAAATAAAAGCATCCTATAAGCTGTTGCATGTTGATGGTTCGTTATAATAATTGTATTTTTAAATTTAATATGGTTATGCCAAATGTGCTGTATAGGATATGAAACAGAATCTACAGGGGTGTAGACTGGAAGCAGATTCGAGTTGCACGTGCTCAGAGAAATCATTATTGTGCATTCTTTTGCTTCCCATCCAAAAGTCCTTTTACAAGGTGCTGTTACTGGGAGCTGAGGGCGAGAGATGAAATGTTGTGTCTGACACAAATATATACAGTCTTTTGGGATAACAGACACTGTGGTAGAATCAGACTGGAGTGTTACTAACAGTGTGCTTTTTAACTTCAGGCTGGGCGATGCAGGTTGCTGCCTTTGTTTTTATTCAGAGAAAGTGGGAAGATGACAAGAGCCACTTTGAACAAATGCTGGATTATTTCTGTGACATTCGGGAGCCACTGCAGCTCCTCATCTTTCCGGAGGGAACTGATCTCACAGGTAGGCTGCAATCCTCGTGGAATGATCAACGTGGAGATTCTTTGTTGTGTGTGGAGATAGTTAAAAAAAACTTAAGGCAGGAGCAAGACTGGGTTTGTGCAGACAGTAGAAACCATAGTTGGTGATCACACGTGCTGGTGGATTTGAGAGGCACAAGCAGAGCTCTGTGGAGAGGCTTTGCCCATCTACCTGAAGTAACCGATGCATTTCAAAGCATCTGATGGTTGCAGTGGCTTTAGGTCGGTTCTGGATGTGCATTGCCTTAGCAGAAGTAGGTTTCAAGTGAATGAATCACTTGCATGTTCCCCTTTTCCACATTCCTGGGGCAAACAGTGTGAAACCATTCCGGAGCTGTGGGAGAGTGAAGAGAAGAGCCAATGATTCTGTTAGGGGAGAAAATGGAGATCTGTGTTCCCTAGGCCAGGTGAACAGTCTGTACTTGCTGCAATAGGGGAAGGTCTCCCTAAAACAAATGCTGGTGTTATCATAAGAGTAAATGTAACGAGTTAGATCCTGTAGCATTGATTGTTAATAAGATATCTGCCACACCACAGGTATCCTATGGCATTGGCACTAAGCTGCCACCCAGTGCTGCAGGGAACTCGACCGCCAATAAAAGAAAAGGTTGTGTCAATGCTCTGTGGTTCTTGTGCTTGCAGTGTGATTTGATAAGCATCATCTTTAAATAGAAAATCAATTACAATTAAACTTCTACCCTTTAGCTAATTTAAAAGATTATTATGCTTCCCACTGCAGAACTTCTCAAGTCGTACTTTATTGCAATGTCAGATTCCTAAGTCCTGGACATGATATAAAAATAACTTAACATTTAGTGCTGTGTTTTTCTCCTGTATTCCCCAAATCCTTAAAAAAGGGATACGTACAGTATTCAATTGTCATTAGTTGATCAGCCTTCCTGAAAGAGGATAAATTCATTGTACGTTCTTGGACTGCTTCACATAGTCTGTCTTGGGGAATTGGTTATTTTCTATCTAAAGTTACAAAGAAGGATGGAAATTACCTCTCTTTAATTTTTTTCCTTGGAACTGGTGACCAGCTCTCCCCTCCTGGTGCTGAACCATGAGGTGGAACCTTACCCTGATTGGTGGCGTCAGGAGGCTCCTCCCTGGGTCGCTTCCCTCTCCCTGAACCAGTATTTCAATATCAGGATGATTGAAAGAATGGGATTGTTTGTGACTTATTCCATGAATTACGTTCACCTTCTAATCCTTCCTAATATTCCTCAGAGGCAACAAATTTTAAAGAGCTGAGGGAGTTCTGATCTGCAGTTTTACAAAGTGTGAAGCTGAGGATAGAGACAGCTGGGTGTGTTCACTCTTGTGCTGCTGAGTCCCAGCGGTGGAGTTGCTCCCACCTGAACATGGATTTCCTTAAGGAATCTCAGGGTTTCCTCTCTGCTAATTCTGACTGAGCGATACGTTCATGCTGTGTGAGAATGGCAGAACATAATTATGCATTTTGTGTGGCATTTGACAGGTGATAGGACAAGGGAAAATATCCATGAGTTGTACCAGGGGAGGTTCAGACTAGGTATTAGGAAGAATTTCTTTACCGAAAGGGTAATCAGGCACTGGCAGAGACTGCCCAGGAAGGTGGTTGAGTCACCATCCCTGGAAGTGTTTAAAAAACTGGTAGATGAGTTTTTGAGGGACATGGTTTAGCAGAAGATGGGTGCGGTTGGACTCGGTGATCACCAAGGTCTTTTCCAACTGGAAGATTCTATGATTTTGAAGGAATGGTTTTCAGGAAGCTGTTAAGTTTGTGTTAACCTATTGCAACCTCATGTTCCATCTTTTAGAGTGAGAAATAAACCACAGGGCTTTTTTTCTGCAAATAGAAGCAATGACTTTTGTTTTCTAACCAAATAAAAAAACTGCAAATTACTTCTGCAAACAAAATTCTGCTGGTGGTTAAAATGGAAAAATACATTCTACCTGTGCTGTGCTGAAAGGCAGGATTGCTGGGCAGTTCTGTGCTACTGTCATATTTTTATCCTCTCGGTGTACACGTGACAGGGAGATTTACTCCTCTCTGTAAGGAATTGTGTAATGTTTTCAGGTGTTTGAGAACAAAACCTTTCAAAGAAATGTAAATATGACTGTGTGTACACACGGGCCAGTGCTGATTTTGAGTTGGCAACGTCCTTGGCAGTGGAGGGTGCTACGTAAATACGCGTTAAAACAGCAGTGCCACGACCCCTGCGCGCTGCCTTTGCAACTGGGCATGCAGGGTCTGAGGGAATAATTCCATCCTTGTTTCTGGTAGGTTGGCCGACCCGTCAGTCTGGAATGCTTCACAGTCAAAGCTAAGTGCACCACAGGTATTCGGTTGTGACTGCTACAAAGACACCCTCAGCTGTCTGTACAGCCAGGCTTTCTGAAGCCCTGAGGAGACAAAGCAACCATAAACCTGGTGCTTCTGGAAAGCTGGAACACAACCCAGCGTTATGCTTGTTCGTTTGTCTCTCCTGGTGTCCGTAGCAGTAACAAAAAACCTTGCTATGCTGCTCTGAGCCTGTTAAAACCTCCTTGCCTGCGGGCTTGTGTCCGCATCCCTGTACACGATCTTCCTTTCACTCCAGCTTCTCCTTTCCCCACGTGTTCCCTTCTGTGTGATGTTGCCTCCCTAAACTTCTTGCTGCTCTTGACAAGAGGCGTTATGCGCTGAGGCTCATCTCCCCCCTCACTGGTGTTGCCCGCTGGGCCACTGCATGCTGTGAGAAAGCCCGGACAGACTCAACGCTTGTGAAACCTGCCTTGGCCTTTCCGTTCCTGAAATCTCTGCTCCTGGAGGCTGCTCTTTACCCATTGGTTCTTCTGGAACTCCCCTGGGGTTTGGTCATCTTTGAATCTCTTGCCTCTGCCAGCCCTCGTTTGCAGGTGACAATGGCTTCAAGGGTGATGGGGAGCGGGCGGGTGGTGTGATTGCACAGACCTTTTTCCTTGAGGAACAGCTCAGAAACGAGTAGGAAAGCTTGCTAGAGCCCAGAATCTGACAGGAATGTGGTGTGGGTCACATGCAACGCTCTGTCTAGAAGGTAATAGTGAACTGCTGTGGTGTTTTTCTCTTTTCTAGGGAATGTGATGTACTTCGGTAATGCAAAAACATATTGTTCAAAGCACTGAACAAGGTTGGCTTAATGTCTGATGGCTGAGAGTAGCACAAATAAGAACATTGCTTAACTTGTTCTTGAAATATCAGTAGTGAGCCAGTATAGCTGTTATGGTTTCTATGTAAAGCTCTGATAGATAAATGGGGATTTATTTTTTCTTAAAAGAAGGATTTTTTGAGTACTCATCTGTTCTGTCACTGCCCGACCCCGCTGTCATTGGAGAGCACTTGAAGCCGTGGAAGTGCACACGTGCTTTTATTGTAAGTCGGATTAAAGGAAAAGGTAGTGCTTAATATTCATATTTCAGTGCGCCAGTAGTGGCAAAGAAAAACAAGTAGTTGAGAGTTGATCAGAAATAGTTGTATCAAAGGTGTCATCATCAGCTTTCCAGAAGGTTGGTGAAGGAAGTTTGTGATTCTTTTGGGTGACATCCAGCAAAATGCATCAACCTGGACAGTGATGAGTCCATTAAAGCACATGAACCTCCTTGTTTGTTAGTCACTAACGCTGCACAGGTTTCTCCTAGGAGCACAGACCTGGATTTTCGTCTGGGACACCGCTTGGAGCTTTTGTTCCAAATACCTTTCGGGCTCACATGAGAGCAGCTTGTTACTGCATCCTGGCTTTCAACAAAGTCAGATTCTAGAGATTTTTGTTTTAATTCAAAACAAGCTCACGAGTTCAAAACAAGCTCACAAATTCAAAATATAATTTGACTTTTAAAAAAAAAGGCATTTTTTCACTTTATCCTCTGATTTTCAGGGGCGAAAGTAATTTAACTTCTTAAAAATCTGTAACTCAAAAATCAAGAAAGTGTGTTAGCGTCATTTCTTCCTCCAGTTACTTTAAATGAAATTCTGAAGTGTGGTGCTTATAGAAAGTGCTGGCTTTCTGAGCTTCTCCAGTAATTTAAAAATGTGATAAATGGGATTTGCCCACATAATTTTGAGATAAATGGGGAAAAAACTTAATCAAATGATGTGCCAAAGGCAGTACAGGAGAAAAAAAATGTAAGAGGTTATGGCCAGAGCCCTTAAATTCTTGTTCTTTTATGTAGTTTGACAAATGCTCTGCAGTAGTGTCTAAAGACTCAAATAAATTGGAGTTCTTGTACTCATCCCCACCCAAAGAATGCACCTTCGGAAAGGCAGCACGCGCCAGCTGGAGGAGAGGGAGGAGGCGAGTCAGGAATGGGGGAGGCAGAGCGTGAAGCAGTTGTGGGTCAGGAGAGGTCCCACATCACCCTCTGTTAACAGACCAACTGCTTGCCAGCAGTGGATGGCAAAATGGCAAGTGGATGGCAAGATGGATAAATGAATTATTCTACTTATTGTTTTTTATCATAGGAGCAGTAGAAGCAAAGAGTTGATGTGCAGGATGCACCTAACAGCAAGGATCAGCTCTGGGGCAGATGGACTTTGGCGTAAGGAAGGAAGTACCCGTTCCTAGAGAGCAATGTGCGCTCTTGTCTTCCAGAGAGTGAGCAGGAGAGGACATTACCCTTTGTCCTGGGGACGCTTATGACCCGAGGAGTGGCAGGAAGATGAGTCAGGTGAGGGTTGGACATTTGGAAAAGGCTCTTCACCCAGAGGGTGGTGGAGCACTGGACAGATCCCCAGGGAAGCAGTCACGGCCCCAAGCCTGACAATATTCCAGCAGCATTTGGCTAATGCCCTCAGACCCATGGGATGAATGTTGGGGATGTCCTGTGCAGGGTCAGGAGTTGGTCTCGATCATCCTTGGGGGTCCCTTCCAACTCAAGTCATTCTGTGACCAAGTGATGCAAATGACCTTTGGGATGGAGACGGCCCCAATCGAGTTCATCTCCAGTCCCTGCTTCAGGAGCTTCTTTGATGACTCGAAGCAGAGAATGTGGGTTTCCTCTTTCCCTTTTTTTTTACTCCTTCACCTAGGAATGTTCTCATCGGGACTGCAGGCTGATGAGGCATCTGTGTGTGGTGTGCAGCTCTGACAGCGTAGCACGGTCTGTTGATGAAGGACTTTTACAGAGGTGTGTGAATTCCCATAGGTTGGAGAGGATATAAAAAATGGGTTTCTTTTTTCCTGGATCAGTTTTCTAATCTGCAGTTTTGATATAATAGGGAACATCACATTTTCTGCTCTTTGAATCCAGTGCTGAGCAGGAGACGTGCTCTGCATTTCCCCCAGGAGGGTGAGGCAGGGGTGTCCACACAGGGACTCCAAACAGCAGCAGGCACTAGGGTGCTCCTGTTGGATAAGGCAGCAGCAGGGGCATGTTTGTCATAAGAGCAGAGTGAGGAACCAAGAGCAGCAGGAGGGGTAGGAAAGGCATTATCCTTACTCTTCGGGAGGGTGAAAGCCTATCCTACCCCTGCTTTCAGAGCCGTCTAACCTTCCTGTCTGGCTACAATAAATATTGTTCAGTGCACAGAGACCTGTGGCTTGGTGGCTGTTGGGGAGGTGAGAGGAGATGATTTTTCCAGATGACAACGATGATGATGTGAGCTGGAAGCGTTATTGTAGTTCTGAAATCCCATTACGCTGGGGTCATGCCAAAGGGGAAGGGAGCAGTCTTTGTTATATAAAACTTTGAGTCCAGAGGTGAGACAGGGGTACAGATACTGGGAACTTGCTGAGTGGTGCTGTGCCAGGGTCCGGCTGCTCTGGCGTTTGAGAAAGGCTTTGTAGCAGAGGGAATTCTGAAGCTGTTGTACAGCTGTTCTCAGTGAGTTCCTTCCAAGCAAAGAGGAGGTTTGAGGGTGATCATTTCAAGGCAATGGGCAGGGGAGGTCCCAGACCATTTTTGCAGCCTCAGTAAGGTTTTGCTCAGCAAAAAAACCTGCCCACTTACTTCTGGGTTTTCTTGTGGCGCGAGCGGGAGTGTTTTGCAAATACTAAGGAACTAATTTTAGAGCTCCCTCCGAAACAAAGAGACAGTGAGTAGACAGATGGAGAGGGTTTTCTGAGTGCTCTTTAACTCCGTGCAGTTCAAGGTGCTTAAGGTTTAGATTTGTTATTTTTAAGGCTGCTTAGCTCTGTGCAGGCATTTACAGCACTTGTGTCTCAAAGCTTTAATTAACGTGATTTGCAGATTGCAAATGTTCCAGCGTGAACCACAAATCTAGATATGCAGAAAATGAAGATGACATTTCCTCTGTCCTTTGGAAGGAACAATACATTAACTGAAAACTTTGTGATGAATTAATGTAAAGCATTTTACTTCAGTCACCACTGGATCTGGAAAGGAACTCTTGACTTGTACAGTTTTTGCAGGAATACTCATGGTAATCAGTGTTATTTCTTAGAAAATAAAGAGGTTTCAAGTTGTTGAGCAAGGAGCGTGATACAAGTATGTCTAAGAGGTAGAATCTGGCTTTGCAGAGGAGTGTTTAATAATGACCAGATTGCTCTTGCACTTTTCTGCCATTCTGAGTCTTGCCCATGACTCATTTTGTGAGCTTTGCCGTTGCAAAGGTTGGGGCCCTGAAGTTGAGCTCCCTTCACTGCATCCGAACGGTCCTTGTTCAACAGTGAATGGAGCAGCAGTCGAGCAGACAAAAATAGATACTGTGATCATGTGGTTAAAGACATCATGCGTGTGTCCAAGGAAGGACAAATTTAAGTTACATAGCCAAGAGTAATTTTAGTATTTCACATATTCTGTAATTTTAGCAACGCTTTTTGAAGGTGTCGTATTTTCAAGTTTTTGTACATTTTAGCTATTTGGCAAGAATTAAATCTTTGGATCCTCTTTGCTGAATCACTTGCTTGGCTACTGTCCAACTGGTTAACGTTCCTCCAGATCCCATGGCCAGGAAATCTGTGCACTAAACCCTAAGAACTGCGTGTCTGAGAAGCCGTACCCTTATCCATGGAAACTGTAGGTCACAGGAAGAAATATTCAGCGCTACAGCATTTGTTAATTGGTAGATGGGCTTTAGGGGACATACCCACGTTTCTTGGTAAACAAAGCTCATGTCATTTAGGAAAGAAAAGGGCTAGAAGGTGACATCACTGGCCTGAGGACATTTCAATCTCACCCCACTGTTGATTCATCCCTTGTGTTATTGCTCCTTATAGGAAAAATCCTGACAATTGCAAGGGAAAGGACTTACCTGTGAGTGTCAATTCTGTTCAGTTATCAAGCAGCATTGCTCTCAATTGCCGGATCTCCTGTCCTTGTACACGGTAACTGTGGAGGCTTTAAAGTCTGCTTTTAAAGAAGAGCCGTACCTGCTTGAAAAACGTTCTCTCTTGCTTAGGCAATGTTTCCTTTGTTCCATAGGTCTGTAGCTGGATTTTGTCATTTAACACACCTGTAGGACTCTCTATAAACTAGTTCTTGAATAAGTTAGTTGATCAAATTGATTTTTTCCATGTTGCTGAGGGAACATTGTGTGTGTTCGTTGCCTCTTGGCCCCAGATGAGTACAGCAGAGCCCACAACAAAGGAGGGAACGTGTAGCGTTTTAGAAGACCAAGGACATGTTCTGGGCAATCCAGAGCAGCAGGACCTTAGTCTGGCTAATGCATCCAGTGCCGATCTGATGGTCCCTGTTTGGGCGCCACTTGTAGACGCGGAAATCACGGGCTTATCACACGATCAATGTGATCAGACAGAAGCTTTACTGCTAATGGTTATATACTCTATCTTATCTACTTTCATGTATAACAATAAGAACGATTGGTTAACGTGCTGTTCACTCGAATAATGCTTCTTTACAATAGGTCGGTCTCTACTGTCCAGGTGTCTCTGTTGTAAGTTTCAGCTCCTGTTCAAGGTCGTAGTTTCAATCACGTGTGCATCGCCCCTGTTTCTTGTTTTTCGTTTGCTAGGCTGTTTATCTTGCCAAATTCCTCTTGCAGTGTCCTAGCAACAGCATTCCTTCACGGCCTGCTAATGTCTCTATGCCTTAGCCAGACTAAGGTCCTGCTGCTCTGGATTGCCCAGAAGATGTCCTTGGTCTTCTAAAACCCTACAGGAGCGTGACCAGCAAAGTCTGTTTGGCTGCGAGCTGAGATGCTTGGAAGAGACTCCTGCACATCACTGGAGAACAAATTGCTTCCTCCTGCCTGGCTTTAGAAGTTCTCACTTCAGTGACTGGGCCTTCCTTACCTGGTGGGCTCTGTTACAGCCGCTCTGAAACTCCCTGGTCTAGTTTGCTTGTGAGAGACTTCTCTTTGCCAAGATTTGAAATGTGCCTGTCGAGAGGTTCCGCCGCGCTGCTCTCCAGCTGCCTCGTGTGGTGGCCAGCGAGGGGCACGGTGCGGTGCGGCACCACTTGGTGAGTGGAACCTGTCAAGTGCAGAATGAAGATGTACATTGCCATTGTAATGTGTTAGATTAGCTGCTTTCCTCCATTTAAAGTTTTCTTTCCCAGAAAGTTGAACCCAGGTGAACGCTGACCCCAGGGTGTTTCTGGACATAATCTCAAGCCTACGTTACGATGTATCACACCTTCTGAGCATAGCAAACAATGCAGCCAAGTAACACATTTACTGTAAAGTGCCTGTTGGAGTGCAGAGAGAACTGTTAACAGACTGTAATTGATAGATTTGGGATCGCATTTGATAAGTATGGAAGGTGTGCTGATTGTTTTCTAGAATGAGAAGGTAGAAAGGCTTTTCTTGCAATCCACGTTGCTCCTCCTCGTGCCACCTTGTAGCCCTCCAACCACACGCTTGCGGTCTGCCTCCATTGGAGAAGCTGCGGCGCTCCAACACTGCCTGAGCTGCTCTTGTACTGCTACTGTTGTGTAATAATGATGCTGAATTTCTGCTCTGTGTGCACACTGATAGAGAACAGTGCTTTTTCTTCTCTCCTCCAGCCAATACCAAAGCCCGCAGTAACGAATTCGCTGAAAAGAACGGACTTCAGAAATACGAGTACGTCCTACACCCGCGAACCACTGGATTCACTTTCGTGGTGGAGCGTCTGAGGGAAGGTAACCCTGCTCGGTGTTGCTGTGTTTCTTTTGTCCTTTAGGGCTGCAGAAGCCCATCTTCACTAACACTTCATTTATCCTGTAGCCTGTGCTCACAGCACTGCTTTAAATGCTTGTAACGTGGAGGAGTTCATGAGAGCTGGTTAACAAACACCAGAATTGTCATGAGAGGTGCAGTCGAGGCAAACGCTCTCACATTTTTTTCAGTGTTTTAGCTTGTTCAGCAGTCTCCCACAGAAGATAGTGGGAAGATCCTTAGGAAGTTGAGGGTTGTTGCCCATAACGGTCCTGAGTGCCACCAGGTGGTTGGCACCACACACAAAAGAGTATAACGCTGCCCGCTCTGAAAAGCTTCTGGCTTTGAGTGCAGGGGCTGAGACCAGAAGTCACGATGTTGAGTGGATGGGGGAGCGCCCGGCAGCGCGTTGGAGCCACACGTGAGCTGCCCAGCGCTGCCGGATTTTCCAACAGCCTAGGCCTGTGACACACACTGGTTATTCCGACTGCTAAAGAAGGACGTTGGAGATTAAAGGCTTGCTGATGGACTTCTTCCCTTGATGAAATCCTTGCTTGGGTCTCATGGCAGGGGGATTGGAACTGGTCCCTTCCAGCCCAACCCATTCTATGATTTTATGAACAGAGCTGGCTGGCATTTTGCCTGCTAAGCAGGTACCCTGAAGCACACTGTGAAGCCTTTGATCATTTCGCTTGCTAGACAGTCTTGGCTTGACCGTGTCTCTGTTGGACCCTGGTTTTATTAGACAGTCACCGATGACCTCCTTTGCTTTTCATCTGTCTTGCATGTTTGTCATTCCATTTGCTGTAGTTAAAAGATTTGCCATATACGCAACTTCAAAAGCTCGTTTTACATAAAACTTTTCAGCTCTGGGTTAACCCTGCACATAATGATATTTCTAGCCTGGAATAAATTTTCTGTTAAATGTCTTCAACTTGAAATATTATCCACCTAATAATAATTCTGTATTTTCTACAGAAAGAAGCTTTGTGGTTATGCAGTCATTTTCTAATTCTATAAAAATGCTTTTCTCTTGTGCGAGGCATCTATGCAAATCAGGCTGTTGGGTTATAAAAAAGGAAAATATTTGAGGTTGATCTTATGCAGTACAAAGCTGGGGAAAAACCAAAAGCATTCCTAGATGTTTTTTTGTCCAGTCTTTCAAATGCTTTTAAGTCCTGCTTTTATTTAAGACAGGCAAATACTGTATGAAATATTAATTTTCCTTTAGCATTAAATTTATGAAGTATTTGGTGCATTGGTAGGAACTATAAGCTGCGTATCCTGTGGCTGCCTGCCATTGTGTGTGAGAAGTTGGTTCAACTGGCATTTTCAAATAAAGAGTTTTTACTTACTGATTTTAAAATGGGGTTTCAGTTGTTCCCAAGCGTCCCAGGTACAGACCACTTGTGCGGAATTTGGTTTTTTTATGGATAACCCAGCTGTCGTTTGACTTCAGAACCCTTCCGTGTGCTGTGAGCCTGCACCTATACACGCCTTCATCTGTAAAATAGATATTGGTGACACAGCTGGTGCCTCACTTTGTTGTGCAGCTCTGGTTTGACTGTTTCACAGCTCTGATTTCTGACGCCAGCAGAAAGAGAGATATCCATGGCTGTTGACACCACATCCCTGTTTCTGGGCCCTCCTAACACTACAGTGGCAGCAGTAATCACAAAAACAGGCTTGTTTGGTTTTGCCCTGCTTCTGCCTTTTTGCACAGTGTGGTGTCTGTGACTTTAAGGTGCCAGAGGAGCGGCAGATATGCTAACATCATGTTTACGTCTTTGGCAGTATTTCTGTGCACAGATGACAACCTCATTGCCCTGCAGTTCTCCTGTGAATACGTTCTGGCTCGTGGCTGTTTTCCATTCCCCAGGCTCAAGTGTCTTCACTTCAGGCCTGAGTACATTATTTTGCTCTAAAAATAGGTCGATGAAGAGAGGGGGTAAATGTCATTAGAAGTTTAACTGCTTTTTGAACGCTGAAAAAACTAATTTAATTTGGCAAGAACCCTGATTAATATGCATCACAAGCTGCAGCATGAAAGAATTACCCGTTATTACATAAAAATAACTGCTAGCAACCCCTCTGAATAGGAAATGAAGACTCAGGAAGAAATAACCTTCAGTGAGATGTTGCCTGTGTCGTGCGGGAGAGTTTCTTCGCGGTGGGCGCCCTGTCTACACTTCAGCAGTTACCAGTCCTTGGCTTTCCAGAGGTGGCATAAATTTCTGAAAAATTTGAGCACAACTTTGCCAGGGATGGCCAACACTCAGATTCCTCTGGCTGCCAGGGATGACCAACACTCGGATTCCTCTGACTGCCCTCTCACTCTTAGTTGGGCATTATTTGGGCTGTTGGATCCCTTTTGCCTGTAGATACTGCTGCGTTGGTTTCTAAATCATTGCTTACTGTAGGGGCTAAGGAAAAAAAGATTTATGTAACCTCTATCAAAAAAGCCCTAAGAATTGATCAGACAGTCCATCTCCTTGGCATTTGAGTCTCCTGCCTTTCTCCCCACATTCTGGCTCTTGATGAGTGATTGCTTTTGCCCCTGCGCTGCCTCCTGTGAGCAGACACCCAGGTAACAGCCAGCTAGTTTTCTCTTATTAATATTATTTCACTCGTAAACGATCACATTACTGTTCCCTTATTCATATAAACCTTGGAATCACCCATGAGCAAACACAGACTAGGAATGTGCTGGAGCTGTGCAGAAGAATAAGGACTGCAGCCTTATAAAAGACATAAAAGTGACTCAGCATTGATTTTTGAAGAAGTGTGTTCCTTTGGCTCAATCATTAGTTTAAGCAGAGTGATTTAATACAATGTCATTGTTTGTGCGTGTAAGGATTGAGATGAGAGTGTGTAGGGAAAGGAAGCTGGGTTGGGACTGGCTGTTACCTGGAGATGCTGAGTAAGTAAGAGAAGAACAAAACTTTCAGAAAGGACTAACGGAGATGGAGAAGTATTAAATATACTTAAGTTAAATATAGATTAACAAACTAGATGCATTTTTCACCCACACAAGAAGATCGTCCTTCTTGGGAGCAGTTATTGAATTTCTAGTCCATTGTGCCCAGCTATGCACAGACAGAGTGGCTTTGAGATCCTTCATGAATCTTTACTGATGTCAGTCTCTCAATAGCGCTGGCTTTTCCCCAGCACTCTTCGACATGTGCTGCTGCCCACACTCTAGCCCCGGTCTGTCAAAATAGTCCATGTCCAAAGTGTATCAACTCCATTAACTGCACATTTTCTCAATGCTGAAGCACGTTTGATCGCTTTGATGACCGATTGTGGCAGCCAGAGGGACTGCCCTGTGGAAAACCAAACCTTTGTGGACTAAAGTAACCACTGGAATAGTGCCACATGCTTCATTCATCACACTATTGCATCTGTTAATTGGCTGTTGATAGAAAGCAAGGGAAATAACAGTTGATTTGCTTCTTTCTTATTCTGTTCACTTGATCAAGAATAGAATTTATCAAAGGTGAACGTTTTTTGGAAAGACAGCACATGCGAATGAGCAGCAGAAAATGAACACCAAAATTAAGACTGGTAATGTTTTTTTCTTTAATTTTAATATATATCTCATTGTTATACACCTCTTCTTAAACATCTCAAATCATATCTAATTGTTTTTTAAGGCCTGAAGCTTTGAGCAGCTGCTCAGTGTGGAGTCATCTGGCAGAACTGGAGTTAAGGCAAACCATCTCCTTTTGCAGAATGTGGGACTTTGAAAATGACAGAAATGGGCAGGAATTTAAATTAAGGCTTTTATTTATGCATGCCTTTAACAAAGTTAATTAAAACCATTTCTGGTTTATAGAATGCTCTTGAAGATCTGGTTTGTGAGGTCCTTCTGTGAGGGGTCATGAGGTTCCTCAGGAATTAAGGATAGCTTCTCAGCCCTGCTTGTGTTTCATCAAGTGATTTTTGAAATCCCAATGGCATCGACAGTTCTGCTGACTTAAAAGCTTGGTTTGAAAGAGAGGGGAGATGGTACCAGTCGACATGATTCAGTGTTGTCTGGATTCAGTGAATTACAGATATTATCTTGGCATAATGTCTGTAATCGTCAGTCAAAGGAAAATAGTTGTTTACAAATATTGTCTTAGAATTGCTTCATGGCTTGTAAGTATTTTCTCTGGACTAAATAAACAGTAAGGATTAGGACAGAGCTGAGGTTTTAAGGCATCCTTAGAAGATTGATCATACTTTTGCAGCCAATCGTTCCTGCCAGCGTTAAATTTTAACTGACCTCTTTTTGATGCTTCCTCCGTATCTCTCAGCAGTCTTTATTATCCAAATACATTGTACTGGCTGTTCCTGTTACGGGTTTTACAGTATGGAGAAGAGTCGGAATGGTTTGCCTTGCTGGAGTATTTCAGCATCAGATTTATTTCTGGTCCATCATTAAGCCAGCAGCTCGTGAGTGGCACCTGGGCACCCTGACTGTGCGCAGGGGGTGTGGTGCGCTCCTGTTTAAAACTCTGAAAGGTATAGGGGTTGTCTTTAGGACATGATTCTGCCCTGAGCCCTGGAGTTGTCACGTGAGCCGAGGTGCTCAAACCTGATGTATTTGTGTAAATGGTGTTTAAAGTTGAGGTTTTCAATTCAGTAATTCATTAACGAGATTCTCCAGCTTGAAGTCGCGCGAGTGTTATCAGCTCCCAGAGCTATTCTCTCACTCTGGCTTTGAAAGAGAGAGGGGTAGGAACATGCTCTTGTGAGCAGATGAAATGTCACTACCGAGTGCTACCATGATACTACGACAGGCTTGGCCTCAGGTGTGACTGATGCTTCTGCTCTGCATAGTTATGTCTGAAGCACCTATGGCTTAAAGACTGGTGTCATTTTTTCTATCACGTGTAAAACAAATTTTTAAGTGTGCTATGTTTGTGTTTTTAAGGGAGAATTGATGAAGGTATAAAATTCAGGTCTGTGATAGGTCTGTTCACTGACTGAAATATTATGGCCGCGGTGGATGAATGAATGAATGATGGATGGATTAAATATCCTGCAGTCTGGTTTGATGCACAGAGTTTCTTTCCTCTTCACATTGGCATTTGGTGTGGCGTGCAAGGTCTCCATCACAGAAGCATCTGCTGAGTGACCTCCAGTGGTTTCACGTGCTTGGGACCTCAGCAGCTCCCAGGTTTGTGCCTGCTTTGTCTTCTGGGTAACAGAGGCACAGGACATAGGAAGACCCCACATCGTGTGACAGTGGGGGATAGATGTGGTGTTGTAGCAAAAGCCCGACTTCCCTCTCGGTGACTGAAGAGCTCTGTGACTCCCGGGATGATATGCTGGGCCATGGCCAGAATTCCTATGGGTTTTGGCAGGGCCCTGGCTCACACCCTGCCTGGCGCTGCCGTCCCTCAGAGCAGCTCACGCCTGTCTGTGCCGGTTGCTCAGTGCATGCGTAAACCAAAACCCGGCTGTTCTGGAACAGGAGGATGCAAGTGGCCACAGGAGCATTAGCTTTACGTCCTCAACCAGCTGATTCTACCCAAATGTCCACAGGATTTGCAGAGATTAAGCAGTAGCTCTAAAACATTGTTCCTCAATACAAGGACATTTCTTCTTCCTGATTTTTTCTAGTTGTTTGTTGTAATTCCCGTGCCCATGCACTGCCCAGAGTCCTGTTCCTGAGTAGACAGATACTCAGGAATTACAGAGCTATTGCAAAAGATCTTTGAGCAGGCTTTTTGCTGAAAATGCAGTATTACAGCTTCACTCTTGCTGTTATAATTGGACTTGTGCTTTTATGATAATTGAATCCTGTGCATTGAATGGCCCAGCCTTTGATAGAGGAGCATTGGAATGTGAACTGGAGCTTGCACACTTTGTATGCCTTTGTGTGCTGGGAGGAAATTCGTAATGATTTAGTTCATTCAAAAAACTCTAGCCCTTGTTCAAACTCACACCTGTCGCTAGGCAAGGATGTGGCACTCGGCAGTGCAGAACGCCGGGTGCGCTATGGTGCTTTATTGTGAATGCTGGCAGTCGTCTCTGTAGCTGGAACAGGGAAAGTGCAGCCTGACTTTGTTAACTGCTGGTGGTTGCTGTGTCTTGCAACCATCCACATGTGCAACCATCCATATGTGCTGGCTTGGACATGCGTCTCAGAAGGAGCACAGCTTTCTGTTAGACATCTTTTGGTCTTTGGTGCACGCTGAAGTGTCTGCTGCTGTCTCCTCTCTCACATCTGACTGGAGCACTGTGCACCCACCTCTCTGGTGAAGTCCCTCATTTCAGTCATCTGGGGAAGGACTTGGGTTTCTCCACATCATGCTCTTCTCTCAGACCCCATCCTTTCCTCTTTCCATCTTTTGTGCCTTAGAGAAGGGAGCACAGCCTTCCTTGGGAGGATTGATGGTGGGTCCATGTACCACTGGTGCTGTTTGCAGGTTGACCTGTTGTTTGTGTCCCTCACACACTGATGGCTCATCAGAAATACTTCAGGTTCCATGCTCCTGAGCCTGCCATGATCCACCTGCTGGAATAATCTCCTTCCTCTTACGTGTGAGTCACGGCTTGAGACAGGCAGAGCACTGTGTGGTGGGTCACTTTCTGCTTACCTCCTTGCAGGTTATTAATAGTTGCTGTGGTAACCACATGAAAAGGTTGTTATTTGCTGGCAGTTACTCCACTGTGGCGTGAGAAGTTTCCACTATTTACCCTTCACTTGGAATACACAGTATCTGTGGTAACAATGTGATAAAGGTTGGCAAATGTGGACTCCTTTAATTGCTTCAACTCGAGGCCTGGAACAATGTTAACTCATCAGATCACGCATGCACATAGAAATGAAGCTTTATCACAGATGAGTTCAGAAAAAATGGTTGCCCAGTGAAAACTGGAATTGTTTTCTGGAGAATTGAAACGATGATCCTGCTTTTTCTTTTGTAATCCAATGTTTATCTCTTCTTCTGTGGTTGTGCATGCGATGTGGCTCTGCAGTGGGCCCAGAAAGTGTGCAGCAATGTGTGTGTCCTGGTCTGGACATGGTCAGCGTCTCGCTGAGTGTGCGTTTGAAAGCTCAGCCACCTGGCTGAGTCTATGCTTGGTTTGGTTTTCCTCTCACGTGCCCCCCAGCAGCACAGTGAGCTTGGCGCAGGGCCTTGCCTCAGCGCCGGGCTCCCTGAGCCTTGGGCAACACCGAACAGCCGATGTGTGGCCTTGGTCACTGCGTCCTTGCAATGGATTCAGTACTCACTGAATGCTGTTAGGGTTGTCAGGGGTTTGGCTGTCTGTGTCGGGGTGCTCAGCTTCGTGATTGCTGTTAGACTTACGGCCACAGGATGGACAAGAGGTGAGCCTGGGTATCGTTCAAGTTTGTTAATTACTACTTGTTCTTGTGAGCCAGTGATCCGTGATTTTCATGTGGTGTTGGTTGGGCTGGTAGCATGTTTAATTACTGCTGAAATTGAAATTAACTCATAGAACAGAGGAATAGTATCGCTACCTGTTTATTTCACGTGGTGTTACCAGATGCTCTATGCAGCACACCCGTCTCTCAGCTCTTATTATTAGTATGGCAGATAATTGCTTCAAGCAGTCGTGAGTAGAGAGGAACCTGAAAACACCTTTTGCATTTTCCGCTAAATTCTGCTTCATTTTCAGTTAAGGGGTGATGTTCCCTGATGTGTTTTACTAGAAGATCAGCAGCATCTACAGGCCGGGCAGAGTGCTCCCAGATCAGAGCCCCCTCATAGAGGGAATTCATATTTGATGGATTCCCCACACTTCCACATTCATTGCCAGCTGCATTCCAGTTGCTGCAAATGTACTTTGTGTGTTCCTGCTCTCCCTTTTCTGTACAAGTAACTGCTGGTAGGGAGGGGGTCCGCGGAATGTCATTTCTGTTACTGAAAACGTTGGAGCACTCCAGCTGTTCAGGTAGAGCCCCAAATCTGTAAGATGTAATAAAACTTCCAATCCCCTCTGCTTGCAAGGCTCGCTGCTTATGTATGATTAACCTTAAGCAGTTTGTTTCTTGCATTCCTTTCTGCTGTTGCAGTCTCAGCTCCTCTTCCCTTTGCCCCCTCCCAGTCCCCTGCCATTATTCAAGGGTGTGCAGGAATGAGTCCAGCACCGTGCTTTTCCAGGCTGACTCAGATCCTTGGGTTTCGCTACCGTTTGCAAGGCTCTGCCCTGGAGATGCTGAGTGTGGTGCCACGTTCACAAGTCCTGCGCGTTGCTATGGTGCCAGTACTGAAAACTGACAAACATGAGAGGGCAGAGAGGCTTGGGAAAATGGGAATAGAGCAGAAGTGCTTTTTAAAATAGATTTTTATCAAAATATAAACTTCAGCATAAATTCAGCTCTTCACCTCGTTCATCACCGTATACGTAACCTGAAATACTGCTACCTTTGGGACTTATTTGTCAACCTTTTCCTGAACTGCAGAATTCTGGAGGGCAGGGAATAAAGTCTTTGCTCTCAGTGTTCTCACCAAGCCCCGGCAGAGAGAGGAGGGGTTTCCTTTTACTGCCCGTGTGCCACACCATTTATTTGCAGAGTTGTACGTTGTGAATTAAACATTATAATGAAGTATATTGCAGGTGACAGATGTTAGGTTTGAATGTGTTTTCCCATCATTTCGTTATCCTGTGGAATGGCTACCAGTGAGTTATTGGAGAGCTGTGTTTAACACACATTTGCTGTGGCAGTCTCGCCCAATCCATTTAGTACTGTTAAAAGCTAATGCTGGTATCTTAAAATGAGTTTCCCTGGAAAGCCTGTCATCTCTATTTACACATATGCCGAGGTGTGATTTTTGTTTGCATTGGTAACCATTGTTGACCTTGCAGCAAAACAATAAAAGCGGGTGCTCTTGGCGGTGATATAACAGTTCCAGAGGTGGGGACCCAAGTGCCCTGCTGGCTGTTCCCGTCCCTGGTCCTTTGCAGTGCTGCTCTGAAGGAGCCGGCCCGCCCTGGTGGTTTCTGGTATCACCCAGACAACAAGGACATCTATTAGGAGAAAAGCATAACATGCATGGTGAATAAAAAACAGAGATATTTTCACAAATGCTTGAGCCTTTGGAATTTGTGAGCAATGGCCTGCCTGTGTTGCTGGGAAGTTGCCATGGGTACGGATGTTCACAGGCCAAACACGCAGAGGGCAGCCCTTGCGGACAGGAGTCCCATTTAAAATCCTATCAGAATCAGTGCTCTTTAGATCTGCTTGGATGCTTTAGAAAATCGTCTCTTGAAAGGATTCTTTGCCTGAGTGCTCTCCAGGTCCATCCTGCCAGCAGCACCACTGTGGTTTAACCAGGCCTACATCTGCTCTCACTTATCTAAAAAAGCATTCCTTCCAAAGACCTTAGAGCTCCCTGGCTTCCTCTACCAGCCCGTTGCTTTACTGCTCTTGTAGGTGCA
Source organism: Dromococcyx pavoninus (assembly GCA_033558185.1). NCBI lineage: Eukaryota > Metazoa > Chordata > Aves > Cuculiformes > Neomorphidae > Dromococcyx > Dromococcyx pavoninus. Next base: position 248,352 of record JAUMJL010000302.1, read on the forward strand.
TCCAAAGCAGTGTGACCAGCAGGGCAAGGGAGGGAATTCTACCCCTCTTTTCTGATCTGGTGAGACCTCACCTGGAGCCCTGTGTCCAGTTCTGGAGTCCTGAGCACAGGAAGGACGTGGGATCTGTTGGAGTGGGTCCAGAGGAGGCCACGGAGATGATCCAAAAGGATGGATCACCTCCCATATGAGGACAGGCTGAGAGAGTTGGGGTTGTTCAGTCTTGACAAGAGAAGGCTCAGGGGAGACCTTAGAGCAGCCTCCCAGTACTGAAAGAGTCTCCAGGAAAGCTGGGGAGGGACTCTCGATCAGGGAGTGCAGGGATAGGACAAGGGGGAACAGTTTTGAGTTGAAAGAGGGGAGATCGTGATGAGATCTTAGTAAGAAATGTTTTACTGTGAGGATGGGGAGGCTCTGGTCCAGGTTGCCTAGAGAAGATGTGGCTGCCCCATCCCTGGAGGTGTTCAAGGCCAAGTTGAATGGGGCTTGGAACCCCCTGATCCAGTGGGAGGTGTCCCTGCCCATGGCAGGGAGGTTGGATCTTCCAACCCAAGCCATTCCATGGTTCTGTGATTCTATGAAATGAAGTATGTGCCCAGGAGCTGTGTGGCTTCTCCTTCCCTCCCCATTCTTACCGTCCTCTCTGCTGGGACCATGTCTGGTTTGGGCAGGTATTTTGATTTTGTGCTTTGAAACAGCCACCTCGCTGGCAGAGGAACATTGCAGGAGCAGGTAGCAGTCGCGCTGTAGCTTCCTGAAACATTGCCCTCTGCAGTCCACAGAATCGCAAATATTTAATAAACCTGTTAATAATGCATTCCAAACCACACTGAGAGACCGTGGAGATTCATCAGGACTTGCACTGCCTGTGGTGCCAACGGATTCGGTTGCCGTTGCACACTGAGCCTCGCACGTCAGCAGGCACTCAATTCCCAAATGCACTCATAATTTCTGCTTCCAAGCAGCGACATCGTGCTTCAGGAGGGAACATTTTCAAAGGATTATTCTCCTCTTTGAAGGGATAAATCCTCTTGACTTTCCATCTTGTGTCTTTCTGTATTCTGACACGCACTATAATCAGCTGGCAGCTGATTCTTGTTCACATCTCTTCATTTGGGCCGCAGCGGCAGCCCAGAATGCATTAAAAGGGCCGAATGCTGGTGGAATATAAGGAGCCTTTGACTCACGGTGGGTTTTTCCTGTAAGGTGCAGGATTTTGTGTGCATACAAAGCTGTGTAGACGGAGAGGGATTTGGTGGCTGATGACGGCATTTCTTGGCAAACTGTCTAGGAGAGCCAGGCTCTAAAATCTTGTTAATAACAGTTTGAGAAAATGAATCTCACTTGGCCTTTGTGAGTTCATGCAGCAAGTATATATGATTTTTACAAGCAAACTCATCTCACTTTGCCAGTGCCTGTGAGCTGACTAACGCGCCATGGTGAGACGAGGGTGGCTTTACACCCAGACAGGAGACATTGTGGTAACGAAGCCAGTGTGGGTTCCGACTGTCACCACTGGGAGCAAAGTGAGCTTGCTCAGGCTGCAGAACGTTCCAGGGCATCCCCAAGCCCTGAGTGAGTTTCTCTGGCTTCTTGCTAGTGCTCTGTTGCCACCTCCCAGCCAGATGAGAGGACGAGTGTGACTGAGGAGGTACACGTTGCTGAAAACTTTCCCACTGTGGGATGCTGTGCCTTAATGGGCAGCTCAGATGGCCTCAGAGGGCTCTGCATCTTCCAAAGTAAAGTTGAGGACACATATGAGACATTCAGATTGTTTAACTAAATGCCAAGAAATGGGAATTTCCAAAGTTGAGATAGAGCGCAGCTCTCTTGTGACAGTGCTTTGGAGCAAGGGAGCAAATGTTGTGCTTTGCCAGTCTGCTCCTTCCTTCCTTTCGAATGACAAACTTTTATCATAGTATTTTATGCTTTTTCATTTCAAATGAAAGAGAGGAAGAACAAGTCCAAATGAGGAGCTTTCGCCGCAGGGAGAAAAGGTATTCTGATTTCCAAGTGATGTATTTCTTCCCTGACTTCCATGACCGAATTGTGTTTTACAGAGCAGAAATGTCATGTTGCCTTTTCCTCCATGGAAGTTGGTACAGATACCTGGTGTGGACACAAATCAAGAGATGTTATCTTAAAGAGGAACACCAGGGTTGCTCTAATCCCAGAAGCGTGACACTGCATGGAAATGTCTCTTGAAAAAAATAAACAAACAAAGAAACCAATAACAAACAAGTAAGAACACCAGCAACAGGCTTTGGTAATCAAATAAACTGAGACTATTGAGAATGGCCTGTAAAATACACGCTGCAGCTGAAATGGAAAATTCTCGTAGCACTCAGAGAACTGGCATTTGCACTCGATTTTCCAGTGGTTTAGCAGGATTAATAATGCAGCAGCAGGACAGGATATCCTTGCGCTAAGTCAGTATGAAAAAGGGGTTGCATTAGCTTTACAGTGAACTCAGAACTAAGTATTCTTACTCATCGGAAAAAGGGTTGGGATGCAAGTTTCATGCTTGAAGTTGTTTGGTGAATTTTGGAGAGGATCTCAATATGACTTATCAAAAACTGCTTTTGGCATAGCATAGGGATAAAGTATCTTTCTCAGGCTGTTATTGCAATTCATAGGATGTTATTTTCAGCAGTGTTTATTACTCAAAAGAATGTTCAGAACTGGATAAATACACTGGGGAGCCTGGTTAAATAGAAATAAACCAAAGTAGTTACTTAGAGTTACAAGAGAAACAAAATGCTGACATAGAAGTGATAAATTGTTCTTTCTGTTGTTTTTCCATAATAGGCTCCTTTGGTCAAACCCAAAGAGCAGTAACCAATGTATTTGTGTGTTTGTGGGCAATGAAGATCACAAATGTTCTGATTTATCAACCAAGGTAAAACGAGATGGAAGCAATCTGGTCTGGAGGAGCTGATGCTTATTGGCAGAACCTTGGAGCTGAGAGAGATTAACCGGGAACCATCAGGTGCCGGCTGATGGCCACGAGTAGACAGACACGGAAGCAGTGTGCCTGGTTGTCACCACAGGGCACTTGTGTTCGTCAGAACAGCCAGATCAGTGCAGCTTTCAAAGCAGAGCACACAGTTCTGCCAGAGTGGAAATGACCACCTGGCAGCCTGCAGCAATTCTGGCATTCGCTGCTGTCGCTGGTGCACCTCATTCTGGGATACATGCTCAGATTTCAGCTTGATGCTCAGCTACATCTTTGTCAGTCAGTAGTATCTTTCAGGTGAGTTTCTGTGCCTTCAAGTACACAGTGGCTCCAGGTTGTCCAAATTCTTAGTCTTTTCTATAGTTTTGGCTAGAACACTCAGGATTTTGTCAAGGGATCTCCTCCTTATGCCTCCAAATACGCTTCCATGTACCTAACGTCCTATAGTGACCATGCTGGAAAAGATGTCGGATGTGTTGGTGCACAAGACAAAAAGTTGTTTCAAATTTATATTCAAGAATGTTTAAAATCCTGGTGTTTCCAGTAGCTTTTGAAGTGTTTATTGTAAATCTCAGCAAGGGCTCGTCTGTGTGATTGGCCTGTGGTTTAGTAGGTGGGGACAAGTAGCTGCCTTTGAGAAGAGGTAATGGACGTGAAGTGGGAGAAGGTCGGTGTTGAGCCCTGAGGAGGTGGGCTGCCTGCGGGGTGTCTGCAGTGACTGCAGTACCTGTCCCGCTCATGAGGAAAACCTCAGCACAAGGTATCAAAGCACAGAAGAGGGGAAGGCGAGTGGGAAACTGCTGCTTGTCTGCTGAGTGGAAACTTGATGTTAAATAAGATCATCTTACGTTTCACCATTTGAAACACAGTATGAGTTCCAGGAACTAATTATCTGGCCGTGGATGATGACATGGAAACATATAAAATATACATAGAGAACTACCCTTGAATACTTGATCCATGGAGAAGAAGGGTCTGGTTAATTTTTATGTAAATTAAGCAACATTGAAAGTGTTGCTATAATAAGCAACAACAGTTTTGCATTTGAGTAGAACAAAGCAGCAAATTCACGCTTGAAACATAGCCTTTCTTCTTAAGTTGTCTTTTCCTGGGTAGGTGCTTTAATGTTTGCTTTATTCACAGCAAAAATGTGGTCTTCTTAGGAATTGTCTTGTCCAGAAGCAATTGGACAAGTTGCCCTTTCAGTGCTGATTGAATTCTCTGGTGGATGTCATGTCTGCACTGTTGCTTTTGACGATTAAAGGGCCTCGAGTTGAATCAGCGTGACAAGAGGGCACAGGTAACGCCAAGATTGTGTAAGGACTCGCTTCTTCCCAAAACTTTGTGGAAGTGATAGAAAGGGATGCTTCCTGCCAGGAGGGTAAGACTGTCAGGGGAGGGCTGGCCTGGCAGAGGGGGATGCTCCAACACGCAGGCTCAGCCGCACCTTGCTCCTTCCTTGGGGAACGGCTCCAGCATGAATCAAGCCGAGAGGCAGCCTGGTATCCGGACAACAGGAAACTCACTTGTGGTGGCCGAGTGTAAAAGAACTGAGGAGAAGTGAGGAGAAGGAAGAAGCTCAACAAGAAGGTGCATTCATCTTTAGCTGTCGGCTGCAGGCTGCTTGATAGATGGCAGCACTTACCCTGACTATTCATGCGTGGCTTATTTACGCTGCTCATATTCCTTCATTTCAGAATTGCCCATGGATAGATGAAAAGTTCAGCCGTAGACTGTGCATGAGGCTTTCAGAACTCTCTTGGAGCTGTTAGGCCTTGGGGTGAGGGAGGAGGGTACTGAAGCAGTTCTTAAATGTACATTACTATACACTAGCAAACAAACTCCAGAAGCTACGAACGAGCAGCTGCCTTTGGCACGTGTCGGTGGCAGCATATGGGCGCTCAGTTCTGAAATACAAATCCTGAAGCATTTAGGTCAGTGCCTGTCCAATTGTTCGTGTCACGACAGAGGATTCAAGTGCAGCCCTCCTTCCTCCTCTGCTGTGGGATGTGACCACTTGAGCCACTGTGCCAGGCTGTGAACACACCACCAGAAGCGGGCAGGACACAGTCCTTTGCCTCTGTCACTCAGTGCTGAGTGTTAGGAAGGTCTGAGTATCCTCGGAATGGCTGAGGACATGTGTTTGTTAGGGGTAGTTCAAAAAAATTGGAAGAATCAGCTGAGTCCATGTTATGGTGCTCCAAATAAGAACACGCTCTTACTGTGACCAGTTGACACATGCAGGGTCTGTACAAGAGGCTTTAACACTTGAGCTGCCAGTCAAAATGACAAAATCTTTATTTTTTTCTGTAGCTTGTTTCCAAATCTACACCTTCCACATGGACTTCAATTTTAAAATTAACTAACAATTTTGTTTTATAGGTTTCTGAGGAACAGAATTAGGAAAATCAGAGTGAATTGTCTTTATGGTTGCTAATGAGCAACCTTTTGTAAAGGGGAGGCTCTAAGACCTAGTCACAGACATTACAAAATGTGAGCCTTTGTTCACAGATCAGCTTCGGGCTTTGAATTTAAAAGCTGATGCCAAACTGAGTATTTGAAAGTGTTCTTCAAGGGCAAGACCAGATTTCTTTATCACCTTTCAACATCCAGTATCTAATTAAATACTAAAGGACTGGTTTATTCCGTTTGTTAGGGGACCAGTGGTTTCATTTGGATGGCACCAACAACGAAAGCAAAATCAAAAAGAGAGGGAGAATAAACATTATCGTGCTTGGAAAATTTGGCACTTGGAAGTCAGCGAACATCCCAAAGCTATTTGTGGAATCCTAATTCAGCTTTCCTACATGTATATATGAGATGCTCTGCTCTGTAGCAGAATGATTTTCTGCCGTTCTCCCCACGTGTTCGTCCTGCGCCTCATTGAACACTCGCTGAAAGAGCAGCTTTTAAATATTTTGTTTTCTCCTTGTCTCCAGCCTTTGTGTGGCCCTGGGCGAATGCACTGCTCTACACGAGCTCGTCTCTGAAACACCATTTCCCTGTCAGCTCTGCTGCTCGCTGCTCCAGCACCAGGGTGCTCCCTGATCCTGAAGGAGTTTATTTTCCCTTTGTATTTAACTCGTGCAGGTGGGACAGTGAGGTGCAGCAAGACCAAGGTCAGGGCTGCTGCCTGATTTCGGACACCTGTGGGGTTGTTTTTTAGCCGCAGGACTTGGCATGAGCTGGGGATGGTCAGCAGCGCTGTAGAACTAACTCTGCAACTTCCCATCAGCCCAATGAGAAGAGGAAAAATCAGAGCCTCTCTATGAAATAGGCAGAAACAGCGTGCAGTCCTCCTGGGGTTTGCTTAGCGTGAGGGTTGGTTTGAGACTCAGCTGTCTGAAGTTGAACTTGTCCTGCGTCCTCTCCCCGCGCCCTGTGTTGTTCCTTGCAGACCCTTCTGGTCCTGCAGCAGACGAAGACAAGCTCCTGCGCTCGCCCTGCTGCTTCACTGCAGGTTCAGGGCCTGGGGCAGGGCAGTCAGTCACCGTGGAGCTGCAGGCAGTCCCCACTGTGAAGGCTGAGGCAGTCTCAGATCTGGCATTGCCTACATCTGAGTATTGAACTTTACAACCTCATATTCTTTTCTGCCAATGAATGTTATGTTATCTTAAATGTTTTTAAACACTGAATCAGCAGCCAGTCACACATCAGATACTGCCGTCATCCCTCCCCATGCTGCCTTCTGCTTTGGTTATCAGATTCCCTCCCAGAGCTGTTGAGTAGTTGTCCGCTTTGCATGTGAACCAGGCGGCTTCCTTCCCCATGCTGCATGGGTGGTCAGGCGCTGGAGCAGCGAGGGGACGTGATGTGGTCCTCTACACCCAGGGAACGGTGCATGAACTGGAAACTGGAAGGTGGGAATATTCAATAAGGAAAGATTCTTCTTAAATTTCAGCTATAAACTGTGTAAAATATTTTCTGAGCATGTGCAAAATTAAGATTCTTCAAAATTTTGAAGCTGTTGGCCAAATTTGGGATGTTTTCTTGGAAGCTGGCAAAAGGCACATTGGTGACACAAATATCACCTCCGCCAAACGCCAAGTCCCAGCTCCAAGGCTGGGGGATGCAAGTCCTTTCCAAAGAAGAAACTGTCTGAAATATTTTTGTGACTTTTTTTCTCCATAGCATCAGCCCTTCCTATAGCTGAGTTGCTTCAGCTGACATTGTGATGCCCCTTCTTGCTCTCAAAAAAAATGAATCTGAGGCTGAAAGAGCCTGGAAATTTAAACCACTTCGCTCCAAGTGGTTTAAACTTGACGTACACCGCAATTACAGTAGGATCTTGTAATGAAAGAGTTGGGAAACCATAATGCAGAGGTACTAAGCTTGCTTTATAGTAGAAGAAATCGACTGCTGCCATTTGAGTTGTTTCATACCAGCGTAAAATTGGTGTTCAAGAGCTTTATTTTTAGACCAAATAACCCAGTGTGGACTGGACAACGTGTCCTGCTTTGATTTTTGCTGAATCGGGAGAACGTGTGATATGTTGGCATCGCAGTGTTCAGACCCAGCCCAGCCATCTACGGTTCGTTCGGCTCTCGTCTTGCAATGCGAAATGTCTTTTTGTGAAAAGAATGCAAAGAATGTTGTTACTAATAACGTCTCACCCTTTATGGGTAAGGTTACTCTGCTCCCTTCCAAGATGAATGCAGCTCTCCTTGACCTCCATGAGGATCCTGCTTCTCTGCCTGCTGGTCCAAGGCTGGATCCTGGGCTGGGTGTGGTAGTTCAGCTCCGTCAAAATCCGTACGACTTTGTCACTGTGCATCTAATCAAGTGTTTGTGCTTCCCTTCATTAGAATGGTTGGATTCACACTTGGATGTTCAAGTTTTTATTTCCTGCCTGAACTTTAGTACAAATCAACCAGGAAGGGGCTCTTAAGTTGCTTTGCCTCTCAACAAGCTGGGGTGGAGGGGATGGAGAGATTACTGGTCAACCCTAAAGCTTTGTAACCAGCCGTGTAGCTTCATGTGCGTGTAAACCAGCGACTGCTGCCAGGGAAAGATACAGGAAAGGATTGGTTTTCAAAGGGAGAGTTTTTCTTGTGTGATTCACCCTTCAAATCCCTGTGTTGTAGCAGGGGTTGTCAGGGGAAGCTTCATGGGTGAAGTTACTTTATTTTGATGGCAATGGGCAACGGCAGCTCGAGTGCTGCAGCTGAACCCAAAACAGCAGGGCAAAGAAAGAAGTTAATGGATCCTTGCAGCTACAGACAGGCACCTGACCTGTTTAATGCATCTGAAAAAAGCACAGGGTGTTGAAGTGTTTGGCTTCTATTGGAGGTGGATGTCTGATGAGTCCAGGTCTTTGCAAAGCCTCCTCCTTGCACTCGTGTTCATTGGGCTGCAAAGTGAATCAGTGACTCTGGCACATTGGCTGTGTTCTGGGACACTGCTCGTCCTTTCTCTAGTGACCAACATCTCAGATGCGGTATTTGCTCTATCCCTCTCTGCTCCTGTCTGTGGGCACAGGCTGCTGAGAATTTAATGGTTTATTTGTATTGATTGAGGGAAAACCATGAATTCATTAGAAGTCAGCTTCAATATTAGGTGTCAGACACTACTGTTTTTTAAATTGCTTGCGCCTTGTTGATACAATTCATTATAAATATTTAACAAGGAACAGTAAAACTTTTTTTTTTTTTGTAAAATGTCTTTTAGGTTTTGGGGCTGGTGTTTTTTCTTTAAAGCTTAACAAATGCAGTATGCTTGGGCTAAAATAAATTCAGTAAGATACTGGTAATCTCCTTTTCCAGATTAGACTCCCTCTGCAAATGAATGTGTTGGAAATACTAAAATAGAAAAGATACTTACTAGTGTTTGTGGCACGTCATCACTTGTTTCTGGTTTATGCGTTCTCTTTCATATACAGATATTACAGAAATGCTATGATTTAATTCCTGGTTTGATTTCAAACAACAGGAGTCAGAACAAAAGAAACCTAACAGGTCATTGAATGTGGCTGTTGTGCTGTGTTTAAAAGCTCTTGACTTGGCACTAATAAGGCAGCAGTGGCTTCTGTGTTGTAATGACCATAATAAAGGAAGGGTTTGATACAGCTGTGCTGTGGTTTTGTGTCCTGCTTGCTGTATGTCCTGCAGGACAGGACACTCCGAAGCGATAGGTGCCCTCCTGGCCCCAGACAAATAGACAAACCCCCGAGACAGACAGCTTTCTGTACGTTAATGAGATGTTTGATAGCCCTCCCAGTAGCTGAGTTTTAGTGGTGTTTCAGCCAGAGGTTGCAAAGTGGCATTCAACACTGCAGACACTTCAGAGGAGCTGTGGGAGCTGAACCTCTGGGAGCAGCCGACTTTGGAGAAACCTTGGCCCTCACCTGTCTGCAGGAGTGAGCGCCCCTCGCGACCATCCTGAGAGTCTGACTGGGCAGAATTGTTCTCAGAGGGTTGGGTTTAGGATTTAAAGAGTAATTATTTGTGTCTGTAACAGAGTTTGTTCACCTGCGGTGGTGGCTGTTCTGGAAGTTTGAGGAATTGGTTCTTTTTGTGCTGATCACTCCAGCTTGTGAGGAAACGTGATGAACTGGAAGTCCCGTGGAAATATGCAGGTGGTTGCAGTTAAGTGAATATAAAACCAAACCTGTTGTTGAAAGGCAAGAAAAGACGGACTAACTCATCCTTAAAAAACAGTAAAACAATGATAACCTTTCCTTTCCTCTGGATCACTTTTTTGGTTTTTTTTCCTTGGCTGGAGCTTGAAATTCAAAGCCTTGGCCAGGGAAAGTTTTCCCTAAAGCAGTACCTTCACAGGGCCATTAATCATGTTGAGATTTTGGTAGTTTCTTGCATAAAGATTGATTTGTAAACTTGCTCTGGTGAGCGGTGGCAGTGGGCTTGTGGGCAGACGGGCTGCAGGGACACAGCCTGCAGCGTTGTGTGCTGAGGCCGTGGGGAAATGGGGCAGCTGAAAACCTGGAATTTTCAGTGATACAGCTGCAAAGCATCCATCGGAGACCAGCAAACCTCGTAATGAGAACCTGATCCTGAACTATGGGAGCCTGAAATGTGGCTCTGCCGTCATTAATTGCAGCCCTGTGGCACAAACAAGATCTGCTTTTTGTTTGTGTCTGGTGTTTTTACCCTATTCTTTTGTTACCTTAAATGGGACTTCAGAACTCGTATTGTCTGCTCTTATTCAGTCTTAATTCCTTTGAGTTTAGCTTTATTGGAGGGTTCCCATTATTGATGTGTTGAAGAACATCGTGGACAGAGGTTACCAAAAAAGGGTGGGACTGAGGAGCAGAGTAAATTTAGCACATCCAGATTTTATTCAATTTATGATTCATAAAATGCTCAATATTTCACAGAGTAGCCAACTGACCCTCACTTTGCTTGTGCTGATAGATGTCCTGATGTTTTGCCAAATAGTTTTGGAATTGTATCCTTCAGAAAATGTTATTGCCTATTAAAAGCTTGCATGTGATCTTTCCTCCTTTCTCTTCTCTCTGACCTCAGTTTCTTGACACATCCTGTATTGAAATTCTTTTTCTCCTCTGTCCCTTTGGCAAAAGGATTCCATCTCCTGCACACCGTCTGTTGGGTTCTAGTAGATGTAAAAATTGACATTTTTTGCATGCAGCACCATCCTCAGAGTGACATCTGTCTGTCTGCAGCATCTTTGTTTCTGCATCTGGACAATTTGATGCCTTTATGTGTGGGTATTTGTAGAAGCTTCAGCTCCTTCACCAAAAATTGTTTCATTGTTAAAGTTTTATTTGAAATCTTGTTATGAAATGTTCCTTTTTGTTTGTTTTTTTTTTTTGCCCATCCAGCTGTTGATGTTGTAAACGGCACATTTGCAGGGATGTTGGTGTCTGCAGCATGGGATGCTGTTGGCTCTTTAGTAGTTTTCCTGTTTGTGGACCAGAGAAGGTTTCAGAGGGAGAAGACCAGCTGGAGGGAGAGCACTGTCAGCAATGCCCTGCTGGGATTTTGATTGCACTAAACTCTGTTAATAAAATTCAGGATCTGTGTATCAGCACAGAGTAGCTTGGAAATGTCATGCAAACACTTTGCAGGGAGGACTGAGGGTCTGTGAAATGCAACTTAAGAACTCTCATTGTTTTTTAAACCTTTTCATTTCAGAACTCCAAAAAGTTCCTGGCATTACTGGCGAGGTTTTAACAACAAAGGTTTAGGAGTCTTTGTTGGTAAATGTTAGAGGTAATACTTTTAATCATGACTAAGCCAAGTCTATCAAAATAACCTTTACTGCTGGGTTTAAAATGGTGGGTGGGGTTGCAGCAAACACTGCGGGTTGGAGGATGCGTGTAGTTCCCAAACTGGCGTTGTGTGTGTGTGCATTCTTTATGTAACTCATCTTCTGTGGGCATCATCTTTCTTTCAGAAATGTTGAAACGCAATACCTTTTTATTAGTTACCCTGTCAACTGAAAAAACATGCTTGGTTTTTGGTTTATTGCGTTTTTTCTCCAGATGTATTTTGCATGTTCAATAGAATGCTGTCAGTAGCCACTTTCTGTCCGGTTTGAATCATTTCTTACTCTAAAACTACTGGAATCAAAAGCTTCAACTTGCTTTTTAAAGACATGGAGATATACACATGTATATGTAGCTTTTTGGATCAAGAGTTGATATTTTTAACAGTAAATTTTAAAAGCTCAAGTTGCATTCTTTTTCAGGCTCTAATTTAGTAGGGTTTTGGTTTATAGAGAAACTAGTTCCAGAATGCCAAGGTAGGCTGTGTTTGTCAGCACCATCCATCTTTTCCCATGGCAGCTGGATTGGGGTCTTTTTCACGTGCAGGCCATTCAGTGCTATCATGTCATTAAGGAACGCAGATTCGGACCCAACCAAGTACACCTCAGTCATCTTCATTGCAGTCTGGTTGCAGTTTTTTTCCCAGGTAGCCCCTTTCCTTTCTATTTTGGAGTGGAATTTAAAAATAGCTCCTGTGAAACCTTGGTTGGTCCCCTCTCTGAATGCAAGAGCTGAGTTGCAATCCTATGCATGAAACAAGAAATGAATTTATCATTACTTGTGTGATTGTGTTTCAACTTCAGAAATGGAGAATAACAATCTCAAGTTCTGTTTGAGCGAAGCATCCTTAAACTGTTGATTACTTTCATTAGGCATCAGAAAAGAGTAGATCTGCTATATTTAAGAGCCAATGTTCAGAAGCAGGCAGGGAAGCATCACAGAAACCATTTAAAATCTGAACCAGCAGCCAGCCTGTGTGTTCTTCAGGGTAAATTTATCCTAGTTAAGAGCCTCCCTGGAACCCACTGGGTTGTTTTGAGACGCATCCATAAAGCTGCAAGTTGCTGTAATGAATTGCATGGTAATAATGCACTGCAGGTCCCAGCCGGGACCAGTGTGTTTGATTCCTATCTGTCAAACAGAGTGAATGCTTGATAACAGGCACAGAGAGAGGAATCTTTCCTAGCAGGAGAACGTTTTCATACATGCTGGTTTTGCAGGTGGTGGGAGCATTCCCAAAATGCAGCGTGAAATATCCTTGAGCTCTAACACTCCTCAGGGCGGTGGGTGGAGAGGAGGGGCTGAGGTAGCTCACCTGCAGCGGAGCCAGCGATGCACTGACCATGCAGCTGACTCCGACGAGCAGCTCCTGACACATTCTGTTTGCATGGGTGAGTCACAGCACTGGTAATAAAGAATCCTGTGTGTCATTGAGGATGGAAATTCTAGATATGTTTCATAAAGGCAGAAAAGATAATTAGACAGGTTTAAGCATGCGTGGGTTTTGTACATATTGTGTATGGAGAAAATAATCCTCCCGTCTCCTAAAAAAACTGTCAATTCCAAATATTAAGCACACAAACACCAACCCCGTTTTGAGAATATGCATTAACTGTCATTTATCAGTGCTCTTCTGTCACTGTGACTGCAGTCACAGCCAAGAGTGCTTGTGCCTGGCCCGGGGCTGCTGTTTCTGTGCCCCTTTGATCGCGAATCTCTCTCTGCCTGAACCAGGTTCTCTGCAGGGGTGTTTGCTCAGTTTTATTACTGAATGCGTCTCTGCTCACACGGTTTCTTATGAACAGCCCTGGGTGGGATCCAGCACTGCAGTTTCTGTTTGCAGTGAATTCTTTGTCAAGTGCTTTGCCGTTTGTGGAGTCAGGGAAGCAGGACCAACACACCAAGCAGGGTTTGTCTCAGCTGCAATGTTGGATCTACTGGGGCGCTGGTTTCAGTTTTTTCAAAACTGTCCTTTCAGCAGCGTTTTCTACAACAGAACTAATGGCCTTGCACCAAACATCAGTGCTGTTTGATCTGTCAGTTTGCAAATGCTCGTATTCAGCATGCGGCAGAAATTCCTGGCGTTGAAAAGCACTGGCAGCTTCCAATGTGCTGTTCACTAAAGACAACAATCGGCTTAATATGTCATGGAAGTAGCTTTAAACATCTTACACTGTAACCAGGAATGTCTATGTTTTGTCAGTTAAGATCACTGTGAAGGAGCTGGGAGGCAGAAAACACTACATGGAAATTGCTGCTCAGTTTGTGGAAAAGAAACACAGAATCCCCCAACCACAGTTTATCAATTGACTTCAGTTCTGGCTCTTTTTCTGCTCGTTGAGAGGAGTGAACAAACTAAGGAACTATTCCACTGACTTTTTCTTTTCTTAAAGATGGTCTCTGCAGAGTTCAAGTGCAGATATCCAGGTGTTCAGGGCTGTCCCTCTTGTCACTCTCCTCTCCCTCTGAGGCTCTGCACCTTTCCTTGAGCATCTTCTGACAGCAGGGAGGGCTTTGGGTGCATGGGTGTCAGAGCTGGGCGCTGGCTGGTGACCGAGGGTGGCATGGAGTACAGGTTCTTTCCTGCCTGGAAGGTTTTAATTTCTGGAATCTGCTGAAGTTGTTGCTGCTCTGGATAAAGGATCACATAAGATTAATGAGTAAGGAGTTAAAAAGCACTGGAACCCACAGTTTTACCGCATCGTGGGTCCAGCATTGCTGTTTTCTTCTGAGCTACCTGGAGCTGTTTGTGATAAAACTTGCAGCTCAAGTACCTATGCTGTACATTTTGTGTCTCATTAGTGATGAAGGCATTTGGGTTGGGGTGGCAGTGGGCACTAATCTGCAGGAATGAGGAGGTGCCTCTGCCTCTGGAGAGGGGAGGGTGTGCCGCTCACTTGGGCCCTTCACCATTCCAGAAAAGGAACAGCTGTGGATCTGTGCCTTTGTTTTTTTCATCTGTTGCTAGCCAGGAATTTGTGAACATCCTTCTCAGATGTGGATCTTGCTGAGGTTATGCATGCCTTTGTCGTCTCCCAGGCTGAAGCACTGCGATCCATGCTTGGAGCAAATGTTCACGAGCCTCCAGAGCCTTTCCCTGGTGTGAAGAAGGTGGTGGTGCACGTCCTGAGGGGTTCAATCAGCGTGGGCTTGGCTTTTTCAGACAGCTTTGAGGGCTTTAACTCTGTAATGCATCTGCTGAAGGATGCAGGTGTGTTGTATCTGAAAATCAGACCTTGGGAGCACACTGAGCCCGCATTTATTGCTCTCCTCTGGCTACCTAACTTGTTCCAGATGCCGTTGCAGGCAATAGCAGACAATAGAGGAAAGCGCTGCTCTAGGCAGTGGCACAATAATGAAGGAAAAATGTTCCACCCCTTGGCCCAGAAGTCCTATTAATTACAGGAGGACGCTGTGTACTGTGTAATCTTGTATTGCATCTCATCACAACAGATGTGAGCTGTAGGTTGAGTTGTCTACCACGAGGAGGCAAGCATGTGCCCACCTCTTGGATGGGCGGAGGAGGCGGGGAGTGTTCATGCCCTTGGGTGGATGAAGGAAGATGTTTCTAGCACGGAAACACCCCATGCCTACGGCATCCAGGCCTGCTGAGGAGCTGCTGTCTGTAAAGGCTTCAGAAGCCGTTTGCTAAAAGCAGAAATCACTGGGAGCACTGTCCCACGGAGAAGCGAGGGCCTTTCCTTCGCAGTGCATTCCTAGAGAGTTTCCCTATTTTGAAAAGATCAAAGAGCCTTGTGTTGTGATGAACCTGAACCTGTCTGTTCTCATGGACAAAGCAGAGCATATCCTGCCAGGGACTAAGCCAACCTCTCAGTTGCTGTTCCTCAGCCCTGCATGCCAGACTCCTGAGAAGAACGGAGCTGGAGGCTCAGGCAGTTGCTTTTCTAAATTTCTGGAGCTCTGCTCCGCTCCCCAGTGCTGATCAATTGTAGCAGCAGCAGGTTGTGTGTCAGGACAACTTACAAAGTGCGAAATGAAGAGTGTTGGGAACTGCTTCACAGGGATGAGGTAAAAATTGGCCTTAAGGAGATGCAGGGCGTTAGGAACCGAGCCTGGCTTTGGGTTGACTTTTCTATGTTTTTTAATATTATAACACGGGGTGGAGAGTGAAACAGTAATGAACTTATCCAGAGGAGTTCACAGAGTTGTGAGGGTAAGTCCTCAGCATGGTGGTTGCCTCATTCTCCAGGCAGAAATGGGATATTTAAAGCACGAGCAATGTTTATTCATTCCTCTAAGAAGAAACACTGAAGAATACTTACACATGTCTGTTCTCTAGGTGTATTGAGTACCAAGAACAAGATGCATCTCTCAGTGGCATTTAGGAACAGGGGAGTTCCAGTGTGCTGCAGTTCCTTGTTGTTTGTGGTCATTGGGGTTCACAACATGGTGGTCTCATGCTTGCATCACTGCACCTCAGCGTTCTTTGTTGTCAATCTGGATGAGGAGATTGAGTCCATCATTAGCAAGTTCGCAGATGATACCGAGCAGGGAGGAAGTGTTGATCTGCTGAAGGGTAGGAGGGCCCTGCAGAGGGACCTTCACAGACTGGAGAGATGGGCTGA
This sequence comes from Dromococcyx pavoninus, assembly GCA_033558185.1. Lineage (NCBI taxonomy): Eukaryota > Metazoa > Chordata > Aves > Cuculiformes > Neomorphidae > Dromococcyx > Dromococcyx pavoninus. Next base: position 264,136 of record JAUMJL010000302.1, read on the forward strand.
TTCCAATGGAATGAAGTTTAACAAGTCCAAGTGCCGGGTTCTACACTCCAGACACAACAACCCATGCAGAGCTATAGGCTGGGGACAGAATGGCTGGAGAGTAGTCAAATGGAAACAAACTTGGGAGTGCTGGTAGACAGAAAACTCAACACGAGCCAGCAGGGTGCCCAAGTAGCCAAGAAGGCCAATGGTATTCTGTCCTGCGTCAGGAATGGTGTGGCCAGCAGGACTACAGAAGTTATCATCCCCCTTATACTCAGCACTGGTTAGGCCACACCTTGTCCAGTTTTGGGCCCCTGAGCTTAAGAGAGATGATGAGATGCTGGAGGGTGTCCAGAAGAGAGCAACGAAGATGGCGAAGGGGCTGAAGCTTGAGCCCTGTGAAGAGTGACTGAAGGAACTGGGGTTGTTTAGTCTGGAGAAGTGGAGGCTCAGGGGAGACCTTATTGCTCTCTATAACTACCTAAAAGGAGGTTGTAGTCAGACAGGGGTTGGTCTCTTCTCTCAGGCGACCAGTGACAGAACAAGACATGGTCTCAAGCTTCATCAGGGAAGGTTTAGGTTTGATATTAGGAAAAAAAGTTTCACTGAAAGGGTGATTGGCCATTGGAATGAGCTGCCCAGGGAGGTGGTGGAGTCCTCCAGGAGCCCTGGAGGTTTTTAAAAACAGATTGGATGAGGCGCTTAGTGCCATGGTTTAAACAATGAGTAGGTATTAGTGTTGAGTCATAGGTTGGACTAGATGATCTCAGAGGTCTTTTCCGACCTTGTGATACTGTGAACGTCTGATGTGCCTCTGGTGCCAGGACGGGGCACTACAGGCTATCCACAGCCTGTTTCGGATGTACAGTTTCCTACTCCACCTTTGCAATCCAGAACGTTTCCTGAGTCTTGATATATGAACTAACACATCTTGCCGTAAAAGTTTTATATGGGAATTCCTGGAGCAATGGGTCCAAAAGCTGTGGCGTGCTGCACAATTAATGATACAAGTTTGGCTTTGCATTTATGTTGGATTGTGAAAGGAAGAGTAAAATTCCTTTTCTTAACATGATATATTTAAAATGAAGCATTTTTTATGCCTGGATTTGATAAGGCTACTTACCAGCCTAGACATGTTTGCACACAGCAGTATCTTCTCATTTAAATTCAATCACAGTCACAAAACGAGCCTGGCTTAGACGAGCTGAAGATATAAACTTCATTTTCATCTCGTTAGGCCACCTGGAAGCAGCAATCAGTGAGTAGTCCTGACGTCAATGGTCTCTCTACTTCATTAAAATGTTAATTTCATGGCTTTAACTCCCTTTGTAAAACGTGCTGCTGCAGGACACTATGCAGATTTATTCTGAAGTAGGCGAATCTGCATGCCATATTCCTTTTTTAGTGCCTCAGCTTCCTTTGGGTTTTTATTTTTAGCCATTCCTATTTTTATAAACTGCTGTGCAAAGATGATCACCATAGCAACCAAAAAGTAAATATTTTCTTAAAAGAGCCCTTTGAGAATGTATACTTAGGAATGAGGAATTCAGGGCAGCATGCAGTTAGTGGTGTTTCACTCTGCCGTTCCCTTTGTCAGTGTTCAAAACCAAGGCAGATATTGTTCCTTTGGCGGACAATTTCAGATGGGAGATCATGAAGGGAAAGTGTCACGTGCAGTGAATCGGGAGCAGCTCCACGGATCAGCTATAGCATCTCTGTTTTCAGTTGAGGTCCTGCTGATGTGGGAGAAAATGATGGACTTGCCATCGGTCTCAGGACCCTCCTTTGACAATCATAGAATCGTTTGGCTGGAAAAGACTTTTGAGATCATCAGGTCCAGCTGTACCAATGTGTATTCCTCATCATTCAGTCATCTTCATCACACTCGAGGGGATGCATTTCTGGGTTTATTGCATGCTCATGCGTCACAGAGCGCGCCCGGCCCCGGCAGCAGCAGTCTGTCTCCAGCCCAGGCAGACACAGGGAGGCAGTTGCTCATCTTCTCGCTTCCCCTTGTGCCTATTCCATTCTTTGTCTGAGTGCTGTTGTCTATTTTCTAAGTGCTGTATAAACTCTGATTGCGTTTAGTGTGCCTGTGCTGTCAGCCAGTGGATGCTACGTGTCCTTCCCTGGGAGGTGGTGAAACCCCAGTGCAGGTCTGGGTGGGCTCTGGCTCAGAACGCTGTGGTGGCTCCAAGGGACGCTTGGGTCAGGCTGCTGACCTTACCCTGCGATGGGTCCTCCCAGCCTGTCCTTGCAGACAGTGTCATTTTGGGCTCCATGCAAATCCCTCCTGTTGTACCGAGGCCTCCCTGGGAAGGACCCAGGGTAGTGTAGGCACCCAGCCTGATGTTAGCATGGCTGGAGGTGACAAACATTGCGAAGTCCCAGGCCAGCAAATAAAAGAGGGTTCTTTTTCCTAAGCACTGGACACAGGTGAATTTCTTTCCTCTGGGAACCCCAGTGGCGTTTTCCTGCAGCGAGCCCCAGGATGTTCTGGGAAGTAATTAGGAAGAGGTAGTTAATTTGGCCTCGTGCCTGCCCTGTCGAAAAACAGTGCAGGTGTAGGTACGCCAGTCTGCTACCATGTGCATCTCTGCCGGTTCTCCTGACTGTGTGGCTCAGGGAGTCAAATAGAGATGTACCCTGTAATTGTAACTGAGAAGGAACTGAAATAGCTTTCAAGTTTTCAGTACAGTAAAGCTGGACAGCCTTCCAGGCCTCCATCAGCTTCCTGTGTCAGGTTGGGTAAGATAAGACATGACTGACTCTAAAACCACACTGGTACCTATTCTGTCACTCGTGTCAAAAGGAGAAGGGAGTGTCAAGGGAGAAGGGTTTTGAAAGTCAGTGAAGACACATGGACAGTAACCAGTTAATTTCCATCCTGGGGCTCTTGCCTACGAGGTGATTTCATCACAGGCAGTGCCGTAAGTCAATGTACCAGTCAGTTTTAAAATGCCAGCGCGTGCCAGGGCTTTACTCCATGGATAGAATTATTCATTCACGTCTGAGTTGGTGAGAGGGGAGCAATACTGTGATGGCTCCACACATCACAGGCTGATCTAGAAAAATACTACTTTTTATAACCTCTCTGGGGCGTTTACTGTTACTGCAGCAGCATGTTCGCTCTTCTGACATCGCATTTCCATTTGACGTACAATACATCTTAAGAACTCATCCAAGCCTTGGTCACTTTGGTGTGCAATCCACTTAAACAGGAGTTACTTGCAGGTGTTTGAACAGAAGTTGCTGGTTTGCAGAATGGATTTTGTTGTCAACTTTGACATTTGAAAGGCCATTTCTGCAAGAGAGCAGCGTAGTTAAAGTTGCTGTCGTGAATGAACTTATGACTGTAGGTCGACATGGCTTTGGGAGAATAAAAATAGGAGATCATACTTTTTGGTTTGCATTTCTTTTGCCTCAGTCACTAATTATGTGTAGTTCCAGAGATGTTCATGCTATAATTGCTTATTGTTTGGATTGTTTACTTGTTTTAATACTCTCAGAGAAAAGACAGATGGAGGAGTTGGTGGGAGTTGGTTTATGTTACCACTGCACAGCAGAGAGCACACTGAGAGAAGCGGAGCGATGGACTTTGGGTTTCTGCATCCATCATGTTTTCCACGTTCAGAAAGTATAGCAGAGCTGCTCAAGTTCCCCTTGGCTTGTGTTTGCCCATAGAGAAAAAGGTTTTTACCAGAACTACCTCTTAGAACTAAACTGTCTTTGAACTCAGCAAATCTACTCTGGATTTTTCATCACCCTGTCATTTATTTGTGAAAGACGAACTGACAGCTCATCATTCGCAGCTCTTGAGAAGGCTTTCACTGTTCCTCAGATGAGAGGTTATGCTGTCCACATAAACTCAGACTGTCTCACTGCTGCTGTTGACGTGCCACATGAGCCAGTGGCAACTTCTTTGTTCCCATTTCTAAGGACAACATTTTTCCTTCCTGCTGGGATGGAAAAAGGAGGCATCCAGTTGCTCCTGGCTGATGAAGATGTACCACAGTAAAGCCTTCCTGCAGGCAGTTCAGAGCTTTTCACTAAACCTGGGCCAGGTTTCTTCCCTGACTCTTGTTCTTCCAGAGCAGATGTGCTGATGGTCAGGAGGGCTCCTGTCCGTTCCCTCCCGGCTGAAGCTGAGCACCACTGTCTGTGGCCAGCCCTGGGGAGCCACACGCAGGGGCGTTGTTCAGGACCTCTGGAGGGAGGGTGTTTCCAAACCCAAGTGTGTTGACACAGCAAAGTGTAGCTATGGAAAACAGAGCCCAAAAGGATTTTCTGCTGTGACAAATCATTTCTCCCCTTAATTAAACATTGTCCACTCCACGCGCTGAGTGAAATTTAAGAGGCTTCATTTTTCCTGAGTTAAAATATTTAAGGAAAACAATTGTGTGCTGACAACAATGGACTTTTTAACTTGATGGCCATTTTTTTCTATGATTCCTATGAAATAAATAGAGTTCCCCAAGTGAATTTTATTCACTGATGTTTGGTTATGTGCATATTTATATTTGTGTTAAACACGTTAGTAGTGACTGCTCTGAGAGCTTTCTAGCACGCAATACCAACAGAGTTACATGTTATGCCAGTGTTTGGAGATGGAAGTTCATAGCAGGTACTTTCAGGAAACCGGGTTTGGACTTCTGTTCTGAGATGTCTGCGCAACAAGGATTTACAGCGTTTCCTCATCTCCAATTTCAGCTGCCAGCGTGGAATTGCTTCCAATCTGTGTGAAAACCCAACAGACCATGCCTTCGGTGTGAAGGTACCTTGCACGGGTTCCGAGTCTAAACCTAGTCTCATTTGCCTTGCGCAGAAGTGGCCCATTTGGCTCGGCATTGGGCCATTGTGCACGGGGATAAGCGGTCTCTCTCAGCGTTGTTCTTGCAGTATTGAGACCAGATCTGAAGGTGAACTGATGGCCCATACCTGATTCTTTTGCTGTCCTTGAGGTAGGGATTCAGTTTTTACTTCTCAGGCTGGCAGCATCCCACATGTGGACTACAAGGTGGGTGCCGAGAACTCAGCTCCCATCTGGGCCCAGGAGTAACTGTTCTGGCACTCTCCACAGTCTTTGCTCATTGTCATTTGAAGGATTGACTTCAGCATCATTTTTCTAAGAATCCCCATGAAGAGCAGTAGTTGGAACAAAACCATTCACAAATCATTTTGTTTCCAGAGACAGATGTCTCTGCTGCTGTGCGTTTAAAATGCCTGCAGTCCCTCGTTTGTCTGCAGGACCATGGTGCAGTGTTTCCACACAGGGTCTGGAGCATCCCTTTTTAGTTTCCATGGCACTGTCATGACAGTTTCTGTTGGTACAGCCATTTTCTCATCACCAATGCAACATAACTCAGCTGGAGCTCAGGGCATTGATCGGAATTCCACTGCTCCTGGACCTCCCCATGCCTGTTTTCTGCAGGGCCCATAAGGTGGAGGAGCAGCTTCTTTCCAGGTTTGTTTCTCCTAGCACTTACCAGTGAAGGGAGGGAAACACAGCAGGTTGGAACAAAGGTGATTGTGTTGATGCTGTAAAAGTGTGATGCAGGATAAACAATGCTTGTCCCTCCGCTTGGTCTGGATGAGCGAGGGGGCAGCAGCTCGCCCTCCTCTCTCTGGGGAAACCACCCTGGTGACATCAGCAAATTGCTGGTTTATATAGGGAAAGAAAACTAGAAGACGTGCAGTAACGTGCTGTGGGGCCGTGCCTGCTTGAAGAAATGGGTCATGATAGAGAGTGGTCAGGCCCCGACAGGCGGCAGGTGGGAAGGGCTCGTGCTGGCTGCTCTCCTTCCATAGCGGCCGGAAGGGCACGTGTGTTGTGTGAAGTTCCTCTGGGTGAGGAGGATCCAGACTGTCAGACTCTTCAGCTTTATGGCTCCTTTCCACCGGAGCAGCTCCCTCCCCCAAGTAGCTGCAGCAGGGTTTGGGTCTGATTCCACCTCGTTAGGGAGGGAAAGATCCGTGTAATCATTATCCTTGTTAGAAATGTTAAGCGCAGCCTGTGGAGGGATGGCAGTGCTTTATCTGACAACACGTCACTGTCTTTCATCAGCTAATTATAATCATCTTGGAAATTCCAGGCTGTCTGGTTTTCCCTCTCCCTTTTTATACTGTTGTGTTTTGTTTAACTTTTCCTAATGAGCCCAGTGAAAAGCAATTGTTCTAAATAAATCATGTGTGCTACAAAGCAGTATATCACAATTAGGTTCCCATTATACTTTAATTAGGCATTCCATTATTAAACTGATGTCTTTGGCTTCTTCAGGTCTCAGACTAATCCTGAAACAAATTCCTCTTTGTGGATAAATATTAGTCAGTCGTAATTAGTCAGTATTCATTGGAGTTGCGGCTTTTCATTAAATCCCTTTCTGATTAAGATGGCTCCCCAAGCACTGGGGCTGATTAAATTTAACAAGATTTGTCCACTTGTGTGTATCATGGTCTTGTGGAAACTGTTGTAGCACCAGGGGACTGGGAACAATGAGTTCCTTCCTCGGCGCAAGCAGTATTGGCTCTCAGTGTCTCTTCTGTGCTCTCTCGTACCCAGGGTCTCTGGGGTTTGCTGGTCGGTCAGCAGAGGAGAGACCCATGTAAACTGAGTTAGCAGTGTTGAGTTGGATATCAAAGGGCTTGGTTGCATATCAGGGGTTCCAGTAAAGAACGGAACTCTGAAGGATGTTAGAGGCTCTCCTGTATTGACTGAGTCAGGGCTGGAGCTCTGCTGTTTGATTGAGGCCCCAGTGCTGCTCTGCCCAAGCCTGAGTGGGATGCGCAGATACCTCAGCTGAGAATTCTGATAATAAAACAGGCCTTCCTTACAGAACAGCAGATTACGGAATGTTTTCATAGCAAGGTCCTCGTCCTGGATTTAGAACCAGGTGGAGCAAACACATGATGTGGCTTTAGTGTATATATCCATATCTATGTCTGGACCTCACAGCACTCTATGTGCTGAACTCGTGCCTGTGCTGCATTCCTCTTGTTCCGCACACAGAAAAGAAAACAAACTGCTGTTACCAAGAATGGCAACAGCACAAATCAGCGAGGCATGAAACACGAGGGATAGGCTTGGGACATCTGCAGAACCACTGCATCCCAGCGTCTGAGGTGGCTGGAACAGGTGTTTGCTCAACATCCAGTTCATGCTCTGTTTCTGGTGCAGGGTACATTTTCATCTGGTGTTTTGGTTTGGCACAGGCCATGTTTGTAATATAGGGTCTCTAAGAAGTTTGAATGCCTTTCCAGTTTCCTCTCAGGTATCCCAAATAACACAACACTGTGTGCATCACCCAGCCTGTCTCATGTGTTGGGAGGAATCCAGGTTCATCACAAGTTCCAGACTGCATTTCCTGGGCTGTGGCAGCTGCAGGACAGTGAGCGATGCCCAGGGGGTTTGAGAGGGCTGGGCTGCAGACCCGCGCTGAGTCCCTGCGCAGCTGAATGGGACTCTCTAGTAGTGATGGGAGCAGGCAGCGAAGGGTGCCAAGTAAACGTGAGGGTGCTGTCTGTAGCCATTAAAAGGAAGCAAAATAGAGTAACTCTATATCTGAATTACAGAAAAGAATGGCTGTCATGCGCTGGGAGCCAAGAATGAAATCCCTTTACTGGGTGTTGCTCGTTTGCCTCTTGCTCCTGTGGCAATACCACGGTGGGTGGCATTCTGTGGTTCCCAGTGCCTTCCTCCGTTGGCACGGGCTGAAGGCTGGTGGGAAGAGCAGAGTCGTGGCATTTCGGAAGAGGTAAGGTGCACTTGGAGCAGCTGGTTACTGAGCCACAATTGTCACAACAACCTCCTTTTCAATAGCTGTGGTGAATCACTTTTCCCTACACCTCACACCTTTGCAGAGACTTCATGAAAGACAGGACTGCAAACGAGCTCCGGTGTCACCCTGCAGATCACCTGGGGCCTGATGTCACTCTGCCCAAGGCAGTCTGAAAATGATTAAAAATTATGAGAGAGCAATGAGAAGATTCCTACCCTGCATCCTGGCAAATCATAGGACTACTGAAAAAAAAGATAGATATATTAGGGAAAAGTGTAAGCGATGGTTGTGGGATGATTGGGAGGAGGTAAATAACGTCTGATGACAGAAGTGGGGATTGGGAAGGGCAGCACCTTTAATGCTGGGATTTTAACTGATTTTAACTGCTTCTCCTTAGAGCTTTAAAAGCATGGCACTTTTCCTTCCCCAACATTCCAGGTTTTAAGCCAGCTGCCTTGTTTACCTGGCAGTGACACCCTGCAGTGCTGAGCATCCTTGGTAGGGCAGCTGTGTATGAGAGCTGTTCCAGAGTGATTCACTTCACTGTTAGCTCGGCAAGGGCTGGTCGGAAACAATGGTGGAGGCTGTGGATGCAGCAGCCGGATGCTGACAGAACTGGACTGCCTTGGACAGAGATGTGTTTCCTCATGTAGAGATGAGTGTTTTATTCCCTCTGCATTGGAGGGAGGGTGTTCACGCAGGCAGAGAGCAGAGAAATGCATGGGGAAGGTTACTTTGTTCTCAGAGCCCACCAGTACCGGTGGGGTGAGGGGAGCAGTCACTGCCTTAACGGAACTGGAATAAGCATGAGCTGCTCACGCACACTGTGTGTGCACGTGTGATTTAGTTCAAGGATACTTGTTGTCCTATTTTGTTTAACAGTCATGGTGCTTGGCTTTCCAGAAATACTTGAATGCCTGGTTTACCTTTCTTTGTAATTCTTTTTTAAAAATTGGCCATTTCCAAATTTGCTTACATTTCCCTGTCTATAAAGACATCGTGACAAGGTGGTGTGCATGCGATGCTTTTTAAAAGGATTTCACTGCAGTGTAGTAAATTTTCTTTGTTTCAAGCATAATTGTGATTTTTGTCTGAATCTGCTGGCTGCTTGCCAGGAAATCTATGTTAGAGCTCAGTAGAGTGGGCGAGCCACGCATCACTGCCTGCTGTAGGAAACATATCACTCCTGTAAGCCTAGAAACAGCGTGTTTTCCCCTTCCTAACACATAACACAGCTATAAAACCCAAATCCCATAGGTGTATATGAAGCAGACACATAGTATGGGAGGCTGGGAGTGAACAGATATGCAGGCAGGGAATAAACAGTACGTTTTTTTTATCTGGATCTGATAAATACACTTTGGGAATGTAAAGAGTGGTGAGTCAGTTATGCCTGGTCATCCTGAGTGACTGAAAATAACTTGTTATTCCAACCCTTTTGTCCCTTCGCACCCCCCTCTCCGCATATTTTTGTATTTTATTTACAGTCCAGCCAACTTTTGCTTTGCAGTTTGTAAATTAACCCTTCAGAGCCGGGGCGGGAGGATCAAAGGGCAGCAGCCCCAGGCAAGATGGTGATGGAACCACTGTGTTGGTGCATTCCCCTTCGTGGTGGCCTGGTCCCCCCTGCCCTGCACCCCCTTCCCTTGTCTGCTCAGAGATTTGTCTTTTAAATGAGTAATAATTAAATGAGGTATTTACAGAGATTTCAAAGTCAAAGTGAATTGCCCCCCTTCCCCACATTACACATATATGTTTACACATTAATGAGATGTGGCATCAGGCTGAAAAACTGCAGGATTTAAGTATACTTAAAGAAAGAATTAAGTCCACATAATGATTTCTGATAGCTCTGAGGATGTCCTTATATCTCTTGATCTTCGTACTGGCCAGGCTGGAGTGGATCGCAGTGGTCCTCTACTCCTAGACGGAGCACATGGAGCAGAAGGCAGCCATGCTGTCCCTTCCCCAGGCTCCCGCCCTCAAGAACAAGAGTTTCCTTAACTCCCTCGTGTCAGCAGGTGGAAGGTCTCCCTCTCTCCTGGTATCACATCGGTGGGAAATTGGATAGCTCTGAAAGAACTGGTGTGCGGAATCACTCTGCTGTGTTAATAAAGGCCAGCAGTGTCATTCTGCCTTTTTTTTGTTTGCTTATTTGATTGCAACACTTTTTCTCAAGAAAAGTGTCCAATAACTGCTGAGTTGCGAGTGATTTAGATTAACCCCAGGTGACACCACTGCTTTAAGGAGGGCTGCCTGAAGTTTTTAATCTCCACAGGGAGGATACTTCCCAAGAGGGGCTGTAAATCCTTGAGGCTTCTGTGCTCTCAAACAAAAATGCTTGACAGCTCGGAGCCGAGGCAGCGGTATTTCTCAGTCAGCAGTTCTAGGTGGCTTTTGTTTTAATATCCAGAAGTGTGTTGTTGTTTCAGAGCTGAGGTGCTGTACTCTGGTGCTGTGAAACAGCTGGTCCTGCTCTGCTTGCTTCCATACCTGTTCTGATGGTATTGCTGATCAGTTTATTTACAGAAGTGCCAAGCCTCCTCTTGCTGGTTTTCCCAAGGAACCGTGTGTAGAGTTGAAGGGATCAAGGGGCATAAGGGGAGCCTCAGCCAGCACTACTTGGAAGCCTGGAGGTGTTCGAAGCATCTGGAAGTGTGTGGTGAGAGAACAGTTATAGCTGTATTGTGGTGGAAAGTGGAATGGACAAGGGTTGGTCCCTCTTCACAGAACAGCTTGTTTTAAGGTGATCATGAGTATTTTGTTGTGAGAGATCTCTGCCTCAACAGCTCCCTTACTCGCTGCTCTGGGATGGGCTGTGGTTGAGAATAGCATCTCCTCTGCTGAATCAGTGCAGGGAAGAGACCATATAAACCTTGTGTGATTTATAGTGTCGGTGGTAACTAAAAGGGGACAAATTACAGCTGCTGAGATCCTCACTAAGGGTGGAAGTGGGTAACAGCCACCACTGTTAGTGCCGGGGAGACTCAGCTGCCCTTTCACCTTCCAGGTTTCCCAGAGTCTGAGCAGTTCATTGCCCGGATTTGCCTGGCACCCACCCTCATTTCTGGCTCAGTGATGGTCACTTTGGCTTTAAGAGCTTCTGTTCTGAATCATCATCTTGGCCCTGAAAACACTGCTTAAATAGATTGTTCTGTCTCACAGTGAGCTTGCTCAGCATCGCTCGGTCCCATGTAGGAGCGAGAACGTGTCCTTCTCCTGGGAGTCACAGCAGAGGAACGAGCGGTGGCAGAGGAGAGGGATCTGTCCAACCCATTTGTCTGGGACCGTGCTGCAGGGCTGAGCATCACCTGGGGCACTTCTCACCCTTCACAGCTGCCTTGCACCTCTCTCAGCAAATGGGTTTGAAAGAAGCTTAAGATAGTTTAATTCTGCCTTGTATATTCAGGCTGGGTTTTCCCCCTGGAGTCAAAATCCTGTCCCAACATTGTACTGTTGAACACACTCGATTAGAAGTAATTTTCAGTTTACCTGCAATGTCTTTATTTCGAGCCTAATAGGATGCTCTTTTTGGTAACATTTTATAACATATGCTGAGGTAAAAGACTGGTTTGCCCATGTGCAAAGGAGCAGGCAGGGAGAACCCCAAATCCCAGATGGAGAAAGAGTCCCTGCCTTGGTCCCTGCGAGGCTGTCACTGGGAGCTGTTGTCCCCTGGGCTGAGGTGGCACCTGTCACTGTGAGACAGAGGGAGAGGCTCCTGTGTGTCACCTTAGGGAGGGGGTTGCTGGCTTGCAGGGCTCCGGGACTCATTACCAGATGCCAAAGAGGAACAGTTTTTTGGTTGTACAAGATCTATTATGGGATATTTAGGGGAGGAACCAGAAGTGGAGGAAGAGCTGGTTTGGGGTGGTTTTGGAGGAACAAGTTTGGGAAAGCAGAGGAATGAATAGAAGGTAGAAAGGACTGGTCCCATGTAACTGGGGCTGGTCAGGACACTCCTGTCCATGCCTGGTGCCTGCTCAGCCTAGTCTGCCCCAACTGCTTATTAACCCCTATCGCCAACTATTTCCCTGGATGAGGAGACTCTAGCTGGACACGTGGGGGTCCCAGTGCCACTGGGGAGAGCAGGGGCTGTGTCTGTCGTGTGGGTGCCTGTGTCAGTGTGTGATCCCCAGCGGCTCGGCTCCTGGGGGATCAGCAGTGCACGTGTGTGTGCCAGGGCTCTGTACCAGCCACGGGGCAGGGTCTGTGCCACAGGGCTGGGGTGTGCAGGTGCCAGCACCAGGGAGGACAAGGAGCCATGGCCAGTCACTGGCACAATCCATAGCCTGTACACACATGTGTAATTCCCACTAAGGGCAGGAAGGGAGTTCTGAGACTGTAAAGCTGCTGGGAGTGGTGTCTCTGTCGTGAAGAGCTGGGCTGCCTGCCTGACATTTTAGCCTTCAGGGCAGTTTCTGAGCTTAATTAGATCTCAGATGCAAATCTGTGAATGTTGTTTGATTTCCTCTGCCCGTCATTCCTTCCCAATGGGATGTGGATGCACACAGTATGAAGAAGATCCCTCAGGTGTCACTAAAACCATTGCAAAGAGTGATTTGTCCACCAACAGCTTCTCTGAACTATGAACAAATGTGCTTGCTTACTTCATTTTTGACCTACTAGAGAGGTAAAATGATGTGGCTTCCCTTAGGACAATTCCTTCTGGAAATGTACAAAGCAGTTTTTTTCCAGCAGACACTTAAATTCAGGTAGAAAAAAGATATTTAAAATCAGTGACTACTGTGTGTATTCACTTAGGTTCACTTTCTTGTGCTGGTTGACTAGCACCTTGCTTTCAGTCTGACACCTGTGCTTTTAGGTATCTCCAGGTCGCGGAGACAATGAGTGTAACGTCGGAGGGAAATGGAGATGGTAAAGATGCTCTAGCAAGGATACAGGTTTGCAACTGCCTGATTAAACCTCACCTAAGGGGATTTCATCCCTGCTCATGAATGGTCTGCCTTCATCTGCTGTGGTGACTTTTCCCGTTAGCCGATCCGCTTGTGGGTCTGGCAGTGGCGTGTTGACCATGTTCCTGTCAAAAGGTGACACTGACAAACCAGCAGAGAATACACAACACCTTTTTGTTCAAGCGTCCTACACAGGATGCTGCCAGGGCACGGTTCTTTCAGCAGTTGTAGGAAACAGGTTGAAGCTGGTCCTTTCCTCACGCTCACCTCACCAGGGAATTAAAGCTTCAGGCTGCCATTTGTGTGAAGTGTTTAAATATGCATGGCCTGAACAAGGGGCTGGTGAGAAAGGCTCTAATCCTCTTGCACAGAAAACCTGGTGTTCTGCTCTCTCTCTCTCTCTCTGATGTTTCCTTGCTTTCAGAAATGCTAAATCTCATTTGAAGTTCATTTCTTCTTGTGTAAAGTATGCATTAATAGGTGATCCTTTCAGCTGGGCTTTAGGAGGTACCGATTCAAGCTGGACTCACTGAGCGATCACGTTATCATCCCCTGCCTCAGTTTCCCCTTTGGGGATGCAGAAGGAGCAATATCCCCCCTCCTGCTCAGCTCTTTGAGTTTTGTTCTGGGTATGAAGGGGTCCAGCTGGCTGTGTGGGTGCAGGAAGTCCTGCGCAGTCCAACTGAGTCAGAAACTCTGTCTCTTAAGCCACTCTGCTTCTTTATTCCCGTGGTCCGTGTGCCAGTGATTCTTGTGTGCAAAGCCTTGGTTTTCCAAGAACACTTGTGTAGTGGCAGATGAACTGCTGAGTTGTAAAGACCCAAGTGGCTGCAAAGTGGGTAAGAAACTTGTGTAGCCAAAACCTCGTTTCATGGAAGTTTTTTTTTCCATGCAAGGATCTCAGGAAGGCTGAACTTTCCTGGCCTCCTCCCACCCCGAATTAAGGAGTGTGGGTTTTATGTGGCTCTATGGCCCTGGAGCTCTGGAGGATCAGGAGCAAGGCAGGTTTAAGAGGTGAGTATCATCTCCTACAGGTGTATGTAGCAGCGCTTCCCCTGGCTGGGCTGGGAGGTGAGAATGCCCATCCTGTAGGGAGACTGCAGTTTCTTCAGGTGGCAGAAATGTTTGGAGCAGGGGGAGGAGAAATACAGGCAGTTCGCAGAATGAAAGTGCTTTGTGCTATGATGCAGCACGCTGGCTATCGTTTCCCTGGGTAAGAACACTCTAGGATATGTTCAATGTTGGCATCTTTTATCCGTGCCGAGTACATCAGTTCTCTTCTTAGGTCGGATGTGATCCGATAGCTGGATGACAGCTGGAGTCTTGAGTTGGGCCCCACCCATAGCTCCTTAAAAACCCCGGTCACCCACCACAAAGCTGTCTGAGGGCGATCGCTGTGAGGCTGCACCCTTGCAGGACACTCTGAAAGGCTGAACAGGGCTTTTCTGTCACTTGTGGTGTTTGGAGCTGAACTCTAGAGACATCATTTTGAATGTGGCCTTTTAAAGCAGCTTTGTGTTCTGCCCCTGTCATTTGGGGAGCTGTACAGGAAAGCCAGAATGCCAGGGAAGAGGAGCAAGTGAAAAGGGCGAGCAGGACTGAAGTTTAGGTTTCCATCTTTGCAAGAAGTGACATCATCTGTGAGAGCAGAAACTGGAGGCAGCTTTTGGTCCCCGGTGCTGTTTTGCCCTGAGCCAGCCGGCCGAACGAGAACCGCGGGATAGATCACTGCTGGCAGAACGTGCTGGTTATGCAACATCCAGTGCAGCAGGTGCCTATTTTTAGATCAGTGTTACAACAGAAAAATTTTCTTTATGAAATCTAAAAAGAACGTCTGGTTGGAGGCCAGAGGCTGAGGATAAAGTGCACTGTGTGAAAACACTGAGCACAGCAATGCACTAGCAAAACCTGCTGTGACAATGCTGATGCCCTGTGTTGGCTTGGTCAGGTGTGGTAATGAGGATGAGAGGGGTTTTTGTCAGCATTCCCTTGGATTTCTTATCCATATTTGCTTTCTGAATGGCTAACTGTGCTCACTTCACCCCAACAGCTGGTTATGTGAAGCTGAGCCTCTCCACCATTTGTGTCATAGGGTTCTTCCTCAGCTCAGGGATGCAGAGGGCAGCAGCTCCACTCCAGACAGTTCTGAGGGGTCAGATCCAAAGAGGCTGTTTTGACTGGAGCGCTCTGCAAAACTCGCTCTGCTCCAGAGATGCTCCTCATCCTCTGTGATGTGCTCTGGGCTTAATGAGATCCTGATACCGGGCTGGTAGATGTTTCACGTACGTTTTCCCCATCTTCGGTAAATTAGGATTGTGTGTGCTGCTCCCTCCAGGTCGAGCAGACTCTTTTGCAGTGTTCACACTAAGCTGTGTTTCATTAGTTAAACACCATTTCAGCTTGCAGCGCAGGAGATCAGTCTCAAATGCTCTGTGCTTTATCCAAGACCCCGTGTGCGTCTTCTCTCCTTTGCATTTGACTTTACCCTGTGCTGTAATTCATCATTAGTTTGTGCTGGGTATAATTTTGTTCCGGAAGTTTTTTACTCAGATTCAGAACAGATACTGATGGGGGAAAGTTTGACCTCTCAGCCTTTAGAGACTCCAGCAAATAAAAACTGCAGATCTAATGAGTCTCAGCCACAACTTGGACAGTTTTAAATCACACCTTGAAGTGAATTAGTTCTCTGAGTGATCTGCACTGACCTTTTTTTCCCCAAACCTTGCTTCTAGGTGACAATCTGGACGCCATCCATGACATAACTGTGGCATATCCCCAAAACATTCCTCAGACGGAGAAGCATCTCTTGTATGGAAAATTCCCGAAGGAGATTCACTTCCACGTCCAGAGGTATCCCATAGAGACAGTGCCCACTTCCAAGGAGGAGCTGCAGCTTTGGTGCCGGAAGCGCTGGGAAGAGAAGGAGGAGAGGCTCCGACGCTTCTATGAAGGTGGCAGGTGCTTCGGTGGGGCGGGGCAGGGCGTGGTTCCACCCTGTAAATCCGAGCTCAGGGTCCTGGCGGTGAAGTGTGCCTCGCTGCTCTACTGGATGCTGTTCCCGCCAGGTGTCCTGGCCCTGCTCTACCTGTACAGCCTTGTGCGGTGGTATTTTGCAGCCATGGTCGTCTTCTTTGTTGTGCAGCAAAAGGTGTTCGGTGGGCTGGAACTCATTGAACTTGCTTGTCATCGGTACTTCAAAAAGCAACAGAAATTTCATGAGACAAAAATAAAAAGTAATTAGTTCTGGGGTACAGAAAGAGGTAAAAACAGGTGGATTTGAGATGTCCTGCAAGTGTTATGCACAGGGAAGAATTTTTGCTTGAGAATTGTCTGTTTCTGTCACTGCTGTTAGACGTTTGCCCTCGGTTCTGCGACAAGAAGGAAAGCGTTCGTTTTTGCTGCCTGTGAAGGGGTGGTTCTGTCTCTGATTGTGCTCTCTGCATTGCCCTGGCCGGGGCTGTGGCTGCAGCTGAGCTGCTCCCTGCTGGAGCACTGAGCTGGAAACGGGACGTGCACGGAACTTCCCTGTAGGAGCCCAGACTCTCTAGCTGAGAGACAGGCGGGTGGTTTCTGTACCAATGCCGTGCAGAGAGCATGGATTGGGACAGCTGGGAAGTGTGGCAGTGCTGTGGAGTGGGTGGAAGCTGGAGGAGAACTCGTTCCATTTCTTTTTATCTATTTCAAATATTCAAAGTTATTTTAAAATAACATTTTCACATAAGCACTACGGAGCCCCCCCAGTTCTTCAGCCACTCTGGCTGAGTTGCTCTGAAGGATTTTTAGGCCTTGCAGCCTCGTTTTGTAGTACAGAAAACAGCACTGACTCTGCCTCTTTTTAAGTCTCACCTGATTCTTTCATAGGCCTGTACAGCTGAGTTTTGGTTTCTCACTGTTCTGGTCTCCCTGTGAGCTGTAGGGGACTTGTTCCCGCTGTAACGTACGGATCTGCAGGAGAGGGGAGCTGGCTTTTTGATGCATTATTGGTGGTTTTTTCCAGTAAAGACAAAAATAAGTGTCTGTTTGAGTAGCTGGCAGATGTTTTCAAAAAGATCTCCTTGTAGACGTTATATGATTGAAAACATTTTATAATATTTATTCTTCAGAGTAGGCAAGATATGCTTTTTTGAAGCATTTGTTGCTCCCTTGGGCGTTTCAGGTGTCTAGGTAGATGAGCAGGCAGACTGCTTGTTCTGTGCACATCTGCCAGACCTGCTGAAATGCACCTGGGGCAGTGGTTGTCTCCTCTTGGGTGCTAGAGGTGGCTTTTGGGCTATTGCAGCACAGGGAACTGAGCTACACCTGCCCTTGGCGCTATTCTCTTCAATTGCCTGATGCCATCATTCCTTTCCAACCTCGTTTGCAGTTTTGGGGGCTCCCACTCAAATGTTTTCCCTTCTTGTCATGACATTCAGGAAATCTGAAGGCTTAAACCCTGACAAGGTGCTTCCAAGTGTATTCCTTGTGCTGTATTACAGGCAGTGTTCATGCTGACATCATAAATGACGTATACATTGCCAGCACTTAAGACACTTCAGGTTGGATTTGTCTTTCAACCTCAAGAATGTTGGACCACTTGGTCCCCTGTATTGCTGCAAAACCTTCCTGACTTACTAAATACTTATTGTTAATTGCATGAAGGCTTCTTGTTTGAGCCCATCTGAGGTGTCCCAGCTCTGTATGCCGAGTGTAGCTGTGCAAGTGCAGTATGCAAAGTGTATCTCGTGACACGTGAGGATCTCAAGCATTGGGTCAGCACGGAAAACACATCTGTGTTCTTCTGAATTGCAACACTACACACGTTGCCTGATGCATTTGTATCAAAGGCCATTTTTTTTTGAACGGATCACCAGCCTCTATTCAACTGTCCCCTGCAAGGTGACAAGGATTTTTTAACCTACGCTTAGAACAACCAAGTGTTTATTATGTGGAAAGTACTTGAAGCCTTCTGTTTTACTCTGATCTTTAAATCCCTTTTTTCTTAGATAAAAGTAGGTTTATATTTAGGGTTATGTTTCTTAATGAGTTTTTTCATATTTATATTTGAGTCCCTGGAGTCTGACAACTGGTGTTTAATTGTCACAAGTGGAAGGAGGCTCTTTCTGCACTATGGGGACCATTTTTAACGTAATTCTGTGATTTCAAAGGCAGGAGTGCAGCTTAAATCTACATAGCCTGGTTTTTCCTCACCTCATACTCTGCTTTGGTGCAGTTCCCTGCACATACAGATAACTCGCTGCAAGGGAAAACCTCAAAACCTCATTTATGATTAAGTAAAGCCTCAGAGGCTTCTTCTGTTCTGTCCTAAGCCGGGGCTGTGCTCTCACACCAGGAGTAGCTGTGGTAAACCTGCTCCAGCAGCCTTAATGCAACCTTAATGCAGCCTTCAGGAATGACTGTGGAGAACAGGTTGTGGGTATTGGTGGTATAAATACAGGCTGTGCTTTTCTCAGTCATCCAGAGAACTTTGTGGTGTCATCAGATGTGTCAGAAACATCAGTGTGAGTCATGGTAGTGCAGCAGTGACACGTTCACATCTGTGTGTTGTGAGAGGTGGGCTCTGAAAATGCAATCCAATGCAGCCCCTTGTTGACCCTTAGAAGGGGTTTTCTCCTGGCCGGAGCCAACCATGTGGTGTGCTGAGATGTGGGGAACCTCTTGCAGATCTATAATTCAGCTTCTTCTCTCATGTGTTCAGACCGGGGAAAGAACCTTCTTGTCAGCTGTGAATGTTGCATTTGCAGTGCCTGATGCCGTCGTGTGGGGCTGCACATGAGGAGTGGAGAATCCTCCTCTCAAGGAAGGGAATTGGCTTCATGACTGACGTAAATTTTCAGGTTAGGAGCATCATTTTCCAGCTCAGTTAGAAATGCAAGATGGGGAAAAAAAATTGAATAAAAAGCTTTGTGGATATGGAAGCATCTTTGTTCAAAAGTGGTCAGGGAAGTGGAGGAAGATCTGTCTATGAATGCTTTTTTGTCTCTTTGGTAAGAATGTAGCTTTTTACTGAAAAGTTTCCAATATACAGATTTTTTGGAGACTATTGTAGTCTTTCTTTGCCTGCTTCCTTATTTGAAGTACACTAGAACATGCTGTGTCAATCAATAGGAAATGGTTTCATGCTGGATGTGAAAGGTGCTCGTACTCTGGGAATCATCTGCGCCCTTTGTGGGACACTGTTGGTGCTGAGGTGTCCCAGCCCCTCAGCACGTGTGTCCCAGCCCCTCAGCGTGTGTCTCAGCCCCTCAGCTCATCTCATCTCAGCTATCATCCCAGCAGCCTCAGCAATCAGTGGCAACAGCTCTGACTGCAGGCCCTACAGGTCTTGCTTAGGTTATCCGAGATCAATGACTGCTTTTCCTGCTGTTATGGAGACTGTTCTCATCTACTCAGTAGTCAATGTTTCCCCATCACATTGGGGTTTCCTTCACTCTGCTCACAGCAGGAGGCTGAAATCCTGTGTCACCGGTCTCATCTGGGCAGTGGGACATCACACCAAGACTTTGCTCCCTGGGGTGCGAAGCTGCTCTGCGAGGCATTGTTTGGTTCATATGAAAGGTAGTTCCTACTTTTGTGCATTGCATCAGTCTCTCTTGTTTAATAAATAAGTTTTTATAACTTATTTTATATGTACGCTCTGGTTAAGGAGACACCAGATACCACAAACCTGCGGAAGGCCTTAGTTCTCAGCGTTCACCAATATTAGAGTGTTTTAGCCATGTACCAGTTACTCTCCCACAACAATAAAGACCTGAAGCATCACATGGGGCAATTTGGCCATTTTCTTTCTGTTGCATGATGTGTTCTATTTGCACCTGTACGGCACAATCCTTGTCTTCAATCATATGTCTGTCTGTCTTGGGCAGACAGACGTCTGTCCAGGTGCTCAGCCAGCATTTGTGACTGTTGGCGTGGTCCATCTCCCTCGCTCTGTGGAGGTTGGAAGGGGGTGGCTCTGCCTTCCCTATTGGTATAAAGGGCTGCAGGAATCTTGGAGGGGGCAAGAGCACAGCTCAGTTTAGCCTCGCTCTGTTGTTCACCAGCACTGCTTAGGAATACAATGAGGTTCAAAGGAGTGTGTCAGGTGTTGGTATGAAGGGAAGTCCTTAATTTTACATAAATCCATAATTACCAACACAAGAAACCATCTATGGCACAGTTCCTGTACTTAGAGGACCTGTCTATAATGTAAATACGGATCCCAGGCTCCTTAATTTATCTTTCCATTGTCCAAACACTACCCTGCTGTGGCAGATGCGGTGTGGAAGGGCAAAGCTGCTGTGCTCCTTGTTACCTGGCGGGGAATGGCCTTGCCGCACCCTGCAGCTCCGTGGGGACTTCTCTGCCCCTCTCTGCAGGCCAGGTGAGCTCACTCCCAGTCCCCTGCTGCCGTGGCCACTGCTCTCCTGCACAGCAACCAGAAACCCACTGGAGGATCTTGGAAAGCCCCTTCTACAGCAGGACAGCTGATGGAGCTTCCCTTTCCTTCCCAGTGAAGAGCGGTGATGGAGGCAGGAGTCCAACTGGAAGCACAGGACCGCCAGGAGGACAGGCCAGGACAGGCACTTCCCGCGCTTCATCCCTTGGGCTGTACCAGGGCAAACGTCACCTGCGGTTGCTCTGTGATCAAGTGTCCACTGAGTGAGTGACATCTCCAGCCTCGTCACTGCAGGTACCGCCCTCCTCTAGAGATTCTGCTTTTCCACACTAGCTGGGGAAAGGAGGGAGCGGATCTTTGCTCCAGGAGCCCCTGACCGCATGAGGAGGTGTTCTATGCAAGGTCACAGCGAGATGTTTGGATCTGCCTCCTCACCACATGTGAAGGGCAAAGGCTCAGCTCTCCTCTTCTGGTGACAGAAAGTGCTGTGTAAAGTGAGAGAGCCTAATTAGGGATTAATGAGGAAGGAGCCTGTGGTTTTATTATCTGTTGGACCTGAGTACTGTGGATGAGCAAGAAAGGCTGCATTCGCTGTTTCCCGCTGAGTCCTTCCAGCAGGAAAGTCCTTAACAGACTTTCTGCGTCATTGAAGGCCGGGAGGCGGAGAGGTGCTGGGCACTGGGAACAATGGGACTTGGTGTTCTCTGTCGCAGGCTGGGACAGACCCCAACCCTGTGGCCCCGCGGATGGAGCACAGGCCCAGGGCAGAGGTGGTCTGGGCTCTGCTGTTGGCTCTGCCAGTGGCATCTGCCACACACCTCCTGCCTCCCAAGCATTCGGTGGGGTGGGGGGGAACACCTCCTGGGGATGCGCGGCCACTGGGGACACAACACACTGTGCTACAGACCGTTACTGCAGGTAAAAAGGGGCTCCAGCTCCCTCAGAGTCCATTTGGCCACCACTGTCCATTTTCTTGTCCACAGCACGGCAGGAGGGAGGTGGTCCAGGAGCAAAAGCACAGCTCTCTGCCTCTGTGGAGGCCAGAGCAGAGCCCCTGCTTTGGGACCAGCCCTCTGCCCTGCTGAAGTGATGGTGAGGGACACTGGGAGAGATCCAATTGCTGACTGTTAGATAAAGACAGGAATAAAACCAGGGAGGTTAAATACCTAATCTTTAATTAGCATCGTTATTCCTTGCGTAAAAGCTATTAAAGTTATTACAGGATACGCTGGATGCTTGCGCAGCAGGAGCAGCAAATACAGGTAGAGCAGTGCTTGCTGTCCCAGCCGCCCTCTGCCATCTCAGTGCTTACACGAGGCTCCAGTGCCAAGCACTGGGGGCTTTGGATGGGAACAGCTCCTTGTCTTTCTAAATAACACACAGCTTGCACTGGGTCGTGATCAGCAGATCCCTGAGCACTTCTCAAGGAGAGAAACCTGCTGGTGTGGGGCAGACTTGGTTGCTCTGGGTCCTCTCCATTGGCTGCAAGTGCCACGGGGAGCCGGACAGCAGGGGTTAAAAAATCACTGCAGTCCCCCAGCGGTGCAGGCGTTTGTCAGGCCTGCAGCCACGGTGCTTCCAGCTGTGCTCCCAGTGCTTTATTTATTGATTACTCTGCATTTCCCCATTCAGCCATTGCAGTTACACCTGGGTCCTGAATTTATCAGACATTCATTTTGTAAGATCACGAGCCCAACATCTCACTATTTGATACCAAAATGTCTTTATTACCAAGCCCATGGACTTTTTAACCCTTCTGAGCTGACACCGCCTGCAGCTGGGTGCTTTTGCTGCTCTGGTACCCAAACCAGGAGACCACTGCACCCCAGCTGTAAAGTTCTTCCACTACTCCTGCTCTGCCAAATGCTCTGACATGTCCAGGTAGGCAATGAGGCCAGCTGTGATCTTAGTCTCTCCAAATCCTAACCCTTCCATCCTGGCCCCCTCTGCCGTGTCTCCCCCAGCAGAGGGGAGAATTAGAAAGGAGGCCCTTACCCTCACCCTGGCAGTGGTGGCAGAGGGAGGAGGTCGCGCTGAACCCAGAGCACTTCCAGGAGCACGGAACCTCCCTGAGCCACTCGTTCAGTCAGTACAGCTGGAAACCATCTGAAATAGAAGGCAGGGAAGTAAAATAAAACAAACAATGAGGCTGCTTTCAGACCCTTGGCAGAGGCGCTTCAGTTCCGGTGCCCTGCGCTTGCAGGGAGGATGGACGCTGCCTGTCAGACAGGTTATGTAAGGGAAGTGCTCTATATTTATCAGGAGTGCACGGTGTGAACACCTCGAGGGTCAGATGCCCGGCACTTTGCAGAGCATTAGCTCCACTAATGAATCAGCAGGGAGAAGGACCTAAAAATACGGCCCTGCAGAAGGGCATCATTGAGTGCTCCAGAAGCCAAGGTCGGGAGGCCCCAATGTGCCTTTTCATCTCTGGATGGGGTTCTGATGCCATGCTCAGACGTTCAGTGCCTCTGAAAAGGCCGGATCCACGCTGCGCTAAGCCTCGTTTTCTAACTTCTGCAGTGGTCTTGAATGTGGAACCTGTGCCTAATAGGGGAGAAAGACCCCCAATCTGTGTTATAAACAGTGTAATGCAAAATCAACCTCTTTTTTGGGCCATTCTCCCTCTAAACCTGTGTGCTGGGCTCACCTGGGCTTCAGGTTTGTGACTCAGGGCATCCTGCGTGGAAGAAGCTTAAAGGCTGGAGATGGCCCGGGCTGTGGGGTTCTCAATTCCCATCTGAGGGAATCAATCATACAGAGGGCAAGCCATGACCATGTCAGCCTGGGTAAGGTCTCACCAATGTACCAGGCACTTTCCATCCTCTTTTCTGGATGAGCAGGATCCTGCTTTCTGGAATGCACTAGGCCTGGGCCTGCAGCAAACCCAGCTGGATGGGGATGCTCAGGAGTCACTGCTGGGGTTCAGCTCAGCCTGGGACAGGCACCAGCTCACTCATTAACTATTAATAAACTATTCCTCCCCAGTCTTCAGAAAAGGGTTACTCTGGGCTCTAACTGCACAAAGGTTTAGTACAGATCCTGTATCAACTAAATTTCTTCAAGCTTCACTTATGAAACTGAACGTATTGGGTTGACGAGTGTCTTTTCTCCTCTCGCCCACAGCTGTTGCGATGCTGCTTGGGCTCCAGTGTTGCTGTTCAGCCCTCGGGCTCTGCTCATGGCTCAGCTCTGTGCAGGGAGAACCAAGGTGCAGCCGAGGGAGGAGCCCAGCCTGGTTATTCCTGCAAACAACTCAGTGGCACCTGGTCTGCAGGTGCCTCCTGTCCTCCAGTCCGTGCCTGGTGGGGAGAGTTAATAATAGATGTTGGATGCTGCAGGAAGATACAGAATTTAAATGAATTCCCATTCCTTCTCAGTAATAAAAATGTATCTGCCCTAAATGTTCCTTGATTAATTGATCTGGCAATTGACAAATCAAGGATGGGAATGCATACAATTCAATAGAAACAGATGAAAATGGCATTACGTGTCATCTGATGCAATCAGCAATGTCACGCAACGAAATGACTGCAGAAGAATAGGGCCTTGAGCTGGAGGAACCTTCACTAAGATGTGGCAAGGGTATTATTAAGTAAAAGAACATTGATTTTGTTTGAAAGATTTGGCCATCCATATTAAATATAATGTCCGTAATGTAATCTTGGGAGTGGCTTTAAATGTCAGCCCCACTTGGCCACATCTGCTTGCTGGGGCAGCTGCTCTGAAATGACGATGAAAACTTCGTTCTCCATCACCATATCCATCTCCACCTCCACTGGACTATGTTAGCAGCTTGGTGGGCTGTGCCCATACAGGGAAAATCAGCACATGGATTTCCTATAGGCCATAAGCTTGTGCCAGAAAGGCCTGTGTGATGGTAACAATTGCAGTGGAAACAAGAAGTGCTGCAGAACCAGGAGGAACTGTGGGCTCAAAAGCAGCTGAGAAAGCATCAGTGGTCCAAGGGAAGATTTCCAGCCATGCAGAGAGGTTCAGCTATTCCTGCATCCCCTGAGTCCAGCGCGGGGAAGGCAGAGGTGCACAGAGCAGGTGCCTGAGCACATCGGTTGCTCTGCTACAGCAGCAAAACAAAAGGCATCAAAACAACTTCCTTGCAAACCACGAGTGTCCAGACACAGCTGAAGGCACCGAGTCACTGTAATGGAGTCAATATTCTCCTTCAAAGTGCAATGTATAAACGTTTTTTCAGTTTTGTGCCAGCAGAGCTATTTTTTCCCCACAAGCAGCTGAAAACCATTTCTGTGTCTCCCACTCCCAGCCTTCACCTGCTGCCCTGCACCTGCCATTTCATGGAGCACTTGGGAGCTGAATGACAAGGAAAGAGAAGCTCCTGCTCTGCTCTGACACTGCTTTGGGCCCAGGAAGGAATCCCAGGCAGGTGGGAGATGGGGAGGGGAGCAGCAGGAGCAGCGAGGCTCTCTCCACTTCCCTCCAGCATGGGGGCTGCTCTGTGCACCCCTCGCAGTGCCGGTGCCACAGGGAGAGGAGCTGGGGAGCACATCACCCTGGGATGCTGAGGACATCAAAATCCTCACACAGGCCCAAGGGAAGAGCGGGCATGTTGGCAGAATGAAGTACTTTAGGAGCTGGTTAATGCACACAGACAGTATCTCTGGCTCTAAGCAGCTCACCCACTCATTGATGGAGGTATTTAGAGTCTGCGAGCAAGAATCCTCGTGGTTCTGCCCTATTTTATTCTCCTCCTAACAGCCCCTTTTCAGGTAAGGAGCTGCAGACACCTTTGCTCTGGCCAGCTTCTACCTGGCCTGATACGGAAACCTAACAATGCTTCCTCAGAGCCATCAACAGTTTTTCCATCTCTGTAGCAACTGTGAAACAAGAAATATAAAAATCACCATCAAGACTGTCCTGCAGGCCTTTGCTGGGCACAGTTCTTGTCGCCCAAATACAACCATGCTCCGAGTGCTAAGCCTGAACCAGAAAGGGCTTAGGAAGGGCAGGAGCTGTGTTACTTTTCCACATGCAAAAGGACAGGGGCACCACAACTGCGGCTTCCATGGCCTCTGGCTCCAAGACAGAGCTTGAAATCTGGGGCTGGGTGAGACACAACCAGCTGCCCCCCCTCACCGTCGACGCCACAGGCACCCCATGGAAACACAAACGCAGCCGACCTTCAGAAATAAGGGAAGAAGGAGAAGAAATGGAAAGAAAATAGATTTGTGTTGGTTGGGCCAGTCTGGTAGTTTAGAAAAGCCGCAGAGCACTAAGGGAAAGCAAAATATAGAAGCTTTTGTGTGATGCCAGCAATTTTCCTTTCCTTCGCTGAGAAAGGAACTGCACAAATAGGTGGTGTTGTGATTTTTTTCTTTCAAACGGCTGAGTCAAATAGGAGCTAAATTACAGAGAGCCATGCGGAGACAGGAGGGACACATAATAACAGTATTTTGTCATTCCTCCCTCAGAGTCAATGGATGTGGAGAGCAGGATGAAGGAAAAAAAATGCATTAGGATTCAGATAGGATTTCGATAGGTGTTATTAAATTAAATGTAAATGCTATTTTTAAACCCAAACCATGGGTGCTGCTCCAAGCATGAGCAGACTGGCAAATGATCTGATTTTTTTTCCATTTTCATACTGTGCTCCTATGGATGTGGTTACCACATAGGCAGGCGTCACAACATCACATTAAAAATGGGGAAAGGCAAAAGAAGAGCAAGCATTTTGATGGGTACACAGGCAATGTGCATAACAACAGATTGATATTTCATTGCTGGCACAACTTGCCCTGGGATAAAAGCAGCCACAAGCAAGACCAGGCTTCGGAGCAGCCCGTGCACTGGTTCAGCTCCCAGTGCTTCAGCTCTTCACCCCCGAGCCCAACCCTGGAGCAGATATTGAGTATTCAGAGAAGGAAATGTGCCTGCTGTTATCTAAACTTTACCCAAAAGCCTCTGTAATGATCCCCCAGAGGCTTTGCAGAGTTGGTCTCAGGTGCAGGCAGTGGGTCCAGAGACACCTGGAGCAGGCATGGTTCCTGGAGGAGGCCAGGCAGGCTTTGCACCTGACTTCACAGGAGGCTCCTGCAGATCTGGTCTGTGGTTATTGTTCTTGCAGAGTTTTCTCACTTGATGACTTGAGATCATTTGCTGTTTCATCTGGGTCATAGTCACAAACCAGTTGTGATCCTGCCTGTGTGTTCAGGGCCAGAATTCACTATTGCATCTGCCTGGCAAGGTTTTTTTTTCTTGTCTAACACCTTTCCATAATTGGCAGTGCTCGTGGTTCTTGAGGCTCGGAAAACTGAGCTGGTTTTTGCAATTGAGCAGGAGTTCACGTGGCAGGTGAGCCCGGTGGAGGGCAGAAAGGGTGGGTGTTGGTGACAGCGGTGATTTTCTGTGGGGAGGCAGAGGCTGTGTTCACCAGCATCCCTGTCTGAGTGCTGCGGTCTGGGTGTTGGCTTTGCTGACCACTGGGCTCAACACCAACACCCGTTAACGTGACATTATGAGGCGCTCCTGTTGGATCACCTACTGGTCTTTAATGCCGTCATACTATTATTGCTGGTGCTACTCACTGTGAGCCCCACATTGTAGTAGCAGCTCCCTCTCTTCCCAGCCCGCGCATTTACTCTCCCTCGCAAGCCCGTTCCCCGGGAGCAGCGAGCGGAGGCGGATGCTGCCAGCTTACAAGCACGGGCTACCCCGTGGCTGTCCGTGGCTGTGGTCACAGGCATCGGATGTGGGACCCTTTTGAGAAACACCAGGGAAAATGCTGCACCACGGAGAGGTAAGGGGGGAAGGGTAAAGGCCTCCCAGCACTCCCAGCAGCACCCTGTGCTTTGCCCGAGTGAGAGGCTGTGACAGCAGCATCCTCCACCCACTGTGCTGTGATGCTCTTGCTCATACCCACATTTTTCTATCCTGGCATGTGCACACTGACAACTTGCTGCACTCCTTTGAGCTGTGCACTGAATGATGATGAAGTGACATCGTCATGGCAACACATGTGGATTTCCTGGTCCCATAGCAACCCAATGTGGGCTGATGTAAGACGTGCGCTTGTTTCCTTCTCTGGCCATGCTCCTGTGATGTGTCTGTGAGATCTGGCATTGGTTCTGTTGGGGTTTTTCATCTGTTGGACGAGCTGTGACATCAGAATGATGAGGATGTTGTTTTGTGTATGCACAGAAGGGAAGAGACAGAGATTATCTCCTCATCATCTCAGGCACTGTCTTGCTTAAGGGCACTGATGTACACAACTCTTTAGAGGCTTGATAGTACTAAATCTGGTATTTATTGTAATTCTTTTATGTAATATAGATTTGAGAAGACAAGAAGATGCCTTTGAGTGATTCTTGTCTCAGGCTGTCCCTCTTGTTTTTGCATCAGTCTTGTCAAAGGTTCAATATTGTTGTGCATGGGGTAGCTATAAACAAGTGCTGGTTTTCCCAGCATCCCAGCTCAGTGCTGAAGGCAAGCCTGCAGACCTGGATTCTGTGCAGACTTGAGTGACTCCAGTTGCTTCATGGATCATCTGCAGCACAACAAGACTAAATCCTTGTTCATAGTCACATTGAATCTCAGTACAAAAAGCAAAATGGTAAAAGTTGCTTAATGGTGTGATGCTTTATATTGAAGCAAAAGAAGGTCTTCACAGTGATGGTTGTGGCTTCAGTCTCTGCCAAAGGCCAAATGCTCAGGATCTGTGGATCTCAGAGGATATGTCTACTAAATGTGTCTCAGTTCCCTGACAGCAAGAACCCAGGTGAGATGCTAGAGGTGGCTCCTAAAAGCTCATGTTGCCTCAGTCTTCTCCTTGGTATCTTACTTTCAGAAAATCTGGCCCTTAGGTTCAGGAAGAAAATCAGCACTTTAATAGGTAGAGACCTTAATGGAAAGCATTCGTGCAATCAACACAGAGAGCTCTGTTCAGCCCCCTGTGCTGCAGGATGCGTGGAGACCACTCCTGTAAACCCCAGTGCGTGAGCTGGCCCGGGACTCTGCTCCAGTCAGCACATCGCAAATTAGACTTGAGCCTGTACCTGTCTGTGCTCTATGGGGTGAGCAGACCTGAGTGGTTTGGGAGAGTGGAGAGGACCCTGTGTGCAGTGTAAAGTGGAAAAATAAATCTCCTGGCTGAGCCAGGAAATCCATGCATGTCCCAATAAATCCAAAATCTAAGCAGTGCTGATCACAATAAATAAAATAATGCATTAAATAATAAATAATAAACAATATTGCTGTCATGTTTCATAAATATGACACTGCCAACTCTGCAACAAAGTGTTTTAAAAGAGCCATAAAAGATTTGTATCCCAGGTTTCCATCATTGGGTCCAGGAGATGCTGATGTAAGGAGATTGATCCAAAGGCTTTTATCATCCCAAAGACAGAATGGATGACTGTTTACATCACTTCTCAAACACACAGGGTGTTATTTAGGGGAAGCCGTTTCCAAACAGCTCTTCCACGTGATTGATGGCAGCAAAATGTCCCCATCTCGGCTTGGCTCCAGGCTTTTCACTGTCACCTCTCCACCCAAAAGCCCAGGAACACGGAGTCTCTTCCTTTCTGTTTTTAAATTTTTTTACATTTGTTCTCTCGTTGGTTGGACATTAATTGTCTGTTATTTCCTTCCCCTCCCACCACTGCTCAGGTCTGCCCCAGTGAGCAGGGAGCTGGGTGGCACCACACATCCCACCTCTCAGGGAACACTGAGGGCTCACCGTGGGGAGGAGGTGGGGAAGCTCGACTTGTTTGCAGCTGCTGTGTTCGGATGAATGGTTTGTTCTTTCCTGCCTGATAGCTTTGCTTCCCAGCCCATTCACAAAAACTCTAGAGCAGCACCAGTCTGCCCCCCACTGCGAGTGGCAGTGACAGAGCTGGCAGATGACATTTGCTGTTATTTTTTGACGGAAGGCAATTGTTGCTTTTATTTTCTCGTTTACGAAAGCCTGAGGAAAGTGTCTCTGTTTATAGATCGATTTGTTGGCTATAGTTTCGTCCCATCTGATTGATTTCCTGGAAATCAGACACAGCCACCTCTGTGGAGGGAGTGACCTCTTCTACACTCTTGGCGTCGCACTCGTCCAAGGGAAGAGGGGAACACAACCCTTGGCGGCTGCAGCTCCTGCTCTGCTTCTCCCCACTCCAGGCAGCCCCCTCCAGCCTCTCCATACTGCTGGAAAAAACTTTCCAGTATTCAACCCAAACACTTCTTCTCTAACCTGCAGAGCCCCCACTTCAACCCATTTCTCCTCTCAGGTCATGCTGTGTAGACCAGTGGTTCTCAGCACAGGTGCTGGTGGCTGCCCCGGATGCCCCTCGCCACGCTCCGAGGTGGCTCTGTGGTGGCTGCCAGGGATCGGCTGTGCTGGAGAGAAAGGACAAAGGGAAAAGAGGAAATAAAAGCCAAAACACAAGGGTGAGGACAATGGTAGCAATTTGCCTCCCAAGTTGCTCATTCCAAGCATGCTTGAACGCTGCCTTTGCACAACGTGCAGGGCTATATTTGTCTGTGAGACAGAGTATTTTTCCATTGAGGTCATTCTTGCTCACTTTTTCCTTTAAGAAAATCAATGTCCTCCCCAGTGCTTTCCACTCCCTCGCCCTGCACGCTGCAGACTCACAGCCCAGCCTCTGCTGAGCAGTGATGTGCTGGATTCCTCTCACTGATGAGGAATGAGGGTTTCCACCCTCTAAATCCCACACTTCCTTGCCATTTCTTCTGGCTGTTCCCAGGAAAGCATCTTCTCCCGTTCCCCTGTTTCAAATGCCCTCATTCCCCCACCTTCCCTCCTTTTCAGGCGGGAATGGGGAACGGAAAGCCCTTTCCTGGGGCTGGTCGCCAAGAGCTCCAGATTGGTTGCAAAGAAGAAGCCGTGGTGGGACCAATGGGCAATGGTGCCTCTGGAGGGGGTCCAGCACCCCCAGCCTGTGCTGCTTTATACTGGGACACAGCCTGGAGGAGCTGGGGTGTCTCAGAAATTATTTTGAGTGCTGTTTTGCCTTGTCTGAAGGCCACCAGAAAGCCAGAGCAGTTTCTTTCACGCTGGAGTAAAAGGAGGGCACTGAAATGGAGACTGGTCTAAAGCAGAAACTTAACATTGATATATTTCACGCAGATCCTGACTCCTGAGCCTAGGGCACCCCCTCCTCCCTTGCTGAGGGAGATGTGCAGATCAAGGAAAGCAAGTTTTCCTCTAACAAATCAATATCCTTGAAACATCTGATATATTTTTAGCACAGCCAGGGGATCTCGTCCTGTGAGAGGCAAAAAAGATCACAAAATGGAGATTAAACTTGATTTCTTTTTTGGTTTCAAATTAACCTGACAGGTGGAGGACTTTGATATTACTGAAGGAAAAGTATATGGTAATATTGACATTTCTTATTCCATAGGTACAAAACCTTCAAAGAATGCAGGGCTGCAGCTGTGCAATTCAAAAAGAGATGCAGTGCCTTTTCCTGCCACTGTTAGCTCAGGTTGTGACTGTTGGGAATGAAGATCATCATAAGGGAAAGGGTGAAGCCTCCATGAGAAAAAGCCTTTAAGCTGTGTTTGAAACCAAGCAAGTGGAGCTGACAGCCTGTAAATGCTGCCTTTAGAAAGTGGCAGCAGGAAGGAGGTGGGAGAACAGGATCCCCGTGGTCAGGCTGGCGAGGTTTGGTATCTCAGCAGAGTCTGTCCAGTGTTCTTACAAATGTTAAGATTTTGATTTGGAAGCACATAACCAGACAGGCAACTCGTCCTGGTCCGACGTGGACCAAAGTTACTGTAAAGGTGTGATGCTCACTGGTCACTTACCAAAGTACCAAAACTCTCCAGAGCTGACGTTCAGCCTTGACTGCCTGGTCTGGCATCCACACACACCTCCTCAATCCCGCTCTAATTGCTGCCTGACGTGTCCTTTCCTGCAGAGACAACTGGGAGCCGGTCTTTGACCTCCTCCTGATCCAAAGCCAAAAGGATGTGTTTCACAGTGCAGTAACCAATGGCTGCCCGCTCACCCGCTGGGAAACCCTGGGGAGACTGGCACTGCGCTGCTACTGAGGTGTCTTCCCTCAAACCGTCATCTGGTTTCACATGTTAAAACTCTCCCATGGTTATTATCCATTCCTCACTGCAATGGCACTTTGTTTTCAGGGACAATCAATCGAGAAGTTAAGCTGTCTGACTCTCGGGGCATTTGCAACATCAGCTCCTCCGGTGCCTCGTTCTGCGGAGAGTTTTCATTACGCTTTTCAAAAACACTCCAGCCTGCTTGGGGGCAGAGGTTGTCAGAGCCTCTTCACTGAGTGAAAGCTACTTAAAATATTACTTACAATTTAGATTGCTTTAGGAAGCTGTGAGTAGGGAAGGAGAAGGAGTCTTGCACTGGATGGGGGTGTGGTCCAGCTCCCTTCACTGCAAAGGGGGAACCCTTAGTTGTAGCACGTTGCATGTATGAAGTCACCCAGGACGTCTCATGGCAGCCAAGTGGGGCTGAGAGCTCATCTATCGAGAGCCTGATCCACCCTTTTTGCCTCCGTACTTGCAGACAGGAGGGAGTTGAAGTTGAAAGGGCTCAGGTGATGCCGGAGAGCCCAGCTGTACAGGTGAGCTGCTCCCTTTGACAGCCATCTCCAAAAAGCAGGTCCATGGGACCTTTCCCCATCACCCCCCCCAGCCCTCAAAACTTTCAGCCCCTCACAGCCATGCTTTGCTCTGTTAAGATGACAATTCTGCATTTTGGATGCCTGTGAGCTGGGAAGATCTCTGACACCACCAAACTCCTTTAAAACAGGTCACTTCACCACCAGTTCCTGAAGGCAGATGCTGTCTTCGCACTCCATGTCTCTCACCCTTCAAGATTTGAGAAAAGCATGGAAAGATTAATCTTCAGAGACCTGCAGGTATCCAGAATTTTTGTGATCCTGAATCAGAATATGAAAATCTCCAAATTTCCCGCCTGGAGAAACTGTATTTGAAAACTTTGCTTTGATTCGTTTTTATTTTTTTTTAATGCAGTTAAAAATGCAATTTAAAGAACCACTTCAAATTCAGAGGAAGAAACATCTGTTTATGAAAATGTTGGCTTTTTTTATCTGGAAGGTTTGAAGTTTGTGGCCCCGTTCTTTGGTGCTCTGCTCTCACCCAGGTGTGGGTGATGCACACAGCCAGCGTGTCCAGCTGCCTTCTCAGGCCCCTCCACGCACATGCGACCGTAACTGGATCCCAGCTTGGCTGTGTAAGTTGGGCAAAGGCAGATTAGAGCACTGCCACAGGAAAATGCAATTATGGAAAAGTAGTTCAATAAATGGAATTATACTCTCCCACTCCAACAAAGGATTACACTCAGGATTTGAGCAAATTTAGGATAAGTGATAATCAGGCGCTGGACATGGAGATTACCAAGGACCTGGAGACAGGCCAGTGCTTGCTGCTAAAGGAAAAGCCCAGCATCCTTGCCTGCATGTCTCAGTGTTCACTCAGATGAGCTGGGCTGATCCTTTTCCAGTATGGAAGGCCAAGGCCGGTGCTCAGTGGGTCCCTCTCCCTTGCTGCGAGCCAGCGCATGGCACACAAGATCAGACCTGCTGTAACCAGGGTCTTGGGTACAAAATGTGACCAAGAGTTTATTCTGCCAGCACAACTTTACCAAGCATAAGTAATCCACGTACGGCTATTAATTTCCCGTAGTAACTAACTAGCAAACATTAATTATTTCCACCTTAGTAGTCCCTTTTTGGCCAGTCAAAGAAAAAAAAAGAATACTCCAAATGATCTTGCAGATGACCTCACATCAGCACAGGCTCCACTTCCCTTCTGATGGCCCTCTGGCCACTGGGCACCAGGGCATTTTTATTGCATCGGAATTGCCTTCCCGGACAGCACTGAAGCACCAAGAAAGGATTCCAAGGCAGGGCTCACCTTCCCATCTCTCAGCTCTTCAGACTCATCCTTTGCTCAAAGTGATGCATTTCACTTAATTTCCAGTTAGTGGAGACCCACTGTGCCTCCAGACAGAGGGGTCCTCATCACCCAGTTACAAATAGCAAGACCCTCCTCTGGGGTTCCAGATGCCGAGCCGTGCCCTGTGCCAGTGGAAGTGTTGTGTGATGGGGATCAGGCAGCATCTCTGCACGTGTTTTAGCTGGAACTTCAAAACTATTCTTTACACGTCGTTGTCCCTGGCCAGTATTAAGGGATATCAGACCCAGTAAACTTGCTGGGAATTTGTCTGCAAGCAGGAACACCAAGCCCCCTTTTCAAACCAGACTGGCCAGCAAGCTAGAAAAAGCACAGCTATCAACCTCACAGAAACAGCTTCAAAGCTTGTTTGGCTGATGCCAAGAATCCAATGGACCTGAGCAGTTGCTGATCAGCATTTCCTATTATCCAGTTGTTAACACCAAGGCATCAGAATTTCCAGCCAGAGCACAGTGCCGAGGCCATGCTGTTCCTCCTCCATTGGCTTTAGGAGCTGTTGCTGCCATCATCCTCCCCAAGCTGATGGCAGAGCACTGCCTGCTATTTAAGCAGCGCTAAAATCGAGTGCTGTCAGGAAATGCCTATGAATTAGGGATGTTCCCATATTGCCAATTAAGCCTAATTAAAATAGGAAAAGAGTTGGTTTTCATCAAAGGGAAAACAGATTTTGAGAAAACGCTAACTTGGATGTCACTGCTGCAGGTCACCACTTTGGTCCAATTCCTCTTCCCCTCCTGCTCACATCACATAGACCCATTAACTACACCTCTTGGCCAGAAAGCCACGCTGAGCATAAGGTGTGCTTGCCCCAGCCTCACCCCGCGTGCCCTGGTCACTGGGGCCGTGCTCCAGGACAGAGGCACACGGGGCACCCTCCCAGAAATGTGGTATTCCCAGGCGAGAGCAGAGTGTCCCACTCCTCCCAGACTGCGGGAGAGAGGCAGCACCCAGAACGGCATGGGACCTGTAGGTGAGAAACCAGCCCCAACCCTGCCTACCAAACCGTGATGCCCCCAAGCACGGTGGTCCTGCCACCAGCGAGTGGATGAGTTCCTTAGGGTTTAGGAAGGGGACAGGTATGTTTGGACTTGATGATCTCAGAGGTCTTTTCCAACCTTATTATTCTATGATGCTATGATTCATCCTACCTTTCCCCAGTGGCTCTGGTTGAGGGCAGACACAGAAGCTCAAGGAGACAGTGCAATGCTGCCACCCCACATCTTTGGAAACCTAGGAACCAGTTCCCACTTTCTCACTCTCCCTTCTTGCCCTCAAAACCCACTTAAAGGTCAAGACAATAAGTTTTTTTAAAATGCATTTTTGGATCTTGTAGCCTCAGAGCCTGCACAATGCAGCTGGGTCACAGGCTCAAGTCTTCTCCTGCAAAAGCTCTTTGGAAGGGACAGTGCACTCCTCAGCATCCCCTGACCTGCGTCCCAGGCAGGGGTGTGATGGATCGGGCTTGCTTGAAGAGCCATTAGCAGAGTCTCCCGCTTCCAGTGGCAGAAACCTTGGGAAGGGTGCAATGGCAGGGACCAGGCTCCTCATGCACTGGAGGGGATGGTTTGAGCACAGCACCCCTCGATGAAGTCTGATCCCATTAAGTTATACAATTGTTTTTGAAAGTACCATGAGCGTTTGGCATCCCCAAAGGAGCCCTGGCATTGCCAGGCAGTGGGAAGCAGCACCTCCCTCTGTCTGTTTGAACAAACCAGCAAATGCTCTATTTGCTGCTCCTGGTTCCTGTACTACAGAGACAGTGAACAACCTTTCCTGTGCACATGCTCTTGATCACCAACGTAGGCATCTGTTTTCCAGGCTATGATATCCTAATTTTTATCCTGGCTGGAAGAAGTCGAGTGCAGCACCCTCAGAGCAGCCCCAGCACCACCAACAATGCGCTGTGTTTGTGAAGGAAAAGGATCTCTCTGCAAGAGGAGTTAACACCAAAGCCAGCTGCGAGCTGACCTTGTGTCAGTCTCATCTACAGGTGCTGCACACACCTAGGTCTCCTGGTCGGAAGGGTTTAGTTTGCTGATTTGCAGACTCAGTGAGTTCTGGTCTGGAGAGGAGTTTGCAGTTCAACTCTGCCACCTGCAGCTTCACCTCTGAAACTGCCAGAGATGGACAACCAGCGCCTTACTGAAAAAACTCTCAGCTAACGTTTGTGTTTACATTTTGCAGAGGTGAGAACAGGAGAAACAGGGCTTTAAGACAAATGAATACACTGTAAATGAGCTCACAGAATCACAGCATCATAGAATCATCTGGTTGGAAAAGACCTCTGAGATCATCAAGTCCAACCATACCTGTCCACTACTAAACCATGTCCCTAAGAAACTCATCCATCTGCCTTTTGAACACCTCCAGGGATTGGGACTCAACCCCCTCCCTGGGCAGCTGTTCCAGTGTCTGACTACCCTTTCAGTCAAGAATTTTTTCCTGATGTTCAGGCTGAACCATCCCTGAGACAACTTGAGGCAATTTCCTCTCATCCCATCACCTGTCACTTGGGAGAAGAGCCCAGCACCCACCTTGCCACAGCCCCCTTTCAGGCAGTTGTAGACAGTGATGAGGTCTCCCCTCAGCCTCCTCTTCTCCAGGCTGAACAACCCCAGGTCCCTCAGCCACTCCTCGTAGGATCGTGTGTTCCCTAATAGTAAAGTTAAAACCACACCTTAACAATGAACTAAGCTGAGCCAAGTCTCCAGGAGTGCCTCTGTGTCAGCAGAGCAGGGGTGTCCCAGCTGTGTTGTTTCTCAGAAGTTCTTAGACAATTCTCGTGTTTTACAGGTGAAAAACAGTTTGTTCAAGTACTTTGGCCCAGGAAACTCAAATTTGCCAAAACTTTGCAGGCCTTCATTATTTATTTTTTTCCCCAGAGGAACACAATTTGGAATTTACCTGTTTCTCCAAAGAACAGGTCCATGTGGATTGCCAAAAGCAGCTGGCAAACATTTGTCTGGGGTCATAAAACCCAACAGTTGAGCAGCACTGGAACAGCTTGGGAAGAGGAGACCGTGGTGACACCCTGCGTGCCACCAAACAGCTCTGCCTGTGTGTCCCTTTGAACCACACCAGGATGAACAACTGTAACCCAGGTCACCACCATTACTGCCACCCAGACCTGCTGGAGAACATCACACTCTGGCCATCTGAACTCCTCTATTATACAGGACATGGCACCTCCTGGGATTAATGAAGTCTCTGTCTAATCAGGGCATGTCTTGTCAAAAAAGAGAAACAACCTGACCTAAAAATCTCTGCTGCTGACGTTCTGCCAGCGGGCACACTTGAGCCTTGGGCCATTCTAACGGCTCTCATTATTCAGTAATAAATAAAAGGAATGTTTGGAAATCCTGCCCTGTTTAGTAGCTCATTTTTTGTGACACTGACTTACTGTGGACTGCAGAAGGAAATAACTCTTCTGTGACTCAGTTTTCCCACCTGAGAAAAAAAAAATTCTAGTTTTCATAAAAATAGTTTTTCTAAAAGCCTACACCAGTTATTTTTTGTTAATGCCATATTAGAAGTGCATTATTATACTGAAATATCCCAAATTATGCTGCTTAGCATCACATACAAAATCGCTGCCTCAGTAACAGTGGGCTGATCAATAAAGAAATGATTTTTTGGATGTGTGACTGGTGAATCCCTTCAGTGCAGGGCAATGGGGATGTGTGACAGCCCAGCACCAGCCTGGCAGCACGGAGGGCACATCCTGGGGCGTAGCCACAATGGCTCATGTGGATGAAAGTATTACTTGTGTCCCTCAGAGATAAAGGGGTTTGGGTCATGGAATCTGAGGCTGATGGAGGAGGTGCACCCCAAGCACTACCCCCAGCCTGTCCCCACGTTACCTTCAGAGCACAACTCCTCTGCACCAGGCAGACAAAACAGAGTGGAGAGGGGAGGGTACAACACACAGAGAGCAGGGAGGAGGCTGCGCCAGCCCAGCTGTCCTGCAGGGTGTTCCTGTGGCAGCTTTGTACGTGATGTTGGATGGCATCAAACCTAATCAAATAAATAAAATAAAATAAAATAAAATAGCAAGGAAAATATGGTTCCTAGATGGGCAAGCTGTCTGTACTGTTTAACTAGCACCAGCCTTGTGGGGACTGGTCTGTTTCACGGGGAAGGGATGCGAGTTGACTCCTTCAAAGCTTTGGGATCCCAGAAGCAAGACACAATTTTCTCAAAGTGCGACAACAAGGCTTCTTCCCGTGGTGGGTGGGGGAAGGGAGGAGAGGGATTTAGAGTCTTGCAGTTCTTCAGCCTTAGGGTGTGAATGGGGTTCCCTGGAGCAGAGTGAGGAACCAGTTTGTGCCTGCCACGTGCTGCCAGCAGCATCCTAACAGCGAGAGAGAGAAGCTCAGGCCAAGGAGCCTCTAGATGTCACTGCCATGCAGCAGAAATGGGCTCCAGTGCCACCATGGCTGGGGACACCGGCCCAGCATAGCTGACAGCACAGCTGGCAGCGGGCACCCAGGGTGGCACTGCCCAGCTTGGCAGACGACATTGGGAAACCTACTTGCAAAAGGCTGTTGTGCTCTCCATCTGCCTGGGCATCTGTTCCTCTGGGCCAAAAGGGTGCAGCTGCTGCAGCGCAGGACCTGGTGCAGGAGCGTAGCCAGGAATTGCAGGCTAAGGTACTTCAGGTAAGGAATTGCCAGGTAGATGTTTCAGCTCTAGCCCTGCAGCAAAGAGACCCCAAAGACAAGTGCTAAGGTCAAGCATGATGATGTCAAATGCAGCTGGTACTCCCCCACCAGAGAAACGGTCCCTGTGCTACCAAAACATAGCGGTGTCACTCCGTTCCTGCCTCCTCGAGTCTGGGACAATGGGAGAAGGACAGGCACCTCTTCCGAGAAAGGGTCAGCATCTCACTGAGGGCAGCATGAAGAGCTGAGCACTCCCAGGGTTGCGGGCAGCCCTCCAGACTGCGCACGGCGATACCAGTCCCTGCTGCTGCACCCTGGCCTGGGAGATGTCTGTGGCTCTGCAGCCCATGGTGAGGGCACCTGCTGGGGCACGGCTGCTCCCTGCTCCAAGAACTGTATTGCACTGAGAAACACCCCAAAACCATCAGTGCATGCCAGGGAGCCCACGGGCCAGAGGGGTGCTCACAGCCAGGGTCCAACTAAGCACACCCCAGCTTCAGTCCTGCATGAGGTTACAGAATAACACATCTTTTTTAAATCTTTTTTTTTGTTTCACAAGTTTTTAGCTATTCTGTGTAAATTGCAGCAGTTTCTCTGTGAGAGACCTGAGGAACAGCCAAAGGCAGAAAGAGGGGTTCAGTTAGTCTGAAACCAGCCGTGGACATTCCCAGTCTCCCACACCACAATGCCAGGAAGAGGCAGGGGCGCCAAAGCTACGACCTCTATGGCTTCTAGGAAAGCCTCATTCCAGGTTGTGCACTCTGGGAACACCTGCAGGATCAGGCCCTGTAGGCAAAACATGTGAGAACTCCCTTCCGCGTCCATCCTGGGCAGGGCCCTTGCCAGACAGACACCAGACATGGGACCTCCAGGGCCCAGGAGAAGGGTAGTTAACAGCAAGCCTGCCAGATTACATCCAGAGGTTATGGTTGCAGGGTCAGCTGTCACCACTTCTACACCAAAGTCTTTCTAATGCCAATGGTTTCCTCAGAATCTACCTGATTCCATCAGCTCTGTATCCCATCTTCAGTCCTAGGGAGTTCAGCATCACTGATCTCACCTGCTTCAGCTTACGTTTCTTCAAATCGCCTGCTTCTTACCCTCCTGAGGGTCTCAGCATCACAAGGATTTAAAAATAAACCATTTGTTTGAGATCTTTCTCTTCAATTTCCAATAGTAGATCCTCTCAGCGCTTTTCAGACTTGTGTCCCTGAGGACTGGAAACTGATTTTCAACACAAAAAACCAGAGATGGTATTATTATAATTGCATGAATCTTGGAGCTTTCACAAATGCCAGAAACCCTCATGGAGATCACGTTCACATTTTAGAGCTGGCAAACACAGATGAAGGTGCAGAAGACCTTAATAGGGGCACCAGCTCCATAAAGCTGGCCTTCACAGCGTTAGTACACAGAGCTGAGAGGCAGTTTTCCCTCTTTATCCACCACCCCACTGATCTGAACAGTGGCCCCAGTGTTTGTGAAATGTATTAAGTCTCTTGTTGCTTTTGGGAATAACAGCCAGCGCTGCATTATGGTTAAATCATTGTTTTTCTCCCTATTGATCCTTTTTTTTTTTCCAGGCTATGAAACACCCTTGACTTTGCTTGTGGGGTGGTTAATCAACAAGTCTGTCACAATGATAGATTCCTCCTGAATTGTTGCTTAATTAGCTCGGTTGGAGGTATAAATCAAGTGGAATACCAATTCTTCCAGCGCAGCAGACAGGCAGCGAGGCTCGGTGGCAGTGCTGAGCTATTATTCTCTGCCCCTGCACAGGCAGAGCCCACAGGTCCCTGCCCAGACCCTGGTGCAGCCGAGGGAGACGGAGCTGGGCGGTGGCCGGCAGCATCCACAGCGGCAACCGGCACGGGGAGTCAGCACCCCTGGCATCTGCCCATGGGGAGACAAGGTTACTGGGGGTGTTCCTCACCTGGCACGTCTGGAGTCTGCTGTGAGTTTCTCAGGAAAGAAGGAACATTTTAGTCTGTGGCCAGATGAAGTTATCAGAGACAAGGATCCTCATCTCACAACAAGCAGAGCCACCTTCCACAGAAAGGCAATTCCATGTTGTAACAAAAGGAAATGTAAAAATCTTCATTTGCAAACAATTAAGACTGATCTTAAGATCAGTGCATTAACAGCTCAGTATTTTTACATATGGGCTTTCACACAACATGTATTAAACCTGTTGATTTGAACTGATTTCACCGTTTTACCACAAGTGATAGCAGGGCTATTCCAGAAGGAGCACCCCTGCCCTGCGTGGTGGACATAACACAGCAGCATTTCCTGATTTTTCTTTACTTTTTTGCATTCCCAGCCTAAACTGAACAAGCACACTTCTCTCAAATACACTTACTAATACACCTTCTCAGCAAAGCACGTCTATTTTAACGTGACTACATTTTTCATTTATCTTCTTTCTTTGCCAGCTTTGGTCTTTATTTTCAGAGTGTTTAATTAGTGATTAATGAGTTCAGGTGGGATGTATAAGTCACACTTCAGGGAAAGAATCAGTTTTGTTTAAAAGTAGCTGAAAAATACCGTAACAGTCTGAATTTACTGCTTTCCTTTCCCCATTTCCAGTGAAAAGGTGGGTTTGGTGGCCCAACACGAGGAATGCTCCCCAAGCTGCAGGAGATGCTGCCGCAGACCTCACGGTAATGAAGATGCCTCTCTAAGTTGTGTCGCAGTTGTGGCCCCAGCATGCGACCCCTCGCTCCAAGAGAATAAATCCACTGCTGGCACATGGATGCCTCGATGGAAACTCATGTGCGAGGTCTGGGCGAGGCACTGCATGAATTGTGCTGCCATGGCAACCTCGAACTGCTTTCATCCATCGACATTTGCACCCTTCTTTTTGGCATTTCACAAAGAGAGCCTTCAGAGAGTTTTTCCCCCGACAGTTGAGCAGATCACCAGACCTGCTTCTATCATCATGATAAAAAAGTATGAAAGCAGAGTTTGTGTGGGGGCTACAGAAAGGTTACCATTATTTAGCAGATTTAATTAAAACTTTTGAGCAGAAATTTTAGCTGAAGAAGCCAACTATTTTTAGACATCAGGACCAAGAAAGAGAATACAGTTCAGATAACCTTGTCTCCTCCCACGCAGTCCTGCTACAGATGCTGAAAGTCAGAAAAAATACACTGAATGATCTGACCTGCATCTCTAATAATGCCTCTTCATCGCTGTAGCAAATAAATTGGACCTCTACAGTTGATGAATTCAAATACGCACAAGATTCGCTTTCCTTTTTTTTAATTAATAATAAGTAAAAAACCCAAAACCTACACAAAATCACAGAGCTCCTGGTGTTATTTATGAATTATGATTAATTTCTTCAATATTTTTCTGGCATTTAAAAATGGCACACAAGCAAATTAAGAAATAATTCCAATAAAACTGTCTCGTAATTGTTTTTGTTACCTCAGTGACAGACACTCCTTCCACAAAGAAGCCCTGATTCTGTTCTTATTTGCAGTGGAGTTAACAGAGCCATTACTAATCAGGAGAACCAGCCATACTATTTATAGGAAGATGAGAGGAGATTAGAGTTGGCACTTCCAGCTTGCCTGTGGATCTCTCTCATTACCTCCTCTTCTCTCTCCAAGCAACTCCACTTTGCCTGGAAAGGACTCTCCTTCCAGACACCTGGGTACACTCAAGCATAAGCAAATGTTTGTAAGAAACCTGGCTTCACTTCCTCATGGTGTTTCGTTTCTCATGGGTGGCTCTTGCATATGATGCCTTGGGCTGTGTCACCCTGCGAGCAGAAAAGCCACCTAAAACAGAGGTAGAGGCTCACTCAGGACACACAGAGCTGTGGTCAGTCTTTAGAAATCGCTAATGAGAATATTTTCTTCAACAGAGTTTTTCTCACTCAGCCCCAAGTGCATTTTCTCACGTGGCTCACGGTTTGTTGGGCTCTAGTTTAAGGAATCTCAGCCCCCGAGGGTCCTGCGCCGTGCCCGCTCAGCCCCAGCCGCAGAGCTGTGCGAGCGAAATGCTTACCAGCACTCCACTGGCAGAACTGCATTCAACCCAGTAAGTGAAAATTATGATTAATGATGTATTTGCAGAAGTTATCATCAGTTTATGAATGATTCATGAAAGGAAAAAAGAAGACTAAATAGCCTATGAATATCATTGCAAGCAATAATTTAAACAACTTCATTCCCCAAAGTGAGGCCCTTCCAGTCTCGTATTTACCCAGTAAGTCTGCAGTGCCAGGGGCAAGCGCTGTGCTGTGGATCATCTGTTCTTACCCATCACAACATCAAATACGGTTTTGCCATGACAAAGCTCCCCGAATGCAAAGGGAAGCCTTGCGAGCAAATAACTGTGTGTAAACAAACAGAGCTCAGGGAGGTGAAGGTATCACAGCATTGGGTGGTACAGCCTAGCTCCTGCCACAGATGGACACATGGGATGCAATCAGGAGCCAAGACAGAAGAGCAGCTGGGCACAAATGCTGTCCTGGAGCCAAGAGTGAAACACGCAGAGCTGTCCCTACTTCGGGTAAGAAGCCACCACGCTTTCTCCCTGGGAAGTGTCATTCACGTCCTGATCACACATTTCCTCTTTCTACTTCTCACCAAAGCCGGCATCCAATGCCAACTGTCTTCATAAACAGGATGTGAGACACCTCTCGTGTTCACTGCGTCCACTGTAAGGGCACCCACCCCTTTCCCAGTATGTGAAGGACTAACAGGATTTCTTACCAGGCAGACTTAGCTCTGATATCTCTTTAGGAGTACATGACAAGAGTCAGCCACTGCAAAAAGGAGAAGAAAAGGCGCATTTTAGGTAGTGACGCTACACTACATCTTCAGACATGTCTTGGTATCTGCAGGCAGTGACCCAGTGACCATGGCCCTTTTGCCCTGCACAGAATTGTTCAGGGGGCTCGGAGCAGCCTTTTCCCTTATTACAATTCAGACCCACAAACACTTTCCATATGCTCATTCCATGATAAATCACTGCAGCAGCTGCAGCAGGAGCCATTGCTGGGAAAGGATGGCACCTCGCGAGTGCAAGTAGAAGGGATGGCAGGCTCTGGGAACGTGCTTATCCTACAGACTACCCTCTGCTTGGAAACTCTGCTCAATTCTAGGTGCAACAAAGATGTGATGAATGCTGAGCCACTAAACTCCCCACAGTGTAAGCAGAAGCCAGCAAGGCTGTAAAAGGATTTTTTAAAAAGTCTTGTCAACTAACTGTCCCCAGACTGATAAACTGCAGCACTTGGGCATATCACTATGCAGCACAAGAGGATTTTTGCTTCAGACCAGCTGATAAAAAGCCTGATGTATCCCCATTTGGCTCGCTCTCCTTCAGGCTGTGCTTTTAAGACAATCAGCAGAAGCGAGCATGTGTCTGCTATTTCTTTCTTAAAACCAAGATGTTTCGTGATTCAAAATTAACAGATGAGGCAGTAAGAAATAAGGGCACGGACATCTTTTTATCACTTCCTGAAAGTCACTTTGAGCAGTGTTTCCAGCAACAATGGGCTGGCATCAGTACGGGAAGGCGCTCCGCTTTGGGTATGGATGGTACCACTGAGCCATGCTCACCCTGGTGATGCTGCATGGCTCGGGCCAGGGATCCCCTAGGGAAATTCCTCCTGCTGCCCATCACACACATCCAGCCAGGCCAAACCCTCACCACTGTTGTGTCAGAAGCAAAACAACCATCAACACACATCACACATGATCTCTATCTTCACCCACCCAGTGGTCCCACTGTGGCCCTGGAGAGGAGAGAAGGAAGGAGCATCCTCACCTCTATTGCCGTCATCGAAATCTGTGATCCACCTTCTGCTAAGTTTTGAAATGCATCTGTGGTAGAACAAAGAAAATCATATTTCATGGGGAGGAAGCAAGAATGCAAAGCAGATGTGAGGCCATGGCAACTGAGGAGCAGAGCTGCGGTCCCTGCGCTGGGATGCTCTGCTTGGCTCAGGTGTCCACACACATTGTCCTGCCCAGCCACAGGGAATGCTCATCGTGACTGCTTTCATCTGCTCTCTGAATCAGTTTCAACAGTTGCTCCCTCAGGTGGACCGGAGGATGGTGAGGTAATGAAACACATCTTCCCACAGGGAAGCTTTCTGTTGGTCCTTCTCCACCCTCCTGGCAGTGAGTGATCACTGCGTGCCCTGGAGCAAGCGCTGCTCTTGAAGACATTAGTATGCCTTGCAAGCTTTCTCCAGGGAATATAAATGCAGATGCTGCTGTTATTCAGCTAGAGTTTGAAATTAACATTGCTGAAAGCTTTCTGACAGAAGACTTTGCCATCAGAAAATTCAAATCCATTCAAATATTGATATTCTATGTACACATTTATATAGCAGTTTGTCTGGGAGAAGCATTCAAACTCAAGCGTTTGGATAAAGTCAAAACACAGGATTTTGAGTTCTTTTTATTTATTTTGAAATTACCTCTCTCCTAGAAATGTGCTGTTACAAACAGTAATAAGATGAAACAAATTTAAGCCTGTCTATCCTCACATGACACATTTCTCCAGGAGCCTGTTTCCCACCCTGCATGGCGAAGGCTCTGTAAGGTCATCAGTGCTTTCAGTCCTGCCTAGGTTCAGGTAGAAACGCGAGGCTGCTGGGAGAGCACAGGGACAGGGCACGAGGACACACTGCTGGAGGCAACCAGAGGTACCTGTGCATCCAGGGCAGGACGGGAAGGCGACAGGAGGCAGCACACCCAGCCTGCAGCACTCTCGAGAAAGGCACAGGGCGAGCAAAGCCCCGAGCTGT
The DNA here is from genome assembly GCA_033558185.1 of Dromococcyx pavoninus. Lineage (NCBI taxonomy): Eukaryota > Metazoa > Chordata > Aves > Cuculiformes > Neomorphidae > Dromococcyx > Dromococcyx pavoninus. Next base: position 308,577 of record JAUMJL010000302.1, read on the forward strand.
CCCATCCCTTAACCGCTGCACCCAGCAGTCCTCCTGGGGACAAATGGCAGTACTGAAGTCACCAGAGGCAAGGGCCCCTCTGCTGCTTTTACTGCTACATTAACTCCAGTTAAATAGAGTTTGCAAAGGAGCTGCTGCTTTTAGTTCAGGTCTCATCTCAGACTATCTTGAAAGGGTAAGTAATGATTTAATGGTACAGATTTTCTCTCCTCTGCTCCACTCACATCACCATCAAGGCAGGCTGCCTTTTATTCCCACTTGTCACCCTTATCCTCTCCTGTGAAAATCTTATTCACAATGATTTGAAAAGTTTGAGAAACATATTCCACAGTAAACTCTCTGTAAACCTCAAGAGCATTTCAAAGTACTCATTACAGGCAGCACTGAAGCTTTTACAGATTCCTTTCTGCATGGATGTAAAGGAGCTGTCTTTATACCGGCACTTAAAATGTAAGAGGATCTTTTTTAAGATTTAAAGAAAAGCCACGGTGCTAATTTAGGCATAAGAATTTTCATCAAGTGACACGTATAACCACAAAAATTGGGTGTTTACGTGCTGTCTGGTTTTCAATGAAAGCATTAAAATCAGGACACACTCTGGCTTCTTGAGCTGCTTCTCCTGTATTCCTTGGAATGGGATTCTAGGTAGGGTCATCCACTACTGTCCACAAAAACACCAGTGGCAAAAACACACAGGCAAAACATGAACACTCACTTCTGTTTGCTTCAAACCCAGCTCATTCCAAGGATGAACTAAACCGCTGCAGTAATGTTCAGGAACACTGGTCACAGTTGCTGGGTTTGTTTAAGCAGTATTTCCAGACAAAATACTCATAATTATAACAGTAAAAATTATGGTTTTGTAAAACAATTTAATTTACTTTCAGGCAAAGGTTTATTTACAGACAGTTCCTCCTTACAATTGCCAGAAAGTGCCTGGACACAGCACAGGACGCAGGTTTGTTTTATCCACTGAGAAAGATCTCAGACCTCTGTACAGAGAGAACTTTGCTGAAGCTGGTGAGAACATCTCTCCATTAAAAAAAAAACAAACAACAAACGTTTCCCTCGCTCTGGCTCAGACTTCTCAGAATTTTAACTAACAGGGAAAGCCTTCAATTTATGATGAGCTGTCTCTCTCCCCTTCACTGGCCAGGAATATCCACAGTCTCCCCTCTGGTACCAGGAACGCTCCATCCCACCCTAGAGGAAGCTCTGCTGTGGATCAGGATGCTCAGGCTTTTGCAGAAGGGCACCAGCACAAGGAAACCTCTTGTTTTTAGAAAATGAGTCTGAATGCAGAGGGGCTCTAAGGACCAGAGCCCAGGCTGGATTCAGGCAGCAAAAAATGACTGGCAGTTGAGGTAGCTCTGGATGACCAGAAAAACACAGGGCAGCGCAGCGCAGCGCTGCTGCAGCCCTCAGGAATGATGAGTTCTGACAGGAAACAGGGGACCAACCTTCCCTTCAGCCCTTGTGAGTGAAGGCATCGCTGTATTCCCAGCTGCAGCTTCCTCCTAGCACTAAACCACTCTCTAACAGACAGTTGATCCCGTGGGCAGGAGGCAAATCTGGTTCTGTCAAACAGGCTGCTCAATGGGACACCTGGACCATGCCTGAACTTTGGACAGATTCTTCCCAAGCCACACCATCAGACATATTTTACCATGTCTAGCAGCATCTCCCTTGACTTCTGACCCTGCCCTCGGTGCAGCTCTGTAGGCTCCCCAGGAAGGACCCTGCTGCCCCAGCCCCTGTCTGGCCTCGCCCCACTCACGGCTCATGGTCTCAAGGCGCAGCAGGCAGCAGACAAAGTCTGAGAAGCCGATTCTCCCGGCACCATCGCCGAAGCGCAGGGCCATCAGGCACAGGAGCTGCTCGTTGGCAACCAGACCTGCGAAGGGAAGAGGAACGACAGCACTGGGAAGGAGGGACTGGCTCTGCTGGCATTGTGCACCCTGCAAAAACCCGGGGCTCCTGCTCTACATCCCTGGGTGGAGCTTGCCTTTCACAGGTTTGTGCGTAAGAGCCGGGGGGGACAGAAAATCCAAGTCTGTTCAACTCAAATTGTGGCTTAGGCCAGCAAGCAGGAAACACAGAGCTAACTAATCTTCTATTATCTCAGTTTGCCTTTTTGGCTTTTATTCTCTATATGAAAGAGTGATTTTCTCGCACTCAGAACTGTTAAAGTCTGAGCAAAGCATTTGCTCTACAATGCCATTTATTCTACAGTACCACTGTGCTTTCTGCTAAAGAGGCAGACACTGCACGCTCACGCTATTATGCAGTACAGCATGCCTGGGATCTTTAATTTTTACATTTTCTCTTCTATTAAAAAATGGTGAAGGATGCATTTCTTTTTTATTAGCTGATTATTCAGTATTTGTGTCACAGTCTGTTTGGATGGAAACCGGTACCCAACTGAATGAACAAAAATTGCCTTTAGAATGATTTTTTTATTAGTTAAATAAAACTACCCTAGATGTGCTGGCTACATAAGAAGAATGATTTAAATATATTTTGAACTAAAAGCCAATTTGCTAAACAACAGGGAATTTTTCTGCAGCAAGCTGGACTGAGAGCTTTAGCTTAATGATTCCCCAAGACTTCAGAGAAGTCTCATTTGATCACTCCCAGTTTTTAATGGCCTAGCTCCAAGAGAAGTAGCTTTATTGCTTTTCCAACTGGCTCCAAACCTTCCAGGTTTAAATTAACTCGTCATGTAGCCAAATGAGTCAAATAGGCAGAAAAAGAGGAATCAATTCCTCTACATCGATGCTGGGGGAGATTCAGCCCATGGAAGTGGGTTAGGACGGCAGCAAATTCTGGGTGCATGAGCCTGGCTGGAGAAGTTCTCCAGCAAGGACGCATTCACACAATGCTGAGTATTTAGACAATGGAAACACATTTGCGTTTACGATACATTTCAAATTAAGAAAAAACTGATTTTAGGTTTGTTTCTAGGAGAAAAACTAATTAAAAACCCCCCTAATTAATGAAATTTCCTCTTTGATTCTGGTTTTAAACAACTGCAAAAAAACACTGTAGTAGTGAGCAACGAATCCCTTCTCACTTAACCTATTGAAGGCAGGAGGAATTCAATCAAGCTCCCTCTGGAGAGCAGATTTCAGCAAGCAGCGCTGCTTACAAGATGTTATAACCATGTGTTACACCAGTAAAACACCGACAGTTTGGCCTGGTCAGTGTGGAACATCCCTGCTCTGAAATCTTCTCACCTGCAATGTCTCTCTGTTAACCTCATCAACAGGACTGACATGCAGCACTCTCTGTTCCCTACACGTTTCATTATCGGCTGTTGCTTATTTGTAAGGTTACTCCCATACCTTTTGTCTGCTGGATTCCTCACTCTAGTTTCAGTCAAGCTTTAAAATAGAGACTTTGTGTTTCTCTATTATTTTAAATTATTGTGGTGCATTTATTATTGCCAGCGAGGAGTTTGCACAGACCCCAGGCCAATGCTCCTGCATGTCAGGGCAGCAGCTGCAAACTGACATGCCTTACGCTGGCAGAAAACTTGACTCATCATTATTATGATTTTAAGCATTAGGACAACAGTGAAATTAAGCCCACACTTCAGTGTTTTGCTGCAGAATGCATTGAACACTCCAGGGAACAGCTGGAGTCATGTTAGTGACATTCCCAGAGGTAGCACCAACCTCCCAAACCCTTTCTGAGGCTGATCGCTCACTTCTGCTTAAAATCCAGGACAAGGACTATCCTCAGACAAAGCCAGACCCAGACACAGCTGTCTGGCTCAGAAGGCAGCACGAATGAGCTTATAGTTTCCTTTTTCTCTCGCTCAGAACTGCTTATAGCCTAACATGAATTGAATTTGCCATTTAATAGTGCCTTTTTATCCCTTCAAACAGCTGCATGGTTTTGACTGCCAGGACTTCTCAACGTATGTTTTTTTCCTCCCAGTTTTACAGTTTAGCACCTTCCTTAAAGAATGGACCTGACAGCTTCTCCCTTGGCATCTGGCGCCTCGTGCCGCCGTCTGCCTACCTCTCAGTGACAAAATACTGCTCGTGCATCCCCTGCGCCGATGCTTCGGGGACAACACTTCTGCACCCAGCTCCTCCCGGGGACACCACCGCTCCGGGCAGCCAAACGGGGGCGTCTCTGCTGTCCGATCGCTGTTCCAGAGCTGCCGTTCATGCGCGAGGTCTCTGGGGAGATGACCCAGCTGAAGCGCTCTGCTGAGGATTGCTCGTACTCACTGCAGTTTCAGAGCTCGTGCAGCCAACAGAGGTCAGTGCAAACTCAACAAACGCCCATCACTGGGCATTCCCTTACAGACTCCGTGCCCTGAAGAGAAACGGCAGCAACCAGGGCAAGCGCAAGCACTGACTTTCGCTGCTCCTCTCCCCTGCTCGATGTTCTGCCCATGAACCCAGAGACACAGATAAGCCCGTCTGCAGGCTCTGCCCAGGGCGGTGCCTCTCTGCTGGCTCTCTTCGCTGCCGGGCAAAAGGTTTCTCCCTGAAAGGAGCTTCTGCCTCAATACCCTAAAACAACACAGACCTCTGAGCAGAGCTGTGACCTAACTGGCACCTCTGTGCAATCCAAACCACTTTTGCCCTGAAGCTCTTTTTCCTTTCCTCTCTGTTTTTCATCCTTTCCTTCACTGCCGCAGGAACAAGAAAGGGAGCTGCTTAGCATCTATGGACGTACCTGCTGCCTGTATCGCACTCCTCAGCTCAGGCACATTGAGAAATCCAGAATGACTTCTGTCTTCCTTGCTGAATATATCCTAAAAACCAGTGTAAAAGCAGATTTTAAACTTGCATTAGCACTCCCCAAATATGCTACTACATCTAATTATGTAGGATGCCCTCCCTCCTAAATAATTATGCTGCAAGGAATTTCACAGATGAGACAGAGTGCCTACCAAAAGGGAGATGCATTTCCAGCAGACTCAGACAGTATGTTACAGTGTAAGGAATCCCAGTTTTGGGTGGGTGGAAGACCTTTTCCTCACTCTCCCTGGTTTTTGTGCTCAGGCAGCAATGGGAATACTCACACCAAAAGGACATTCTCTAGAAGACGTAAAATAAGCCACGGGTCCCTGAGTCCCAGAATAGTGTGGGGCCATCTCTCCCAATGTAGCGCTGAGCCCTACAGGCCACCCTTGAGGTGCTGTCAGTGGGAAGAGCACCACATCTAGAAGAGGAACTTGCACACCATGGCCCAGGTGGCCTCAGACCATCTTCAGAGGAACAAAACAAAGTAGAGCCCACTCAGCTTTGAGGCCACAGGAAATATTCCCATTCTGCAGCAAGACTGGAGGGAGAAGGACCTGACACAGAGATGCTCCCTGAATTTAGGCAGGACCCTAAATACCAAGTTACTGTCCTCACTCCTTTCAGACCTAATGCTTATCCTGGAGCAGAGATATTTCTTTCAGATAAACTTTCATCAGATCTTACACATGAGGATGAGGAAGTGGCATTTTTCAGATGACCATTCAAGAATTCATTTCAGCTCAGAACACTTTTAAAAAATGCCAGTGGTGGCACGCAGACAGAGATTTTAACCAAGTTCTGAGCCTAAATGCCCTTCCTACCTTTTCCCACTTTTTCTCAATATTCCCTCTTCTAGAAAATCCTCGGCTGTTTGTTTGGAATACTTTGCACACTCCACCGCTTCCTGAGCTCTCAATCTTTGCCTGAGAGGATAGAAATCTGACCCACGAAGCTAGCAGCTCTGCAAAGCTTTTGCCCCTAGTGCTTTGCTATCACAGAGCACCTGCACCTGCTGATGAAAACCCCATGAGCACAGCAGAGCAGAGAGAGAGCAGCCCCGAGTACCGTGTACTTGGTGAGACGTCGCCAGAGGCTCCTGAACTCCTGCAGCGTGAGTCGTCCGTTCGAGTTGAGCTGTGCATTGAGTTAAGAACTGAACAGTTAATGAGAACGAAACCTGGCTGTCTGTGTCACTGAGGACACTGGCTTCTCATAAAGACATAAGGTACAGTCTCTTACATTTGTTACTTTGTGTTGAGAAAGTCAAGAGCTTTTCTGCTCTGATACGCTTACAGTTAAATTCACCTTGTCTGGCACATTGTGCAGCTGCTCATACCTGTGCTCACAAACAACACTAAGTTCCCTTTCACAAGGTGACTTTAACCACCAGTTAAGGCTGCAGTTGATCCAGTCACCGAGCACAGAGGTCCCTGTGGGTGAACACCATCCAGTGCCCCAGGACACTTGTGCACAAGGCAGCACAGCGTTAGTTCTGGCCAGATCCTCCTGGAGGAACAGGCACTGAAGGAGCCAGGAGCACGAGGAGCCAATCCTGCCATCAGAAGGCAGTGGCAGCCTTTGAGCCACAGGCCAGAAATTTTCCCACCATGAGCTGCAGGAGCCCAGGGGTGTCAGCAGACACCCCCCAGGGATGCTCCAGGGACTGTGTCCATGGCCCTGCTCCCCTCCGTACATCATCCAGGAGATCTGGCCAGACCAGCAGCACCTCAGCAAATGCAGCTGAGATGGCAAAAACTCCCTGAAAACAAAACCCATCACCAGTAGATTGTAAGCAGGGAAGTGCCACTGCCATGAAACCTGAGTGAAAAGAGCTGATCCTGTCTTTGCAGGGCAGGATAGGTCATATTGTACACGGGTCGTGCGCAGCCCAGAGAATGAAAAATCCATCTTGAATTAGAGCAGAGCAGTGGCTTTGTCAGTTCTTTGCACGTGCCGTGCATTCACAGCGCTCACTTAGCCCAGGAGGGGCTCTGGGAATGGGGAAAAGTCTCTTTCACTGGCTAGACACAGAAAGCTGGAAAGAGAGGGACTTCCAGTCATTTTTATTCATTCCCTGGCAGTTTGTAAAGGTCTGAAAATGTCTCAAAGTTATTTCAAGGCATGGAAGAAAAGAGACAGTGAGCAAGCAACGGGGAGAAAACACATGGAGAGATTTATGTCTTCACAAAGGAGCCCTGTTGTTCTACAACAACTAGCAATGTATTTCCAGTGTTGTCTTGTTAACAGTAAAAAGACTGCATGATCCATCTAAATAGGTAAGGCACACTGGAAAGGATGAGTGTGACTCGGTGCTGACAGGGCTTCTCACCCTCACACCAGCTTTGCTGGCTCAAGCTGCCATCCCAGGCGAGCGCGGCTGCAGCTGTGACGGAAGAGGCAAGCTCTGCCTGAGCTCTGTGCTGCCTCCTTGCCTCGGGCTCTGCCAGGGACCCTGTTTCCATGGGTGAACCTCAGCCAGGCCCTGGGACTCTGTGCCCATGGGTGAAACTCAGCCAAGTCCTGGGCCCAGCAGAGGGAAAATGAGAGCAAAGCGTTAGCTGGTAGCAGAAGGCTGACCATCACCTCTCAGCAGAGACTCCAGAGCCAGGGCACACATGGCAAAAGCCCTGCTCAGACACTGGGACAGGTCTTTCATGAGGGCTGTGGCTGATATTTACTTGAAGGTTCTCACACCAGGATGCTCAGCTCAGGCATAACTCAAGGCAAGGATGGGCAGCACCAGGGAAGTTTATTGCTGCTGCTGAAAGGATACATCCATCAGAGCTAAAATGCCTCTGCATGAATCAAAGCTGAATCTTCCTCCCAGGCTGGTTATTTCATCTGCAAGGATTGACAAAAGAGAACGAATCAGCGAGAGCGAGGGGAGTGACAGAGGGACCAGGTCACGCTCAGAGGGAAGGAGGACACCAGCCTTAAGGTTCACACAGCTGAACTGCCCCAGATCCAGCTCAGTGTCTCCGACAGCAACAAGGGCCACGAGCCAGGTCCACTGAGGGAGTCTGATGTGTCCCAGACTGCTCCTGCCCCCAAGGACTGTGCCCTGTGTACAGTGTCTGCCCACCTACCTGCCCTGATAGAAACTCTTCCCTCTTGAAACAAGGGAAATGACAGTGACAAGAAAGATCATTTATGCTGAATTAGTGAGTCCCAGAGACTCTGAGCCTTGTGCATGACTGAGTTGATTTGAGCCCTCTGGCTGTGCCCTTTTCATGCTACTTTCAAGGTGGGCAGATTAGGAAGGCTAGGACATGGGACATGCTGAAAACCAGCTTGAGGCCTCTGCAGAGGAGCAATGCAGACCAGGGCTGAACTGGGAGGAACCAGGTGACTGTGAGGAGAATGGGAGGCACAGCTCTCTGGGGTGCTCTCTGCTGCACCTCAGCCAGAGACTGAGCTGCTGCTGCAACTTGGTGTGGCACAGAGCAGGAAGAGCACTCCTGGGGGCTACAGGGACACCCAAGAGAAGGGCAGCACCGGCCACGGTACGTCTGCAGAGAAGAGGCCATCCCATAGCAGAACTGGGAGGGGAAGGTGAAATCAGGCTGTCAAACACATGCACAGCTTTGCTGATGGCCATGAGCCTGTTAGCAGCTGGTCTGGGCTGCATCACCTTCTTCATGTGAACATTACTTTGATTTAAAAAAAAAAATAATGCCAAACTGTTCCAGAGGAACCCTGGTGGAGGCACTTCTTCAAGATCCAACGGTGCAGTAAACCACACTGAGGGTTTTTTAAAGACCAGCAGGACACCACGAAATCCTGTCTAATTCACACTAGGCTACGGACAGGGAGGCACCAAAGACATTAACTGGTCTGTAAAACTTTACCTTGCAAGATCACTTCATTAAGGAGTTGTTGCAGCTGCGAGGCATCAATAGTTGAGCCCTAATAAAGAATAAAATGCAAAGAGAGGTCTGTGAATAAAACAGCGTCACTTTTTCCTCAAACTTCTTTACTCACACACTGTGGCAACCAGGAAGGACCCCTGCTCACGTCAGAGGAGCGGCAGTGCCCCTGGAGGAGCATAACACAGCCCTCCAGGCTGCTGAGCCATGCCTTGTCCTCCAGTCTGCAGGAAAGCCAGTCCCTATGGGGTATTCCCAGCAGTGATGGGAATGCTTCACCAGCCCCTAGCTGGGAGCTGCCATTGGGCAGAAAGAGCAGAGCAGGCTGGGAGCACTGATGCTGCTGGTGCAGGTGCCACTTCTCTCCAAGCTGCCCAGCCCACCCGACCCTGACTCCTGCCCCTGGGCACCCAGCACCCAGCCCACACTCCCTTTTACCCCCGTGCCCTGGTGTAACTGTTAACTGCAAGATGCCCACTGTGCAGTGACTTCTGGCAGAGACTTGTTTTTCTCCTCTTGACTAAGTCAAGGAGTTTTTTATAACAGTTTATTAAACCATTAAAAGCAAATCCTGTGAGCACAAAGTCTGGCTCAGAAAGAGCAGGAATCAACTACTCAAACGCTGACTGATGTCTGGTCTCCAAATGCCATGAAGGCAAATGAAAAATGATGTGGATGAGAGGGGGTTATACTCAAGGCTTTCTAATTGCTTTCAGTAAATAAATAAACCAAAGCCAAAAAAAAAGAAAGTACACATTTAAGCCCATCTCCATCACATCCATCCCAGCCAAGCGTTCCATTTTTCTGGGGTTTTGGCAGGTCAATCAATACTGTTTTCAGGGTATCCACTTGAGGATGGAGCTACATTTCGACAAAATATTTTTCTAAATGGATTTGTATTGACTTTATAGATCAGTTTGTCTTTTAGCGAGTCCACATGCCTTTCTATTTTTCAGCAATATGGTTTAGGTAGGATACCTGCGTAGCATATCTTAGGAAAGCAGCCTTATAGGAGCTGTCCTGGATCTGTCTTGGTACTTCCTGGATCAAAGACAAAGTACGTACATAAATAATTCAGTTACAAAACAACTGGAGGCAACAGCGCTTTAGAAAGAGTATGGAATGTACAGTATGAGCTGCAGTTTTAACACCCTAAAAACGAAGCGGACTAGGAGTGAGGAACAGCTACTGAAATGAAGGAAGCAGCTTAGTTTGGATGTTATCACATTCCCGCACAACCAGTTAGGAGCAGCACAGGGCCTGAGGAAAGGAACAGAATAAATCCAAGGTGGAGTTCAGCAAGCCAATACGTTAGTATAGAGATACAAAGCCAGATCCTTATTGATGGCCCTTGGTTGAAACCACTGGCTTAGGGCACATGAAGATTCATGTGAACCAGGAAAATAGAGCAGGAATTGACTTTCCCTTTCTCTTGTATCTTCTCAACCCCAAGGCAGGCTTGACTGCACCCGAGTAATTGCAATTCAAGGGTAAAGTAATTACTTTCTACCTCACGGTAAGGAGATCCACTAGGCACTAAGGGGAACTACCCTTAACGCTACAAATCTTCCCCAAAAAATCTAAACCTAAGCCCCAATGCCTTCAGCTGTGTGTGAGATAATTCACATCAGTGAAGCCCAAATATCGCCACGAGAGCAGATTCACCCAAGTCAGAACATCGGCTAAGGACAACAGCCAAGTAAAGTGACAGCTGCTCAGGGAAAAGACATAGGCCACCCCTCTAACGGGGCTTAGTTGCAGGCTGGAGAATGAATCACAAGGGCAGGACTCTCTTTTCTGTTGTCAGGGAGCCAGAGCTGAACTCTGGGGCAGGAAACGGGTGGAGAAAGCAGAGAAGAGCAGAGTGGTGTCTGGTACGAAAGGAAGAAAGAAGAGGAGTCAGCAGAGGTGGCTGCCAAAAGCTCAGCTCCCAGGAAATCATCCACCACCGCCAGTATGTACATCAGTTTTCCCACTCTCTTACCATTGGCAGCAGTGGGCTGGCCAGGGAGTCTGAGCTCCTGGAAAAGATTTACAAGAGATAAACTGGGTGAGAACGGGCCTTGTCAGAGCATGGATTTGCAGATGTGGCCAAAGAGAGGCACCAGCAGGAGCACTCACCCAGCCTGCACCTCACGGGATGCTCAGCACCCACACCCCCCAGCCTGTTCCAATTCAGCCAAGCCCACTGCACCAGTCCTGGGTCTCTCTGTGCATCCAGACACAAGCAGGTGTGAGTCTATTCTACTTCTCTGAGATTGACCATGCCAGGACGAACCTCACCACACAGAAGACAGGGCTGCCCTGAGCCACATAAATTTTTCACCTGCTTTCTCTTTGCCTATTTTAACAGTCAGGAATAAAAACAGCATCTGGGCTATTAAAAGGCAACATCTCTTAAATACCTGCAGCCTGCCTGAAATTGGGCTGGGGTGCCCATTGCTTCTGAGACTCGCTTAGCAGCAACATTCAGTACCTGAGTGTTGCTTTTGGTAAAGAAGTTATGCAAGGCAGATGCTGGTTTTATAGCATCTGGGCTCCTGGATGGGCAAGTGCTCCAGACACCCACAGGAGAGGGATACCTGCGCTTGGCCCAGCTCAGGAAGGGATGCAAGGTTCTCCTGGAAAGGCCTGCATCCCGAGGATGAGCTGCCTTGTGTGTGACTCGCCATGCTGAGGGCCGTCCAGCCCAGAGCACAGACTCATATTTGTGTTCCATAAATAAAGAGTTGCCTTAGTCAGTTCTGGGCTATTTTTGCCAGAGGCCAAAGCCTAGAAAGAAATCTCATTATTAAGATAAGGGCCTGTGAGGTAGGAGCTGCAGTCACCCCCACTACAAGGCTTATGAAGGAAAGCCACTGCAGAGCTGATGGTTCAAGGTCATTTGTTTAGGCTGAACACTGTTGCTTGCTCTATACATAAAGCACACCCAGATATTTAGATGAAAATGTGGTAACAGCTGCCTTTGAATGAACTAAGATACCATTTTTTTCACCAACTTATCTTCAAGGCCTCTTTCACACCCACAGGGAGCCCTGCCAGCTGGTCTATGAGGCGACTGGGTGAAAGGATCAAGGCCTTTCACTGCTTATTGCTTCCCTATGTTCTGCTCTGAGCAGAAAGGGTCTGGATCCGTCTGGCATCCAGCCGGCACCACACGAGAACCACTAGCATACAACATACAATATACAACATAACCATTGTCAAGCAAAACAAGCTCCCACCAAAAGGCGGTTTCCCCACAAGGAGAGCGCGTCTCTCACAATTACCACTCACTTGTGCAGCTCCTGCTGCCCAAGGGGACACTCTCGGTGGCTACGGAGAGGCCTCCCCCACGCACCCCACTGTAGGGCTGCTCTCGGTCTACAGTCAGTTGCATCTTCCCAACAATCTTCTAGAGTACGTTAAAATCAAATTGCCCCATTAGTTATCTTGACATTAAACTGTTTAATCCTGGCATACTGCAAGTCTGGGGCCCATAAGGAGTACATATCATCTTACTCATTGCAGTCCCGAGTCTTCATGAAAATCCGTAAGAGAAATTCAAATTCTTGGTTCTCTGTCATAGCAGGAATGACAGCGTAGGTTCCTGGGCTCAAGGTAAAGTAATTGGTCACATCTCGAGCCAGGGAAAAGCTTTCTTTCAGAACTTTGGAGTTCTCCTGAAAGAAAAGTATAGCTGTCCATCTCTCCTCCTTGTCAGGAACCAAAGTAAATCAGAAAGTGAACTCACAACATCTTTATATTCCCACAGCCCTCTAAACACATACTGCATCTAACATGCTTTCACCTCCCCAGTGCCATGAAAAGCCCATCCAGGTGACAGAGTTTGTTCAAGGACACATCAAAAATGCACAAGGGTGGAAGAACCGAAAGGAACAGAAGGCAAAATGCATGTAAGTGGATTTGAAGGGAACTTCAATTAACATAGAGCAGACTGGAGTCGTTGAAGGAATCAAGGATGAACACACTTATTATACTGAAACTTCCCTGAGAACCAGTGGGGCCTGGAGTGGCCAGGGAGCTCCCCTAAGCATCTCGTCCAGATGAGGATGCTTCAAAAATTGCAACCCAAACCTTCCAGCAAGAGTCACAAGTAAGCAGAATAGTCTGATCTTTCTTCTATTATTCCAGTATTTTTGCTGAGATGAAACAAACATAACGCAACAGCTATTACTATGATGACATGTAAAGATAGCATAATAAAAACCCCTTACTAAACATATTCCCCAAAATACTTCAGCATGTATAAATTCCATTTAGAACAGTTATACAGCGTGGCAGAGTTATTTATGAGCCATGCCTCTGGGAGAAAATAACATAAAACTGCTCTTTTGGAAGAAAAAAAAAAGATGACTACTCTTACAGACAGCTGGGAGGTACAGAGATTGCCAAGTGTTATGGGTTGGATCTTGAGCAGATAGAGATGGGCAGTGCTGCAAAGAAATGGTGTGATCCTTTAACTTTTGGGTCTCATTCCACATTCCATATGATAAAAAGTAGAAGCAGATTAATATCTCAATGGAGTCAGAACTATTGTGAGATAAGAATCAGCCTCTATGCATTGCTCAGCTCAATCACAGAACATTAAATTTCCCTCACAGCCATGAATTAGCACTCCCCGTCTATACTTAATCAAATCCTTCCTAGAGCTATCAGATACGCACATTCTGGTTTGCATCCTTGCCTTCACTGCATTGCCTCTCATCCTACCAAGGGAAAATACCCTTTTTCACTCCACAGCAACAATTTAATGCATCTCCAAAGGTACTGAACAACAAATGATGTTGCTAATGGGTAATGGCAGTGAAAGCAGTTGAGAGAGGAAGAGTAAAGCCACGTGAATCTCAGCGATTGCGCTCTCCTTGCACAAAGAAAACACTTTGTAAACTGTTACACAAAGCTGCAAGCTCAGACTGCCCCCAGACTGGGAAACAAACCACAGGAGCAGCACTGGACGCCTACGCTGGGTTTAGCTCCTGGACTTGCCTTTTGCCGCTGCCTGGGCAGGGTGCTGGGCTGGCCCACCAGCTCTCAGGTTAAAATACTTCAGCTGTGCCCCTGGGGGAAGGTTTGCTGTGTAATCCACTGCGTGGGTTTGTACCAATACTTTACATTACTAAAAGCTATGGTGTGACAAAGCAGCACGAGAGCCCCCTTCCACTCTCTGACCAGGTGTTCCACAGCAATTCTATGTCCCTAGCAATGGCCTCTTCTGGCTGTGCCTGTCAGATCATCTGGGATCAGAAGCCCAAAACCTTGTCTGGCGACTGTTAGGGGACAACTGATGAGAACGCTGGAAGGAGCGAGTTCGCCATTTACCAGGAGCAGCAGCTGCTTCCGAGTGGCACATGGAATCCTGCAGGGCTCATCTCTGCACCAGGCAGAGGATCTCCTTGTAGAGGGATAGAGAGCTCTTCTTGCTGGACAGGTGCTCTTTTTATTACACGTTTTACTTCTCAGACACTGTTTTTTATGAGCTACAAAGCCCATGCTCTGTCTTTATGAGGAGCTGTTAGACTTAGGACATCAATTCCTCTAAGTATGGGACTAGGGCAAAAAACTCTCCCCCCAGGGAGCAGTACAGTGTGAAGTTAGGATCACACCAATCTCTGCTTCCTTTTGTTCTTCAGGTTAAGATCAATCCCCTCCCACCCCCCCTCAGCCAACAACAAAACCATTTTAAAACTGCCAATTGTGCTTTCAGTAAGCCTGGCACTGCTCTGACAGGAACTGCCCTCGAAATGGCAGCTCCTGGGCAGTCACCAAGAGAAAAAAAACACAACAGGGAAACTGTAGTGGAGGTTCCCAGTATCTGAGTGAATTGCCTGTGCATTGGCCTTGAGCAAAGTCTTCCATGTATTTTGCAAATGGGTTTTCATGGCATTTCTGTGACAGAAAAGGGACGATGAGTAAGACAGGCCCATTCTGGGGAACAAGAGACCACCCTCTTCCCTACTGGAGCTGGAGCACACCTCACGCACTGCGGTTAGCGCTGCCTGCCCCGCCTTGTGCAAAGCCAGCAGCTACCTCACCAGCACTTGCTGGGCTCAGAGGACATTGCCCTCGCATCTCCTGTAACCTGGGGACTCCCTGCGCTTCCCAGGGCTATTTTGGGATGCTACAGAACCGAAAGTTCAACATTTCCTCCCTTAATAACATGAATAAAGGAACCTAAACCTGCCTAACTCTACTTTCCCTGTGATGTTCTGAGACAGAAAGCATCCACAAGTTTACTCCAAATAGCAACTGCTCTCCTTTTACAGCCCAAAAGGCAATTCAGTCTTTCATTTCCATGTAGAGGTACAATAAGCCACACAAAACACAACTGTGCCTATATGATACCCAGTGGTGCCTACCCTGGTGATCAAAAAGCCAGTCTTCGGGGGTTTTGCATCCTGCAGATCCTCAGCATGCCTTCGCATGAGTGAAATGACGACATTATAGGTTTGGGGGTCATAATCTGGCACTTTGAAGAAATACTGTGGGTTCGTGGAAACTGCACCTGCTGAGAAAGTGTTACCAGATGAACAGCAGCCACACAGATACCCGAGCAGCAGCCTATTGTGTAAGATCTTGCTTACATGGGCCCAGAGGAATAGGCAGGCACTGCTCCAACATCCTTTCAATACAACAGAGCACTGTAGTCTCTACATTACCAGCAGGACCTGAGGCATCTGGAAATAAACTAATTGTGCATTAATCATTCTAGAAATCTCTGGCAAAGTCATAAAAGCCAGGCAGATTTCTCACTCCCCTGCTGCACCTATATGGCACACTTCCCCAGCGGCAAAAACACAGTGATTCTTCACCAGCTACCCGATACGATGGCCGAGCTGGAAAGGACTGTGGCTTGGAGAGCACAAACACATAAAAGAAAAAGGCTAAATAGTCCAAAGCAAACCTCCCCTTCCTCCCTGTTAAAGTTTGCGATGGACAAGAAAGAGTGGTGACCACCAGAGGGTAAAGGCTTCTTCTTGGCCAAGGTTTTTGTTAGCAGGAATCATCCCTGATAGGAAAGGAGTAAAATGCCCAAACTGGAGAAAAAGTGCTGAGCTGGCAGCATCTGCTTAGACTAGACTGGAGTTTAAGCCATGTAGCAGGTGCAGTTTAGCCCAAGATTGTGCTTGGTCAGGAACTTTGAGAGAGCTGGTGGAAAACAGCTCCAAGGAAAATGGCTCTGCCCTCATGCTCTCAGTTCAGCCCCTGCACCTCCTCACTCGGACCCAGTGCTTGTGGAGCGCAGCAGCATAGGCACTGCTCTGTCATCGCCCCCTGGGACGTGGCCATCAAGGTGAGCAGGAGGAGGCTGACATCTATAAGCCAAAATCTGTTTGCAGCTAAGCCAGGGGTCAGCGTTGCAGGAAAAAGAAACTCCTTTGCTAACCACATGCTGTCATCTCAGATTAAAAACACAGAACCCAAACGGTGATGCAGCTGTTAAAAATCTGAGATAAGTTAAGATAAAAATTTTTTACAAATACTACTAAAAATCAGAGCTTGCACTGTCAGAAGAGTCCTTGTGCATGCAGTAAAACCAACAGTCCTGTCTGCTCAAAGGCCTTTCCACCTTTGAAAACAGTTTTGTAGCACAGTTCTTTCATTTCATATCCATTTCATTTCAGAGCATTTCTCTCTCTGTAAAATCAGCGACATGTTTGCCAGACCAGACTTTCCGATGAGGTCCCCAGTAACACCTTCTGCAACTGGCTGAAAGAAGACAGACAAGCACATTTTGATTTAAGGAGCTCAGGGTTTCTTAATCACAGGTCTCCTGTTCCAACCTAGCAGCCAGCACTGCTGCTTTCTTTCTGCCTCGTTAGCTGAGAGGTGCTGTAATGGAAAAGGGCAGGTAGTAACTGGCAATCAATGTTCCTGCAATTCGGAGCTCGGATAAGGACCAGTGGGAAGGAGGAGAAGATGTGGTGATGGCACTAAGCGTTCGTTACCTGAGGACTAGTTGTCCCTACCTGTGGCACGTGCTGGACTCCAGAGGCTGACGTGCCTCTCCACGGCCCACATGGTGTAATGCGGATCCCCAAAGTCCAGAAATGTTGGGGTCCTGTTACATATATACAGCCAGGAAAACTGTTCACGGAAGTTTTCACAGGACATCCTGCAGAGGAGGAGAAAACCTCACCTTTCAGTCTGAGACACCGGTCAGATACACCCCCGCCTACGGTTGGCAGGGTGGAACTGGATGTTCTTTGAGGTCTCTTCCAACCCAAACCATTCTATGATTCTACGCCTTTTAAAGGAGCTCAGAGGGCACTGCAGCTTGCAGCTGAGCTGGTTAATGCCTTGCAGAAGAGGTCAGCTCTCAATATGCATTTGGTCTGCCCTAAAAGCAGCTGAAGCCCCAGGGAAATCACAGAGTGTGTTCAGTAGCACGAAGACATGCCACCTCCAGCACATCTCTGCCACCACACTTTGCTCTGTCCCTGCACAGCACCCTGCCCTGCACTCGTGCTTTGCTAAGCCCGCCGTGTCTCTCAGGCCAGGCTGCTGCTCCCTTGTGTTCCTCAGAGCCTCATGGGGCACGCGTGTGCTTTCTGAACAATAACAGCTTTTCTAAAGGGTGGCTCATATGGCAAAACGGGATCTGAGGGCAATGAGAAGCAGTGAAAAACCACAAGTGCCTGTGGAGCAGCCGAGCACACATGCTCTGTGCAGGGTCCCCTCTGAGCACCAGGCAGTCCAAGGGGAAGGGCAGTGTGACAAAATGACTGGGTCTCGGGGAGCTGGGTTTTTATTTCTCTCCTTTCTCATTTTTTTGCACCTGCTCATTATTTAATCTTGGCCAGTTCCATTTCTCTAGGTCTTGTTTCCTCTGAAACCACTGGGTCAGGACAACATTCACTTTGCTGTTTGCTCACAGCTAACACAGGGAGCCTTGAGCCATTGCTAAGAGCAGAGAATTGCCTAAGTGATTCTTCTTTTCATACTGAATATGAACAGAAAATCTGGCAGACAGAAGGATCGAGAGGGAAGTACCAGAATTCTCCATCATCCTTATTTCTGAGGAGTGCTTCTCTGTATTTAGGCTGAACGTAGTCCCACTGGGAAGAGCTGTAAAGAGGAACAAATCAACAAGCAGATGTGAGGCACAATTTCCCATCTCAACCCAATCCTCTAACCAACCCATCAAGTCATGACGGATCAGCAGGAGTGAGCCAACTGCACGCTGGGAACAGGGCTGTGCTTGATACCTTCATAGCCAGCGCCAGCAAACAGCTCTGTCCCCTGGCTGTGCTTGTCTGAGCTGCCCACCCTGGCATGGTGGCTCCTGCCGGGCCCCACATCAGAGCAGTTAGTGAGGTACCAAGGCATTGCACTGATATTAACATTGATGTGTGGAGGGCACATTAGCCAGTCAAATGTGTTGTTTCCAAGCAGCATGTTTATAATTAAGTGATAATTGCACTTTCTGCAGAGCGTAAGATAAATAAACAGAACATGAATCAATAATTTATTGATTTATGCAGGCTATCTGTGAACGCGCTCTACTGACGTTTCAATTACAGTCAGGATTACAGTGCACCCTTCCAAAAACTGGGAGGAGGCTGGGTGAGCAGATAGCTGTTATCCCACCTTAAACACGTCTGCACCACCCACCCATCCACCCAGACGCAACGCACTAGCCTGGCTTTTCTCAGCAGGGAAGTTATGAGTGATCCTAGCAACAAGGAGAGGTGGGATGTTATTAAATCACAGAAGAGTGACACTCGAACATCTCTCCAGTCAGGAAAACACTGATGCAATTCTACCAGGAAAACTAACATCTACCTATTTACAGCTTATCCACACCACAGCAAAGTGGTTCTTGCACCTGGAAAGCTGCAAGCGGGATCCGAAAGAGCAGTTCAAGCCACTCAGCAGCACTTTGCCTCTGCCATAACCGAGGACCCTTTTGGTTCTCTGTGCTCAATACTGCATAAAACATTGCCCCACTCTCAGGGACCCAGCGAACCGTCCTCTTCCCAGACTCAGACTCATGGGAGGGGAAGAAGGAGCAGGAAGGTAGATGCATGATTGCTGCAGAAGGATTCAACAGAAGCAGCCAGACAGTGTCTAGGGGCACAGCCAGAGCTTAATCCACATAATAAAAACTCCTTCATCCATGACTTACCTGGAATTATCCGCTAGGAAAAACAGGCAGATAGACAAAAAGAGACAGGCCTGGTGAGGAGCACATATAAACCAAATGCTGCATGTTTTCATTGGACTGGGTTTCTTTGAGCAGCTGCTTTGCAGGTGGAAATAATGCTTATAATTAATTGATTTAGAAATGTCTGCTTCATTATAATGGGTGCAAGGCAGAGGTCCTTACAATAAGCCTACAAAAGAGTGGTTCTCCTTATGAGATTAAAGCTTTAAAACCATACCCATCACTCCAGGGCCCCTTCCACTCCCCATGGCCCCACGGATTCCAGATCCTGATTATGTGTTTCCAGCCATTCTTGTAGCGTATCTATAAAGAGGAAAGAAAAACAAACTCAGCCACAGCTTTTCACAATTGTGATAATTAGTGAAGAGATGGGTAATAAAATGCAACTTCCACAATAGATGCCAGGTGGGAGATAGGAGACTACTAAAGAGAGGGGGAGAAGGGAAATAAAACAGCACAGGGAGAATGATGTCCTGTTTCCAAAGAACTTTAATGTGTTGTGGCTTCCTGGCTTGATAGCACAGCCATTGTTTGATTTCTACCTTGGCCTTGCTCGCTGTTAACTCTGCCTGTGTGCACTACAGCTTAGTGCAGGAAGCCTTGTTCTGATCTCAGGTGGGAAGAAATCCTTAATTTCTTTGTATCTGTGTGATAAATCTGTCCTGTTGTCAGCTCAGCTATATTAATACCTAGCTAGGAGGAGTTCTGCATGAGTACAGCAACTTTAAAAGATAGAGAAATGCCATTCTTGAACCAGTGAGTTATTTACTTTTCACACAGTGATTTTTGGCAGCTTGTGATTGAGCTGAACAAACGTGGATTGGCATTGTATGACAAATCCCAGAACTTCAGCCAGTACTTTTATTCCCATTTGAAACAGAGAACTGATTTTTTTAAGAGCCAGCATGGAATGAAAATCCCAGAAATTCTGTATTTACTTTTGAAGTGTCCCCCCCCCCCCCCAAAAAAAAGTGAATGGAAGTTGCATTTTTCCATTAGAAAAAATGATAGGATGCAAATATCCTCCCTCTTCCCCTTGTGCCAGAACGTTTCCATCTCCTGGAATGTGAACTATGTGCTTTCAGCACACCCTCCTCAGTATGAAGCTAATTAAAATTACTCTGAGTGGAAGAGCAATGTGACTGCCCTGTAGTGGATCACCAGTACAAGACCACCAGGAAGGAACAAGTCCTTGTCCTTACCTTCACCGCTCCTGTGACAGTGTAGGCATGACCCTGTACAATCCCATTCCTCAGCTCTATGTTCCTCTTCAGCTGCAGAAGGGAGAAAGCACAGATTTTAGCTGAGACCTACAGCAGCATCTCAGATACAGAGGCTCCAGAGGAACGTGACTGTTGTTCCCACTGTGGCCATAAGCAATCAAGTAACAAAAGCTACAGGTCTCAAATATTTTCAAGTTCTTCAGCGGTACAAGAGCTGCTACAACTGCAGACTGACCCGGACTGTGCCACCGAGAGGATCAGAGCCCCAGAATCTCCCTGCCACACACAGCCCAGCACCAGCCACCAGAGCCAAGCTGTGTGTCCTGATGGACCAGGCACTACAGGAGAAACTCCTCACACTCTGCAGTCCTCCCTCACATGCTGTAAGGGAAGTCTTGGCAGCTTCTTAGCAAGATACTTGCTGGGTATCACAAAGCATCATTATTGGTATCACACTAAAGTAACAGCATCCTCTCGCAGGAGAGGTGCATTATGGCCTTGCTAGAATCAACCACAAAGCTACGAGGACAAAATCAGTCCTGCTGCAAGAGGATACCACTGGAATTAGCCAGGAGAGAAGCCACAGGCCCCTCTCCAATAGACCAGTCCATCCACATCTACCCCAAAGCCTTTACATCACTTACTGCATAACCTTATCTGCTTTCTGTTGCCGAGGTCTCTTCAGGTATCCATAAGATGTAACTATGATATTACACAGAGTGGTTATGGACTTCCTTTTTCACTGAAAAGAGCAATCTTATTGTAAACGTGGCAACCCAAGATCAGCAAGATTCCGGGCTGTGACTCACCTGGCTGGAGGTGCTACACCCCATCAGGCACTGGGATCTGTCAGCAGCTTTCAGTATCTCCTCCAGATCAGGAGGGGGATCCTTCAGTGGAAACTGCACTTGGACTCCACCTGTGAGGTCTACTAAAGCATCCGAAAGGTAGCCTCCGTGCAGGTTCTGGTAGGAGCCCCTTAACCTGGCAGGGGAGAAGTTAATTAGTTCTTACAGTGTGTTTAAATAAACAATGTACAAGGGTGGTTTCCAAAATGCAGGGAGCCTGAAGCGTGTAGACACGGGGCCAGGTAATAGGAGGAGATGTGACTGAAACACATGTCCAGACACAACACATGCCCTGTGGAACAACTGAGGCAAAGGGGCACTTTTTCCTGTGTACTCACTCAGGTAGCCATCAAGTCATTTACAGTGAAAATAAAAAGGGGCATCTCGTGCCAACACAAACACTTCAGGGAGATGACCTGCATCTCATTTGAAGTATTCGGTTTCCTTCTTCTCAAGGGAAGGGAGGCAAGGGTGACAAGGTTCAAATGGAAGTTTCAGATCAGATGGGGCTAAACTGTTAGTTTCTACATTGTATTTTGCCAGCTCTTCACAAAAACGGCCAGTCTCCCTTCTGCAAATTAGAAATAGGAAGAAGAAGGAGGTGAAGGTGTTTGCCCATGCTCCCAAGGCAAGACAGAAAAAAGGTGTTCAGCAGCATTCCCAATTCTCCCTGCTAGAGTGCAATAATAGGATAATAATTTAATATCGCCAATGCAGTACTCCTTGTTTTTATGAGACAGCAAATAACCTGGAACATGCTGTACTTAGAGCAGGTAGAGCACACTGTTAAACCCCACCACACACACTGTGTTTAATGAATGTAATTGAATGAAGTCTGCAGCTAACTGTATTTTGAAGGGTTGTCCTTGTCCTACACTGATGAAAAGAATTTGTCATGGGCACTGGGGAAAAACTTCTCAAATGGGAATCTCATAAACAGCATTGCTTGCAACTTCAATTTAATAGAGGTTTTGTTTGTTTTGTAATTAAAACCTTATGCAGCAAATTGATACTGAATCCTAAGTCAACTTCTCTGAGATATCTCAGGGCAAAATGCATCCTATTCCTGAGTCACTCACATGCTGCTTTAACATTAGCTAATTCCTGACTAAATCTGCCAGAACAATTAGCTCCCTTTCTCAGCTCTTTTCTACGGCATTGTGAGTGTGTCACCAGCTCAATGGAGGGCACAGGTACCAAGTTCCAGCCCTTCACGTTACCCCAAGCACAGGAGTTTCTCTTCAGTGCATTTAATAATGGGCAATACTACAGATGCTAACGGAACGTGTTCTGATCCCTCCACTCCTCAGAGGAGTTTTTTTTAAATTATTTTCTCTTTATTAATCATTATTAGCCTTGCAGTACTCTGGCAACATCAGTCAAGAGTCAGAGCTCTCTATGTGCAGTGAGGGCTAACCAGAGTCACAGGAGTGAGTGTGTTACACCTGGGTATGTTTTCCATTGTGCCTCCTGCTCCAAAAAGTCCGCATGATCTCTGATCAGTGACTGCAAACAGAGATAATCCCTGCTCAGCTTTAAACAGGGGAAAATACGGAAAGGAAAAGAAGTTTAAAGTAAGGAGGAGATGCTCAGCCCCTTCTGTGCCACCAGCTGCTGCCCTGCTCACTTAACTCTCAGGCATTAAGGTCCCAGGTTTGGACTGGGTAGCTTTGGGTCTTCAGCCCAAGCCCAGCACCTCCAGGCTGTGCTGGCTCTGTGTCTGAATTCAGCCACAGCTCTGTACCCGAGCCCAGCACTGCCAGCAGCGCTGTTAGACCAATCCCCTCCCTGCACACTTTGCACGCAGCAGTGGGTGGAACCGCTTACAGAAAGCATTCAGCACGGTGTGGAAGAACAGACCAGGAGTATTTACTTGGCATATGCTTTTTCCAGCAAGGATGGCCAGAATTCATTTGATGTTCGAGGGTGTACAGACAGGTATCTTCCATTCAGGAATGGCAGCCTGTCATCTATCACTACATCCACCCAGTCTCCACACTGCCAGAACTGGGAAGTAAAAAGAAAAAAGGAGAGAGAAAAAAGAATGAGCCTCTTTTAAAAGTTAATATTCATGCCAAGCAACAGCTTCCGGAAATAGCACAGGAATTAATCTAAAGCACAGATATGTGCAAGTTCTCTCCCAGACTGCTTCAGGCTAATGGTCCACATTGTTAAACAAACTACCGAGTGGCTGGATGTCCCAATGTCAGGGGAAGTCATTTGGGAATATAAATAGCCTTGCAATCAGGGGGAGGAAAGATTCAACACGGGAAATATGCTAATATTATTTGGCGATAGCAGGCGTTCGAGATGATAAAGAACAATCATGCAGCTGGTTCAGTGAGCCTCCCTCCTCAGCTGCACTTGGATTTGCCCCGGCAGCACAGCTCTTGGCCAGGGAGCCAAGATCCAGTCTCTAGCTTTTCTTTCCTCTGTGTTTCAATTAAGAAAGACTCTGCAGTTCTGTCATGGGCAGCGACAGCAGAGTGACTAAAGATTGTTTTGAGGTGCTATCCATCTCTTTGATAGATGAGGAGGATGCAGGCAGTCTCTCCAGCATGTGGACAGAGTAGGTGTTTCTCCAGCTGATCCAGCTGATGAAGCTTTTCAAGGGAGAAGACAGGGAAAGAGATCTGTGGGGATGAACTAAAGGAGCCATTTCCAGAGTCATTAGCAGATTAATGTACCTTAGCACGATCCGCAATCATAAGAGGCCAAGCTCTTGTTTCCAGTACTGCTAAGGACTCCAGTGGCAGCGTGCCAGCAACAGATTTAGTCTGGCGTGATTTTATTTCAATGGCTTTGGTCAATGAAAAACCCCAAAATGAGCTCTTCTGTTAGAAAAGCACACGACCAGATCTGCCCAGCTGCAAAGCAGCTTACAGCCTGCTAAGCCAAAAGCAGGTTTGATCCTCCTTACGTTCAGCCTCCCCCCAGCCTCTCACTTCCTACTTTAGCGGTGGCAGGAGGTGGCAGGGTTAGACTCCCTGAACCTGAGCTCCAGGACAGGTTTCAGGCTTCTGCTTGATTTCGTCAGGATGGGATCTGAGGAAAAGACTGCCACTGGCTGTACTCTGCCCAAAGGAGAGATGGGCAGAAGGCTGTTGGGGAAGAAGCTGGAGCTGTCTTTTCAGTCACCCGATGCGTGCTCTGTCACCAGTCCACACCTGGCAGCAGGCCCCTGTGGAGAAAAGGTGTGACCTCCACCACACCTCCCCACGGCACTTCATGCAAACACCACAGGTAAACAAGGAGCTGGTTGCAGGGATTAACACAGTCCAAACCCACTGAGTGACATTTTTCCAAAAGCCAAGCTCCTTGGCCATCACTGGTAGGGAGCTTGAGCTCAGGGGCCTTCTGAATGCAGCTCCGTCTTTTTCTGCAGCTGGATAAAGAGCTGCTTTGTCCTGGCTGCCAGAGACTTCCAGATTGCGGTCTCATCTGAGCTCACAGGGACAGGGAAAGACACCATGAGAATAAGAAATCTCATGGAAAGCCCTAGGACACTCTGGGATTGGTACAGGAGAAGCCATTCTCCCCCATATGCTGTCAAAGAGGGCCAGTGCCTTTGCTTTTTGGCTTCTGGCTCCATGAAATTTTTACACGCTCAGGATTTAAAATTCTGCAGCAGAGAACGTGACAGTAAATACAACAAAGAATCCCCCTTTAGGCAGTCTGCAAAGAAGGAAGTTCTTCAATTCCACATTGGCAGCGAGCCTTTTAAATCCTGGGTTAGAAGAGGAGGAAAAGAAATGGACAATTGCAAGATGCTGCAACAGCTAAGGTGGTGCTGAGAGGGAACACTGCACGGTTATTTTCCCTCCTTTTTCCTCTCTTCCTTGACAAGGTCTTAGAAGAATCCAGTTTTGGAAATGACCAAGGTGAAAAAAAAAACTACGCCTTTCAACCCCTCTTGTTTCCATGGTGTTAGAAGGCTCCTTTTGGATGTGTCCTGGAACTGAGGTCTTGACCACTTATGGCTTCTAAAGATTCCATCAGTTTCTTCCTGAGAGCAGGGACATTATCACTCAGGGCAGATCCCCTCTGTTTTGAGTGCTGTTACGCCCTGCAGTCCCTGAGGAATATTCCTAGTTTTTCCCGGGCTGACCTGCTGCTGCTGCTCACTGTCCCAGTGCGTGACAATGCTCTGCCTGACAGGTATTGCAGCTTCGGTGGCACAGACAGCAATTCCTACACAAGCACAGGACTTACTTAACTCCTAATTACGATGACATCACTTCACTATTCCCTGGATAAAAATGTTACCCATCTTTACCATAGCTGATAAAGTGCTTCACAACTTTAACTCTCGCAGCCAAACAGCCGGTGCTGTGCAGGAAGGCTGGAGCAGCCCTTTGTATTCCTGAGAGGCCAGGTGCGCCAGACCCAAGAGGTGAAAACAAACCATAAGATGGAATATTTGTATTAGCATATGATATGGCTTGTTTGTGACTCTTCACTGAGCTGAGGACTGGTGGCTTAGCCTGTGGATGGCAATAAAATATCTTTGATGGAATAATTGAAAGGCATTGCCAAGAAGCATTTCCATCCAGAGCAGCTTTCTCAGGGTTTTATTGCTCACAGAAAGCCAGAAACAGTTGCATTGATTTGCAGATGAGATGACAGGGAAAACATTCTCAAATACTGCGAGGTATTTATACTGCTTAGATTTAAGGATTGCTCCTAACTAATCTTTTCAAAGCTTTCATGAAAGACAATCTAGCCTGGGTACTTTCAATGTGTTCCAAGCAGACTGGCGTCCCTTCAGCCAGTTTATCTCGTGCAGAGCACCTCTGCATGCTGGAAATGGGCCAAGACAGACACATCTGGCATTCCAAGGAGCAAAGAAACAGAGCAGAATTTAGCCTGCCCATGAGATAATCTTCCTGGTGCTGTTCCACAGAGCTCCAGGGGTTCAGAGAAGTCACACTGCCAGAGCTATTTGTGCAGTGCTGGAGTGCATAAAAGAAAGCAGATTTGTGAAAAAAGGGGGCTGATGAACGGCCAAGTATTTACTGATTCTCTCTACATCCAGTTCAGCTTCTGGAGCCTGATGGTACCGAGCAAGTAATTCCAATCCCACAAGGTACTTGGCTGACAGCTACGAGCAAGCAGGGCCTATCAGGTACTATCCCAGCCACTCTCCTAGGAGATCCAAAGAACTTCAAAACTTGGTAGAAAGTGAGATTTACTAAAAAGCCTTGCTCTTCTCTCTGAAACAAATCTCTTTTCAAAATATCAAAAGCCCGTTCCTCTGATCCATCTCCAGTGACTTGTAATTCCAAGCCATCTCCACAAGCCAGAAGGGCAATGGGAAGGCTATGATCCAAATGGATAAAGAGCACAGACGTGCTGACAGCCACAACACTCCGCCCAAAGCACAGCAGACTCTAGCATGCCACATAAAACAGGTATGTAGGCAAATCCACCTGAACAGTCAGCACCTGCACCTCTGGAGTCATAACCATCAGAAAAGGGCTTCAAAGTCCCTGAAGGGTGATTGCGCCACCTGAAGCACAAGAAATCAGTAGAAAAATTGGGATTTTCTGCAAAATTCTGAACTGGAAGTCAGCACTGGTGACCCAAAGCACACAGGGGTGCTGAGATTTGGGACTGCAGTTTGAACTCGTATCTAACACAGCCAGCCAGGCCTGAGCAGCACCAATACAACAGAGAACATACCCGGAAATGAAAAATCCCAGCATAATCGTCCTGGAATCCTTGGTCCTTTGGTAAAACATTTTCCAAAAATTGCTTCTGCAGTGTCAGGGAGCCCAGGGCAGCCAGCATCCAGCAGTCACCTCAAGAGAGAGAAGAGCCCAGTGCATTCAGTCAGTTACTCACTGTTGTGGACCATAACTAACTCTTCAAGAGAGTGGACTTCATCTGAGACATACAAGAACCAGCTTGCTAAAAGAAACCAACGTTCTTGTGTTTCCCTTTCCTCCCCAAAAATGCTGTCCTGCTACTCAGCATCCACCAGCCACATCCTTTGGGAACCCTGATGCCACCCAGCCATCCTTTTCCACTCCTATGGCTCTCCTCTCTTTTGTGGTCATGTTGAGACCTGCAGTCTAGAACATCATAGAGGAAACCTTCAAACCACTCTGTGGGGAGAGAAATGGGAAGACACACATGAGAGCAGAGCTGCTCCCAAAGAGAAACAGAGTTATGGCCAGGAGAAAAAGATGGAACCAACACAGGGTGTAGACAAGTCTGGGTAAGAATCAGAGACAGACAGAAACATCCACAGGAAAGAAATCACCAAGAGTCAGATGAAAACATTACGATGAAAAGAAAATTCAGTCCTACATATGTTGGAGCTACACCTGCTTACCCCAGGACTGTGTTTGACCCTTGTACTGATCTCAGCTGGGCCTCCCTTTCTGTGCTTCTCCTCATACACACTGAGGGCAGGTGCCATATGTAAGTACCAGGGATTAGAGTTGCTGCATTTGTGAATAATCTCCAATAAACTGTGTGAGTCTGGATTGCCCTTCACTGTCCACTGCAGCTGCCACGGTCCCCTTTTTCCCACCGAGCACTCAGAACACAGCAGAGCAATCACAGGTTATTGCTTTGTGCCCATCTTTTTCACAACAGGAATGTGACCTTACCTATTTCTCCTTGCATGATATCAAATCTGCTTACTCCATCAACAATCAAATAAGGATTTCTCTGAAGTTCCTAGAGGGAAGAAAACAGAAAGAGTAGTGTGAGTACCCAGGCTTTGCCCCTTGAAGACCCTTGCTTCCTACCTTTTCCATAGCAGAAATCTATGTCCCTCAAGCCCTGATGCTTTGTCACCACCCACCAACAAAGCCAGAGGAGATACTTGGGGCATCTCTTCTTTAATCTGCTCAGCTGTCCCCAGGGGTGGGGACTTGTGGCTGGGTGCTCACTGAGTATTCAATCCGGTTTCTCTAATGCTACCACCACCTTTCAGAGAGGGCTCAGAACCCAGCTGTGAAATCACACAGTTCCTGGGGGGCAGCAAGGCCGAGACACAGAGGTTTCCAAGCAAAGTGAAGCAGGGTCTGTACTTTGGTTCAGCATTTGGTCTGGAAATGGTTTACTCTCTGTGCCTTTTGTGTTTCCATGCAGGACTAAAACAGATCAGCCTGGGCTGCTTTTCATCACTCTGGTGAGGAAGCTGTGGACAGAGAGCTTAACCTCTGGTTGCAAAACCCCACAGGCCTGGCTAAGTTATTTTTAATTCAGGGCAGACTTCCCTTGCATTACTTGGGAATCTTGCTTGAGCAGTGAAGAGGGAACAGTTCAGAGCTTGTCTTTGCACACAGAAACACAAATTGTTCTGCCTGTGTCTGCTTTTGGCCTGGGATATCTGAGTGCTCAGGCAGGAATGGCCCGAGCATCCCCTGCCAGTGACCCCGGGCACAGCCCAGCTCGGCAAAGCTCTGTTTTGAAAGAGCAACCAACCTTAAACAGGAAACTCATTATGCACCTAATAAAATGAACAGACAGAAGGGAGAAAAAAACATCTGAGGAAGAAAAATAATACAGCAGCTCTTCCTTAAGCAGACCCTGGCATTTCTTCTCCCCAATCAATTTGACATGCTGCACAAAAACAAGATCGGTGCACAACGTGACTCGTGACTCGCACGGCTGCACGAGTTCAGCATTATCAAGTGCTGTCAGTTTACTTAAATGGTTTCAAGGTGATCAAACCCCTCCAAGAAGTTTCCCTATCAGGAGAAAAAGCTATGCAACATCGCTGCTCCAGGCTGGAAGACAGATCGTGCTCCCACAGCACTGCTGACACTGGGGAAAGCAGCCAGGGTGAGCATCTTCCTTGACAGATGCTTTCACACAGCCATCTGTGCCTATCCCAGGACTTCAGGGATTTGTGACAGAGTGATCCATGGTCGGGAGCAGGACTAAGAAGTGGTGGTCCCCAGCAGCAGCTGGTCAGCACATAGGTCACCCCAGGCAGGGTGGCTACATTCTGACAGATGTGCTGAAGTGCACAGCTGCCACGGGGGCAACCACTGCATAGAAACACGAGCCTAAAACTAATGGGAAAGCAGCTGTGTCCTACTGGATTCCTGAGGAAAGGGCAGATGCTCTGCTCCGTGCTGGGATGACAAAGCTCTGAAGTGCACTGTGGATCCTGCCAGCCTGTTACAGAGACTGGCTGAAAAGCCAGTTCAGCAGATGCCTCAGCAGATACCCTCTTGCCCACCAAGATGCTCAACTCCCCACTAAGCAAACGGGGATGAACCGAGTCATTACATGGGTTTCTTGCTGAGAGAAACCTGCAATTTTATTTAAAAAGAGAAAAGACATGATCTGGAGTCAGCCCCAGCCAACAGGCATTGACTGGGCAGGCAGACAAGTTTGTGGCTATCGGAGAGAAAAGCTGAAGTCAAACACCCTCGCTGTAATCCCCACCCACAACACATTAAGTTCTGCTTCCAGTGGGATGACCAGACACTCAGCAGAGCTCTGGAAGAGCATGACCCCTGAAGTGGAATAGCCATTTCCTTGAAGGATGCTGAGTGAAGCCTGAATTGAGCATCCAGTGTCTCTGAAAGAGCTTAGAGGACATAACCATGATGGGGGCACCCGCTTGGAAACCTGGGCCTTCTCAAGCGGAAGAAAGGGGAGGAAAGGAAGGCTCCAATTAGCTCCTCTTCCCTCGAAGGCAAGAATACGGCACGTGGGAAACACCACAAACTTTCACCTATTGTTGCAAAGTACAGCTATGCACACAGTCGCCATGACAGATCGCGCAAGCCTCGCTGTTTGCTGGAGCTTAAAGTGGGACAAGTAGAGAAACTGCAGATTTAACCGCCACGCTGCCCAGAAGCTGCGCCCTGCTCCACCAAGAAACCAGGATGAAGCTTTGTGGCACTTTCCCTGAGACTCTGTGGTTTTATCTGGAGGGGTAAAGAAGACAGAGGTCAAGGAGGCACGCGGTCTCTTCTTGGAGAATCTCTGAGCGCAGCAGTGAAGGCAGTCAGGGGGCTGTGAGTCAAGCACCCCGCCTGGCTCATCCCCCAGGACAAAGCCATTAGCCCTTGCTCTCCCCGGCCTGCTGATAGCTTCATTATGTATTCAAAATAAAAGAGAAGTTCAAGTTCAAATCAGTTCATCCTCTAGGGAATGGTTTCACCACAGAAGCACTGCTTATCCAAAGGGCAGGACGGAGAAGTAGTTTGAGAGGTGGAAGGAGAGTGCCTGTACATTCATTTGGCTCTGAATTTCCTTTTATAATTGTTTGAAAATTTTAAGGAAGAACAAGTGCCCAGAAGAAGCTGGAGGAGAATGGTACAGGTGTAGACCACCTGCAGATATATGCTAAGAACGCAATCAGATATTTGGGGGGGAAACTGGAAGCCTGAGGTGGGATTCCATAGGCAGCAAAAGCCAGTTTGCTCGCAGGCTGCTGCCCAGCACAGCAGTCTGGCCGAGGCCACTCTGCCACAGGTTTCCCACTGGCCCAGTACGATCCCAAGCGCAGACACAAGGCACTGAGGGTGAAGAGGCAGGAGATGGCTCCTTGCAGAGCCGTCTCCCCAAGGAGCCACCTCCCCATCCGTTCACCTGAGCAGTAAAATCCAGTGCTAAAAAACGATGATAGCAGCGAACAGAGGGAGGAAGTGCAAAGGGGTAAAGTAGGGAGGTGGTCCTGCCTACTCCAACCCTTTGCCAGGCAGCTTCCTCAGGGGTATGGAAACCTCCCACTCCATGCAAGTGTGTCCAGAGGAGGGCAATGAAGATAGTGAAGGGGCTGGAGCACAAGCCCTACGAGGAGCGACTGAGGGAGCTGGGGCTGTTTAGTCCGAAGAAGAGGAGGCTCAGGGGAGACCTAATTGCTCTCTACAACTACCTAAAAGGAGGTTGTAGTCAGGCAAGGGTTGGTCTCTTCTCTCAGGTGACCAGTGACAGAACTAGAGAGCATGGACTCAAGCTTCGTCAGGGGAGGTTTAGGCTTGATCTTAGGAAAAAAGTTCTTCACTGAAAGGGTGATTGGCCATTGGAATGCGCTGCCCAGGGAGGTGGTGGAGTCACCGAACCTGGAGGTGTTTAAGGGGAGATTGGACGAGGCACTGAGTGCCATGGTTTAGATAATGGGTTGATGTTGTGTTGGGTTATAAGGTTGGACTTGATGATCTCAGAGGTCCTTTCCAACCTTGTGATACTGTGATACTGTGAAGTGTTCAAAGTGCACAGTGCCACCAATCATTCCCCAGGGGCCACCACAGCCGTATAAAATCCATACAGAATCCTGCTGACTGACTCCCCAGCCTGAGGAACAGGGAAGCCACTGAAACAAAGAACCATCATAGGATATGCCTTCCCCTCAAGGCAGGCATTCCCCCCACAACCAGACTCTCCAAAAGCAACAGAGCCAGAGATAAATAAATGCTGCTCATCTAAAGCTTGTGCAGAAAGTCAGATGTACCGAACGGTGACACCCGGCAGCTCCCTCGGCCCCAAGACACAAAGCCTGAGGTCGAGGTTGGGCGCAATCAGCTAAGCAGGAAAGGCTGAGACAGCTGCAGCCGGGGAATGCTGCTCCCGTTCCATTACACTGATTGCACACGCACATTCAAAAATAAGGTGAATTGATCTTGATTTTCATCACAGAGAAATCTGAACAGCATCCAAGGCCCTCGTGGCCCCTGGGAAATGCTGGAGCTGTGAACTCCACTGTGAGCAGCTGGCAAGCAGCATTGGTTCATGGCAAGAACGGCCCCGCAGTGACAGCCCCGCAGATCAGTCTCTCCCTCAGCGCCAGACGTTTCCCGTAACTCGCTTTATTAAAGCAGATCACATGACAATCCACATTTATTTTCCCTTTTATTTAAGTAGGCTTTTCTTCATTTCCTCCTGTGCTGTTAGAGCTCAGTTTTCAGGTTAACATCAAACTGTTGCCTGATTTCTCTTCTGAATAAAACCGATCTTTTTCTCATCCCCAGCTACAGACAGGCCAAGGCTGCTGCAGGAGAAACTCCAGCTTAGCTTCTCTGCCTGAAAGATCCTAACTTCAACATGATTTTTTTAAAGGGTGCATTTTGGTTCAGTCAGTTCCTGGGTTTGACATTCCTTAAACATTGATGTTAATTCCTAGAAATTTCTTGGAATTACATGAAATGCCACTAAACAACCACTCAGTGGAAGCAGCGCAGACTCATGACAGGCACTCTGTTGCTGAAAGGCCATATCTGCTTTGGGAAGGGACAGAGGAAGAGAGGAAAAAATTGTGAGAAAGTCTATTTCCAAAATTACTGAATAAAATGACGAATTATTTTTTCCAACAAACAAGCACTGACTTCACACTGTGCCGTTTCCCCCAAAGCCTTTTAGATGCTGAGTGCAATAGCACAGTTTCCCAAGTCTCTGCTAACGGAATGAGGTATTTCCCTTGCCCAAGCTCACATTAAAGCAGCGTCTCTATGGCTCCACAAGGCAGCTACAGGTCCCCAAGACACAAAGGGGGAGACGCTGCAGCAGCAGTACTTTGTGACCTTGAAGATCCTTCAGAAAAAACTCCAGCAATTCGTCCTCTGCCCATTTTAACAAAGGTTTGCAAAAATAAAGCACTCAGAATTCAGCTCCACCACAATTCACATTGTCTGGATCACCCTAATTCAGTTCCTCTTGCACCTGTAGAGTATTATGCATTATGATCAGTACAGAGTGACATCTTTAGCTAAAACAGTGTTTAAAAACATGTATTCAAAATAAATAAATTCAAAATAAATAATCAGCAGTATTACATTTTAGCTAGAGATTTCACTCGGTTCTGACCATATGTCACAATTTAAAAACTGAGATGCTCCCTTAAACAATGTCCAGAACTCATTCTGCCGTGGTTTGGTGCTTTTCCTTTACTGAAGTAAACAAGTGGAACAGAGGAAGTCACAGCATCTATTTAAAATCTGACATAACTCTTCCAGGAGAGCTCCCCTTTGTCTGATCTTTGGAAAAGCCTGGCTATATAAAACACTTTGTTCAGTGTAAAATAGAACTCTCTTCCATTTCTCCCAATGGGGCGTGAAGCAAAAGACCAGTGAATTGCGGAGGTGCTGCATTATCTGTAACCCCAGCTCCAACCCCAGTGATGCCTGAAGCACCGCACGCAAAACCAGTTAGGAATTGTGCAAAATTCAGTGGACGTGGACCAAGGGCCACAGATGAAAACACAGTCTGGAGCACTGCCCACATGATGGGAAACTGCAACTAATGCACAGTTACGAAAAAATGACATTTCCAAAGATGTCTTGCTGCTCCTGATCCACCTCCCCCATCAGGGACTCCCATATTACATCAGCTCACTTTACAAGTCAAAATCAGTTGTTTCTGCCTGTCACAACTGAATATTGCTGTCTGAAAATCAAGCTGTTTTCTCTGTACTGCACACATTACCCCCACATAAGAAGACTCCAAACTCTGAACGTAACTGGCAATTCTCTTGATGATGCGCAAGGTAAAACAGGAGCAGTGTGTTGCTCAAAAGCTTAGTTGGTTCTGGAACAACGACAGCAGTTATAATTGCTACCTACCACTGAAATAACCAGATTCTGCATGACTCAGAAGGTGGAGGCAAAGAGATTAATAGGACCAAGATGCCATTTCTGTCACAAGTACATTTCAGAGGGAGCTAATGGTGGAGGCTGCACCTTGGTAGGTTAAACACCTACCAAGCCATGGGATAAAGCACCAACCTAGGCTGCAAGTGCTGCACCTCTGCAGACACCATCCCTCTAGCACTCCCAGGTCCTGTTGCAGCCGTGGGCAGAGAGAAGTTCAAGCCTCATGCCCCATCCCTGCCACCACAGCACTGCAGCCACAGCCTGACTAGTGTCCAGGCTACAGCTTCTGTTTCATATGATACTCCACCGCATCACACTCCCTTTACACTAGGGCTTGGGCTTCCTGCCTTTCCATTTGAGCATCTACATTTGGCAGCTAGGGAGCTCCCTGGGCCAGCCTCCTTCCCTTCTGTGAGCCACAGCTTCCAACGTCCACGCTGGCAGCAGCCCCTGCTGTTACTACACCAAGGCCACCGCACTGTCGAGCCCAGCACGCCCTCATTGCCCTGCTCGCAGCTGGTGCCCAAATAAATCCTTTCCAGTTGCCTTGTCCTGTCTCCACAGCCTTGCAATTGCCGTCTCAGCACCGCAAGGAGACGCCTTCAGGGAGAGGGACTGGTTTGCTCGGGCCCAGGGAAGCCAAAGGCCCCCGGCACTGTCCCTGCACTCAGCAAAAGGGCAGCCCATGGCAAATGCACCAGCACGGCACACAGCAGCGCCACGTGGCACCCACACACCCTGGAGAGCTTCTCTGAATTAGGTCCTAGAATAAAATGGCCAAGTATGCAGTTCTGCCTCCCAATTTCAACATCCATATGTCAGATGGTGACAACTGCCCATTAAACTGCAACTGGGAACCAGCAGACAAACGCACTGCATCTTGTGCCTTGTCCCAATTACTTTAGAATAGGTATTGCTGAGTCAGTGGCTTGGATTACAGAAACTGGAGATCTTTAGGTGGGATTTGACAGCTTTTCGGGTCTGCACAAAGCTCCCTGGAAGCTGATGAAAGTGGGAACGCTCCTTCTGGTTAGGTTCACAGGTAGGAAAAAACTTCCTACTTACATGTACCCAATGAAACCACTACTGTTACCGAGACAAATCCCTCAGCAAGGACCCCTCCTCGTAGAGTCATGCTCCCACTGTTCCCCTCAGGGCCTCCTTTCCTGCCCAGCATAGATCTCTTCCCCCAAGGCGAAGGCCTTTAGCCCCAGCAGCAGGGCCACCGAACAGCCTGGCTGGTGTAACTCACGGTTGGCCTCTTCCACTGGATTCGACGCAGGTTGTCCTCTGGGAGCAGTCTGGGACCAATGGAGCTGACATGAGCGGGGAATGTGGCATCCTCAAAAAGCAGCCCTTGGCTCAGACACTGAGCTCGCAGGTAGCTGAAGTCCTGATTATTAAATTTCTTCAGGTTCTGGACGCTCCCCGTTGCCCGTGCCATTTGCCAGCCCTGTTCCAATGTCAGAGTGGAGTCAGGCGCAAGCATTTTGCCACTTTCCTGTGAAGGACAGACATAGACTGCCATTAGTTTCCAAGCCCAAAGTGATGCCCTAGGAGTGTGTGGGAAACCAAACCCCTCCCCACCAAGAGGGCTGCGGAGCAGCAGCGCGCAACGCCGAGGGCAGTCACAGCCCGTACTGGCTGAAAATGCCTGCAGGAAGAGTAGCCGTCAAATCCCAACTGGTTTATCTTAAACCAGTGCTGTCACTGCTACAAATTCAATTGTGAGTCTTCCCTGAGGACACAGAAAGAAGCTGTCAGCGAGCTTCTGTGTTAGCACCAGCGAGCGCAGAGGACGGAGTGAGAGCTGCGGATGCAGGGGAGGAGGGAGATGGTGTGAGCAGAGAGGCTGCTGGGAGGTACCAGGACTCTTCTGGCCATGGATCACACCTGTGCCCAGGGAAACCGGAGTTATTTACTTTATTTCATGCCCACAAGTGAGAACCTGAAGGTCACTCTTGGTGAGACTTAAAGAAGGCAGAGACTTGCCTTTCCTTGGCATCTGCTCCAAAATCTCCAGAGAGATTAGGGAGTGGCTTCCTACCAGTTTCCACAGATGTTCCACCAGACTTCCTATAGCTACAAGGCTGAGACCAAGCTGCAACACCCACACCTGGATCTCACTGGCACTGTTTGCTCACATGAGAGCGCACCAAGGTCTGGGGATTTTGGACTCAGGAGTTCATCCAGAGGCTAGCGCTTAAACAGATCTGAATTGTAAATTCGTATTTCAAGTGGGCAGTCGTTGCATGGCATCTACATGTATTCCAGTCTAGAACATGTCTGAACTCAGCTTTGTTAATGTGTCTAAAGGAAAGCACCAATTCACTGAGGAGAAGTGAACACTTCAGGCACGCAGTGAAACCCTGGGCCGGACAGACCTGCTAACACACCTGCTGGCACAGCCGGGCAAGGGTGCCAGAGCTGAAATCTCCTGCTGTGGAGTCTATCCCCTTCACAGTCACTAACAAGCATAGCTACACTCTTACCATCAAAGATCTGCTTTTGTTATCAGGGAGGTAGCGCACTTTCCATGGAGATGCTGGATTGAGGGGTGGAAAGGCTTTTAGGACAGGAGTGGAAGAAGGGCATGGAAAGGTGCAAAATTTGCATATTTAGAGGGCCAGAGGCACCAGAGCTAAAAAGAGCAATTTATGTGTGTCTGATCAGAGCAAAGGCTTTCAAGTATTCTCCCCAGAGCCATGGGGATGAACACAGAGACACACATATGCACCACCACCTCCTGGGGATCTTCCTCCAGCTAAAAATCGCTGCTGTGGATTTCAGAGTTCAGGGATGTAGCAGAAAGATTGTGCAGCCTGCCCTGCCTCATGTCCATTCAGCACCATTCGCTACACAGAATTACACGTTGCTGGACCAAGCCATAACTCCAGGCACACAACAGTTTTGACCCTCCACTCACACTCGCCCTCACAAAAACAAAGTTTTGACTGTCCTGAGCTATAACTCCCCTTTTTCCCCTTACCTATGAACAGAGAAGCCCCTGGTGAAGCCCTGCACAAACAGGCTTTTAAGGCCAGGAAGAGTCGCTATGATCCCCTCTCTGGCTTCTTGCACAACAGACACTGCTGCACTTGATCCTGCAATCCCTGCCCCTGGCTCCTCACCTCCACGTCAGATGTACCTTCTCATCAATTAGCACCGGGTGCCCTGGGCAAGACACTCCTCATTAATTAACTTCACTGTGCTAATTCCTAGCCTGAAGTCACTCAGTTTCACTTTTAAGCCACTGGATGCCATAGTTGGGATGGTTTTTAATTTATGTTTTTATTTTTAGTAGATGAAAGGGATCTTTCCAACTTATCTATGGATTTGACACCTTCCTGGTGCCGTACAAGGAGAGCAGGTGGCTCCGGTAAGAGCAAAGCCTCAGATTTTTACTGGGAAATGTTCACACAGGTGAAAGATCAAACGGCCACATGGAAGGTGTGATATGGACACACTCACACTTTTTACTCAGTGCCATCACCCCCTTGGCGCTTCAACCACTTGGCCTCTTGTAACAACAGCCTAGAAAAATAAAGGGCTTCGCATCTCATTGTTTTAATTAAAAGCCCCACAAAAAATCAGACGGAATTCAGAAATCATCCTCAGCCAACAAGAAGAAAGAACATTTCCCTTGGGCTTGCATTTTTTAATACAATGGAAATAAATCTCATGTAATGCACCATAACTCGACAAGGGAATGGCTTCTTCTTAACAAATACTCATTTGAAACTGTGCCCAGGCCCCATGCATGCTAAGATCTATTTCTTGCAACAGTGTTCCAGCAAAACTGATTACTAATTCCAAAACTCAAATTAAAACTAACAGAGCTTGAAGGCTGGGTCTGACACACGTTCCCTCTCTTCTGACAGGGAACAAGAGTTTGTAAGCGCGCGTGTGTGTTTAATTACGTTGTTTGACATATCCGGAATAAATTAGCACCCACACTGAGGAAAATAACACACTTAACTACTGTTCCCTTGCAGGAACAACTTCATCAGCGTTGTGTCTGGGGCACACATACAGACACACGAGCTCTACGTCCACCCACAGCCCCACGCACAAAGTTAGACACAAGCACTGTCCTGCCGGTCACCTCCCTCGGAGCAGCACCTGGAGCCCTGGCCACAGGCTGGATCTCACGGATGCACCAGCAACAGCAAAGCTCACAGCAGCTTTTACAGTAGGGTACTGCCTGCCTGGCTGGGGACTTTCTTACCCTTCCTGCACTCTGAGGCAGAAAAACTTTAGAGGGACAAAGCTACAATGCACTGCGTCTCAAGAGGTGCTGCCCTCAGGCTGCCACAAGACATGGGGAGAGAGGGAGGAATTTCAAACACTCTGAAAAGCTGATTCAGACAGATTATGAAACACTGGAGAAAAACAAGAGACTGCCTCTCAACAAAAAGAGGAAATTATTATTATTTAGAAGGGTTAAACATACATTTTCTGAGCCCTGGGATATTCTCCAACACATTTACTTATCTGAAATCGGGAAGAATCACGCCCAGCTTTGCATCTACTGCTCTTCCTTCTGCTTGCTGTCCATCTCAGAAGGTAAAATGACAAAGGGTGAGGGAAGGGAAGCAGTGGAAAAGCTACAGAAAGGAGAGGAAAAAGCAATCAGGTGAGACAGGTGCAAAGGATGGGAAGGAAAGAGGAGTCTCTGAGGATATAGGAGCAATAAGGTTGGTGACCCCCATAGAAACTAACCTGGGAAACCCAAGCACCCACCATTTTCTGCATTAAACAGCTTAAAAGCCAGCAGCATGGGGTGTGCCTCATCTCCCTCTAGCACTCATTTACAAGAGACGTCAAGCAACTACTATAATCAGGTACTCAACAGTGGCACATGCAACTGACAGCTAATTACACTTTGCATAAAGATTTATGTCAGGGCACAGACATAATTCCCTTCAATGGCTTCTGATACTTTTCACTAAGTAGGAAGTGGAAACAGACGATTAGAAGAAACGTGTCTGCTCCACAGCTGAACTGTCCACCTTCTCGTCTCCACCCGTTCTCTCAAAACATTCCCCTGGCGTGTTCCCTCAGCTGGGTTTCTGTATTTTAGGAGAAGCAACAGCTGAATTTTCTGAAGCATGAAGAAGAATACCAGAAAAGCCAAAAAGCCAGCACCTCTTCTTTCCCCATTTCCTCTCACACACTCCCAACTACCAATGTACATCCCATGTCACCCACAATATTCAATATATGCTACAGCAATGCAACCATTCTTTCCCTCTAAGACTCTGTCATTCGTGTACTTCAAGCACTCTAAAAACCTCAAGGAGACAGTCCCAGAATTGCCTGGCAATGAAGGAAAGTGTGAGTTCATGAGCCCTCCTTGCATTCAGAGTAAAAACAAACAGAAGAGTGCTACTTTTCAACAGCAGAAGATACAGACTGGTTTCTGACCGGCAGAGCAAGGGCTTGAACCTGGGCACCTCAAACCCCAGCCAGGCAGCAGCTCCACGTACGAGCAGCGTGTGAATGCCTTGTGTACTTCCAAAAACCTAAAGCAGCGCCAGGCATTTGGCAGCCCCCCAGGAGATTAATTTCCCAATGGTATCACGCATGACCTTCTGATCCAGTCTGTGAAGTACTCTCTTCTGGCTATTTATTAAGTCAATTTTATCCTCATTTCGCATACATAGCATTGGACAGCTCCAGATACTTTTTTTCTACCTCATTTAACAGCAGCATGCAGTAACTATGGAGTCCTCCTCCTCTTAGGATCTCCACTCCCACTTGATCCAATTACTTCCGACAACTTACTGTTCTACTGCAAGGCTCTTCCTAAGGACAGCAAATTCATCTTTCCTTTCCCTCCAGGTCACAATAAGGACAGGGTCTCTAATTTATTCTGTCTCCCCAGGTCAAACCCCTCTCAATGTGTCTGCGGTGCTTTTCCAATGCTATTACTTGTATTTCACCTACTTCATCTTGTACTAAGTAAAATAGCAAAGGGGTGCTTTACCTGCAATGCCTCCGGGGTAACGCTCCAGCCAACACTGACAGAGCCACAGACAGGCTGGCACAATCCCCATTCCCCTTTATAGGGCAGCTTTTGCCACACCTTAAGTAAACGTAATGAGTTGAAATAGAGTTCAACGCCAAACGCAAATAACCTGACTCAGGCACAACAGTTTCATACAGAAACCATGCCGTGGAGAGAGAGAGAGCTACATACACACTCCTATTTGTGATCCACAAAGAACCCTCTATCGACCTGTGCCTAACAGTGGTTTCACTTGCAATTATTCTTATAAGAAAACAGCATTTGTCTGCAACTCCCACACTTCTGCCTTATCTGTCTTCCTCTCACTTCACCAGGAAATGCAGCCATCATCCTGGATTCAGGCACAGCCTGGCAGGACTCACCACCAGACAAGTTCTCAGAGCTGTGTGTCATTCTTTCTGTAAAAGCAGCAGATACTTTTAGGCCAATACCTGTCACCATTTACACTGGGCTCTTACTAAAATACCAAATCAGTTCACTCAGGTTGTCTGTTCCCTCCAGGATTGCCTGCAGAAGTAAGAGATATCCATATAGTTAGGAGATCTAGGGACTGGCCTCTGTTACCCTAAAGCCCAAAGCCAAAGAATTAAAGAGTATGTAGTAAAGGCATGGAAATTAGGAGGTTATTTCATTTTTGGGAGGCCAAACTGAGATAGTCTAAATAGGCCCCAAATCCAAGGGAAAGGGTGCAGAACGTTCTCAGAGACATGTTCCCTAGCAGCAGCCCTAAGTGTATTCCTACAGCCTGTAAACATGTTAAGTGTCCTGGTGGACTGCAAGCTCAACAAGAGCCAATAATGTGCCCCTGCAATAAGCAAACCAGCGGCATCCTGGGCTGCACGAGGGGCAGCACAGCCGGCGGCTCGATGCAGGGGATCCTTCTCTTTGCACAGCACTTCCAAGACTGTACCTGCAACACTATGTCTCATTTCAAGCTGTCCAGTGTAAGACCCTGAAAGTGCAGCAAGTCCAGCAGAAACCCATCAGTATGGTAAGGGGGCTGGAGAATGTACGTGAGAGAAGAGACTGAGAACTCAACGGCAGAAACTTGAAGAGGCTTTGTTGCAGGTTTTTTCTACTAACAAAAAAGTGTTTACTGAGAAGATGGAGCCAGACTCTTCCAAAGCTGCACAGCAGAAGAGCAGAGGCAACAGGCACAAGCAGCAGCAAGGAAAATTACAGATGGCTGGAGAGAAAAAGCTTCTTCAGGGTGGTTCCATCTAGAAGCAGATGCCCCGAGAGACTGGAGCATCTCCAACCTTGGAGACATTCAGCTGAATGAAGCTATGAGTAACCTTAGAAATCAACTCTGCTTTGAGAAGGAGTGGGGCTCAAGGATCTCCTGAGGTCCCTTCTCAGAGAAATATCTCCATGTTTCACTGTTTCTGTAGCTCATGTGGTAGCACCCACACTGTCTTCAGGCTGCCAGTGGGACACAGCCGTGGCAGCACCAAGTCCACCTTGGTTGCCAAGGTCACCTGCAGACCTCGCAGTGCACTGTAAGCACAGTGCTATGGCACCACTGCTGTCAACACCCAAGCTGGCAAACGGAAAACCAGCTCGGGCTATGGATACATGCACACAGCAGGCGGGTACTTACACCAATAAATTACCTTCTCTTTTTCAAGCTCTAATTCATCAAGAGAAAAGTTACTCTGAAATGAACGTTCATGAAATTTAGCTTAGGGTTTAACAGAAAAACTTACCAACACGTAGTTCTTCCCTTACCCCAAGCAACAGAATCACCTGGGCTCAGAAATTCCTTCATAACAAGGCTCTTGATTGGGACTGCAGTATCTTTGAGGTGGGATGTCAGCAGTTCCCATAGTAGCTGGTCCCTGGGAGCCTGGGGAGAACATAAAAAGCACTCATGAAAAAAAGACAGTTCAGTCTTTTCAGTTAATTAAGTTCTGTGCGTCTTCAGAACTGGATCATCCTGCCTACTCACAATTTAGGGCTCTCATTTCTACATGAGATCTCAACTTCTGGCACTCACAGCCTAGAAAGCCAACTGTATCCTAGGCTGCATCAAAAGCAGCAGGGGAAGCAGTCTGAGGGAGGGGATTCTGCCCTTCTGCTCTCGTGAGACCTCACCTGGAGCCCTGCACCCAGCTCTGGGACCCTCAGCACAGGAAGGACATGGATCTGTTGGAGCGGGTTCAGAGGAGGCCACAAAAATGATCCACTGGGCTGGAACACTTCCCATAAGAGGACAGGCTGAGAGAGTTGGGGTTGTTCAGCCACAAGAGGAAAAGGCTCCGGGGAGACCTTAACGCAGCCTCCCAGTGCTGAAAGGGGCTCCAAGAAAGCTGGGGAGGGACATTCTAGCAAGGCCTGTTGTGACAGGACAAGGAGTAATGATTTTGAACTAAGGGAGGGGGGATTTAGACTAGATATAAGGAAGAAAGGCTTTCAATGAGGGTGGTGAGGCAGCGGCACAGGCTGCCCAGGGAGGCAGTGGATGCCCCATCCCTGGGAACATCCAAAGTCAGGCTGGATGAAGCTCTGAGCAGCCTGGTTGAGTTAAAAGATATTCCTGCTCCTGCAGGGGGGTGGACTGGATGACCTGTAAAGGTTCCTTCCAACCCAAACCACTCCATGATTCTATAATTCAACATAGAGCAGACTCTAGTAGGAAATGCATCTGTGTAAACCAGAGCAAATCTGTCCCAGACAGCAAATCAGGTGCAGTTTTCCTTTAAGAGTCATTTTCCACAACCACTACATAAATAAGAGCTGATTGCACCCAAAGCATGGAGCAAAGATTTCCTTCATCGCAGGAAAGGAGCAGTGGGGTGATAAATGCCAGCGCTGCCAGCTCATCTGACAGCACGCATGCTGTTAATCGCCTGCTCTCTGGGGAAACTGCAGGTACATTCCCCTCCAGGTACAGTGATTCATTGTCTGGAACTGATATCTTCGCTTAAATGGTGGATTAACATGATTTAAGGAATATTCATTGCAAAGTTGATTAGAAAGCACTGTCACCAACCTGGCAGGAGATTTCAGTTATTGCAGCACGACACCATTCTGAGACTGTCAGCTTTTCCGCGGAAGCCTGTGTTGATGTGTCCATTTTCACAGAGGCTCCAGAGGAGGAAACCCAGAAGGGCTGAGGGATTTATGCACGGTAGTGAGCCTTAGGATTATTTGCTCTCCCAAGTGTTTGTAGAACTCTGCAAGAAATAAAAGAGGGTTTGAGTGAAAAGCAGAGGGCTGTGCGTGGGGAGAGCAGGGGAGTTTGCTGCTAGGGGCACCCTGCAGTACTGTGGTGTATGCAATCCTGCCCTATCCTGAGGTTTGCCTTTGCAGAGCAGGGACATTAATCCACCCCGGGCCTGCTCTGCAGTTTAATCCACTCCTGAGCAAAAGTTGCAAAGGAGTCACTGCATGCCCAAACCTGCCTTTACGCTGCCATTAAGCACCCCAGGGCTGCCCAAGGCACAGGTAAAGGAGGGTCTCACGCTCACGGCTGTGGCGCGTTCCTTCCCCTGGCCCAGCGGGCACTTGGCTCTCAAGGGCAAACACCAAAAAGCACTGTTGGCCCCGTTTTCTGTGAAGTCAGCACAGCCTGCTTGGCCTCAGCTGGCACCACAGGTTTTCATGTATTTTGGGATTTAACGAAACTTTATTCCTCTCTGCTCTGGAATAAAAATACACAGAAAATGTACAACCCCAGGGCTTCTTTTAAAAGATATTTTAAACTAACTATATTTATCTTCTCTTTTCCCAGCTTTCCTGAGAGCAGATGCTGCTCTGTGTAGCCTGCAGCCTCTCTGAAGCAGTGAGTTTTGTATCATCTTGCGGGGGGGTACAACAGCATCATTTTCCCAAGCACTGGTGGAAACTTTGGCATTGAGAAAGACAACTCTCTTCACTCCACCCACAGAGCTTATGTGCTGAGGTATTAACACTGCTATCTTCTGCAACATTTCAGACATATGTCTTCATTTCTTTCTGCTGCTGCCTTTGCCCTTGTGAAGAGCAGTCTTTTTAGCAGACATTCTCCTAATTTGCACCATGGTAAAGAAGAGAAACAGGCTGCACATTTTTCCAGGGCAGTGAACACAACTACATTTGTGTAAAGGAGGAATCTTCCTTCCATCACCTTCATGTTTGCTGCATGGATTGGTTGTCCCCCATCAACACCATCAACCCATTTCATTTCCTCATTCATAACTCCATATATAGGTCAAGTGTTACCATGTATTTGCTTCTCTTAGACACGATGCAGGGAGGCTATGAATAATATTATTCACAGACCACCTCCTTTGCTCTGTATTCACACACTTTGATTTCTGGTAGGACCCGCCCTTCTGGAGCACAAACTTTTACAACCATATAAACTCTCAGGCAAACAGCAAAGTCCTGCTTCGCATCTGTTTTTACCCCATCCTCACCCAGGAGCTGCCCCTCAGTGCAAACTTGCCACAAGCTGCAGCACTTGGCCACGTTCACATGTGAATCATTTTGCTGGTAACTGAAATACATCTCCTGACGGAGTGAAATGTGGGAGCTGCTTAACAGCACATACGGAATCAGCACGGCTAGATCCTACTGCTGCTTCGGGGAGGGGGGACATGATGTGAAGAATATCTCTCTCTGGAGCACTATTTTCAGAAGAAATATCCTCCAACTTCAGACTATAGTGGGAATTCTTCAAGAATAAAAATATAAAGAATAAAAAACCCAGGCAACTTGCTGCCGACACCCACATTAGCACCAGAATTTCCCACTGGAATATTTTTCCTTCAGAAAAATGCCAATCTGTCAAACACAAAAGCCACTAGCAATGAATTTTCACCACGAGAAAGACACAATACATTTCAATAGTGCCACTAGGCTCCATTTTGATTTCGGAATAGTCTCATTTTTTGCATATGAAAACCCCATCACTTCAGTATCCTCTCTGCATTATCCAAAAGGCTTAACACTGCAATGTAGAAAAGATTGCAAGTGTTATTGCAATAGCTCAACATATCTAGTCTGACATTATTTTTCAGAATGGGGTTCCCCAGGAAATTTCTAACTTTGTTTTTCATTTGAAAGAGTAACAGAATATGAAAGCTCTTTGAATGTACTGACCTCCACAAAACCGAAAGCCCAGTTCGGCCCCACAGCAGTCAGCACCGAAACTCTCCCTATGCATGAGCCCAACCCACCGCCGTGAGCAACACCTAAGCATTTTTTAAACAGGGCTGTCATGACATTATTCTTGCAAGTGGTTCAGATCTACCTCCATCTGTCACAGCGCTGCCGATGTACTTTACCACACTCGGCTGTAACAGCTCAGTAAGGTGCACTGAGAAAGTGAAGGAGCACTTCTGCCCCTCTCACCATCATGTTCTTCATCCAACTCTTCATAAACAGGAGCTGGGATCCACAAAATAGCAGGGACTCTGGCAGAGCCAGACCTTTGCAGAGGGTGCATCCGAATGCCGTTCTTGTTTTCATCAGCATATCAGCCCTTGTCTGATG
Organism: Dromococcyx pavoninus; assembly: GCA_033558185.1. Lineage (NCBI taxonomy): Eukaryota > Metazoa > Chordata > Aves > Cuculiformes > Neomorphidae > Dromococcyx > Dromococcyx pavoninus. The sequence goes on from JAUMJL010000302.1 coordinate 353,520, forward strand.
TTCCTGCGTCCAGCCCTTGTTAAAGCCCTCTAGGCATGAGATCATTTATTTCACGCTTTTTTGCTTTGTTTCTGTCTTGGCATGAACAGACTATGACAGCCTCACATTTGTCTGTTTTTCAGAAACATTCCTGCCATCCCCTAATGGAGAATCCTCGGCCTGCAGATCATTCACTGACAGTTTACTGGAAACATGTCCAGTTCCCAGTCCTCAACACAGTCTTTGCTGTGGACAGAGGCTGTCACGTCCCCCACAGCCCACCTGATCAGAAAAGTCTTGTCCTTCTCCAGCCACCTAATTCCTTCCAGTTGCTCTGATGCTCGTGAGCCATGCAAGGATGCAAAAAGGGAGTGAGGACTGAGCAGGGCTCAGCGAAACAGCTCTCCTGACTCACTAACGGAAAAGGCAACACTGTCCCAGCAGCTCCAACGAGCAAACCAGTGACCTGCACTCTGCCACAGTGAGCCATCAAAAGTTTGTTCTCTGGGGCAAGGAGACACTGAACTTAAAAACAATCAATCAATGCTGGGATCCCTCTGTACTGTCCTATTTTGTTCCCTAATGCGGGATAAGGCCACGAGGCAACAGTGTATCGAGCCCCTTGTTTACCACATCCAAGAGAAAACTCCATACAAGCATGTGTGCCAATTGCTGAAATGAAAGCTGTTTCTCTCCTGCAGCCTGGATTTCAATTACCGTGCTGACTGCAGCGCACTGAGACCAGGTCTCAGTACCCATCAACTGGAGACTCTCACCATAGCGTCTGACCCCACACATGTTCTACTGAGTGACAGAGTGGTATTGAGGAGGAAGCACTGCAGGCCATGATGGATCAGATTCCTCGAACCACGAACTGCCTCGTCTCCTCCTTTCCCTTCATCTCCTCCTGCGGAGTACTTGGGATGTCCTGTCAATGAAGGGCTACAGCGAGCGCTGCAGCATCATGCAAGGAAGTCACAAAGATGGGTTCCATATTAAATCAGTGGCCTGTCAGGGAGAGACAAAGACAGGAGAGGAGCCTGCACTTCTGGAGACAAAAACGTGACAATGGTATTGTGTAGGGACCCATTCTGGAGCTCCTCTGGGGCCACAGGCTGCAATTTATGATGCGTGTACAGTGCCTCATACGGAAAGACTTTGATCCCTGACTGGAGCTTTTAGGAACTCTAATCCAAAGAGTAATAACAAACAATTACTTCTTGTCAGAATGATGAATGATTAAAAACATTTTATTGTGTTTTAACAATTGGGCGTATAAAAAATACAAGGAAGTTTCAGAACAGTTAATCTTTAATTGTTTTTTTATTAACCAAACTGGCTTAGTAATTCTCTGGACATTTTGTTAATGAGCACAGTTACGTGCTGCGGAAAAGCCAAGTGATTATCATAAAAATTATGTTTTATGGAGATTTCTATGCCTTTGTTTTTCTTGCTGTGTTACCAGGCCTGCAGCACAGAGCTCCAGTGTGGGTCTACAGTTGCCTTTTAACCCTCCTTCCGTTGAAGCACACAGCCTTTGCCCTGTTGGCCACCACCCCCAGTGTTGGTTCAGAGATTGGTCAGGGTCTGATCTCATCCAACACTGAGCAGTAAGCGAAGAGCAGAGTTCAGCAGCTCCTCATCACCACTCACGGTGCTGAAGGTGGGAACCGGGACTGCCAGTGCTGTGCTCCACGGGCACTGCCGTGTGCCATAACACCCCTTTATGTTTGTCAGAACCCCAGAGAGAACATGTTACTGGGAAACAGCCACGGAGAGACAATCTAAAGCAAAACCAGAAAATATGTGGTTGGAAAATGAACTCTCACTTACTTTAGCTCAAACCAGAACAGGAATTCAAGAGTCCATCTCATAAATAGACCTGAAATTCTCATTTCTCTAACCAGCAATTAGCTCAAGGCCTGGATTTGTGAATAAAAACAAGCACAGTAGCCTGCTAGCTTCAGGATCCAACCCAAATGCCAATGATTGACAGAAAGCTTCAGCAACTTCAGCAGACCTTGGAGCACAGCTTTTGGGACAAGGCAGCTGCCCCCTCGCCCTGCCTGGAGTCAACAGCCACACCACGAACAAGCCACGGACACCGAGGCTTCACCGCTGCTGTTAAACACAACGAGAGGTGCCAACGGCCTCAGTCTGCCCCTATGGCCAAGTGGCACCTGCCCCACCAGAACTGCCTCCTCCTTGAACAGAGGCTGACCCAGGCTGGCAGGAACAGCATCTGCAAGCTGCTCTCTGGAAAACAGCAGTGCTTCCTTGCCAGCCAGCAAAACCTGCCTTGGGTTCATTCCACACCGGAAGAAAAGCCAACACACCCAAATGTTTCCCTTTCCTTTCTCCCCCAGCCTTGTCAATAGGCCTAACACAAGATGCCATATGTTCCTGCCAGCCTGACCATGCTCTTCGTGTTCACCACTCCTCTCTGGCACCTCCCCAGCGCCTGCCTCACACCTGCACACATGCGAAGCCACTTGGTAAAGCTTGTGCCAAAAGTGCTTGAAAAGTAAATATACACAGAGAGCAAGTTCACTGACTCTACTTGCATACTGCTACCTGGGGTCACATTCCTAGTGGACAGCGAGCCAGGCATCCCTGCAGCGCAGGACACCTGGCACACGCTGCTGTCACCCATCTACAGGACGTATGAGAGCCCAAAACCTAGTGCCCAAAGAGGAATTTCTGCTAATGCAACACCCTGAAAGCCTCATTAGCACAAAACCAAACACCTGGCATCAGCCTGAGCCTTTGACTCACACATGGGTCTGTTTACTCTTGATTGAGTAAACCAAACACAAACACCTTCAGCCAGCCCTGTGTCCTGCCCCAAAGTCATACCAGGTCTGAGCTCCACCCTGGCACATAACCAGGCATCTCTTGCTGTTTTCTCCATTTCTCTCCTCAGTGACCAACAGGACACACTGCCAGAAAATGACTGCGTGGGAGTAGTCCAAGAGCGCCTTCCATCTTGGCAGTGGCAATGCAGTGAGGCTGTGGACACCCCTATTTGAAAGACAGGTCGATGGGCTGGCATTCAATGCAAGTGGCTTATAATCCCTCTTTTATTTTTCTGAGGAATTATTTTTCCTCCTTTTCAAAGGTTTTGGGTTTTGCCAGGTTCCTATTACTTTCATGTTACTTTTCTACAATTAATTTTACTTAAGAATATATTCAAAAATAGTATTCCAGGTGAATCTTTCAGTCACAGAAAGTAGTCACAAAAAGTAGAATAAGCACTGTGTAGACTGAGTCACTGAAAACAGACTGAGCTTCCATTATTTCAATGAAAACACACGGAATTTCCAGATCAACAGACCAGTGCAGTGTCCAGTCTGTAGCTAACGATATGCAGAAAGCTTTGCTAGAAACAGTCCTTATTAGAGAAGGCATCCATACCAAAACAAATCACCTTCTTCCACCTGGTTGTTTTCCTGGGAAAAGGGAAGAAATAATATGTGACAAATGCTGATAGCTTTGCTCAGGGCACTTCTGCAAGATGCTCGGATATGGCAAGGCAACGCACACCTCAAAAAGCCTTCCCTGGGGAAAGCAGCTGGAGGAGAGTTCTCCTCCCCCATTTGTCAGTAAGCAGCCACAGCTGTACCTCCCTAACACTGGATCTATTCTTAAGGCACAGGCCAACTACTAAGGAGTTAATGACTTGTTATTTTTAGCAGTACGAAACATTTAAAGGTCACACTCATTTTAGTAAGAAAATAGAAACACATCAAGATCCGTAACGCATTCAGACCAGTCAATCAACACATCACCGCAGTCAGGATTTTGAATCTCAAATACCTTACTTTGAGCTGCTCACAGGCTTAAAAATTCATAAATCAGAGATGACTAATAGTCATATTCAGCAAATCATTTCAGACAGCAGATGCATTTCAGAAGCCCTCAATCTGTCCGTAGGAAGATCAGAAACCATAACAAGAGGTGACTTGGGCCATCCTTCTCTGGGAAGTGATTTGCTCATAGGAGATCCTGGTTATTTGGGTCCCAAATACCAGCCCTCAGGAGCTGGGCAAGCCTGGGCGCAGCTCAGGGCATGGTCTTGGCAGTGACAGTGGCTGCCCTACAGAAACCCCCTGGAAAAAGCCTGCAGAAGCCATCATATTTATTTTTTTAAAAAAGTAAAGATCTCTATCGCTCCATCTCCTGTGTTGTCTCAATCCATCAGGAAAAGCAGCGGCTGGCTGATCTCTCCACTGCGCCACATGCGGGGCACTAACAAAGCATCATGAGGTTTAAAATTAAATTTGTGATGGGATAGAACCCCGGCCGCTCTGAAGCTGCACCTGCTCCGGAACAGCCCAGCAGAGGCACTGCAGAGCGACTTCAAATCCTCTGGCCCTTCGTTCCCAGCCTGCGGGGGAGCTCCCATTCCGGTGTCCCAGGCTGCTGGGCAGAGCGGTCACACCAGTCGGTGCATGGCACAGACAGAGGGTTATCACTGGAGTTCACTATAATTGCTAGCATTTATCACTTTAATAGCATAATGAAGGTGAGATGTAATTACAAAGGTTGTCAACTAGAATACAGAGTTTGTTTTACAATTATCTATACAGTGGGTAACCACTGGCATAGAACAGGGCCTTTTAAAAAGCTGGTAATATGTGGCATAAATGTTCATCACTAGGTGACTTAAAGTGACCCAAAACCACATTCTGTAATTGCTGCTTTTCCTCCTAAGCGCTTGAAAGCAAACACAAAAAGATCAAGCCCCTCTCAAAACATCATTTCCAACCCATGAAGATGGTTTATATTCACAACTGCACACATAAAACTGTCACCTCAACATCATTCCCACTTGCGGAGTGATCAGCAGTGATTTTGCCTGAGTGATTTTTGTCTGTGTAAGCAAACTAAAATGAATGCAACAATAATAAGAACTCCCAGCAGAGCCATTGCAAAAAGTCTCCACACACACAGCCTTCTCATCGTAGACACGGAAAAAAAGAAATAAAGAAAATCACTGAGGATTAAAAGGAGCTCAGGAACTTGCATTTCTTTCTGTCTTACTCAAAGTAAGTGTTTGTACTGAGGCTAAAGTGAGTTTTATGCAGTCGGAAGGATGACTGACCCTTGTTTAAGGCAGAATGCCTAAAGACACAAGGAATGCTTCTCCTGGATAAGGAACTCCTGCTGCTAGATAATTACCAGGGTTTGTTGCTTGCTGGATATTGTGCAGTAAAGTAACGATGGCTCATGGTGCTGCCACTAGACAGCTCAACACTAAGTAGGAGACCAGAGACTCAGACAGAAGCCTCCTGAGCACAACACAGTACAAAGTATGACTCTCCTTAAAGAGCTAATCTTGTTTCCGAGTAACAGAACGTAGTTTTAATTTGTATCATCCCTTGAGGGCTGGTTCACGTTACTGGAAGAGCAACAAACCCTTCCCTCCACAGAACAGAAGGCTGGACTTTGGTACTGGTCTGTTATATCGTGAGTGTACTCCAGCCTCCACAGCTTTCTCCAGATGTTACAGCCGTAGGATTAATAACCTGTTATACCAGCATCCTTCTGACATTATCTAAAATGGATTTTAATTTAGTGCAGAAGACTGACAAGAGGTAACGTTGAAAATTTTAGCTGAAAAAGTCAGAGACAGTGAAGATGTAGCCTGCAGCAGTAACGGTTTGGGCTTCGCTCAGCCCTGCGGCGAGACACAGCAAAGGGTCCCGTGCCTGCCTGTGAGATGCTTCCATTCAGCTCACCACGACAGGGTTCCCCCAGGTCTTACAAACCCATAACTGTCTCTGCTCAGAGCCTTCCCACTGAAGATGCAGTACTGGGTTAGAAGAAGGTAGATTCCTAAAGCACTCGCAGACAACACCAGAAGTGTCGCTGGTGACACTGCTGTCACTGCTCCACCATTTAACATTTCCACCAGCCCTCTAGAGCACCTTCTAGAGCACTAGTAGCTCTGAACTGAACCCTTTCCACACTGAGATGAGTGACAGTGTCTTTGAGGAGTGCATTAACTAAACATAACTCTGCCTCTGTCCCACTCCAGTCATTTCCCAGTCTAAACAACATGCATAGCACTTCCAGGTGGGACTTACTGGTATTTCTCAAGCAGACATGCTGACAGTAAATTGAGTCTACGAGGATCCATAAAATTCAGGTTGCTACTCAATTCCAGCCTCCCTGTACTTCCTGTAGCCATTTGAATCTACACAGAGGACATGAAAAATGACATTTTCAGAGATGCACCCTTTTGCACTTGCCTTGCAAGGGTTTGGGGGCCTTCACAAAGAAGAGGCAGCAGCTCAAGCACTCCTTTTCTTTTGATCAATTAAACACAGTTCTTTGATATCCTCAAGAAGAAAGTCTTCCTGCTTACAGCTACGCTGCAGTAGACACCCGGATCTGTCATTTGGATATTCATTTTCTATGTGGACATCCCATACATGAGCATGCAGAAGTGAGAACCTGCTATAATTTGGAGGCCACACGATGACAGTGATGGCTCAGAGAAAGTGATGCTGATAATTGCAGCAATTAAATAGTAACGATATAATTAATGCAAAAATTATGCATGGCTTAAATCCAAGCTATTGGAGTGCAAGAGGTATTCATCTCACCTAGATGAAAATCATTCCTGCTGAAATGATATAAAATCTGCTTTTATGACTTGATCATGGTTAATGGTGGTTGGAAATTCAGGGAACAGTGACAGGCTGTGTTCAGCAGCAGAAGCAGCTGATGGGAACAGCAAGGAAACACAATAGCACTTGAATTTTGACTGGAAAAAGTGAGTGCTGAAGGTGAGGAGAACTGACAAAGTCTTTATACACCAAGAGTGCTGAGATCCATGCTCTAGATCAACAGCAGACACTATGCCTTACAAAGCCAGATGCAAAGATCGGCTTCAATTTCCAACACATTCAAATGGACATCTGGCAAATCCCCATCCAAATGTGTGGTAAGAAAGAAGGCCAGAAAAGTTAACTGGGTCGTTTTTTTACAAAGCAGTATTTGGTGAACAGCAAAGAGCAGCATAAACTCTCAAATTTAATATTTGAAGGAAATTAACTGGAAGTTATATTATGAAATTTTAAGAAACGTGTATGATATTGCTTAAACATCAGAAATCAGGTATTATCAGATAGTTGGTGCAAAAAAAGCAAAAGTTAAAAGGAGTCCGTTATGTTTTCTCCGTGCTTGCCCAAGCTCTCAGCTCACACTGCTGTTTGGCTTCTGAATTTTGAAAATTCACCTTGTTGTATTTCAAAGTGTCTTCCACCAGGGCCATTACAAGGACATATTAAAATATAACTGAGAAGGCCTCATAAATTGCAAAGATAAGATTTTCTTTCGTGTGTGTGATGTTCAGAGCTAAGAGCCCACGGATGTCCCATCAGTCAGACGGCTGCGTCCAGTAATCCTTTCCCACATGCAGACCAGAAGATTGGTGCCATGACTGCCTTCTGACTGCGCAGCAATAGCAGAACGACAAAACTCTTGGCGCTGTTCAGCTGTGCTAAAGGTTGAGCGTCATATGTTCACTGGACCTACAGCATCACTTTAGATTTGCCAAACTGGACTGAAAACAGCCAGCCCCAAGTGTTTCCCACAAATCCAGCCTCAAATATTACTGCATCAAGCGAGAGTTTTCTGGAACTATGTTGTTGATGCTTCTATATTGGGTACCTTACCAGTGCGATAAATAAGGCCAAACTGTTTGCCGTGTATTACCATGCTTTTTACGAACAGGAACAGGGGGCTCAAGGAAAACGGAAGGACTCCAAGCAACTTCCAGGCTGAAAACACCCAGTGTGTATTAAAGAACAGTCTGGTCACTAGCACAGAGCCCTCCTGCACGTTTTCACGCTGTGGCCCACATTGCAATCACTTTTACAATTGCTCTGTGCTGAGCCAAGGCTTCTCTCTCTGGTTTCTCAGGTCACTGGGGTGAAGCCATGGGGGAATTCTGAGAGTTAAAATTGGCACAGGGTGCACAGCTTTGTCCTGAGCAGCTTAACACAGTTTGGTTTATTTGTCTCTAGCTAAACACAGAAAGCCCTGAGGTCCCGTAAAGTGGACCCAGTGTTTGTGTTCATGCAAGCACACAATATATTGGCCATTCAACTTTATGAACACACCTTATTTGGTGTCTAAGGAGGAGTAATGGCTTTCCATTTAGACTGTGGGTCTACTGCTCAATAATAAACACACTCCTGACAGTGCTAAATGACTGCCTCCTCCTAATAAACCCCATGCTGATCCGTGTGTTGGTTAGAGTGGGTAATTCATCTTCCTGGGTTGTTAGAACTTTAGCTGGGATTATAGAGACAACATGAATCAGACACGATCAGCATGACCCCTGCTGGTTTGCTCATTTTCTCCCCATAACAAAACACTGGCTAGTTTTCTCTCTGCGTTGCAGATCCTGTTATTAGCTGATTTCGTTGTTAATCGCTCCTGAGGCTTGGGAGAGGCCATTTCAAGGCATACACATAAGGGATTCACACGGTCTCAGCAAAAGACCACCATATTCTCATGCTCACACTGAGTAGAGAGGCTGCAGCCACACTCCCACTCCACAAAAATGAACCAAGTGCTTGGTTTTTTTTCTTTTATTTTCTACAGGAAAGAAAGAAGGGGTGAAAAAAGAAGGAAAAAGAACCATATTATCATCAGATCTAATTATGGCCTCAATAGCTCCTGAGGATTTGGCTTTATGAAGTGGCTCATACAAGCCATCCTTGTCACTGTGCCCACTAATACCTTTTGGTCTCACGTGCTGATAAGGGCTTCTTTGAGTCATTTTAAATTAGCTGATAACATGCTGACACGCAGGCTCGGAGGGGGGCGGGGGGGGAGAATGCACCAGGCAGCCAAGTGTCCTAGAAAGACAAGCCTCCTGGGAACGACTTGCAGCTGCCTGCGCAGACCTGGCTTCTCGCTCCATCAGGGTCTCACAAAGGTAATTGGGCTCCTGCTGGCTCTGCTGAGGTTGGTATTGTTCCCCCGGGAAGGTGTTGCATAGCCAGGGCACTCACAGCTCGCCACCACTGATGCTCCACAGGCACCACTGTCATCCTCGGGAGAAAGGGCTGAACACATAGGACATGAGGTGCAGAAAAAAGAGAGCTTTTAACTCCCTATTGCCTCACATCAAAGAGCTCACGGTTGCCCTTTTAAATCAGACTGGGTAGTCCATAGTCCCTTTGCACCCACCCACAGCCGCTGCTATCAGTATTCGGCACAGAAAGCTGAACCTCAGGTTAAGGACAAGTTCTCTTTCTTCCCCGAGTCCAGTTACTTCTTATAAAATCCGTTTGGGGCACCATGATTTTCCTTTTCCATTCTGGACACTTACGCTCTCAGGCAGCTTTTGATGACTACCATTAATTATGATGATACATAAACATGGGACCTCTTGCTTCCTCAGCTGCACACACCAAGGCAACAGAAGATCTGGTCCATGCCAGCACAGGCAGCAAGCTCTGCTGTGAACATCACCCCACGCCTTGCAGAAGGGCCAGTGCTGTCCCCAGGGGTGGTCAGTCAGGGCCACCCTCCCTGCTGTCTCAAGAACCACTCGAGTCGGCACCTATTGCTAGGAGTGCATTTGCTCCTGATAACTGCTCAGTGTTCAGGAAACAAACCTCCTCAGCCCAGCCCTGACACTCCTGCCAAAGGGAAAAGGCAAGGCACGACCCACAGAACATTCCCAGCCTGGGCATAACTGAGCGAAGGGGATGACTCCAGACAGGAGCTGCACTGCAAATCCATCCAGATCTCCAGCACCGAAGTAGTGTCCCAAGCCCCGATACCTCTTATATATCCTAAAAATTAGGTGTCAGCAGACAAAAGACCCAGAGAAATGTGGAGGTGGGAGCAGGTAGTACATTTTCTTTCCCCTTTAAAGCATCCTTTTCATTCTGCTGGTTTCTGCTGCTGCCAGAGTACCTGAACAGACAGGCACCAGCTGAGGACCAGGCTAGGAGGACAGAATAGGCCAGAAGGGGGACAGGAGAGATTCAAGACACTGAATCAACCCAGAAAGAAAAGCGAGCCGCACATGTTACCCTGCAGGGTTTCCACTTTCCGATTGTCAGCCTGAGCAGAAACTCACAGACCAGCCTGGTGATTCCTGAAGGCAATGGGAACAGCCCAGCATCTTATTTGCAAACCAGCTCCCTCAAAGCAGATAGAGCTGCCCCACTTACCCTGGCAACATGCTCTGGGTTACACCACCAGGCCCCAGGGGGGCTCTGTAATATGACTGGGAAATACAATACACCCATACTGAATTATAGTACGCAGGTTTATCTCATTTCAGAGCCAGCTCATGGATGGGTAGAGATCAGATCAGCTGTAAGAAATTCCCTTTATTGTACAAGTTGTTATTCACGGTAGGGTGAAAATGGCTTCAAAGGTGATCCTGTATATTCTGAGGGGTATCGTCTTCTATCTAATGTAGTTTATACACACCAAATTGGTTTTTGCTTCAAACACCTCTCTGCAGAAGAAAATCAATTTGAAGATGCAATGACTGTGATCTTTCAAACATTCATTGCAAACATACGAAGTGTCTGGCAGTGCAAAGCTGCAGACAGGACAAGGAATGCACATTATCAACATACGTGATGTGTCCAAATCAAGGTTTCACTTCCAAGGCACTGAATAACCCACTGCCACTCTAACAATGGTTTCACTAACAGAAGCAAAAATATGTAGTGACCAGATAAGCAAATTTAACTCCTCCAGCATTCTGGGGAGCTATTTCAAGTCACTGGATCAGTTGTCAGTCAAAACAAAAAACTCCTGGAAGGGCAGCGTGCTGACCCGACGCCCACTCAGGCTCTCTGCACCCCTGGAAGCAGGCGGTTTCATGCTCAGAGAATTTGTAACATTCCTGATTGCTCCCCAGCCTCACATCTCCACAACTTACTGTGCATCTTGAGAACTCCCCACCCTACCCCGCATCAGTTCTTGTGTCAGTCAGACTGCTGCCAGTGCTCCCCACCAGTGCTAAACCTCCAGGAAAAAACTCTCTTTCACCTCCACTCATGCACAGCCCTCCCCAGGGATTAGTACAGAGGGGAGAGCAGCCCCAGGATGAGGAGCCCTCTCTGCCAACACTGCACAGTCTTTCACTTCTGTGAAATGGTCACTGCTGTACGTGTCCCTGCTGTCAGTGGTCCCAGGCAGCTAAAGCCCAGTAAAACCTGTAACAGCCATCTAAATTGTGTTGGCTTACTGGAGAGTCAGAGTTAATACCTTTGGATCAGGCTGTGACTGCACGTAGTTTTTGGGTCTGGCTCTGTGTCTGGAGAAAACAATCCTCTCTGCTAGAGAAAACAGGCTGGATATCCATGGAATCCAGGAACTGCCAGCAGGATAAGAATTCATGAAAACTGCTCAAAGTGTGTCTAACGCAGACTCATCTAAACCCACTTCAAATGCAAGAGCAGTGTTACAGAACCAAGACGCCAACCTCCATTAAAACAGGGTCAGGCTGCTTCTCCAAAGCTGAGAGGAGATAGCATGGCCTTGTATCCATCTGCTCCAGAGCCACACAAATGGACAGGTGGATCGCTACATGTCTCCACAGTCAGAGCTACCTGGGAACAGGCAGTGTGTGTTTAATATCTGGTAGGAGCACAGCTGCTCTGAAGGGCCCCAGCAGCACTGCAGAGCTGCACGCTTTTCAGTAAGAGAACTGAGCAGGAGGGGGATTTTGCTTTGGTGCGGTTACAAACCCAAGCCTGTGGTGCAGCTCTGAGTCACTGGGGCTGAATGAGCAGTTCACTGGGACAAAGCACAGCCACACCAGCCCTCGGCCGGAGGTTTGCAGGGGGCCCTGCCCCAGCACAGTGGTGCCTTGTGCTCTCCAGCCATCCTGGTAGAGGATCCCCTGCTGCAGCAGCCACTACCCTGCAGTGGAAGCAACTCTCTCCCTTACACACGGTAGGGAAAACTAACACAATTTAAAACTAGGAAGACTTGTACCAACTTGACCTTTAGATGGGAGTTTGCTTCTTCCCACTTCTCAGTTTGAGCGGCGGGAACAGGCCTGCTACGACACTTCTGTCTGCAATCAGCTCACAGCACAAGGCACGAAAGCTCAGGTCCAGAAACTGCAGGGAAAAGTATGTTTACTGTCAGTAAATTTGTTCACATGGAAGATCCCCTTTTTTTCACCCTTCTCTTAAAAATGACCTTAAACACATTTCTACTGGCTTGCAGACTCCAAAACCTTTCAGCCTGGGAACAGCTCTGATTTTGCAATTTCCTTCTTTCATTACATGCATCAGGTTACATATAAGCTTTCAAAGCTTCTTTTCCTTTCCTCCTTGGTTGACTGGTTGGTTTTACAAGTGAATTTAACCCTGTACAGGAGCAACGTCTTGTCTGGACACTTACTTCCCATAAATCACGTGAAAATAAAAGCCAACAGTCACTGCCATGGACAGTTGATAGAGAATTGCTAGACAAGCACTAATGGAAAAGCCAGCTTTGAAACCCAGTCGTGTTTTCTGCTGTACATCACACACAACCAGCTGGGATTTCCTTAGTGCCCAAGTAACGGCAGAGAAAACAGAGCAGTCCCCTACACCACAAAAGCCGCAGTCCTACCTTCACACTTATGTGTAGCTTTTCAGAAGCTCTAAGCTAAAATACAGCTTCATTCGAAACTTAATTAGGAGAGGCGGTAGCTTTTACAGATTTTTATTCTTACAGGGTTCTGAAGGCACTTCCAGAGATAACAGACAGTGGACATATGGAAAACATCCATAACACCCAAATAATTCCACTGGATTTCAGCCCTTAAATCTCAGTGCAAGCTGGACATCTGTACCAGACTTCCTTACACTCCTCAGCGATCTAAAGCAGCCGTGTAACATCAAAACTGAAGCTGGACTGATTATTCAACACTAATTTAGCCAGACATCAATGAGCTACAGTTTCTTCTGCTGCCTGCTTGTTGATTTTCAGCAGTTTGTAATCTGCTTGATTTTGCTTCCTTCACCAGTTCTACAATCTATCCCAGCCCACAGCTTCTCACTAGTGCTTTTAAGATCTGCAACATGAGCAGTGCAGATCCCATTGCACAGCTGTGACCGCAGTCCGAGCCACAGAGAACACCAGTCCATTTCACCACAGACCCCGGCTGTCTCGGCACAGCCTGGTGGCCTGACTCTGTCTGGCAGCTGAGCCCCGAAGCACACCCTCACTCCTCACCAAACAGGGTGGGAGAAAGGATCAGAAGGGAAAAAGTGAGAAAAACTCCTGGGCTGAGACAAACACAGCTTAATGAGGGAAGGAAAACCCCAACCAAGAGAAGAACAGGCAGTCACTCACTGCCTGCAGAGCGATGCCTTGCCAGTGTCTGCACAACACCTTCTGTGGAAAAACCTCCTCCCTTGTGTTTTTTTTACTGACAGTGACGTTCTGTGGCACTCGGTATCCCTTTGGTCCTACTCTCCTGCCTGTGTCCCCTCCCAGCCCCTTGCCCAACCCCAGCCTGGGACAGCAGAGTGAGACAGAGAAGGTCTCGACACTGTGCAAGCACAGCAGTAACTAAAACATTGCTGCACGTTATCAACACTGCTTTGGTCTAAAACACAGCACCACAGCGCTGCCAGGAGGAAAATGAGCACCCTCTGAAGCAGACCAGGGGGCCATGGGGATAACTCCAGGGACTGTCAATCCACCGCCAGCCCAGTGCTGCTGGTACTGCATGGAACAAAAAATAACACTCTGCTTTCTTTCAGCTCTAAACACTCAGTCTTCACTAGAAATTCAGGAAACCAAGGCAGGGAGATGAAGTATTCCCCAGTCACTCCCAGAGGCGGAAGAAGGGATTCTCACTCAGGGCTGGTGCTTGTTGTGAATCGCCTTCCTCCAGTCTTCATCCCCAACCCCATTCTCCTGTGGCCTCACTGGATAACCAGGATGGTCACAGCACAATAATAAATGTGTAGGCAAGTAGCAAACAAAAAGCAAAAAAGGTTCATCTGTCTCCAGTGTATTTTAATAAGTGAAATAAACCTAAAGGTGTGAGTTGGATCTCAGCAGCAGTTAACCCTTCCCTTACAAGACGCAAGCAGACTTCCTAAATGCCACATTGGGTCTCACTCTGGAGACTGCCCATCCATTGCCTGCTTGCGTAAAACTTCCCAGGAGGCAGGCTGACACCCTTAGGCTCCTCCAAAAGCACTGCTGACCCACAGGGCTCATCTCATTTCTTGGACCATGAAACAAGCTGCACTCCAAGAGTTACAGCCAACCACCAGTTTGCCAAGTGGCTGCTGCTCCCAGGTCTGTTTGGTACCTGGTGGCTTCTAGGCCTGCGAGAGATCTGGCCAAATGGTGCACCTCTCCTGTAGGGGTCACTCTGCCTGAGGTCACCTTCCCCAGTGCCTGCCTTCCACCACCCCCGAAACAGGGTCACAGTGATCACCTTAGCACATGCTTTAGAAAAGGAGCTTGGCACAGCTTTTGGATTTCGTAAAATGCAATAAGCTGAGAACTTGGGTCACATAACTTCTTCCTACAATGCATCCCTGCAGGTCCCACGGGTCCGTGTGCTCTAGCACACACACATATAGCAAAGTAGCTGCTTCTGTTAAGGCAAAGAAGAGCATCAGCTGTTTAGAGAGCTTTGGCTGTCAGCAGAATAGATATTTTTGGCTTAGGTGGACAATAACAACGCTAGATAGGTCTGAGGTCCCAGTCAGAGCATACCTGCTTGGCACTGGACTTCAAAACTGATGCCAAGTTGTTCGTCTCTTAAGTTTTCCAGATAGCAGTGCCAGCGGCTGGGCAGTCCCCAGCTGCAGGTACCAAATCCGTGCAAGGGTGATAAGCTGCAGGCTCCCGGGAGCTGCTTTACCTTTGAGACTACACCAGGAATTACTCCCAATTGCCTGTCATCAGCATTGTGAACAGGAGGTGTGATATTTCCCAGTTCAATTAAACAGCAGGAGCCAAAGGTCACCACCCTTCTTTGTGAAACAAGTCCATTCCAATTTAATATCTCCCTTTGTTTCATTTGCAAAATGGTGGCATGAAAACAATGCCACCAGAAAATGACAGCTTACTCCAGCTCTCTCCTAACAGCAGCCCTTGAGGTCTGCACCCAGGGAGCTTGACTTAGTTAGAAATCACTGCAGCACATGGAAAGCACTTACACCCTGCGACCTTTTGTAAATAAAGAGTTATACTGGCTCTGCCTCTAAAGCCAGGGAGATTTACACAGGCGGCTTCCTCCCAGCACTGAGGGAGGAGAAGCCGAGGCAGTAAAATCCTGAAAGACAGCAATTTACTCCAGAAGGGATGCTGAGAGCACTTGAAGGCTCAAAGCTTGTGGTATTTTACTTACAGTTTGCAGCACAGAGAGCGAAAAGCAGAATTTTCATCCTAGCATTTTTAGAGACACAAATTGTATTTTTTTCAAGTCACACTGATGGTCCTGCTGAAGTTCTCTTTGCGAGTTGGTCTTGCACAAGTGCTGCGTGTGCAGCTCTGGATGATCCACTGCCTGCTCCCTCCTGCTGTGGTGAGATCTGCTCTGAAGGACAGGCTAGGAAGGGCCCTCCAGTCTTCTCCTATTCCTAAGACCCCTTCTGTGGCCTCCTGCCCTGCTCTCCGGCGACAGTTACCTCACTCCTCTGCTTCATCACTGATCTCAAAACCTGAAGAAATGGTTTCTGCCAAGTCTGCATGCGCTGAAAGACTTGGGGAGAGAGCTGCTTTGTGACCAAGGGCTCCCCGCTCACAGGTCCGAGTGGGAGGATCACAAGCCCTTCTTCACTACTTCACATCTTGGGCTACAGGATACCTGTGAAGCAAAGACAGGGAACATCCCTTTTTTCCTTCCTCATAGCAGTCTCTAGCTCTAAGTGCCATCTCCGTCCCTTCAGCAGCAGCGCTTCATGGGAATCCCTTCTTCTGCACTTGGGAAATTGGGAAACAAATATGACACAGTTACCTTCAATTACCAAAAATATTACTTTTATGGAAGAGGAGTGAAAATTTGACTTATTCCAGATCTGAAGCAGTGAGAGACACAGAGAAATTATAGGGGAGCTTTCAGAGAGAACTAATCACGTTACTGCCTTTCCTCCTGGCTTCACAGCAGTTTATATCCTTCAGTCCCACACCCTGAATCCTCTGTTTGCTTGGGCTTTGGAGAATTGTCAGGCCCTGTGCAGCTGGAACTGAGCAGGACTCCCCATTACCTGCTGGTTTGATTCTGGCTGCAGCCATAAAGGACTGCCCTGCCTCTGTACACACAACACAGACACGGATCAGACAGGAATTGAAATGTGCAACACAGCTCCACCCACACCGTCTGCTGAAGACAAATTCATCCACAGCTGTGAAAGTGCAAAAGGAATCCAGCATTTTCCACTTGATCCCAGGAAACGTTTCTTAGCATCCCTTGGCACAACTCCTTTGCTCACTGACCTGACCCCATAAAAGCTATTGAGATGCTTATTTTGCTAAGTCCAAGTTTCCTTTTGGTCTCCAAGGCTCTTCTACCCGTGTCTCCAGCGAGATTAATAAATACTGTGCACTCAGAACTTCTCCAGGGCCCATCACAGGGGCACTGGTATTCCTCTAAACATTTCAAATTTGGTTTTTTGCTATCCCTTCTCTTTGAACGCACAACTGCCAACAGGCCAATACCAGCTGCCTGCCTTGCAGACAACAACCATTGTTCAACCCGGAGTGCCATGTCCTTATTTTTGTTTGAATGAGTCTCATAATACACACACTCCCAGTGGCTTTGCATTTCAGCTCCATCGGGTACATGCTGGCTGCACACAGCAACATCTCCGTGCCCATTCCCACAGTGTAAGTCCTCCAGCGGGTCAAGACATCACCATGTCCCAGCGCTGACTCATGGCCATGCTCTCACAAGGGTTGATGACAAGCTCTTTGGTGCTCTCGTTCGTATCCCCGATCGTCTCAGTGTCCAAACAAAAGCGTGAAGCTATGTGCTCAATGTGTGACCCAACCTTTCCCCATCGCTGAGGAGAGACAGACACAAGAGGAGAAACAGGTGAACAAATTTGCTCCTTGTCCTGCTTTTGCTATACTCATCCAGCATCAAGAGCAGAGTCACCACAAAGCCTTTGTGGCCTGGTGCTGAGACACACACTCCTTTAAGCTCAGCCTCTGCCTGGTTTCAGGAGGATAATGTATTACTAACAGCTTTTCCCCAGGTCTCTGGTTCAAATGCCAGCTCAGTGATTAACTGCAGGGAAACGTTAGCATCTCCTGGCTGACTGGCAGCCCGTGCGCACTAAATTGCCAGTTTGGGTTTGCCTTCTGCAGATAAGTATCCAGATCACCACCCGCGCTATCAGACACCCTTATCAACACTCATTTAAGAGGCAAAGGGCTGGGGAGACCAGAGCCGGCACTCGCAGACAGACTGCGCTGCTTCCAGATGAAGCCAGAGCTCACGACTCTGTGCCGAGAGAAAGGGAACTGCAAAGAAAACAGGGACTGATCAAAGGGCTCACCTGCTTGTTGTCACCTTCTCTGCAAGGCAAGAGCAAGACCTGGGAGCCAGGGAAGAGGGTGTACACAGACAAGCAGAGCTGCTGCTGGCGGACTTGGTGGTTGTACGTGTACGTCCACTCCTGAAGAAAGGAAGAACAAGAAAGGAGAGAGCAGGGTTGTTTCTTGGTGTTCTTTGGAAAGCAAACACTTTGGCTTGGATCTTGCTCCCTCAGAAACCCAGCACAAACGTCACTGACTTCAGGAGGCTTCGGGTTGCAATAGCATGAGTTATTAAAGCAGGGAAACACTTCCACCCCTTCGGCATTTGTCACCATCAGCAGCTCTAACTCTTCTGACTTCAAAACAGACAGCTATAGGCATTCAATTCCTGGAAATATAAATTCTAGTTCATTGAGGTTCTTAGCCACCTGGAAGGGAGAACAAGTTTTTGCACTGTGATACTCCCAGCCTGCGCTGCTCAGCTTCCTCCTCCCCGCAGCTAATCAAGATCGAACCTGGCTTCCGCACAGCCTGCCCATAGGCTCCACAGCAAGAGCTGCCCAGGATGTTGGCACGTAACCAGCATTCATTTCCAAAGCCACAGCCTGCACCCAAAGGGCTACTGGCAACCACTTCTTGTCAGATGGAGCAGAGTTTACCTGATCCTACAGTGAACACATTCCAAACATCCCAACCATGCCCACTGCCAGCTGCTCTGCAAACCGCCAGCCTGGGAAATCAGGTGCCGAATTAGTCCTGTGTCTGTGAGGAACCAAGCCCTGCGGGGCGAGCTCCAATGCCTTTTCTCAGTGTCCACACTGCCACAAGCTGGTTTGAAAACATAATTTATGTTTTTAAACAATTGTTTGTCATTTTAGCTCAGAACAAGGCCTGAGGCTCCTCAGCAGCAGCAAGCTAATCCTGGATAATCCCACAACTCCTGCACATACTGGATCCCCCAGCTAATGCAGGGAGTGGGACATAGTGACCTCTTAAGCCCGCTGCTTCACTGAGGCACAGCATGGAGCAATGCTGCTTCCAGAGCTCCTCCATGCTCTTTCCCCAGACCAGGCTCTGTTCAAGTCATCCTGGGACTCACATCCTCTCAAGGCAGGACTACCTTCTCACCCAGTGAAGCACCATTGGGTGGACAGGGTGATGGTAACCATCTCTCCTAAGCTGCTCTTCACCTCTGGAATCTGGGCCTACAGAGCTGGATACACACATTGGTGCAACAGCGGCCACTGGCTCTCCCCTCCTGCTTGCAGGCTGCCCATCTTACTGTCTTCATCCAAACTGACTGATTTCCACACAGCTCTTCTTATTTGATGGAATGGCTTTTTATGGAAGCCAGTCCTGTCGGAAATACTTTATCTAGTTCTAATTGTGTCTTGTCTCCCTTCAGCCCTAGATGAAAGCCAAAGAAAATGACACAGAAAACAAAGAAATTCTGAGGCAGAAAAAAAGTGTCACTGTAACCCAACAGAATCCATCAAAAGCTCCGAGTTAAAATACAGGCAAATGGCCATGCAAATTTTTCTTAGTCCATCTCTGCCCTTATTTGTATCAGTTAGGATGGTAAACAAGAGGGTGAGGGTAAACAAGATGTGACTTCAGTGTGCTAAAAGTGAAGATTATTGCTCTATTCTGGTATTCCAAGTACAAAACCAAGCACCATTCAGGACTGCTGCATCATCCCTCCTACACAGCCTGGTGACTACAACACCCACAGCATCCACAAGTTCGGGTGGTTTGTAACAATTATGTAGTTAAAATATAAAACTAAAATACATAAAAATTTCAGTATCCTGCTTTCATCTGAAATACTCTCCGTGGGAACAAGTAACAGAGAACTATCCTAGAAAGACAGGAGAAAAGGAAAGGTTTTTCTCTGTTCCTGCGTGTGCATGGAGTGTAGCTATTGAGCAATCCGTTTGTAGTGCGTTGTTTCACTCCCCTGCAGAGTTCGTGCTGGATGCGCATGAGAAATGGAGTTGCGTCCAGTGGGAAGCGTTGACCTATTGCAGACTGCTGCAGAGTCAGAATGGGAAGATGAAAAGTTTGTGGCATGAAAAATTCCAAAAATTCACTGCACAGAAATGTCAAAACAAAATGTGTTTGATGGGAATGAAACAATCCAACTGGTTGGCATGACATTTTTCATTTTAAGATATCATATCAAATTGATGTTTCAGAAAGACCAGCACCATTGCATTTTGAAACGGTAGCTTGCAGCAGCATTTTCCATTCTGATTTTCCCAGATTTTCTTCAAAGCAGCCAATTCATTCGAAGTCACAATTGTCACTAAAGCACTTTTCTTCCCCTTTGGCAGAGTTGGCCCTGCAGAACACAAAGACCTGCTCTCATCAGCCCGTTTCTCTTGCTGGGTGCATAAAAAGTCCAGGCAACGTTGGAAGATAGAAAAAACCTGGAAGATTCTAAAACCTGGAAATAAGTTAAACCCTAAGCACTGTATCTGCGTGGTTCCTGCAGTCATAGTCACTGTATTTTCTGAACTGACTAAAATCCAAGAAGTCATTGCTGGTTTTACCGGGCTGTGAAACAGCTATTGTTTTCCTGACTAAGGACAAGCACCCAGCCACTCGCAGAAGAGATGCACATGAAATGCTCTGTTTGCACACACGAATCGGGGACACAGCCAGCAGCACCTCCAGGCTGGGCCCATTATCCACATAGCAACCTGGTTTGAGCGTGTAACCATGAGGGTTAAGGGTGTACAGTCAAGTGGAAGCAAGCACAGCAGCACTGCCTATGAAATCACTTCAGAGCACCCTGAAGAAGCGAGTGATTGTTATCTCCCTGTTTCACAGACAGGAACAGCAAGAGAACATACTGACAGGCCCAGAGTCACAAAGGCAGCCTGACGCAAAGGCAGGTTTTGAAGCCATGCCTTCAGGGTCTTGCTCCAGCAACTCTGCTGCGAGGCACATGTGTCTGGCTCTAACGTTTCCTAGAACACTGATTCACACGGCTTTATCTCATCTCAGTGAGACTGAAAAAACGAGACTACCCTCATTAAATTCTCACTAGCTTAATGGGCAATCTAATATTGAGAGAATGCAGACGATGAAGTTACAAATACCACTGCAGTTCAGTGCATTTTGAAACAAATAAGGCTGAAAGATGAGGGGAAATTATAGCTCTCTCTGTCATTCTCTGATCTCTGCAGATGATAGCGCCAGGCATCCCTGAGCAACCGTAAGGGCTCAGCACAGGTAAGGAGTCCCTGCTACTGCCCAGGGCTCCAAGGTGAGGAGGGCCTACCAGGGTTTAACCACATCCTGCCTCACAAACTGGCTGGCAGAACACATAATCCTCCAACAGAGCTTTAGCAAACTTAAGAAACCGTCCTAAAGCTGCCCCAGGGCCTCCTCTCCAGCCAGCATCATGGGACACATAACACGTCTTACCTGTGCCGTTGCTGCTGTGCCTTTGCTACTGACACAAGGATTTAAGCTCAGGAAGGGGAACTCTTGGGCTTCAGACTTGTGTGACTCCAGGCAGCTCTGCCTTTGCCTGATCATCCCAGTCTGATAGAGCGATTCCTCAGGAATCCTGCAAGAACAGTGTGAAAACATCACTGCCCCAGGCACACAGAATACTCAAAGCGAGGGTCAGTGGGTGAGGAGGGTGCAGTCCCAACACTTCACCCTCAGAAAACGGGAGTGGGGAGATCTGTTACAACACTGACCCACTGAGAGTAGGACAGGGACAGGTCCGCTGCAAAAGCAGCACTTGGAGAGGCATGGATGGCCTTTATAGAGGGAAAAAAACAACACTGCACAAGGCAACCAAAGGAGCAGGAACAGCCCATGAGCAGGCTGAAGGTCAGCCTTCAGTTTACAGGAGTAGGGAACTTTAACACAAACCCTTCTAGATTATTCCCCGTGAATGCTGCTGTGTAATGCCACACACGGCAAAAAAAGCAAGAAAACAGCTATATATCATTTTCACTCTGTGATTCTATGCTCAGCCATTGCACCAGCAGGTCTCTGAAGGCACCTGCAAAACTTTTGCACCCTAAGGATGGCTTCTGATAGTGACCCAGGGAATGGATGCAATAGTTTCTGGTGTGATTTTGGTGACTAGAAAGGATCTGTGCAAGAGCAATTGTGGAACTGCACGGTAAGTAAAGCATTAGGCCAGGAATAAGGTAGAGTCACGTGGATACAGGTCATGAACTCCTAGAGGGGACAGTTTCACAACAGAGTAGCCTTGAGCATACACAACTGTGTGAAAAGACTGGAATTAGGTGCTTCTTTTGTAAGCAAGAGTCGTTCAGTACTGCAACAACCCATCACAGGGGACAAGGGATTTTCCACCTTGGGATACTCCTGTAAGGAATGCTGGCTATTTCCCTACGGTACATGTCCTACACCATGGGCCGGGGACATCAAGAGTCAAGAGAAATAACTGTCTCAGAGGAGAGCTCCATGGGGCAGGAGGGGTGGGGTACCCTGCTGGCCTGCTGAAGACAGGTGGAGATCATGCATCCATACCGAAGCTCAGGATAAACATTTTCCAGGTACCACTTGAAGCTGTGGCATTTCAACCTCTTCCGCAGCTCCACTCTGCTCTGGATGCTGAGGGAATAAAACATCACAGAGATACAATGGAAATCATGAAAGTGAGACCCAACACCCCAAAAAAGGGAGGCTGAGAGAAATCCAACAGCTGTGCCCAGAGAGCAAACACAGGAGCATCAGCAGCTCTGCTTTCTGCTCCCTCTGCGTGACCTTGGGCAGCCTTTTCGATCTGTGTTTCTGTGGAGGACTCGCTTTGTACACTGGCATGATGACAAATCGCCATTTTAACACAGAGCCTGGAGTTTGGTGGATGAAAAGAATCTTGAAAAGTACTGTCATTTAAAAATTATAGTGAAAAAATGTATGCTAACTGCTATATGCAATAAGCATTAACTTAATGTATTAATGTACTAGGAAATTAATATATGTTATTGTAAGTTACTCTTAGTTTATGAGACAGAAGGTCCTGATTTCCAAGTGCACCTAAATACACCTTTAAGTTAGCAGAACTTAATCACGTGGTAAAATACTTCTTTCTTTCATTAACCAGGGCAAAACTTCTGCTGAGGGACTGTGCTGCACAGTGACACTTTCCAAACTCCACCTACTCCCTGGGGCAGTCTCTACCCATGGAGCTTCTATGAGCTGGCATTTACAGAGCAGTGGGAAGCCTTCAGCGCCTTCCCTTCACACAGGCTGTCTTCTCTTCTCCACACCCTCTTACATGTAGCAGGACAGAGTGATTACATCATTCAGTGTTGCTGGATGGGGAGTGGACATGAATTCAGTGGAAACAGGTCAGTCACCAGGACTTCAACTTATTTACCCTGGAGACTGAAGAGCAGCCACAAGGAATTTGGGTTTGGGTATGAAACTTTCTAAGGAAAGGAAGCACATTTGTAAATGAGAAAATACCACAAACAGAATAGGAGTACTTCAGCCTGGAGAAGAGAAGGCTCTGGGGAGACCTTAAAGCAGACTCCCAGTATGGAAAGGGGCTCCAGGAAAGCTGGGGAGGGGCTCCTAATCAGGGAGTGTAGGAATAGGATGAGAGGGAATGTTTTTCAGCCGAAAGAGGGGAGATTCCAACTGGATATAAGGAAGACATTTTTTATGCTGAGGGTGGTGAGGCCTTGGCCCATCAGCACTGAAGTGAGCATTACTACACAAACAGCGTGGGTGGGCTTCTATGGGGCGAGCGGGAGCAGGCGGGGCGCTGGCAGCTGAGATGGGCATTCACCTGCCGTAAGGCCTCCCTTGGGCTGCGGGACGAGCTGCGTAGTAGTACTGCTTGAACTCATCCATCCACACTTCTGCCGTGCGCTTGGTGTTCCTGAGGGAGGCAATGGAAGACAAATGAAACCAAGGAAGCCTCCACGGTGACATCTTCTACAATGCATTGACCGATCCATCCTGCTCTTCTCCCGTCCACAACCTGGTCTTTGGCTTCAACCAAACCACTGCTGAGCCAGCCCAGCCCTCCTCCTCCCCATTACCCCAGGGACCAAACACAAGCGGTCAAAGCTCAGATAAAGAATTCACGACTTCAAACCCAGCTGGATGCTTTGCACATACCAGGCTCAGAATGCAAGCTCCTCTTAAACATCACCTCCCAGGCAGGCAGGCCTGGGGTTTCATTAAGAGGTGAAGATGAAGCTCTGAAAAGTGGTATTTGACTGAAGTCAAATATTTCCTTTGTATCAGTCCTGTACGAACTCCCCTGCTTTGCACTCCTGGATGTCAGGGAGGCAAATCCTAACATTCAAAACTTGAGAGAAATGACCCTGCCCACACTGCTGCAGCACCATCCAGGAAACCTTTAGCTTCAGAAAGCTCTAACTCTCCTTGCAAACAGCTTTGTTGCCCCATGCCTGTCCTTGCCTGGGTCAGGGGAGTCCTCCAAGCTCCTGCTCCATGGCAAGCCAGTGCCTCCAAGCTTTGGCTACACCACGATGCTGCCTGCGCCACAGGGCAGGCTCTGGACCCAGCCAATTCCCATGTGGCCAGAAAAGGAGACAGCCCACGTGTGAAGCCAGCACAGCACCAGAGCCTAAGCTGTCTCATGCTGAAGCAGAGCCTGTGTGGAGAAAAATCAATATCTGGCAGAAAGGTGGAGATATTTTTTGCTAACATCTCTGTTTAAAACAGAGGTAACACAGAGCATGAGGTTGCCAGAAGCTGTTTCTCCACTCAGTCTATATACCATTACATTGAGGCTGACAGATACCATAAGGTTAATAAAATCCCAGCTCCTAATGCCTACAGATACATTTCTCCAGATGGCTTTTCAGTCCCTTGCCGATCCTTGGTGCTTCTTCCTCTCGCCCTACAGCCACCACATTAGTCTACGTGCCCTTCCCCAAGAGATGCACCAGTCACAGTGCCTGCATCTGTTCCTAACCTTCCTCAAAGGGCTTTTCTGTCTGGCTTCCTGATCTCCTTTGGGTTGATAAGAAACAGAGAGCTAGATAGTGAAGTTTCTCACATCCCAGCCTCTTCTGTACAAGTCTTAATTCACTACTAAAAGCAAGCCAGAGCTCTCCTACTTGACGCCAGCAATGCCCGGTGCCCCTCAACGGCATGAGCTCCCCTTCCTCTCCCCACACTGCGAGGCTGGAAATCACACAGTAGATGTAACCAAGAGACGCAATCTGTACTCCCCATTCAGTGTCTCATGCACAGTGTGGGGAAACTGCAGAGTTAGTGGTAACCCTGCCGCAGGCAGCTGAGTCTTCACAAACACTGCCAGCTCTTCCTAACACTGTGAAAGCCACACTCAAAGGAATGCCTGGTGTGTAAACACACAGACGCAGTTTAGCTGAGAAACAACCCTGCAATAAGTCTCAATGCCACCGGTGTTTTTCTCTGCCATTTACTTAACAGACAACCCTCAGCCTCATGCTGAAAAAGAGGAAGGAATCCTTCTTGGCTTCACGAGTTCCTCCCACCATTCTTTGGATGCAGATTCTCACTTTTGCTCTAACCTCCTTCCTTGCCTGCTGCTCCCAAGATCCTGGCCCATTGCAAGCAGACATTTAGATTCAGTCTCTGCCCCTGTCTGTGAGGACAGATCCCCTTCGACTGGGTGCCCTGGCAGCTCCCTTGTGGCCCCTGCTCCAGAGGCAGTCCAGAGGCAAAGCTGCCCGTGCCTGCATGCTGCGCAGCTCCTCTCACCCAAAGGCACTGGGAACCAGATTTTCTAGTTCAGCTGAGGCATGCTCAGCCCTCAGGTGAGATTGCTGGATGCTGGCAGACACTGCTGGCAGCCTGGTTTCAGGCTGTTAGAAATATGTTCTGACTACCTTAGGGTCTAAGCCATCTGCTGTTACGTTAGCTGCTGCTCAGGGAGATGCTGGGGCCACCCCTGCAGTGCCACGATGATGAAAGGTACCACAGCAGTGTCCTAATTCTGTCATATTCTTGACATCTAGAAATCCTAAGGGAGAGTCATACTGACTTGCATTTTCTTCAGCTCAGGAGATTCTTGCCCAGGGATATTTCAATTTTTTCCTAACAAACTTTCCTACTCATCTACTCTGCTTCCCCCCTCCCCATAAGGCACCACTTCATTCTGCTTCACAAAAACTAAGCAAGCACAAAATACCTACTTAATGTACGTGTTGGCATTTCCCTCTGGAAAGATATATGGATGCTTCTTCCGGAAGACATGTCCAACACGGCTGCAGGGGATGATTTCCAGGCTCCCTCCACACATCCACACACGGAAGGACATTTCTACAAGAAAAGTAGCTTTAGCATTTTGTCTTTCTGTCCTAGAACAGGCTGGATCCTGGTTCTGCCTCTCACTTCATCCTCTGCCACATTAAACTGGGGTAAATCAATTACCAGATGGGTTTTTCTAGGCATGACTCCCTTAAAAGCCCATTTCAAAGGTTCTTGTGATCTGTTTGAAGTCAGTGCACTTCCAATCCGCTCACAGCACAGCAGGTGCCAACACAATGGCAAGAGCGAGACCCGTTTCTTGCAGTCCCGCTTACACCACCGAATCATCTTGCCAGCTTTGTGCTCCTGTAATTACTTCTGCACCGCCTGCTTCAGTCACTTCCCTCCAAAGTGCTGTCAAGTTGACCAGGAGAGACCATGAATTCCTGTTTATTAACGACTACAGCTGTCAGTATCTTTATGAACCCATCACTGACACTATAAAGTGAACAGAGAGTGGCGCATCCATCACCTGTCCCAAACAGCTTACGCTGCCCAGGACGTGCTCCGACCGCCAGCACTGCGCTCCAAAACGGCACACACCTTCACATAAACAAAGGTCAACAGTGGGAGGGATGTCCCCAGCTGCTCTCTGGCTGGTCCACCGGACTCTTCTGGAGGAAAACGAGCCTGTGGCACAACTGATACCAGAAGCCACGGGGCTCCTGGCAGGGAGCTGGATGGAATCCCAGCTGGCCAGGCAGGACGGGTTAGCAGAACGACTAATCTAATGGCTCCATCTGCTCCTAACGCCTGTGAAGCTATGAATCTGTAGCTCTGTTGTCAGAAAATC
This sequence comes from Dromococcyx pavoninus, assembly GCA_033558185.1. Lineage (NCBI taxonomy): Eukaryota > Metazoa > Chordata > Aves > Cuculiformes > Neomorphidae > Dromococcyx > Dromococcyx pavoninus. Next base: position 380,062 of record JAUMJL010000302.1, read on the forward strand.
ACACTTGGACAAAAACAGCATGGAAAAGAAATGAAATTAAAAAGAAAAGGCTCCTGCAGTTCTTTGCATCCTATGTTATCATCTGTTAACAGCACAGAGCTAAGCACAGCCTGTATTTACTCCCAAACTAAATCCCCTTTTGCTTCCTCCCACCTTTAACTACAGAAGTCAGGCAGGAGGTCCCCCACTGCCAGCTCCTGCTCCCAGCAGTCTCGCCACACACACCAGCACAAGGATGATTTGTTCCCAGGCTGGATGTGGGCAAAGTGCCTCTGGCAGGGCAGTACGACAGGACGACTCCTCCTCCTGCACTGCCAGCCTGCAAAGCTGCCACCCCTCCATAAACAACTCACAGTTTCAAGGAGCAAAGGAGAATTCAAGCCCAGACCCCCAAAGCCACCTCCTCTAAGCACACACTGAAACGCATGTCAGGTGGGAGCCACCTGCATGTCACTGCCGTCCCTGCTCCCAGCACACCTGTGTGCTCCTGAGCTGATGGAAACGGGAGGCTGGAACAGCCACAAAGCCCTCTCACCACGATGCCCAGGTTCAAAATTCAAGGCCTGAGCCCATCTCCAACAGCTGCCCTGGCAGTAGGGGCCAGTAAAGGCTGGGGTGGTAGCAGGGAAAAGTATTGATTTCCTGAAATCCCCTTCCTTTTCCTTCCCTGCTATGTTTACACTGAAGAGCTGGAACAGCAGCTGGAGCCTCAACACTCTCCCCAGTGCTGAGTATTAAGAGGCCAATAAAATGTGCCCTTGTGCCATGTCCTGGTGCTGTATTGGGAGCAACCTTAATCACAGCTGCAGGGAAAGATTATGGCGGGATGCGGCCCCTCTAAGCTGCTCCGCTCAGTTCCCCTCGCAGGGCAATGGAGAAGCTGCTGGGATGCAGCTTCTCCAGAGGGCAGGCAGTCCCTGTCACTGCCCATCTTCAAGGAGCAGCTTGTGCTGGCTGCTGCCAGAGAAGAGTGGTGGGCAGAGATGGACAGTGGGTCAGTGCAGTGCGGCAGCCCCTTTCCTCTCTAGTTCCCTTCCCAAATGCTTTGTTTGGGTTGTTGATCCAGTAGGGGAGGTGGGAGGCCTGCTGTTCTTCTGCGGAAGCCACCCCACCCAGACGGGCATATTCTTTAGGTCAGACGAGTGGCAAGATCCACCCAACATGAGAAAGCACAAGGGCGAGAGATCCCACTGCACAGCAAGATACAAATAAGCAAAATATGCCAGAGGAAGAAGGGATGTGAAGGAAACAACGGTGCCAGGTAGTGATGGCTTACACCAAGGTGGCAGCATCCCTTGGATGACTGACAGCATTGCTGTGTGTTAAGACATAAGAACCTTCCTTTCTCGCCAGCCACGCTCCCCAGAGGTGTGAGCTATTAAAACCAGGTTCTGATCTGTCTCCCTCTTCTGTCATGGATACAGATAATTCCTCTGATGCGCAGCATCGCTCCAGCTTCAAAGCGAGAGCAGTCCAGGCTGATCCAGCTTCGTCTGACACAGGGGACACGGGACAGGCTGTTACTGCTTTCATGTGCCCTCTCCAGTTTGCATGCAGATTTCTTAATGCCTGGTGAAAATGGGCAGAGGTGACTGGATTTAGGTCAGCTCTCAACCTTCTTTTTGTGTGCAGGATGGACAACAGCATGAAGGAGAGCCTGGTACCGCTCAGTCGTGACACAGGAATGGGTGAGCAGTCCAGCTACCTTGTCACCTGCCTGCAGCACACCTGTGGAGCTGCTGTTTCAGTACACAGCTCTGAAATGCTGTCATCAGACAATTGAGTAGGACACAATTTTGCTTTATTAATGAGAAAATAAGGTCAGGAAGGAATAGGATGATGGATGTGGTGTACTCTCATCTCTTGGTAACACCAAAGCTGAAAACTCTGTAGTTTCAAGTACTTACCTATAGAAAACCAACACAGCATGGAAGGCAGCAAGTACCAGCAATTGCTCAACTCCCATCATTTGAGGTTGTCAGATACTTTACTCACCTGAAACCATAACCTATGAATGCAAGTGAGGAAAACCACACAGAGCATTCAAAGCAAAGTCCAAGATGACCTTGTATCCATCTGGCACAACCCAGGAAGAGAAGCAAACACAGCAGAGTGCAGGAGGAAAAAGGGTGACTCACCGAAGTTCTCCCCACCCCAGATGTCCATGGCACTGTCGTACTTCCCCAGGTGGTTGAACCAGGCTTTGTCGATCACAAACAGCCCTCCAGCAATGATAGGAGTCCTGCAGAATAGGTAAGGGAAGGGGGGACGCTCTCAATTACTGCTGCAGCACTTGGATACACAGAAGCAGTCCTTCCCTTTGCCTCCTCTTCCATCACCAGGACACTACTTGCGTATCTCCCTCTTGCCAAACAAGGACAACACACCTCTAAAAGCACCAGAGCCTTCCTTTTAGCTGCCTTTGTGTTTTGCTGTCGCTCATAAATCGCCCAGCACTTAGTGACTGGCTAATGCACCCATCAGCACAACTCCTACAAGCTCAAAGTTCACAGCCCTGATTGTAGGCTTTTGCATCAAAAACGCACTTAACACTGTGGGGGTTATTCACTCAGAAGGGCTTTTTGCCTGGAGCCAGCCCATTAAGAGCAACACTCCACTGGGGAGGGGAAGGTAGGCCCAATTCAGAAGGGCTTTTTGAAAGCCATCACTAGCAGTGCAATCTTTATTTCAAAATAAGATTATTTCTCATTCTTTGGATGAGCTAAGAAAGCTGCACAGAGAAGGTCCATGGAGGAAGGGAGGGTAGGCTCAGAAGACAGGTTGCAGAGACTCACCACTTCCTGGCAGGAGCCCTGTCTCTATTTTGGCAGGAGCCCTGTCTCTATACAATTACAGATGATGTGGATGCCTTAGTGGAGGCTCAGTGGGAGCTGGGGCAACAGCTGCACCCTGACAAGCCTCCACAGTGCCCTACATGACAGGAGGAACAGAACACAAGCCTTCGGGAAGCCAGTGAGTGCTCCTGTTAACAGCAGCACCCTAAGCTGCAGCAGTGCTTCACTCCCCTATGAGCTTCCCCAGGCTTGAGCTTCCCCCAGCACTTGGACTCCTTTGAGCCACTTCACAGCTGGGCACACAGACACCAGCACACGGCGAGCTGCCAGGGGAGGTTTTCAGCAGAAGGAGGGACTCCCTCTATCCCATGGCATCAGGACACACGGCGTCTCTCCCATTTTGCTTCACTGTCTTTGCTGCACATCCTGATAAGCCTTCAGTGAAGTCCAGAAGAGCAGCACTAAGCTGGAAAGGCTCAATTAGGCATCACGTTTGATCCACTGTCTAATTTTTAAGTGACAGCCAAGGGGAGAGAAGCAGGAGTCCAGAGCACAGGGTCTTCCCTCTAATCATAGTCAGCCTCCTCAGCACCATCAGAACACAAATAACCATAAATACACTCCCTTCTACCTTTGCAGCAACTTCAGGTTTCAGTGTTGGGAGGTGAAGCTGTACTGTCAAACCCAAGCTAGACAGGAGCTCCCTACAGGTACAAGAAGCTCAGAGTTGTCCTAGAAGAAACATCACACTGATGTGGTGCATGGAGATACACATGAAGTCTGACAAGAGGCCTGTCCTGCCCCACATTCCTCAGCTGCCTCCTTCCCCCTCTTCACTTACTTAATGGGTTCAGTGGGATCAAGTCGTTTAGCTTTCTGCTCCAAGGAAAGCTGCTCCCATTTGAAATGTAGACTCCAGTCAAAACCTAAAACCAAAGCAGAGAAGTACCACGGGGAAATTAGAACTGGGTATGGATTAGGAGGCAATGCAGGCTTCACAAGCCGTGTTTGATGGAGTATTTTGCCCAGTTTCAAACATTCCAAGCCACAGAGATGCAGCTCTTGGGAGAAGAGTCCAATGACTAACATATTTTACTACTGCATATGAACAAGAACCAACATATTGCATTACAATTGCAAAGTCAAGCACTCCAAAGGCAGGAAAAGTAAGAATTCAAGCTGCTGCTGAAACCTCACTTTGCCCCCTTGTGCACACAGATACACGCGCCGATGGATACTGCATGCTACAAATAGCACAGCACACTAATAAGCACTACAGCTGCAGCCTCCGTTTGTTGCCCAGACATCTCCCATCCCTACTCCACAGCAGCCCAGCCTTCCATGTGCCAAGGGTAGCTTTGACATGACCCTTCTTTCCCGCTTGACTGCCTGATCCACTGTAGCAAATACTATTCCTCACGCCACGTTTACCTGTCTCTAAACCAGCCTGGAAACAGCCAGCACGGAGCAGGGATAATGTGCTTTTTGCAAGAGAGCAGGAGGCAGCCAAGCGGTGCAGAGCCACCAGATTCTCAGGCCAGGGACAGTCACACTGTAGGATGGGCGCCCACGGGGCATGCACATGGCCTGTACTCACCTCCTCTGAGGTCTGAGGAAGCCGCCACGTAGGCGAAAGTGTCCAGGTTGATGATGTCGATGATGGGGCTGACCACTCGGGTGGGATCCTGGAAAGCAAAAGCAAAACGACCCATGACTTCAGATCACACCAGTCAAACTGGCCAAGGGATGCTCTGAACTCCTGGAGACACCAGGTGCCTTGAGATCTTCATGTCATTCAGGTTTGTCAGGGACAAACGCCCATCACTGCCTCCTCCTCAGCCATCACACCAGTTCAAGTGAGGAACTGGGGGCCCAAGTACTGTTGGGAGCCTGGGAATGCAGGCACTGCCTCTCCTGGGAAAGAGGACAATGTGCTGATGTGCCGCTGAGCACATCTCGCCAGCTTTCACTGCACCCCCAGCCTCTCCCTGTGCACGCACTCAGTGGTGAACTCGGCTGCAAGCAAAGCTCTGTCTGTCTTTTGCAAATTCACCATCGTATCCCACTTTTACCTTCCTTAAATCCTTTTTGCTGGATTTCAGAAGTCAGGCACAGGCAGTTGAAATGACAGAGGGAAAACACAGACAGTCAAGCAGCTTAATTACAGACATTCTTTAAACGTACAAATGATAGGATACAGCTAGAGTTCTGCCAAAAGCATGAAACGGTTAAAAAACGAGACTGGAATTATTTTAAATAGTTGGTGGCGATTTAATCAACATCTTGTTATGGGCAAAGAGATCATACAAACAGTAATGAACAAAAATATCTACAGGAGGAAGAGACTCTGACAGCTTTGACTGGTCTCTTATCTCCCTTTTTCTTTTCAAAAATCCGAAACTCCAATTATAGCTCAAACTTCCAAGCTTTTACCCTCACCAGATCAAATCGCTTTTCATAGCCAGGCAAAGGAAAGCATGTGAGCACACAGGGTTTGTCTTCTCACTTGGAAAATACTTTGGTTTAGAAATTTAGTCCTAACAAAAAATATTGAAATGCAGCTGTTGGAAGGAGAAACCAAAGGCTGTAAGCTGAGAGCTGCTCTAGAGCTCGAGGTTTCCAAATGAGCATGAAAAACACTCGTTATTTCCATAACAATGTCAAGACAGGAGTCTTTTCTGCGAGTCAAACGTCCCACTGGAAGGGCAGGGTCTACACAGACACAGAGAAACTCTGTGTACTCGCGTACAGGCACGATGAGCTTTTCCAGCTCATTACAGCTACCACACGCTGCCCCCCAAACTGCCACAGCTCAACACACCCAAGCATCCTTCGCTTGCCTGAGGGTAGTGGAAAGGTTTTGAGCAAAGCATCTGCTTTGCATGCCCAACACTGCAGGGAAGGGATCATATCGAGCCATTTAAAGATTGCCTCTCAATGATGCTCACTCGTGAGCGCCTCCAGCCAGCCCACACTCACCCTCAGTTCCAATTCCACACCTATACTCGTTGCACAGCACAACTTCTTGCATGAAAAGCCCTTCTGCCTCTCGGCTGAGTGTGTTACCGCAGAGCGCTGGCAGCCTTCAGCAGCGCTGCCTTCTCCCTGCCTCGCCTTCCCTGCCATGGGGACATTTCTATGTACTCAGCCCTCAAAAAGGCTTCGCTGACCCTCAGCAGCAGAGGAAGGCCTGCTCAAGAGCACAACACTGCCACTAGGGTTTGTTCTCGGTTGCGCACGAGATCTCACAGGCAGCTTCACCCTTCTGTTTTTTTGATGCCCTCCCATGCCAGGGCACATTAACACTAACAATACCCAAATCTTCAATCGTCTTTCAATAAAACTTTCAAAAACCTGAGAATGCAGCTCTCCAACACACTTCTCAAACAAACTGTACTATGGAACTAAACCACAAGGAAAAAGCCCTGAAAATAGTCCTGAGGACAACATTTCAATGTTTTTAAAGGACCTCAACTCCAGCCAAACATGACTTTGTAATGCTCAGCAACAAGAGCCACAGATGCTTCTTCAGCCCCACAGTAGCTTCAGGCGAGGCAAGAGGGACAGCCTCTCCCTGCCTCAGGACAGCATCAGGCTGCAGGCTCACCATCCACTGGTTCATCCCAGTGTCATCTGCAAATCTACTCTCGGGGTGAGCTTGTCCAGCTGTACTGCAAAAACGCCCTGGGGTGGATAATTACATTTTTGAAGTCATTCAGTCAAAATGCGCCACGATATATTCATTCTGTAAGTACAAACAAAAGCCCGTGCCTGCTGACAGTCCCCCACTCGCAAACACACTGCTGCAAAACACCATCACTGCTGCTCCCTGGGACACGCACCCTCCCAGGCACCCTCGAGATCCCCGGACCCCCTCTCTTCCCCGACACCCTTGCACACTCAACAGCGAGCATGGCTCTGGGGAGGAGACGCCGTGGACTGCTGGGAAAGCTCGACGTGCGGCTCAAGAAGCACCTGTACGTGCGTCCATGCTGGCTCCAGCACGCCTCACCATGGAAAGCTGCAGGAAGAGCTGCTCTGCCCAAGGAAATAAAAGAGAAGCAACGTGCAGGATGGCTGGTGGTGGCGAAAACACCAGGTGTGCTTCGAGGCACTCACCACTCCTTCGCTTGAAACTTAGCTCACATCAGCTCAAAGCAAACTGCCTCCAAGATTAACACGGCAAAAAAATGCTCTTCTAGGTGGCTGAACCTCCCCAGAGCCGTTGGACAGGGAAGCCTCCTCTTTAGCACAGCCTGAAGGTGGCAGCAGCAACATTTCATACACCTCACTGATCAATATTTTATTTTTCCTGACGGAAAGGATAGGTATGGTGGGCCTGGAAGAAGGAAACCCAGGACCCCTGTCCTTATCCTGCAGCTTTTGTGAGCAGGTAAAAAGCAAGCAGGCAGGACCTCACTTGGTTTACAAGTTCTCCAACACCCTTCATGGTTAACTCTCCCCTACTCCCCTTTGGCTGAGCAAGAAGATGCGGGGCAGGGTAAGACCTGCAGGCGCAGCAGAGCAGGCTTACAGACACCTTCCTTACAGCCAGAGAAACATTTAACCCAGGAGAGCAAATAAACAGATCTGATGTTAATTCAGACCATGATGCAGGGAAATTCTTATGGTGATGCTGTATCCGACATCCCCCGCCACCAAATGCAGGGCGCAGTCCTGGAGCTGCCTGGGAAAGCAGCTCTCCCTGCCCCCTTCTTGCTGCCACCACTGCCCTTCTCCTGCCAAAACACACCAAAAGCTCTGCCTGGGAGAGCAGCAATTGCTCTGCATATTCCTCACCAAAATCCAGCAGAGCTGTGGCAGAGAATGATGAATGTCTGCTTTAAAAGCGCTCAGAGAAGCAGCCCAAGTGAAGCTCCACGGTGCTCCTCACCTGGGGCAGGCTGGCTGCGAGGCACAAGGGGGGTTTCACCAGAGCTGTGATCGATAACATGAAAAGGCCTTTTTCATTACGTCATCATTTTTCCTCAGCTCCTGCAAACCAAGGCTGGGACCTCTCCGGTGCCAGCTGCACTGAGTGCCAGCAGCACACACTGCCCCTGCCCAGACGGAGTAACCCAACCTGCTGCTGTGTCCACCTCCCCCTGTCCCACTGCTCCCCATCCCACAGGAGATGCACAGCCCAGCTGGCTCAGCTCCCACATACACAGGTGTGGAAAGCAGGATGCCCCGGACAAGGGCTCTGTGAGCACCAAGCTGAGCAGGTCTGTCCATAACCCACCGCCTTGGCTTCCCCTTCTCCTCAGTTGCCCCTATTCCAATGTAATTCAGAATTTTTAAAATCACCAAGTAATGAATACCAGCACTCAGGGATGTAGTGCGAGTCGGGGAATGAGGCATGGTGAAGGGAAAAGAACCACATGTCCCCATTGGAGCCGAAGGTCTCATTCCGTGCCGTGCCAGCAGGACACCAGCCCAGAGCTGCCTCCGTCCCAGGTGAGAGGTGCTGGGGGCCTCTGCACACATGCCTGGCGGCAAAAGGCGAGTGACATTGTCTGCTCGGGAATCAGCAGAACTTAAATCCTATTAAATCAATTTATTAGCACTTAATTTGCATGAAATTAAATTCGGCCCCTCTTCAAGGAGTCATCACTCCCTTAAATCATCAGCACTGAGAGTTTTACATAAGCCTAATTAAAAACTCTGCTGGAGCGTTGCCCACCTATTCCCCTTTCCTCCCTCAACCTGCGCTTGCCGGCTGGAGCCCTGCTGCCCCGAGGCACCTCGTCCACCAGCCACCCGCTCTCTGTGTCACAGAGATAACCCTTCCTGCCTGCCGAGGAAAGGCCACTTTGCACCTGAAAAGCTCGTGGTTTTCTTACTCAGATGCCTGCACGCAGACAGTTAGGGCTGGGTGGCTGTGCACACTGAGGGGGTAGAGGAGGCGGGCACGGGCGCCACGTGCCCTGGGAGGTCCTGGTCCCTTGCAAGCACTCACCTCTTTGATGCGGTGCAGCAGAGGGAGCAGCCAGTCCTTGTTCACCTCACAGTGGCTGTCCAGGAAGGTCAGGACTCCTGCTTGTGCCACATCCGCCCCGCGGATTCGGGACCGGATCAGACCTGCCCAGGGACACACCATGTCAGCTGCTGGGAAACATCCCCAAGCTCCTGCACCCACACATCTCCTGGGGTCTGACCCATCCGAATTCCATTTGGATAAAGCATGGCTCCAGTTCACTGCCTCCTTCCGGGTGCTGCAAGCCACACCAACCATTTCCCAAGCAATACGTGCCTATACCTGGATTAGTGATTTATGGCATTTATGCCAATCCTTAATTTGCACTATTATTCTTGCTTGTCATTCTGGGGCAAAACAGGACCCGAAATGCTTCCATAACCACCATCAGGCAATAAATCGAATGGAAACCTAATTCAGCAAGGAATAGGCCAGGGGAGCCAAGCATGGGTATTCCATGGGAAGTAGAAGACAACTGGCTTTCCAACACCCCCACCTACAACCGATGCACAAGGAAACTGCAACATAAGAAAGGAGATGGTCTGTCAGCAAAGAGGAGGACACGCAGCTGCTCAAGTGGAGCAGAGCTTCTCAAGGAAGGAGAAACAGTGGAAATACAAGGGGAGATGGGGCAGATAAAGAGGGACAGGAGAGTTTCAGGAAGCAGCCACAGATCAGGTTCACACAGAAAGAGGTCACTGATTTCGTATTAAAATTCCTTAGAGGAAAGGAGCCAAGGAACAGCCTTGGACCAGGAAGGAGAAGGACAGGAGAACGGAGTCTGGAGCAAATAAGGAAGCCAAAGTCGCCTCCTGCAATGCCAGTTGTCCCTGTATCTCTCTCTGCAACTTCTAAGATCTTGTGGGTAGGCAGGGTCTGCTGCATCCACCCCAGCCCTCCCCAGGTCTTGGAAGGTCCTGAGGATGCCGCTTCAGTGGTGCGTTAAGTGATGTCAGCGCTTCAGGCAGGTTCCCAAATCCTGACTGCATTACAAGCACCAGCTCCTCCAGGTCCACACAATGCTAGCGGCAAGCAGATACAAACACCAGCACCACAGGGTAGAAGGGCCAGACGGGCTCTTCTTCCTCCCCAACATGATGCACACTTGGACTCATGCCTTTGATCTGCAGCATAAAAAACTTCTTTGTTTTTTGTTCTCCTAATACTGCAAAGTAGAACTTGAAAACACCCATTGATATGATGGGGAGCTGGAAAATGTCTCCAAAGATTGCCAACAGCAGCCCAGGAGGGCAAGCACCATCCTCCACACAGCCCTGCTAAATCTTTTAAATATAATTAATTAAAGTTTTTTTAAAAAATCTCCACAGAAGCAGCAGGAGCAGATCTCCTCTCTTTCATTACAGCAAACATCTTTAAAAATAAGACCCGGGGCTTTGTTTTGCCTCTTCCAATTTTCTGGCTAATAAGCTACAGCTGAGCCTCACTGGATATCTTAATAGTCCCCTCTTTTTCAGCAAAAAAGGGGGGAAACCCATTTCAACTCCCAGCCCTTTATCAGGTCTCCTTTCACCGGGTTCCCTACTCCCCATGAGCCACTGAACACACTTGTCGCCCACTCCATGAGGTCCCCTCACTCCATCACTCCCACATCTCCCGAAACGGGCTTCCCACCTGGGCCATGGGCCAGCAGCTCTTACCTTCTCGCCGCCCATTCCGCAGGCACTTCACCTTGGGCAGCTTGCCCAGCAAGCGGCAGTCATCAGCTTGGGAAACACAAAGGGAAGACATGTCACCCTCTGGCAGCAGAATCTGTCCCAGAGGAAGGTGGGAGCAGGGAGAAGACCCTGTCACAGACTGGCTGACAACTTGTTAGGGGGATGGCACTGCTGGGGCACAGTGGTTTTAGCCCTCCACTCACACAGCATAAATCAGGGCTGGCAGAGCAACAGTTTTCATGAAACTAGTGTAAATCCAGCAGATTTACACCAAGAACAGCTGAATTATGCTGTAAAGTCAGTGTAGAAGAGCAGTGGTTGGGGTCACAATCTGACTTTTTGAAATTACTATTTTTCGTAGCTGCAAAGCAACACAGGAGCCGTTTGATGTGTTTCTGCCTGGTGGGCAGGAACCTCCCGAGGTGGCCTGGCAAGCCCTGAGCCAGGGATAAGGGTTGGTCAGAGAGCCCCATGGAGCAGCCAGGGGCTCTGATGGCCTGGGCAGGAGTAGATCCGTGGGGCAGAGGCCCCATAGCCACCCACACCCCAGCTGGGGAGAACCTGCGATCCCACGTGCAGTCACTGCCACTGCCACTGCTCTTGCCCTGGTGCTGCCCACAGCCCCAACATCCCTCCTCACCCAATTTCTTCCAGCAAAAGCTGGGTCTGCCAGCAGAAACACCCAGCACAGCCCCTCTACCTCCACACGCCCACGCTGCAACCCCCACAGCCACCTCAGGCCTCTCGTTGCTCTGTCTCTTCTCCCTCAGCACTAAAACCACACAAGTGCCCCAGCCCTGCCACCCACCCCGTGCACCCATGGGGCCTCTAAGGGCTTCCAATCTTTCCAGCAATCTTCATTGATGAGAAGCATCACCATAGCCCTAACAACCCGGGCAGAGTTGCATGCTCTGTGCACACCCGAGGAGAAGAGCCAGGGGTTGGCTATGGAACTACCACAGAGATGTGCTGGGAGGAGCGGAAACCCATGTGCAGAATGACCGCATCCCAGCAAACACAAGGTCAGCAGGCAGAGAGGTGAGAAATGAGACACAGCTGAGCAGGAGATAAAAGTATCAACCACTTGGGGTGGGCTGCCGGGGGAAAACTGACCATATGTGTACAGTGTATTATGCAAATACATGCATTTTATGTAAATGCATGCAGCCTAGATGACAGCAGGCTCAGTCTATCACAGGGAATTGGATGTAAAACAGCTGAGAAGTGCTGGATTCCAGTAGCTGAGTGGCTGCTCTAAGTTAGGTGGAAAAGAGCCTCCCCTCTGGCGCCCCAGGTGAGCTGAACCCTAGCCCTGTTCCTCTCCCAGCTCATGGCACTGGGCAGACTTCGATGGGGAAGCTGCACTTGTGCAAACCTTTCTCCTTTCAGGAAGAAAAGCACTTTGTCTATTTAGCTAAATAAGCAGCATATACTTCCTCCACCCCTCAAACAGCTTGCACACTGTACACCAGGACAGCTCGAGCGCTTGCACCCCCTCCTCTTCTCCATCACAGCCACTCTCCCAGCTGGACCCCGGGCACTGGAGTCCCTCCAAAGCCCAAGCACTGCCACCCCCTCCTCTGGTTTCCATGACTCCCCAGGGAGCCAAGAAGCAGGTCTCATCTGAAACCCATCCCAAACGCTCTCTGAGGCTAGAGACAGTTTTTGAGCAGATTCTCAGCACTCAGATCTTCCACTTGCCCATCCCACCAGGCAAGGTCCTTTAGCTGGGGTGGTTCCCTGGGAACCTACAGACTCCTGGTGGGGATCAGACCTGGTGATTGCACTGTTTACCAGGAAGGAATGACAGGAGGAGGTGGGCTGTCACAGCACACAGCGCTGTTTATGAGGCATTGCGGAAACAGGCAGCCCATGCAGAAATCCTCTTTGCATGGGTGAAAAAGAGGGTGGAAAAAATCAATCAAGAGCTGCTGACCACCTCCATGAACGTATGCAGGACGTATGCATACGTCAGGAAGGTCAGACAATCATTATCCTGTGCAATTCTAGGGATGTCAACCCAGAATTGTTCCTGGCTGCAGCTGAAAACCAGATTAAACACAGGATACAACCAGGTAAGGACTGGATTCATGTCTACTGGGCATAAAAATGATTTGCCATGTGCTTTTCTTTTATTATTTTCATGAGAAGAGTTTTGATCATTTGGAATTTTAATTCTCCACACAATGATGCAAACCTGGCAACATTTAAATTTCTTTCCATCACTTTGGCAAACTCTTCTCCCTTCTCTGCATAAATCCCAGTCTCTTTTGGTTTCGCCCCTGACTTTTAAAACAGAAAGTGTCACTTACGATCGTCACTGAAGTCATCCACAAGTATGATTTCATGGACGAGGCGCACCGGAGTGCGGTTCAGCACGCTGAAGAATGAAGAGAGAAAATCCATGACAGTTCTTGACCAACTGAATAACCTGCCAAAGCCCAGAAAAGCAGGCTTGGATTTCCAGAAAGGATATACCAGGTAAGCCCCAGAAACCACCACCCACCTCTGCAATAACCTGCAGTGCCCGGCTATTAGCTTCCTGTAATCTAAGAGTCAAGTGCCAGTTAATCCTGACAAACAGCTGAGATCCATCCTTACCACCTTAGAGAGAAAGCAGAGCACCAAGAGAAGCCGGAGAAACCAGCCCTTCAGCAATACACACATGGCACCAAGCTCCCTAGCGGGGTTACAGCAACGCTGCTGCCACCTCTCTCCAGGTAATGACACGGTGTCCGCTGGCAGCAGAACTACCAACAAGAAAACTGCCCAGGTCAAACCCATCCTTACAGAGCTCGCAGCCATGCCAGGACAACTCCTGTTTTCATCGCTGAGCTGCCTGCATTCCAGAGGCTGCCAGGAGGATAAAAGCAGGGTTGGAGCCTACCTACTTAATGACAGAGAGAGGCTGGAGGATGTGGTTCCCAGCACTCTCCAGGTGGACAGGTACTGTGAAATGTGTCTGAAAGCTCCTATCTTCTCTGAGTTATGCCACCAAGGGTACTATTACTAGAAAGTCTAGACCTGTTCTTCCCCATTCCTGCATGGCACAGAGGTCGGCAGAATTACACGTACTTAAAGTCCTGCCCCAGCAAAGGGTCACGGCTGACTTCTTGAAAGAGAAACACCAGGGCATCCCCAAAACCTCCTAAGTGCTTGACTTGGGCTTTGATAATGCCAGTCGTGTTGTACAGGCTTTTCCAGCACTTAAACTTCTTTGCCTTCATCCCAAGTGTGGGGTCTGAAGGTCAGGTTCTCCAGGGGACCTGAGGACTTGAGGGCCACCAGCCCAGCCAGAGGGAACTCAGAGGGGTCTTGTGACAGCACCCCCGATACCTGAGAACGTTCAGCCAAAGGGCTGCATTTCTCTGATGAAACCTTCCTGACGAGAAACCACAATCCCACCCACCCAGGAGGGCTAGGACTTTTGCCAGGCGCCTGCTGCCTCTGCCAATGCACCCCCACCCCACCGAGGGCTGGGGTTACCATCCTCCAGAGAAAAAGCTGAGCTGGATTTTTGGAAGGGACACACAACATTGCAAGGCAGATGCTTGAAAGACCCTCTCTCCATGGTTTAGCATGGGATTTTTTTAAGCAGAAATCCTGAAAAATCCTGGGGTTTTATCTCAGACCAGAACGGCGCAAAGCTGCCACCTCCCTTGTGGAGCTCCTCAAAAATAATTTCCAAGCATTACTTTACCTTGAAATCCTCCTCGAGTTTCAGGATCTTGGCAAAAACTGTGCTTTTCTCCCTACCTCAGATGCCCTGTGTGCTAAGGCTGGGGTGGAGAGGAAGAGAAAGCCCCTGTCATGGTGGGAACCTGAAGAGCCAGGAGCTGCTGTGGCCACCCTGGTATTACCCAGGGTTGCACCAAGCGCATCAGACATCGCCACCTTACCAACACCCACAACCCCCACTAGAAGTTGTTGAATGCCCCTCCTCCTGCTGAGGCACACAGAGCAATGCAGATCTGCTGTTCCCACCTGCCAAGTGTTTTTTTAAGGGTTATTATTAATAGGTTTGTTATTAAAAAAAATACCAAAATATGTGTAAGAGCCAAGTTCAGCAAATCACAGCAGCTGAGCGTCAGCACTGAGACCGGAGAGCAGCACCACATTCAGTGGAACATTTAACAAGCACTGATTGCCTGGAAACCTAACTTGGTGAAAGCTGCAGGAAAGTAGTAGACTTGTAAAAGAGTCAGCAAAATAAATAAATAACCTGCCGAGAGTGGGAGGGCAGAGAATATCCATAATATTCAGAGCCTGCCTCCACCCCATTTCCCCTGCGGATTCAGCTGCCAGAAGGGCAATGAGGTCTTAACTCTGCAACACGGCGGTGACCAAAGGGCTGGTTCCGCTGGTACGGGGCTGCAGCTCAGCCCGGGGCTCACAGTGGTGCTAGGCGTTGGAGGAGCTCCCCGCCCAGGACACCTCCTACGGATGAACATTTTCCAGGCGCTGGGGAGATGCATGTCCCGCTCTCTGCTCAGCTGCAGGCTCCTGGTGCTCCCACGTCAAGCAGTTTCCTGCCAGCTCTGTGCCTCAGCCTGCGGCCCAGTAAACCAGGGATGATGTCCCCCGAATGCCAGTGATGGCCACTTGTGGGATGCAGAAGAAAAGTCAGCATGCTGACTGATGAGGGAAAAGTGTCTCCAAGGACTGCTCTGGCTCCGGGAGCTGTCATCCTTCCACAGGGTTAAGCACAAGGCACCACTGTGGGTGACACACCTGAGGGGAGACCTCACCACTCTCCTGGAAAGGAGGTTGTAGCAAAGTGGGTGCTGGTCTCTTATCCCAAGTAACAATTGCTAGGACAAGGGGAAACGGTCTCAAGTTATGCCAGCGGAGGTTTAGATTGGATATTGGGAAAAATTACTTTACCAAAAGAGTGGTGAAGCCTTGGACCAGGATGCCCAGGGCAGTGGTGGAATTCCCATCCCTGGAGGGGTTCAAAAACCGTGTGCCATGGCAGTTCAGGAAATGGTTTAGCAGGCAAGGTGGGGTTGGGCTGACAGCATGACTGGATGAGCTTAGGGTGCTTTTCCAACCTCAATGATTCCATGATTCTGTCCCGGGGCACTGGGAAGAGTGATGGAGCCCTCTCCCATCATTCCACTTGTGGGACCGCACAACACTTTCCCAAATCCCAAACCAACAATGCCTTGGTGAGATTGGTCCAGAGGCTGAGTCTCCCACAGCTCTAAGGGACGTGATGCTCACTGATTTCCACAGGCTTCGAGCTCCTCTTCAGCCTTGCAAGCCTGTGCACAGACACCTGCAAGCCTCAAAAACTCTGCTGAGCCAAGGGTCGCACAGCGATCCACAGAAAGGGCTGCAACAGCACAACCACAGCCCGTTCCCCTACACAGCTGAGAGCAAACACACTGCTTTGCACCAAAGCCAAACTCACGTCTCCAACACATCCTCTCCCTGGGCTCTATCACTGACATGGTAACGCACCCACAGTGCTGGAAACACAGGAGATGATCAACACCCCACCTCAGCACTCCTCAGGGATGACAAGAAAAGCAGCACTGAGTCCTGCATTGTTTTGACGTTAGAGGGATTTTTTTTTTTCCCCAGATAGACTACAAAAGCACTTTTAAAAATTCAAAGCCAGCTTTTCTATTACTTGTGCCTCTGCTCGGATTTGATTTTTTTATATACTTTCTTCTTTTTCTTTCTGTGTAGCTTCTCTTTCCCTTTGCATGGGTAAAATCAGCAGACAATATTATTGTGCCTTGATAGATTTTCTCCCCTGAAATCAAACGCAGGTAGACACACTGCAGTGATGACAGATCTTAACAAATCAAAACAGCTTTTAAGTTCTGTTGAGCCAGAGATAATAAATCACCAATAAATAAATCACCAAAAGACCCTTTACAATCAAAATGAAAACTCATTCCTCCAGTCCAGAAAAGTGCTTACGCTCACTCAACCCATCACACATAGATTCGCTGCCAAATCATCTTGAGAAGTTAATGCTGAAATGTGTGTTTTTCCATGAATTTAGCAGATGTTATGCAGATGTAGCCACCGAGATTTACACCGTAAGTTTTCATTGTAGAGTCTTCTTCTGCCCTCCTCAATGATTAGTTGGGATCCTTTTCCACCTACCCAGAGGTGAGCACTGGATGCAACAATTTAATCGCCAAATAAACACCAGTGCAGAAGTCACTCTGATGTGTAAGGCACAGAAAACATTTGCAGGGAGGAGTTCGAAGGTCGGTCTGGTTGCGCTCATCACCCAGAACAGCAACTGCTTTGGAGAGGTGACTGCGGACATTGATCCTGAGGAACTCATGAACCCGTTAACTCTCCCCATGGCAACACACAGGGACTCATTAGGGAAAAAAACCACCTTAGCCAGGGAATAAAGTATTGCAAGGGCAACAGGTCACAATTACTGAAACCAGACCAAGAGCGCAGAGAGAAAATGCCCGCCAAAATGAACTGCTTCAACAACCCGAAATAGCTAATTACGTAGGAAGAGAGACATCACACCAAGAATAACCATAATGAGCTTTGATTACACTGCAGCTCTCGCATTTTATTCTTTCAAATACCCACCGAGCTCTTTGAAATTCAAGAGTTCTCTTGTGTTAACATCAAAAGGTAAAAGCGCACAAAGGGCTGTGTACTTAGGCACCTTGAGAGATGATTAGCAAATTAGGGAAAAAACGTCCAGGGTTTAAGCAAAAAACAGAAAAAAAAAAAGAATAAAGAAATAGTCAGCACAAAGTGCTAATTACACAGTGTCTGCACAACACCTGGCTTGTTTTCATCACTTTTAATCAGGCTCATTTCAGTTATGGCACAGGCTCTCTATGGCGCTGCCACCAAAGGAACGAGGCACAGCTTTGTCATTCCCCTGCCTCAGATGAATCTGGATGCAGCACGGAGGGAAAGCATGAGGTGCTGCCTGTCCAGGACGTCACTGCTCTCACTTACAAGCACTGGAAAACGAAAGGCATGATAGTCTCTCTGCTAATTAATGATCTAAATATTTAATGCGATGTTCACAGCACTCGCATCGGGATAAGTTTCCTTATTCCTGTCCTGAGCTCCCCCAGCAACAATTTTGAAGAATAAATAAATGGAGAGTACACAGCAGTCTGAATGAGGCTGTCACCCTCTGCCGCACAGGTCACCGCACAACAACCCCTCTGCTCCTGTCCTGCTCAGCCCGTGTCAGCACTGACCGGCCATTCAGCTCCCAGACCCACCCTGCTGGAGGAGCTGGGCAATGAGCTGGTTTCCCTTCATAAATTCAGGCCAGCACAGGCTGGGAAGAGAGAAATGGAAATATTGAATTGTTTTTTAAAAAGCCTCTGTATTGCTTATTCTCTCCCTTGCTCCCGCCTTCCCACTGTGGGTTTACACCAACGCTCCCATCCCCGCACTGCTGTGGCCTCACCATCTCCATGCACCGAGCCTTGGAGCTGGGAATACAGGAAACCAGACCACAAGGAGAAGAGAAACCTGCCCGAGGTCATTCAAGAAACGAGTGGCCGAAAAAAACACCCAATGGCAGCTTCGTCACTGTCTGCACAGCGAAAAACAAAATAAAATTCTCCAGAGCTATTCTGATGTTCCCCACCTCCTCCTCTCTGGCCTCTTCTCCCCTTTCCTACTTCTCTTTCTCATGACACCCTTCCCCACTACCTGGACACTCACACTGTTCACAAGCACAGTTACACACGCATTTATAAAGGCTGACTACATCATTTGCAGAGATTTGGGCATTTGATTAATTTAGTTTTTCTATTCTTCCCCCCCGCCCCTTCTTGCAGCTCGTAAAAGGTCAGAGAAAAGACAGTGAAACTTTTAAATTAATTCATTATTTAATGCAGTCCACCAGCTCTTCTCAATAGCTCTGACGACACAAACTGTTCATACACAAACCATCCCAAACACTCAAGATGTGACTCGTGCAAGGGCTGCTTTCACCAACACTTCCCTCTGCCTCCATGTCCTTACAGGAGTGCAACCTTTGGACATGCCAAGCAATGTCTCTCTGCCCTCTTTCTTGCAGCTGCCTCAATAGTTAACTGAGAACATTCATTTTGCAATGAGTCTGGAAAATCCAACTTGCTGGAACACAGGAAACCAGGTTTGCAACCTAAAATCTTCCACCAACCACAGACAAATCACTTCTCTGTTTCTCAGTCTGTCCATTCGTCACCTGGGTTATGCCAAGAGTGCACAATGGAGACCACGGGGTGAACTCACCACTGTGCTGCTTGGCCACAGATGGATCTAACGGGTACGAAGCAGTGTCAGGAGGATAGGGTTTGTTTTGAATGGCCATGGAAAATGATCCATGTTGTTACAACCACTGTGGGATGGAGTTATGTGGAAGATCTAATCAAACTAAGTATTTGCTGAGCAAGGGGGAAAAACACAGAGCAGTCAGAAGGCAAATTAACCTACAGAGGCTTCAGAGGCAGATGAGCTCTCAGCTGAGTCCAAGAACAGGGAGGGATGGGGGCAGTACATGCACAACCGTGTCTGGAGAGGAGCAGGGCAGGAGCCACATCACCAGCACAACTTTCCACCAAGGGCTGGTACCCCTAGGGCCAGTCGGATTAAAGCAAGCCTCCAAGTACTGCATCCAGGGTGGGAACAGTGAATCCTGATGCCAGGAGGCCACCTTCAAACCATGGGGACTAGAAAAAGAAGGGTCACGTCAGGATCCCAGTCCAGGGAGAGGAGTGGAGATAGGGAGGCAAGGTTGTCATCTTGATTCCTTACTGGCCTCTGCTGTGCAGCCCAGTGGGATGCTCTACAGTGCTCTGGCACCATCTGGATATCACCCTACAGGAAAGAGGTCTCAGAAGCAGCCCCAGAGCTGGGAAAATCTCCCCACAGTCAAGACACAAGCACTGGAATCACTGGGGAGGAGCAGTGCGCAGGGGCAAAGCTGCAGTGGAAATCACACAAAGTCAGGTAAGGAAAGCAGTAAAGTCAACTATTCCACTCAGTAAAGAAAGGAGGAACAGGAAGAAACTCTTTTTATAGCTGGAAACTAGAAACTTCAGAGGACAAAATCCTAGAGGAAGAAGGAAAAATTCAAGCCGCTTGTATTTCTAACCCTGCGATCATGACAATGAACAGTTCTCCAGTGAACACAACTACAGAGGAGGATCCAGTCACCAGAGCAGTATCACAGGTCTAACATCCCTCATGTGAAAACCTTTGCTCATGAATGTCCCTGCCAGAATGGTCAAGTGCTCGTTTATGTGGAGAAACAAAACTGAAGTCCATCCCTGAACTTTACAGGTTATAAGTGTCCCGCATCTCAAGTGCCAGAGGACTGCCCTTGGCTTTGCCTTGCTGTCTCTGCTACCATGGGTTCTGGAGAATGATAAGCCCATGCGAGACCCCATGTAGAGATAAAAGAGAAGGTGCAGGAGCAAGAAGATGGCACCCAGCACCAAGTGTCAGTGCTATGGAAGCCCAAATCTACACATCCTGGAGAGAGAAGGCAGTGAGAGATTATTAAAAGTGTGAAGCAAAGGAGATGGGTTTGGGCATGAAACCATAAAGCAAAGCAGGAATTCAATTTCAGGACTGTCAATCTCACTTGTGGCACCAAGGAAGGATGCGGTTGTCAGAGAAGAGCCCAGCGAGGACATGGCAGTGAACAGGTCATAGCTGAAACCTACCCCCAGCCAGCAACCCCAGTCTGAACAGCACCGACAATGGCAGGGGGTCCCCAGCGATGCCAGGCTTTCATGGCAAGGCTCGCAGCAGGGCACGAGACAGATCTGCAAACCACTTGCTGCTGGCATCGAGCAGAGCCAGGGCACTACAGAGGAACTCCTCAGCAGAAGTCCAGCGACAGACCCCCCCAAGGTACGTTGGACACACCCTGCTACATCTTCCCACAGGAGAACATCCAGATTCAAAGCACACATTGGGATTAAACACCAATTTAAAAACCCTGCGGTGAAAATGAAGCCCTTGCTCTCTCCACTACAGCAAAACACAGCCAAGAACAAACTGACAAATGAAGGGATGGCCACATGCCCAGAGCGCTCCACCGTGCATCCAGCGGAGAACAGAACCCGTCCTTCAAAATCCAGTCTCTGTGTGCACCATTAGGGCTGCTCAATTAGCAAGCCTTGCTGGCACTCGAGGGGTCACTTGAGAAGCTCGAAGAGCAGGACCAGAGCTGACATCTGCGCCAGAGCTGTCCTAGAGCACCGGGGAAAAAACACAGCTGCGCACTGAGGCCCAGCTGGAGAGAAAACCTTTGACTCCAGACCCTGCCTCACCTGTTGCTGCTCCCTCAAGAGGTCTTATGCCATACCCTGCGGAGGGAGCACAGCTACTCAGCTCCCTGAGCACTCCACTGTAAATCCTACTTCTCAGACACTGACTTTCATCCTCATTTCTCCCGGTAATTATTTGAGTTCGGTCTGGTCCTGCTGCCAGGGTGAGTGCAAGCAGATCCTCCCTTCATTCACCAAACCTCTGCTCCCTCACCCTTTGTTAAGAGCAGCCAGGGAGCTCTTACCTCCGAATGGTCCTTAGCAGGGCCGACCTGGCCTCGTTGTGGAAGGTGATGATGACGCTGGTTGGAGGGAGGTCCTTGCGATAGTGCAGAGCTGTACACCTGGGGAGGGAGGAAGAGGAAAAGGGCATTCAGGCACTGGAATTCCAAAAGGAAGCTCCCTTCCCTAACACAGGCAGAGTCCATCAGTAGACAGTCCTCCAGCCACTACTGAAAAAAAAAAACAAAACCAGGAGTTTTTCTGCATGAATCCTTTCTGAAGGAGCCCAGAAACTGCCAAGTCACTTAGAATTAAAGCAACAAAAAGAGGTTAACAGTCATTAGCAGGAAGGGATGAGAAGGGAGGCAGCCAGCTCGCAGCCCCTCCTCCAACCACTGCTTGCAGCCAGCACAGCCTCCTGGTGCCAGCAGCCTTCCCCAACAATGGGTAATGGGAAAGCAAAGCCCTCCCTTTTCATGTTAGTAAGAGCAACAGCACCTTCAGCAGATTCTCCTCACCGACGTGAGCACGACGGGATGGGGAACAGATCCTCCACTCCACAGGCAAGGCGCAGCTGAGGTGCTTGGCCTACGCTGCCTCGGTGGCACTGTGAGCTGCACAGAGCTTTTGGTGTCACTCCAGAAGTACCCCTAACCATGCTGAGGGATTTTTCTTTCTTAAACATAGGCAGGGGCCTGATCACTCTCATACTGGTGACACCAACAGAATTAAGAGCATCCCTGCAGCTCCAGCTCCGAGCCGGCTCACTCCCGCCTCCCGAGGCAGCGATTCCCAACAGTCAGGCAAGCCCAGTCCTTAAATCGATTATTTCCTTATTCATTCTGCCTTAATGGTATAACCTGACTAGAGGGAAGATTTGGATTTAACACTTCCCAGGCAAGCCTGCAGAAGGTGAAAACCCACAACCACAGCCACAGCCCCCTGCATTTCCCTGGAAGAAACATCACAGACTCTGCGATTACTTTGACCTTTAGCTGATGAAATTTGTGGATTTTATAGACCAACACAAACATGTTTCTAGCTCAGGAAATCCCAATACACCTCTTACACTTGTGCTGCTCCTTTCAGGTCCCTTCCAGCCCTGGTGATGGCATGAGGATGACACAGCAGCAGCAGGAGGGCAACCTGAGGAGTTCTCACCAACAGCCCTGATGCCCCTTCCCATCCACATGCCACTTGCCTGCTCCTGTGTCCCTGCCCAGGTGCTATCACCACCACCGCCCTAAATGACACAGGAAAGAGAACTGAGCAACCACTCAAGAAACCATCAGTTTGCTCCCCCAAGCTCTGGACCACGGCATCCGCAAGGGCAAGTAAAAACAAATGGGAAAATTAAGGTGGGGATGAGGAGGAGAAAGCAAGTAACAGCAGCCAAATATTGCTGGTTTACGCTATCAGCACGGCATGTTGCATCTCGGAAATGCCAAAATGCTCAAGATATTCTTTTTAATGAGTTTTTTCACCTTTTCCTTTTGGACTTGCTTTCTGATTCTTTACAAAGTGACCTAAATGAAAGGCAAAAGCGTGTGCGACAGGTGAAATAATTCCAAAGATAAGAAAAAAGATGACAGCTTCAGTGGGACAAAATATTTGTAAGCTCACACTAAATTGGCTGCTGCCTTATCTCATTAAAAGCTTTCCCAAAATCCTGCCTCAACTTGACCCAAGCAGATTTCTCATTATTACCCTGTTCTTTCAGCATAGTCACCAACCCCCAAAGTTCATTATTCGACCAATTCTCATTCTAGGTCCATCCTCAAAGGACAATGAAGTTGCACGGCCACTCCACACGCAGGAGAAAATTCGATGACGCTGCCCCATGCAACAACATCCTCATTCATCAAAGCTGCATCTCAGGGGTGCTCAACACAGAGGGTTTCTGAACTACTGAACAGCACCAGATCATGCCCTGAGCTGCTGGTCTGGGTCACCATGACCCCTCACCAACTTTAGCCGAGCTTTCCCGACCTGATGGGATGAGGAAGAAGTGGCTGCTGCTGCTCAGTGCTGCTGCTCAGCACCTGTTTTGCCACGCTCAGGCTTGGCTCTCGCTTTGCGGAGCTGCAGGAAATCACTCTCCCTGCACTATTTATGCACCATTATCTCCTGACCGCTCCCAGGTGCGCATCCTTCCATCCACTTCCAGCGTGGCATCGGGGGGCTCTGTGAAGCAAACACGGGAAACTATTTCTGAAAAAGAACTACAGAGGGTGGAAAATACAAAGTCATCAATACCTTCCTTAGGTTATGGCAATGGTTAGCGAGCTCATGAATAACGCTGCAAGCAGACCTGTGCTGTGTCACACACCCGTGGGAGCGCCGGGGACATTGCACGCTGGATCAGCCTGCTCCTCGTGCATGACAGCAGCTTGTTTTTGAACTCCAGATGTCTGCACAGCAGAGCAGCCCAGCCAGACAACGTGAACAGAACATCGAAATGTCAAGAACAAGCACCTCCAGAGCTTGGCCTGGATTTGCAGCTCGCCCCTGACTTCTGTCTAACAATGCTCGTCGCATCCCAAAGATGGGACTAATGCCTGTGCTGCTGCAACTGAGCAGGCAAGGACCAGGCATCACCCCAGCCTCTCCCCATGCCCAGCACTGCACCACAGGTAGGACTTGCTCCCCAGAAACCATTCTGGAAAGGGTTTGACTGAGCTGCTGCATCCATCATGGCTCCTCCCGGGCTGCCACTTGGTCCTGGCTCTGTTCTTGCTCACGATTTTACCCCTGGGCCCTTCTTTCAGGAGTTCTGCCAGAGTTTCCTCCCATTGGTCCCGTATTTCTTTTCCCCTTCCTCCCTGGTGTAAGTGCAGCTGAGCATCCCGGCTCCCCAGAAGGCAGATTTCAGCTTAAGTTGTTGACTACAAGTGTTTTTTTGGCACTTGCTTGGGTAATAAAAACCACAGCTTGGAAAAGCATTACATCCAGCATGTCCAGAATTATTTTGTGTGACAATTACATCTGGGGTAATTTCAATTTAATACCTCACTGCAAGTGAAAATTGCAGCATGCAGCCCTAAAATTGCTGTAATAATGAAAATAAACCCGCCAAGAGCTGCTGCTGCTACCTCCGGCTGTTGCTGGATAAACACTTTGTGCTGCTTATGGCATTTCATCCATCACCCAACTGCCAACAAGGAAAACCCAAAACCATCACCCACAGCATTTTCAGAAAACCAACGGAAGTTTGAGCGTTGGGGTTTTTGTTTGTTTTTTTTTGTTGTTCCAAAACAAGAATTCCCATTCAAATTTGAAAAAATGTCACAAACCGAAAGTTATTCAAGGGTCATCCTGGCTACAGACACCATAGGAATCACCCTTAGACAATTCCAGCCTGCTCTGGCTGCTCGCCAGTGGGTGGAAGGAGCAGCACCTCTTCTCTCCTGTCCAGGTCTCCATCTCTGCCATTCCCCAGCACATCCTATCACAGAAATACCGGGAAATGAGCAGAAGAGAACAGCCCTCCCGAGGGCAGAAGAAGACGCAGCCCCTGATGACAGAGGTCTTCTCAGTCTCTGGGATGTTCTGAAGTCGAGGTGCTGCCATGAGTGTGAGAGCCACAGCCAGAGCTGCCCTGAAGGTAAGCGGCTCCGAACCTTGGCAGGTAATCACTTCCAGTGCTGCCCACCAGGACAGTGACCTGGGAACAGGAACCTGGCTTCAGCTCAATCAGTTGACCTGAGGTCAACATCCTTGGGTTGACTAAGGTGACTTCCTGAAAGGTGACTTTCAGGTGACTTCCTGAAACTGAAGCAGTGCAGTATTTGTCTCACACACAATTAGTATTTCCTCTAATCCACTGCCTCTTTTCATCTCTTTCTTACTTTTCCCTGCAAGATAGGTATCTAAAAAATTAATCAAAAAGCTAAATTTGAAGAAAGGGGGAAATGCAAGAAGGCAAAAATAACCTTCTGTGTACATGATGTGCTGCTGCCTGTGAACCTCAAAACTGATGACGATGATGCATTTATAATTTATTAAAAATTTGCTGGATTTTTGTCTCTGGGAAAGGGGTGTAGGGGGGAAGAACCTACTAAAAAGGAAGGAGAGAATAGCATGGCTGCATTCAAAAACAAGTTAAAGCAGATTGTGTGGTTTGATTTTCAAAGCAGCTCATGAATGATTCAGACTTCCAGGGTCCTCCACAGACTCAGGGTCTGTCTGGTGTCGAGTGCCATCACACCTCCTTCTTCAGAACTGAGGCAAAAAGGAAAAAAGAGCCAACAAAAGTGGAAAAAAAACAGTCTAAAAAAACAGAACCTTCTTTGTTTTCAGTGGAATTTTAAATCGTGGCCAGATTTCTGATGCCAGCTATACTGCAATACCAGAGCTGACATTAAAGCTTTTCATGGTGAAAGAAAAACCAAAATCTGCCATCTTGCACCTTCTTAGAAATACACCAACCCTTTAATGAAGGCCTTCAGAAGCCAGGACAACCTCAAACTACATGTCTGAGGGTCAAAACCATGGCTGTAAAGATGCATTAGGGAGGATGCTTTCTGACAAAGCTTCCTGACACCATGTGGTGAATCAAAGCAGAAAGTCCCCATCCCACAGCACCTCCTTTGCCGTAACTGGTGAAGCACAAACCCAGCTCCACCCTGTGACAGATCTAACACATTTAAGTACACAGGGATTTGCAGCGCTTACAGCAAAAATCCAGCCAAACAGCCCCAAGAATTGCCTGGGATCGTCCTTTCACCACAGCTGATGGAGTAGGACCTTAAGGTGCTGGGCAGCTGAAAAAACAAACAAGAGTTTGATGGAAGAAACTGTCTCATGGCCTTAATCATCACCAGTAGCAAGCCTCAGAGAATTCATTCCATCGCCTACTAATACTCGAGTTCGATTTCAGCCAATGCAAACATACCGGGTCAATAGAAACACCAAGAAAAGCATGAAAGTTAAACAAACAACTTCTTCCTGTCAGAATTACTGGGAGCAAGTTATCAAAGTAATCGATGGCACATAATAACTGTAAGACAAGTGGTCAATACGTTACAGCGGTCAAAGGCGGAGGATGGCCCTAGCAAGGAGTGATCAATGGCACTCCGGGAACGCTGAAGCACTCGGTGATGAAGCCGTGTCCATCATGAAGTCATCAGGGGGCCCGGCTATGGTCCAGTTGAGCTTTGCTCCTTGTGAAGGGCCAAGACAAGAAAGGTTTTCTCTTCCCTATAAAAAGACAACAGGATCCTCTCTGTCCATTGCAGGAAAAGAGGCTGGTGGAGTTTGAAGCAGAGAGCCGATGCCTCCATGGACTGACCTGTGCTGGCACACCCATCCCGAGGGTCGCGTTCGGGACAGCTGATCCCGCTCAGTCAGAGACGTCTGTCCCTCCCTGTGGCGGCAAGAATCTCTCTCCTCGACGCAGCAAACACCACGGCAGTGCCACGTCCTCCTATCAGTGGCTCCTGCAGCATCAACACACAGCCCCACTTCCACACTGTTTGTTCCAGAGGAGCCCAACCTGTACTGCTCACCCGACACCTGAAATCACTTACTTTTAAATAGAGCCTGACATTGCTGGATGACTGGAGGTGTCACAAAAATTTGAAATCTACATGTAATTTTTTCCATTTCAGGATGAAACACAGATCCCTCTGACCTTGAGTTTCCCTGTATGTTTATTTTGAGATTCACTGGGAGTTTTGCTTTTGGTTTACCCTGAAATTGCTAACTCCTGGCTTTTCTTTAAAAAAAAACCCAAACAACAAAGAACCAAAACACAGTTATTCCCTCAGCTCTACCAGGCCCTGTGCACCGCTACAGTCCCCCTGTTCAGGCTCCGGAGACGTGGCCCTGACAACATGGACATAACCCAGGTGTAGGGAGCAAAGCAGATCCCACCACCCACTTGGTCTCCATTTCCAGCTACAGCCTCTCAAATGGAAGCAGCAGTGCCCATGCCCGGACACAATCTGTCCTCAGGACACACCGACTGGCAGGTCACCGTCCTTATAAATTCTCAGCTCTCCCACCTCCCCATCCTCCTTGTGACAGGGACACGCAGAGAGATCACCGCGCCACAAAGAGATATCTGGGGAACGAGCTTTTATCTCTGGGCAAACGTGTCACAGAAGTGGAGCTCATTAACTGGGGCTCTGCTTTTGAAAAAGGTTAATATTTTATCACATCTTCTGTCTTGAGGAATAATTAGCCCTGGCAGTACAAGCTCTGCCATTTCCCAAGAGACTGAGACAGAGACTGGAGGCTGGAGGGATACACACGGTACTGTTGGATGGACAGTGTCCCACCTCTGAGCCAACAGCACATCTGACCAGAGGTTCCTTCTCAGCACACCCTAACCTACTGCAGAGCATCAGTGAGGGCAAACCCTGCTCCAAAGGCTTCACATATTCTGCTCACCCTGTTCCACGCCCTCAGGTACAGGGGATGCTTTAAAGCATCACACTGCAACTCATCCAAGAGCTTTGCAGCCAGACCCAATCCAAGCCCCTTCTCCATGGGCACCACCACTGGCCTGAGCTCAGCAACAGGTTCTTCCCTCACTGCTCCGATGCTGGGATCTACACAACATGAGGGAAATCCCACAGGCTTCCCCAGCCCTTTCATCCCAACAACAAACCTGTCCTCATGGGGGAAACTGAGTGTCAACTGCCACAGCTACAACGGAGAACAAGGCCTCCCCAGAGCTTGCTCAGAAGTCCTCAGCACTCAGTATCTCCCCACGAGCCTGCTAAAAACAGGGGAAGGATGCAGATAGGGCAAATGGAGGAATGGGAAAAGGAGGAGGGAAAAGCCATTTCACATTGACCCAGAACTGTTTTGTGTGTGTGTTTTTCTTGGCAAAATGCAATGGACGGGTGGGTGGGGAATTTAAAAAATTAAATCAAAACTGTCTCACGAGGAAACAAAACCAAAATAACTCAGGTGAAGGAAATCTGTCACTGGGGAGGGGACGGGGGGGACGGGACTGTTTTCACCTTTTTTTTTCTCTCCAAGAGAGACATTTTTGGCAACCAGTATGTTAGTCCAACCAAAATAAAGCTGTTCTCTGGGGAAAGGACAGCTGGGATGGAGGTTGCGCCTGCTCCTGAATGAGCTCCTTGGACTCTTCTTAGGATGCTTCTTCCCACGTGGATGCTCTTCCTACCCAGCCAGGCACTATGGTGGGGCTGAGACAAGGGACAATTCGGAGAAACAAAATGCAGCACGTGGGAAATTTAATGCTACACCATTGTGTTCGCTGAATAGTCCTGAGTCACCCCCACTGCAGGAGCTGGACTCTGAGACATCAGAGCTCCCCTGCATCCACACTGCCGACCCCCTGCGCCCTGCAGACACCTTTGAGCCAAGAACACAGCTTAGGAACCATTTCTGCTCGCTGTGTGAACAGGAGCCATAACTCACCCTCCTGGCACAGCTCCTTCACATCTAACTAGCTTTGTCTGTCAGAAATAAAATAAGTAACAGTCACATAGCTGACACATCCTCCTGCCTTCAATCCTTTCACTGACATTCTGCTGCCCAGCTGCATCAGGAGAAGCTACAAAACATATTAAGACACTTTCCTCCACACCACCGACCGGTGCTGCTACTTCTACTCCTGCTGAAGGGTTACCACGTTGCACCGAGAAGGAGGTGCCATCAATTATCTCTTCTGAGACATTGCCCAGCCTGTGAATGTTTCAAGACTGAGCCACATAAGGCAGCTGAACAATGGCAGAAACAAACCCAAGGCCACTTCAGGCGGTTCCAGTTTACCCCCAGTACACACATCACCCCCTCTCTGCTCGATGGACTTTTCTCATAGCAGCACCTCCAGAGACTGCAGACTAAGAAAGGGATGGAAAAACACTGTGTAGAGCACTAACCTCTTGGGGTCTGGTGTCCAGGAGACAAAAACAACCACACTGCTTCCTAATAGAGTTGTTTTTGTCTCAAATGTGTTTTCCATTCATTTGTGTAACTGCTTGTCTGCAGGGTCACGCTCTGTTCTTGCCTGTAGTTAGGAATAAGAATAATACCAAGACTAAAGGTGCAGGGATCACAGATGTCCTCTTACTCAGCTCATCCAGCCTCAGAGTAACCTCTACTGCCAGAAGATCCAAGGACAGCCCTCTCCCACAAGGGATTTTGCTCAAATGTGATAAATCTGACTTTGTAATGAAACCACAAATGCCCTGAACAGTGCAACAGCTGGAGAAACAGATCAAGGGATAGCAAAACCCTTTGGGGTACTGCAGTAGCCAATGACAAACCCCAAAAACAAGCACTGATACCCATACCCGCTTGCACACAGCCCTGTCCAGCCCACACAAGGGGCTGCCAGTCTGTCCTCCCCAAGGGCAACACACTTTTCTCCTGGGGGAGCACCCACACAGGGACCCCCAGCCCACAAGAGAAGGTGCAGGACAGAGCAGAGCCAGCAGCACACGCAGGCAGCAGCATGGGGACACCTCCCCTGGATTTTGCCAGTGCAGAGCCCAGAGGTCCAGCAGTGTCTCCTTATCACTTGGCTTCCTCCTCCGTTCGGTCTTAGCTTTCTCCATCCCCACGTAGAGAGGGGTGTCTATCCCGACTGCATGCAAGGTGGGAGCACATCCACTCAGCCATACCCACCACCCCTCTACCCCACATAGACCACCCAGCACCATCAGGCTCAGGAAGACCACGTGCACTCACTCCTGTACCTGCACCACTTCTTTCCCCAGTCCACAACATCCAGCGTCAGCAACTCACAAGACACTGCCTGAATAAGCAGATTTTAAAAATAACAATCCCTCAGGCACTCGCTTGCACTACGCAGGAAACTGGATCAGCTAAGCTGGAACCCAGAGGCCACAGTGAGAAATGTATGGAGTCAGCAATGGGTAGGGCAACAGCAGACCAGGAAAACTTCCAGGTTCGGTTCCACTATCAACTCTTCGAGGCCTATCCAGGTATCAGCCCTGTAAGCCTTCCCTCGCATGCAAAGGGGGTTTGGCCACATACCGATTGGTTTCAGCTGCCACTGAGGATGGCAGAGCAGAGCCCCAGGTCTGTCCTGCCTGCAGAATAAGATGGGCTTTGCCAAACATACGGTTCTCAAGACATTTAGTTTCCTCCTTTGGGGACTCTCAAGTAACCAGGCAAGGAAGACAAGATGCCTAAATCCCTACGTGGGGTACAAAATGCATTTCTAGCTGCCGAAACTCAGTGTTCACCACGATTCATCTCAAAGTGGTTTTGGTCTGGTGGGCAATGATGTTCAAGGAAGACAAAGCAATGTGAGAAGTCCAAGGGGATCATAAACACACTAAGCCAAACACAATACTGTCAAAATCTACTTTTCTCCTCTTTAGCTCTTCAGTTCCAAGAAGATATTACAGTCTTCTCAGTACACTTGATTGCTTGCCACTTCTGGGATGCAAATCATCAACTCGGCCAAAAGTGGAGCCACTTCAAAATCCGCGTGCAACCCAGCCGCCCTCACACAACGCACGTGGATGCCCACACATACTTCCACGTGCCGTGTCCAAACGCACTTGCAAGGGACACGGAAAGGTGTGCAGAGATGGAGATGCACACTTGGTCCCACGTGACCATGCACAGGTACCACACCTGACAGAAGCAGGACGGCCTGGGCACAGCGTATTCCTCTTGCTCATCCCCATACACAGCCAGGCATTCTGAGCCACCCCAACCAGAGCTGCTCCCACATAACACTGAACACCCGCCTTTGCACACCTTGGATGCACACTACAACTAATGGGTCAAGACAGCACTGCAGTGCCGAGTGCTGCTGGTCCAGGGCTGGAATCCTGACATTTATGGACCTTGAGAACTCCAGACAGCAGCCCACTGTCCCAGAAGAAACGTCACAGGAATCCTCTCCCACCCCTTCCCTTCCTGGGCAGTCCCCACAAGCAGAGTCACCAGCCCTGGTCAGCCCTCCCACCCAACAAACACCTTCCATCTGGCTTTGCACGGGGTTTGAGTGGGAAAACCAGGAGGAAGGATTACAGCCCATGTTTTCCTGCAAAGGGAATAGGACAGACTACAAGGGCAGCGCTTTTCTGGGGGACGTGAGCTGGCATGCCAGGATGCCTTCATCTTCACCAGGTGATGCAGCGCCTGATCTTCATCTCTGCCAGTATCCCTACCAGCCTTGTATTTCAATCATGACTTGATCTCAGCAGATGCTTTCTCCCTCTCAGACATGCACAGATGCATACAAATGCAACCCTCAAGCAGCTTTAAAACTCAAGCTTAGCTGGGTTAGCAGGGCCTCTTGTAAAGCACTTGGGACTCAGAGAGAGAGGAAGCTTCAAAAATTTGGAGAATTATTGCATTATACCAGGATTTGAGAGCTCCATCCCTGCCCTCCTTGCTCTACCAGCTCTTAAGACAGGACTACTAAACTCCTATCAGTGCTGTAGAGGAAAAAAAGCAAGACAAATAGAAGAAAAGAGGCAGCAGAGGATGCCTGAGGCTAGCTGACGTGATCTGCAATAGCCAGCAAAGTCTGCCGAAGGCTGTTGCCTCTCCTCCAGCCACCACCCTCTTATCTACTCCCCTCATCCTCTATTTCATCTCCCTGCTTCACCATCATCCATGACTGCAGACCCCAGCTCAGGCTCGTGCTGGCCATAAACCATGGTCCCTGCCTAGCCTAGGAGCCACAACAGCATCTGCACATCTACTAACCCAACAGAGCATTCCAGAGGCAGAGGTCAGCCTGAGCAGCACATAGAGCATCCATGCGGCAAACAAGGGCCTCCCTGGAGCCGTCTGCCACAGATGGAAAACGCCCAGGAGCCAACACGACAAAAGCTCCTGGCTGGGGGAAACACATCCTCTCTGTCAGCTTTCCAAGCCATTGAGCAGCACTGGAAACCTCAGCTCCTCGCCCCACGCACGCATCCTTGGCACTGACTCACTCCCTGTCATTTTGGTCTTGTGGTTTAGCAGTGGGAGGTTTAGAAGGTGGGATGAGGCGATCCCAACAGCATGTGGTACTGTGGCAGATGGGGACTGGCCACCCAGTGCAGCCGCACAAGCTGTCTGTGCACGATAGGGACTCGATACCCAGAGTTTGCTGCTGTGGCCATGGACACTGTTTAACCTTGGCTCTTGGTGAGGAAGCGGCACAACACCACAGGACCATACACAGTCCTCTTCTGGAGAAAGATATTCCCTCCCAACGTCAGAGGGCTTAGTAAACATCCACCCAGGAACACAGTCAACAGCAGGCAAATGCAGGCAGGTCACCAGAAGCGATGCTTCAGCTGCGAGATCTTCCAGGTTGAGGGACACAGTGTCGTCCATAGTGTTTCCCTGGTGGAAATCACCCACACACCAAGCAAGAGGCTGCAGCCCTGTGCTGGCTGGAGGCAAGCAAGGAGAGTCATTATGGTTTCTGCAGATACAATTCCTAGGAGCACTGTGATTCTTCTCCATCTGAAACCATTCCACCAGCTGCAATTTAAACCCAAAATCAATTGAGCACACACTGTTAAGCAACTTGCTGCCAATGCCATACCCACCCTGTTGGAAGTATTTGCTCTCTCCAGGACCTTCCGGCAAAGAACTGGCTGCTCAGCCCTTGCCAGGTTTTGAACATCCAGCTATTGTTGGCAAGCCCAGATGCTTGGTTGGATAAACGAAGAGGACTCCAGGGAATCTTCTGCAACTATCCTGGTGAAAAACATCCCACAGAGAGGCAGTAAGGAGCAGCATTCCCATGCCCCAGGCACCAGGACTAGGACTGCAAAATACTGGTCTCTAGGCATTACCATGGTCCATGGGTCTGTGAGTCTTGGTGCTGCCATCCATCGTACAGAGGGGATAAGAGGTGGAGTGCAAACATGCTGAAAACCTGAGCAGAGAGCAGAGCAAGCTGCTTCAGACAACAACAACATCTGGCTGAGAGGCTGAAGGAGAGTCTGCCTGCCCATGAGAACATACTCAAGAGGTGGGTAAGACCTTTTCCATAGTCTCCTGCCTCTTATGCGAACTTTTTTTGAGTACAGCAGCTGGACAGGAGCACCTGGCACGGTGGAGCCCTTTGGTGTGGGGTCCGTGCTAGGATGCACCTTCCCCCAAGGGCAGTTGGAACAGAATCAAGGTCCAGCTCTTTGGCTTCACTATCACACAAAAAAGCCTGAGCACTTCCAGTCTGAAGCACACAAAGCCACCTAAACCAGGTTTGCAGTCACAACCAAGTCCCAAAGCTCAGCCTCCAGCAGGTCACACAGAGCGAGATCTGGGTTTTCCCCATCTCCCACGCCAGCCCTGTCTGCTTTCCCAGTCGCAGGAGGGACCTCTTCCCAGTCAGCTTCAGATTGGACTCTCTTCGCATGCTCTTCTTGTACAGCCACCAGCAAACTCTCCTTGCTCCAGGAGCAGCCCATACTGGTTCACGCTTTCCCATCCAGCTCCACTGTGCAGTTCAGGACCCACTCGCAGGCTGCCTGGTAGTGGTGTGGCACAACACCTGTACCGCAAGCAAGGATTTCTTTCCAGAAAGTGCTCTGCCAACTCTACATCTTCCTCTCCCTGTCAACCCCCATGCCCAGACCCTTCTCAATCCTCCACCCCACCCACCAGTGCCTGCGTCCCTCAGGCTTCCTGGCAGCCCACTTCCTCTGTGGCCACTCTAATACTCAGCTAATGGTGCATTACCTGCAGCACTGCACAGACATATTCAATAAATCAGAACCCACTTACTGGGTTAAGGAAATTTGAAGCAAATGCAATTAGCCCCAGCCCCTCCCACAGGCTGTGCCCTTGCTTCCTCTTAATGAGAACTTTTCCTTTTGCAGGAGCACTCGACACCGCATCCGCCTGCCCAGGAACAAGGTGCTGCCACTGAACAGCAGGGGTACAGCAAGGGGGCAGCCGAGGCGATCCTCCCTTTTAATAGGGCAGATGGCTAATATCCCTGGCATTAATTCTATCCAGGAATAGCACACTTGCGCTCTGCTCAGCTATAACAGGCGTCTGTCAGGGCTGACAGCTCCTCTCTGGAGAAAGGAGCATCTAGTCCCTACTATGAAAAGGAGCTAAAAAGAATAAATAAATAAATAAACAAATAAAAGAGCTCTAGGGCTGGAGAAGCGGTGCTGTTCGAGCATTTCAGTGTAAATACTGCATTTGGACTGGAGTGAGGGAAATTCAGAGCCAGGTCAGATGCCAGGAGCTGAGTCGCTTCAACCTGGGAGCAAGGAGCAGCCTGGGCAGCACAGTGCAGTGGCCGGGTCTGGCACAGGACTTCCCCTCAAAGGGCTCCCAGGAGAAGGCAGGATTGCACAGCTGCTGCCAGTGGACTTGAATGTAATGCCAGGCACAGCTCTTTGGGAAGGGCTTGCACCGGCTGCGGGCTGGGGACTGCTGGTGTGGGCCAGGCATACACTGTGCCCTCAGAGGACAAGGAGGAAAACTGCCTCCAGGGAACCTGAGGGATATTTCCGACCCCAGCGGGACACCCCAACATCGCTCCATCCAGCAGATTAACAATCAACCCCACTCACTATGAACAGCCTGGAGCCGCCCAGGGCAGCTTCTCCACAAGGAGTTTGGAGAGGCAACGCTACAGCTGCACTCACAGCAAGCAAGGGCTTGTGGCCTTGGAATAACTTACATAGGTTTTAATTAATAGGTTTAGGACTCTCCGACACGCCAATATATCCAGTAAAGTGAAAGATTTAATCCCAAAAATACCCAGGCAGAACCAACCCCAAGCGCACCCCTAGGGCAAGGGTGAAGGGCCCAGACCCACCCGGAAGAGGAACAGGACTATCAACCCACACAATGGAGTTTCATGAGGAAGATCAAGAGAAACTTGGGGGGGGGGGGGGAAGCAGAACCTGTGATGGCGGGTGTCGCGGATGGCACGGTCACTGGGGATCCTCTCACTCTCCCGCTGGTTGAAGGCGTGGAGCCGGTACGGGTCCTCGCCGCCCTTCCACCTCCGAACACTCAGGTACCGCCGCTCTTCAAACTCATCCCAAAGGTCATCCCAATCCACGTCTGAGCCCTGCGCGCACAAAGAGCCCCATCAGAATGAGGAGAGACCAGAGGACACTGATCCCACTTCAGAGTCCTCCCCAGCCCCACTGGAGGCTGGCCCTGTGGCATGGGCAAGCATCACAAGAGCAGGCTAACAAGGAGCCTCATCAGGGCTTGAGGTTTGGGTTTCTCCCAGGTCTTGCAACAACATTTCAGAGAGTCTGCCAAATGGAATGAAAACGGCTAATGTGAAAGCAAAGTCAGGTCTCTGGTGGACCCCCCCCCCCCAAACAGCACCATCTCAAGAAATATAAAAGCGCAAGGGTCTTGTTAGGGTTTCCATTCTCTCCAGCCAAAAACCAAAACTGTTTTAAACCACGTGCCCCCTCATGCCTTAACCCTTCAGGGGCGCAAAAGGGCCATCAGAAGCAGATCCATCAAGCACAGTCACACGTTTATACAGCCATACGCTGGTCCCAGGGCCGGTGCCAGCATTGAGACCCTGGAAGACAGGGACCATGATTCTCTCAGCCCAACTTTGATCCATCTGTGAGGCAACAAGTCTCCCACCGAGGACTTCAGCCAACCACTGGGAAAAGACTGGGCAAGCACATGTCCCCACAGTCCCCCCAACTCCAAAAGGATGAAGGAGCTGCGTTTCAGGGTTACCCAACAGCTGTCTGGGTGGGTTGAGCATCCCTCAGCAGCACGGGGCTATCAGGGGTCAGAGCATCCCCCAGCAGCAGTGCTGAGCAGGTGAGCAAAATGCGGTGCTGATAAGATCTCATAGTTGCAGCAGCACAGCCTCTTTGATCTCAGCCTGCATGTAACACAGAGAGATGCAAACATTCACAGATATCTCAGCCCTAAAGAAAATTTTGATCTTATCCAATAAATGATCTGTTCTTTTTTTTTTTTTGTCCCATCCTCAGTTCACACCATCAAAGCCAATTTTGCCTGCTAATAGTGCAAAATGAAGTTTTTGAAACAGGCAATTTTTACCCCATAATTGATTTTACTCACATCTTTTCTCCAGTCTTAGGAAAGGGCGGAGGAAGCACCAGCTTCTGCAAGCAAACCATGGCAGGACCAAGCCATGCACCTCCAGCCACGCGATGTCCCACACCTCCTGGGTTCCAGTGACATGACCACCCCAAAAAAGCTGACAGATCCGAGGGCCACAGGGGCTTCCAGATATGAAGTCACATCCTTCTCCCCACATTCCCCCCGGTGTGACCCCAGGGCCCTCTCAGGAGCAAATCCAGCAATTACCCCAGTGTGAGGAAGACCAGAAGAAACCCCAAAGCCACACCCACATTGAAAAAAGGTTACTTAGGACTGGGGGAAAGTTATTCAAGGCTAGGAGAAAGTAAAGAAACCGGTAAGGTCACTGCAGGAGGTTTTGGAGAAGGATGGGGCCTTTCGGGAGGACCAACATACAACAGGGCAGTAAATATTGTTTATGGGTTTTTTAAGGCATCTTCTTGCAAAACATGATTTACTGCCACAGTAAAAGATCAGGGAAAAGAGAGTGGATTGCATAGTGGAGTCACCAACAGTCTGGTGTTTATAAGATCTCATGACAGCCCTGGGGGTCTGGCGCTGTTAACACAACCGCCGCACAGCTGCAGTCCCTAAATTTTAATGCTGTGAAGAAAAGTACAAGTTAGTTGTATCAAACTTGTTAGGAGGGGAAATGGTTTTTAGAAATGTCCACATAGCACTGAAGGCTGCTGGATATAGGCATATACGAGTATTTTTTTAGTGTCAGTTTAACCCAGTAGCCCTGGATCAGTGAGAAGGTGCAGTCAGGCCAGCATCCACCAACCCGAGTGAGAGAGCTGGCAGATCCATGCGGGCAGCCGTGGTTCCAGGAAAACTGGAGATCCTGCACGTGCTGTAGGGGCACAAGGGCCCTGAGCAGCCCCCCGGACTGCACTTCAAAGTCTGGGACAGCATTTCCCCAGCTTCCATCTTAGCCCACCACTGTCCTGTTCCTGGAAGATCTCAGTGGTAAATGGATACGTGGACCAACACCAGTGCCTAATCCTATGGCATTTACTGCTTATCCGGCCCTGAATACACCTTGCATCCAGGAGTGGCGTCGTGGTATCCACCACAACGAATGACTAACACCCTTGTGAAACCTCAACTCACCTTGATTCAACCAGACTCTCCTTTTCGGGTTGAGGGAACCTAATGGTAGGATGGTTCCTAAACACTGGGTGGCTAAACAGACATCTGAGATCAAATGATGCCAAATTGAGATTACAGCGTTGTTTTAACCACTACTTGCGCCCAAAATAAGCCCCAAGACCGGGTTAACTTTCTTGTCCAGAAGTAAACCCCCAGGTTTGGTTACACACTTTCAAGGTGCACCTCCTGTCCAAACCTTACAGGTGTTCAGCCTCCCATCCAGAGGCCCCCGTGAGGCCAACTGCAAAACGAGCAGGATGCTCCGACACACATGCACCCCAACCTCTGCAAAAATAGCCCTGCACAAAGCAGTGAGGGAGCACAAGGCAGCACTCTTGGATGAAAAGGTCCCAGCTGTGTAAGCGGTGGAAGGCAGGAGACCTCCCGACATGCACACGGGGACTCACCTGTTCCTTGGTGCCTCACCAGGGATGGGGAAAGCATGTCAGAACAGAAGGAAAAATCCCTTTCATTCACCCAGGGACAACACATCAGTTACAGGTTACTGGGTAAGGTCTCCATTATAATATTCCCTCCATGTATTATCACCTCTTCCTCACACCAGAACTGTGTCCTGGGAGTTATTTAACTGATGTGCAGAAATCTAAATTTAATATATTATGATCTAACTCACTTTAGAAGCCAAATTACCCTGCACTAGAAAAGGATCAAGTCAATACTCCACTTCCCTTTCTATTTATCTTCTACAGGGCTCCTCTCTCCAAGTTTCATATTCATTTTCTCTCATGTACTAGTAATAAATTTTCATTTTTTTCTTGGAATTCAGTAATTTCTCTTTCAACATTGCAGTTTAATGGCTGGTATTAATTATAGGAAACACAGTCGATGCTTAGAAGAGTTTGAGAGACGAGTCTGCAGGAAAGAGAGGAAAAAAAATATCCCAGGGGTGAACGGCTGCTCTTGGCAAACAAGTGCCACCCATTCTGAGGGGGGTCAGCGAGAGGGTTTCCCCGCAGGCAGAAACAAACAGACATCTTATTGTGGAGAGAAGTTCCACCTCATGCCAGCGCACAGTTGAGAGCAGGGCTCATCCAGACTCTTCTCCTTCTCCAGCTGTCTGAAAGAACTCCCAAACCCAATCGCTACCCTGCCAGCAAATGGCAACCCTCCCGCGCAAGCACGGAGGCAGCTCCACACCACAACTTTACACTAAAGATTGAAAGCCTCGTGGTGCAAGGATGTAATTCATAACCTGGCTTTCAAATTGTGGCTCAGAAACAAAACAAATGGGGAAAATTTAATATTAAATAAAAGGAGGGGTGAGAAACTACAGTTTTCTGGCAACCGCTAAATGCCTTGTTTATGTGGATTTCTGTGAATATGACATTTTAATGGCATAATAATTGTGTGATTACAGTACAGCAGGGATCGCTGGAGCAGGAAGGAGGAACAGCATCCCAGCCGGCTGCTGCTGTGGGTCTATGGCGTTCCCATGAGAAGCTCTGCTCCCTCGGGTCTGCAGCCCCCAGCACCCCCCACAGCACAGGAGGCCGGAGCGGCCTGGATGCCGAGCAGGTAAAGGATATTTTGGGTGAAAAGCCTGGCCCAAGCACAGCCAGCGGGAGCAGGGATGGCAAGGCAGGTCACACTGGTCACCAGCCGCCCAGGAAGAAAGGGAGTGGGCAGCACAAGCCAAAAGCAGACTCTGATTCACTTTCTTCTTTGTCACACTGTGTTAAAATAGACAACTTAAGCCTTTGCTAAAATAAAAGCCATTTCCCTTTTAGGGTGGCTGGATGTTGCTGTTCGGCTGAGGTAAATCAGACCAGTTCTGGGCACATCCTTTCAGGAGGCAGCAAATCCAAGCCAGCCCAGTGGGCGTTGGCCAGGGAGCCCCAGGTGTTCCCCAGGAGACGGAGTCTGCCCTGCGCAGGTGCCATGATGACCCAAGGGGGCATGGTAGTTGCCAACTGTGCCTCCACACCTGGCTTTCCCTGGAAAACCTCATCTATACATAACCCTTCACCAAGCACTCACCGCTGAGTCTCCATCCTGCCTTTCCTGGGACTTGGGCATTTAAAAAAAGGAGGGCAGGGGGAAATTAAAAAAAAAAAAAAAAACAAACCTACACCTGCTTAGCACAAGCTCAAACAAACAAGCAAGAGCTCCAGGAAGTCAGATGCCCTGCAGCACGTCACTGCCTGGCCATGCTCACCACCCCTCTGCCAGCAGAGGATTGAGCACGTGTGGGTTCAGCACAGCTCGGGGCACTGGAGGCGGAGGGCAATCCTTCAGCAGGAATTGCAACCAGGCATTATACAAATGAGATTTAAATGTTCTGCTGAAGCGTGCGGCCCCTGCAAGCAGGAGGTTCAATTATAGACCTGTTTCTGGTACAGGCACTAAAGCCATCCGAAAGGATTAGAGTACTTCAAAAAGGGCAGGGCTCATCCCTCCTCATCTGTCAGTGCCAGAGGGACTGTAGGCCCAGAAAGTAAGAAACAGGGCAGCATCACACTGCCTCCATCCTCTTCTCCATCTGCCTAAACAGACCAGATGGAGCATCAGGGTACAGCACCATTCCATTGAGACCAGCACCCTGTGCGCACAGTGCGGTGCATCCCAACAGCCTCGTTCCCGACACACAAGGGGAGCGTTTGGAGCACCACGGCCACATGCTCTGCTCTGTCCGAAAAGCACGTGGCGGTGCTGAAACCGGTTATGGGTCTCTGGAGAACAGGCTCCATTTCCATCCTGTAGTGCTCACTCTGGTGCTGCAGGCATCACTCAGCAGTAAACCAGCACAGATCCTGGAACAGTCCCATTCCACACCTTCTTTTTCTTGTTCCCCTTCCCCAAACTGCGCAGCCCCTAAGGACAGACGAGAACTCACCTACAAACTCCAGCGACTCCAGGTATTTGGAGATGCTCACAGAAATACCAGTTTAAATGCCTGAAGTTAAGTACTTGCTTAAGTGCTTCACTGGCTAAGTGCCACCTTCTCCACCTTCTCTGACACCAACTGCGCATCAGAAGCGGAGGCAGCTCCAGCCCCAGCTATCCTTACTTAAGAGTTCTGCCCTACGGGGATTTGAGCTCCAGTACTTTTATTTGAGGGCTCTTGCACCAGAACCTGGGCAAAACACCCTAGAGCACCCTAGTGGCAGCTCCTCCAGGATCCTGCAGGGATGCACAACAGAGCCCTCTGCCAGGATCCTGCCCTGCCCCAAGGAGGACCAGCACCTCCCACTGCCT
The DNA here is from genome assembly GCA_033558185.1 of Dromococcyx pavoninus. Taxonomy (NCBI): domain Eukaryota; kingdom Metazoa; phylum Chordata; class Aves; order Cuculiformes; family Neomorphidae; genus Dromococcyx; species Dromococcyx pavoninus. Next base: position 420,404 of record JAUMJL010000302.1, read on the forward strand.
GGAGAAGGACCTGGGGGTGTTGGTTGACAGCCAGCTGAACATGAGCCAGCAGTGTGCCCAGGTGGCCAAAAGAGCCAATGGCATCTTGGCCTGTGTCAGAAACAGCGTGGTCAGCAGGACCAGGGAGGTGATTGTGCCCCTGTACTCAGTCCTTGTGAGGCCACACCTCGAGTACTGTGTTCAATTTTGGCCCTCTCACTACAAGAAAGACATTGAGGGGCTGGAGCATGTGCAAAGAAGGGCAACGAGGCTGGTGACGGGGCTGAGAATAAGCCCTAAGAGGAGAGACTGAGGGAGTTGGGGTTGTTTAGCTTGGAGAAGAGGAGGCTGAGGGGAGACCTCATCACTGTTTACAACTACCTGAGAGGAGGTTGTGATGGGGTGGGTGCTGCTCTATTCTTGCAAGTGACGAGCGACAGGACGAGAGGGAATGGCCGCAAGTTGCACCAGGGCAGGTTTAGATTGCACATTAGGAAGAATTTCTTCACTGAGAGAGTGGTCAGGGATTGGAACAGATTGCCCAGGGAGGTGCTGGAGTCTCCATCCCTGTAGGTGTTTAAAAGACAGGTTGATTAGTTTCTTAGGGATATGGTTTAGTAGGGAGACAGGCACGGTTGGACTTGACGATCTCAGAGGTCTCTTCCAACCTTACGAGTCTATGATTCTATGATTTACTGCCTCTCAAGGGGGATTTGCAGACCTGAGCCTGCTCTGACCCTGCTTCCTGGGGGAAGAAGGAACAACAGAAAAATAGAGTAACATATTTATATGGATCCCTAATTAAAGGCAAGCACTTCTCCAGCACAGCCCATCCTGCAGCTGGAGTCCCTGCAGAATCTCTGAGCACTCACCATTAAGCTTCTCGCTGCCACTGACCTTTCCCCACTTGTGCACGTCCACAACCATGCTGCTCCATCTTCAAAGGACGCAGCACTGCCTCCTCCTCTGCTATCCTGGCACGGAGCACAAGTCCCTGAGGACCTTCCAGCATGGGTCCCACTTTCTGGGCCCCACAGTCCAGGCTGTGCTGCCTGGTTCCTTTCACCGCTCTCTCCAACCCGCCCTACAGCACCCCCTGGGCAGTGTCTGGATCTCTCCCGTGTTGCACACACACTTCACACAATAAATACACCTACTGCCTCAGGCAACAGGACTGACAAAGGCTGCAAAGTGGCTGTGGAGGAAAACTCAGCCTTCAAGAAGTATCACTTCGACCTTGGCCTAGATGGAAACATCCCCATTCCGGCTCTGGAAAAGGCTCCCCAGTGTCTTCCTCCAATCCTCCCCACACTCAACCAGCATCACACAGGCTGTTGGCTGCTGATTCCATGCCAGCAGCCATCCCAGAGCTGGGCCATCACTAAGCTGATCACAGAACCCGCTCTTTGTGCATCTTCTTGTCTGTATTGGCAGTAAATGACATACAGGGTCCAAAACACACACTAGAGGCTTAAACCCGCTCAAGTCTCCAGCCAAACACAAAGGTATGAGAAGCCAACAGAGAATTATTGATGCTTTTTGCAGCAGGGGCACCGAAACTTTAATTTTAAGAAGGATGTGATGGCCAGGGCAGCCACCAAAATGGGAAATTTATTTCCAAACAGGGAGCAGGGACCTATGAGCTGCAAGAAGGGAAATATGATAGATTCATTGCTTTGATGAAAGGCCGAATTTTGTTTCCAGGGCTTCCCTGAGGAGAAGCAAGCCAGCTCAGAGTCCACACCACACTTATCAGCAAGTCCTTGCCATGCCAGCAGCGATGCCAAGTTAAAATATATCCCCATCTCCTGCAGGCAGCCTGGGCCTGGGCTTCAGCATGGATGATGCCTCTGTAGCCAAGCCACTGTCCTGCCTCTGCGGTCGGGGAGGCAACGCGTGTTGCCAGTCAGCATCCCATGGAATCCCTGTGGGGACCCCCATCTCTCCACACAGGCTGAGGAACCTCCTGCCTCCCAGTGACGATGGAAAGGGGTGCACGACCACTGATCTCTAGAAAAAACATCCAGCTACAAAATTCCCTGTGTTCCCTTTGGAAAGATGCTCTTCCCTCCTGGACCCCAAACTCAGGTGCACACAGAAGCACCTCACTGCATAAAGAACAGACTTTAATTATTTAAAATAATAAATTAGCCCAAAGAATAGCCTGACACATGAAGACAAATCCTGTATAATTAAAAAGGAAAGGAAGCCAATTATATCCTCCTGGAGAATATTGCTGCCTGCTTCTGGTTTATTTATACATTACACTGTATAATGAGCTGAATATTTAGGAGGTCAGCACAAACCAAGCTGCTGACTGGAGAAAAGAGAAGATCCAGCTCTGTCTGTGCCAGGAGCCAAGCAGAAGGATGGAGAGGATTTTGGTGACCTCCTCCTCCCGCCCACAGCTCCCCTGAGATACTGCAGGACTACACAGTTCAACTGCTCTCTGCCAACAGCTTGGGCCTGGGCTGCACTGCTCTTCCCAGGCCTTCAACACAAAATGATGGCCACGGTCAGTCAAGTCCATGGCTGCCTGTGAAGTCCTCTAATAGGTCTGAAAACAGTAATTGTGGGCAGCAAACAAGACCAAATGGGTTTGAAGAATCTAAAAAAAAAAAATCTCCATGAAAGCAGGAACTCTTTTGTAAAAATTTCAGCATTACAAAAACAAAAAAAAGCTGAAAGATGGCTGGTCTGGCAGCATCTCTGCTCTGTGGTGAGGCCCTGAGGAGAAGCAAGCCAGCTCAGAGTCCACACCACACTTATCAGCAAGTCCTTGCCATGCCAGCAGCGATGCCAAGTTAAAATATATCAGCCACCCACCAGCAGCGGGCAGCCACGACTTCCTGGGCAACCTGTGTCAGGGCCTCCCCACCCTCACAGGAAAACATTTCTTCCCAAGATCTCTCCTAACACCCCCCCCCCGCCTTTCAGCTGAAAACCATTCCCCCTTGTCCTATCCCTGCAAGTCCCTGATCAAGAGCCCCTTTCCAGCTTTCCTGGAGCTCCTTCCAGCACTCATCAGACGTCAAACACATCAGGGGATAGCCCAGACTGTGGCTGGTAAATAGAGTGACGAAAGCGAGTTCCTGCATGGACAGACAGCCTTTTGTTTTCTTCGGTGCCTTCTCAGGACAGACATGAGCTGCTTCCCAGCCATGAAGGTCAAACCAGGCTCCAGCAGGAGCAGCACGTGATTTAGTACCGAGGTGCCCATCGCTGCGCTTGGTCTCCAGCTGAGCTCTGCTCATCCTTCTGCTTAAAAGCCGAAAGTCCCACCAAAACACACACCTCAAGCATCACAGAGGTCAAAGAAGGTCTTCCCCTTCCCCACGGAGCCACTGGTCCCACATGCTCTAGGACAGTCTGAGATGGGGCACATCAGAAGGAAAGGGAGGGGTAAAGAGGAGCAGGGAGGGAAGGGTGGAAGAACCAGCAGCCAGAGTCCTGCTCTGAACCCAGCCCTGCAAAAGCAGGTGGCTAATCCGCACCGCACCTCCCAAGTGCAGATTGTGCTGTTAATACACTTGGCATCCTTGACCCAACATGGCCTTTTCGCAGCAGCAAAGCCAGGGGTAATCCATCTGGTAATTGCTTCCATGGGGATCTTTACACAGCTTAGAAACTAATGCTACTACCCTTGCCTGAGCAGCTGCCCTTCAGAACCGAGCAGCAGCGAGAAGTGATGGATAACAGCAGTGTGTTAATGTGAAGGGAAAAGTGCCTCTAAGGGAGGGAAAACTCAACCTTTATTTTACCTTGGTTTATTCCAAAAGGCAACGGGGGGGAAACACAGAGATCAGAAAAACAGATATTGAAGCAAAATAAAATAATTGCAAATAGACAAGGCACTGATCTGCATGGCTTTAGCTGTTGTCAGGAAGCCACCAGCTCACCTTTCCCCTCCATCTGTCAGCTGACTGTATGGAGGAGCAGAGTTTTATCAAGATGGCACCAAGGCACAACCTGCTCCAGGGAAGAAAGTCAGCAAGGACACAAAATGTCATCAGTCCAAGCTTCACATTCCTGCACTCCATTTCCAGTTCTTCAGAAGCCCTGGACATCCCACGAGCTGTTCCTCAGCCTCCCTGCTCCTAAAATTAACTGAAAAGGCTCCTGCTTGAGAGGGAGCTCCCCAGAAAGGATCATCTGTGCTGAGCAGATCCAGCACAAGAGCTTTTTTGTCTCTTGGCATCTCTCACTCTTTGCAGAGTGGGAAGAGATGAGGGGCCACCAAAATTATCCAAGGGCTGGAGCACCTCCCATATGAGGACAGGCTGAGAGAGTTGGGGTTGTTCAGCCTCAACAAGAGAACTGTAAGGGGCTCCAGGAAACCTGGGGAGGGGCTCTTGATCAGGAAGTGCAGGGATGAGTGGAATGGTTTTAGACTGAGAGAAGGGAGATACAGACTGGATATAAGGAAGACATTCTTTACAAAGAAGGTAGTGAGGCACTGGCACAGGTTGCCCTGAGCAACCTGATCTGGCTAAAGATGTCTCTGCTCCTGCAGGGGGGTTGGACTGGATAGGCTTTAAAGGTTTCTTCCAACCCAAACCATCCTGTGATTCCATGAAAACCACTGCTGGTGATAAACCAAACATCCCAAGCCTTCCTGGAGGGCCTTCCCAGCAGAGGCACACCATGTAGTGATGTGCCACAGGCCAACCCATACCCAGCAGTTGCACTGGTACTGGCAGAGAATCTCAGCTGGAGCACAACCTCTCCAACACATTTAAAAGCACCACCAGGAAATGTGCAGGCTGCCCTACCTCACACCAAGGCGAAGGAGGAGCCAGAGGTTTTCTGCAGCTGGCAGGGGGCCACACAGGCTGTGGGGCACTGGCCCACGGGGCATCCTGACAACCCTCCGCACACAGTCGGAGCACGAGGACCCACTAGCACCCACCTATCTGATGCTGCACCTCCAGCAAAAAGCACCACAGTGACCCATCTCACCTCACACACACACATTCTGCAGAGGCTGGCATTCCTGTAACCAGGAGCTCATCCCCAAGATGTAGGTGGAAGGAGATGAAGCTCAGGTCACAGCAACAATGCTCCAGGGCACATGTACTCCCGCACCGCCAGCCCATCCTCCCCCCAGCTCTCCTCAAGGAGAAATTAGATATAAAACATCTGTGACAGCAAGAATTGATGTAAATCTTTGATTCTTCGGTACCTTCTGCTGGAGTGTCTGCAAGATCCCAGGCCTGGGAGCAACGAGACTGACAGGACTGGAGATACAGCAGCATAATTTAGAATGTGTCCGTCAGCCCAGCCTTCTCATGTCTCCACTCAGTAACAGGGATAAAAAAACAATCCTGGATAGGGGGAAATGCACCGCAGCAAGGCATGGTGAGCTAGAAAATACATAAACCGGCTGAGGAAGGACTGCGGGTCCCTGCCAGCCACAAGCACAGGAGCTGCGGGAGCCTCAGGAAAGGCACCATGCCTTGGGATGGCACAGGATCAGCTGGGGATGGGGGAAACCAGAGGCAGGGCATGGCTCGTGTGACCTGGCCAGCAGGTCCCAGGCGAATCTCCAGGGCCTGGTCACCTACCACATGGCAGGGACAACCCATGGGCAGCACAGAGCAGGCAGCAGGGGCCAACACTTGCAGTGAGGGCTGAGCAGCAGTTTAGGTTGTATTTGCCTCAAAAATCATTCCCACTAGGAGAGAAGAGATGGTGCTGGGAAGAACAAATACAGCTTCTTCTGGAGCAAAGGCTCCTTCTGCCACTCCAAAAGCCACCTGCTTCCCTTGAGCGACAGGCTAAAGAAGCACTGTCCTTCCCAAAGAGAGAAGCGGGCAGATGAGCACGGAGATGCACCCCCTTGCGTCCCCACACTGTGCTCAGGCGAAGGCACACGCAAAGCTTCCGCAGCATCGGGAGATTAGGGATGCAAACAGAAAAGGAGGAACAAAATCAAAGCTGCTGTTGGGTTTGTAGCAAACAGCAACAGCCACATCAGTGTTCAATACAGCCATGGCTTTACAGGAGGAGGAGGAAGAGCATCCTGCTCTGGGGACTGGCACCTACTGGCTCTGCTCCAGCAACTCAGTCCTCAAGCACCTCAAACCTATGAGAAGGAAACCAGGCCAAGACAAGGTCTGCAACATCTCTGCAGCTCCTTAACACCATCGCCTCTTCTCTCCCTCCCCTGCCTTCAAACATAATGGGAAGACAAACACACAGACATGGGGAGAGGAGCAAAGCTGGAGTTTCATCACAGGCGTTCCCAAGCCTCAGGTCCTGGCGTGCCACAGAAGAGAAGACAAATGGAGACCTGGAGGCTTTCTGGCCACCACTCCACAATGGAAGCACATGACACGAGATGTCTGATGTGTCTCTGTGATGCGGAGGATGGTTGTGCTACCCCAAGGGCTGGAGCTCACACAAGCAGGACGACACAGGTTCAAAAGCACTGCTTTGTCACAGCCCAGACACAGCACCAGCCTTCCCTCCCCTTTCCCTAAGGCACCGGCAACAGCTGATCAATATTTCTGCACATCTCTAGGAGCCAAGAATAAAAAAAAAACCTGAAAAAGTCCCACTCAAAATAAAAATAAACTCCAAATCCACTGCTAAGACACCTGCTGCAGCAAACTCAGAACACCTCCTTCGAGCACAGAGATCTGGATGGGAACCAGCAGGCACGGAACCCTGCTGTTATGCTACTGGCAGTAGCTGCAAAAGAACTGGGAGCCAGAGGGAAAGGAGACGGCTGAAACTCGTCTGCCCGCAGGTTTGGACACAGCACTTCAGCACCCACAGCTACAGGGGGAAGGGACTCTGCTTCCAGAGGAGTCATGTCTCCAGCCAGGCTTCCCAGTGGAACCCAGAAAAGTCAGGAGTGGACACAGAGAGGGCCAGCACGGTGTAACACAGTCAGTCAGAGGCTGCTCAGAAGGGCAGCGATGCTGGGTGACACCTGCCTCCATGCTCCATCTCTGATGGGAGCCTTGACAGCAAAGCCGGGAGAAAATCACAGGGAAATGAATACTGGGACATGTCTGAGCCCCCTGGCACTGCCAGCACGCTCCCACCTTCACGTTTAGCACCTGCTAGGACCTTCTTCCCTCATGTCCATCCAGTCACTGCTGCACCCACGCGGGCTCTCCGCGCCCCGCAGATGCTGCCGCAGGGTGCTCCATAAACACCGTGCATCCATCTGCACTGAACCTGCTCCCTGGCAGTTTGCTCTGATGAGCCCAACTTTTGTCTGGGAAAAGATGGGAGATATTTCCCAGTCACCCTCTGCCACGAATGATCCTCCAGATCTCCAACAAAGCCCTTTTCCTCCGTCCCAGTTTACACAGCCCAAGACTACTTCTCACACAGAAGTCACCCAGAAGCCTCGATCACCCTGTGTGCCCCTCTCTCTGCACCATTTCCAGCTCTCCATGATGGCAGGGAGCAAGCAGCATGCAGGATCCACACGTCAGCACCCCTCACCCTTGCCCACCCGTGGTTCCCTGGTGAGGCAGCCAGCTGGCCCATGACACTCCCACCCTCAGCGCTCGCTGTGGGGCCTGCTGCGCTCCTGAGCATCGCTCACCTCTGCCAGCAGCACTGTAAAACCAAACACAAGTCACCTGGCTGTTCAACAGTCCTGTCCTCTGCCTCACTACCGAAGTAGCTACAAAAAGACAAGCAACAAAAGCCTCATTATTCCAAACTACAACTCCAGGCTGTTAAAAGGCACAGGGGCTGTGGGATCAAGGTATATCAGGATGAGAAGCTCTTCCACGTCAAGATGGGAAACAAAACCACAAGACACTCGGCAGGGGCTCTGCTATTTCCAGTGCCACAGCTGAGCTCCAGCAGGCTTGCTTTGACTTATCCCTCAACCCTTGTCCAGCAGCAGGAACACCAAACAAGAACAGGCAACCAGCACTACCGGAGCGGGGCACTGACACCAGCATCGGGCCACCCACACCGGCCCCTTCCTTCCCAAAACTAAAATGGCAAACATGAGGAATGAAATTAAAATTCTTATGTGTGTTCTGGTTTAACATTTTATCTGTAATTGAAAGCAGCAGGGAAAACACGTGGGAAATGTGAAGCGAGGAACCGCTCCAGCTCAGTAGCGGGACAAGCCAGAAGAAACAGTAGGGCACCTACAGCAAGCTCTGCGAAGCTCATTTTAAAATGTTCCCTATGCCAACACGGATAAATATTTGAGCAAAAAATACTACAGGAAAATTCAGTTGACTCACAAACAGCAAGCACATTAAATATAGAAAATAAATTAAATAAAAGGGCAAAGGAAATGGCATTATAGCCCTGCCTCGAGCATAATTTTCCTTACAGCCTCACGCAGGGAACTACCAAGCCGCTTTTAACTCTCAGAATGTGTGAAGCAAGTGCCAAAGAAAGTTTTTCCCATGCTTCTGGGTCGCATTTCCCTGCTTTGGGAAGTGCAGAGTGGCTGGGCTGGTACAGGACAATCCCCTCGGCCCCATGCCCCCAGAACACAGCATAGCCTCACCCAGGGCTCCCCATCTCGTCTCCACATCCTGATGGGACAGCTGACAGCACCTGCTTTGCCCATAGTGGCCCAGCAACTCTCCGTGGGATTTAAACTCACCAGGAATGTGCTATAATATGCTGTTAGCCCAACCACTGGGCTCTCCCAGAGCTGCAGGTGCACATGGCAGCTCTTCGGTACAGTCCAATTCAAGTTTAAAAATAAAACAAACAAATAAACGAATCCCAGCTCCAAACAGACTTAAAGATCTTGAGACAGGCTGAAATATAGGCTATAGATGTTACAGCCAGATCCTCTTATTGCCCGAAGCCAAGTCCTGCAATTTGAAGGTGTCATGGCACTGACCCACCCCAAAAGCAGCTCCCAGCCCCTGCTGTATTCCTAAATCACACACAGCAAAAAGGGCAAGCTCAAAGCTCTGTGCGGCTCCTGGCAGCTCTGTGTTGACCTGGCTTACCCAGGTTTTGACCCATGCGCAGGATGATCAGGGGAGCTCCTTGCTCAGATCACAGGGAAGCCCGAGGCTGCCCAGGAATAAGAAAGCCACACGCTCCTCTGCTCCAGAAACTATTCCCTAGTATTAAAGCAGGAAAAACTTCTGGGAAGGCTGTGCTGACAGCTGCCTGCTGTGGCTGGGGAACAGTGAGGTTGTCGGTAACGCACTGCCACCCCACTGGGTCAGAGCCAGGGAGAGGAAAAGCTGAGAACCAGCCTTCTCCTTTCTTCCAGCACTCCCACAGAAAAGGTCCTTTCCCTCATCTGGAGTGACATCCTCAGAGTCAGCGCTGCAGCAAGATCAGCCCCAACACAAACGTGAGAAATGACTTTAAGACACATTTCTGTGTCTGTGATCAGGAGGCTGAAAACCAGTAGCATCAGCTCCCGAAATAACACACAGCATCTGAGGCTGCACCACTGATCCTGGCAACAACCCCCTCCCTTCCTCTCAACTACAGAAAATCTATAAATAGGAAAACATAGATAGATAGATAGATAGATAGATAGATAGATAGATAGATAGATAGATGACTTTCATGTTGTTTTGTCTTTTCTGAACTTTGTCTTTTCCCAAGCAGAAGACTGTCATGCCCATGGCTAAGCAGTGTTCCCCGGCACTGTGCCATACTCCTCTCCTTCCTGAGCCCCAGGTGCCCTCCCTTCTCTACCAGTGCTGCTGGAAGTTGCTGAGAGGATGAGTAAATCCCTACCGCAAACTAACTGAAATGGACCCAATATGTTCCTAATCTTCACCAGGCCACTCCCTTTTTCCTTATCCTGGCATCAACTCTGCAGGGATGGAGGAGGGAAGTACAGGCCTAGAACTGCCAGGCCACAAAAGGCACAGCCCAAGCAGAGACCAATACAAGCAGTTAATTAGAGGGTTGTGATTAATGGTTGGCAAACACTTTATGAACAGGCTTGTGTCTTCCTCAGTCATAAGTGATGCCTGTTGCTCACAACAGGTCTTCCATCCTTATTGCAGCCGCTTCAGTCCCTCCTGAAGCATGCCTTTGGTACCCAGGACAGTCTTAATCCATCTGAAGCATCAAATTCACCCGCTCTTTCCCAGCCTGCAAAGTGACCCTTAGAAAACCTTCTAATACTGAAAGTGTCATCTGTTGCTTTTCCTGCCTCACTTTGCTGTGTGCAGCTCCATTTTGGTTTCAGTGGCAAAGCTCCCACATTCTGCAAACCAAATGAAGCTGGAATTGAAACTGAAAAGTGAAACCACCTATCAATGAAAATCAAACCACTGCACTGCCAAAACCAAGAGGCACAAAGCAGGGAGCCTCAATAGGGAGGAGAGAAAAATGGAAATCACATTAATAGCATCCCTGCATTCATAACAATCTGAGAGACTGGTAATGACACTGGAAGGTGAGCTATCCCTGGCCCAAGGAGACAGGGATATTTATGAAACCATCTGGCTGTCAGCTGCTCGACTGCCGCATGAAGGTAAGGTGTGAATGGCCTCTGCATCCTCTCACCTTGCCAGCTCAGTCAGGCTAGAGCTGGGCTGGCACTGGCCCTCCGAGCAGGGAGAGGCAAAAAAAAAATCCAGAAATCAACTGTGTTATGGGAAAGAATAGCAGTCTGTGGCACATAGGGCATTTTTTCATTGTCTGTTACTTATTTATTTAGGAAGAGGTTTATAAATCATTGCTTTTCAAGCAAGCACCGAGTAACAGCTACAGAAGAGTACTTCTTTATTTAAGAAAGCACTGCACAAAAAATGATCAGATCTTTTTAATGGGCTGTCAAAACACTATAATGCCAGCCTCTTATGTTATTGTGGTTCCTAATGATTTTATTAGCTAAAGAGCTGAAAGGAGATCAACCTGGCATTCCTTGGTCTCTGCACTTACATTCTGCTCAGACACAAGCAGGAACTACAGCTGAACAGCAACAGCCAGGATGATATTTAATGCCCACCTTTGTACCTTGACATTGTCTGGTTTGAAATAGAGTCCTCATGTCATTTACTGGCAGCGAAACTAATAGGATTCTGTGAAAATCAATCCATAAATGCACAGACGCTAAAATGAATGGTTTCCTTTCTGTTCTGTTTACAGAAGCGCTCTCTTATACATATATCTATATGCCAACATAAAAATTTCAGAAACAACTTTTCCAAGTCTTCATTAAATTCAAGAGGACTTTTGTAGGGAACACTGCTTTAAAAGAATTTGTTACTTCACATCACTGCTCGTTACTACCCAGAAGCCTGAAGAGCCGCCCTGATCGCACTGTGTTTCCATGGTTTGGATGGGATACTGAGTCTCATGTCCAGCACAAGGCTATCATCCACCAAGATCCCCATCCATTTGACAGTGGCCACTGCACTCACAAAAAGACGCTGCCCGACCTCATCCTGGGGACCCCAACAAAGGTGCAGGGCTGAGGGCTGCCAGACAGGAGAAAAAGTCATTAACTAAAACCAATCAAACCAGCAGGACAAAGTGAATGCTTCTTAATAAAATATCCAATGAAAGTGAATGAACAGATGTAGTATTTCTTCCCGACCCTACCTGCTGTGTTAATGGCAGGGGGAGTGTTAGGGTTCGTTTTTTTTGAGGAAGCAAAAAGACTGCATGACCCATTTCTTGCTGTTGAAAACAAAACTTTACCAGAGCAGTCTGCCAACTGAGACATTAATTCATATTTCTGCCTCCACAAGGGTATTTCTTACAAGACCACTCTCCCAAAAGCACCACAATAACTCCTGTCCCAGAGGCAAAGCGAAGATGGGGGCCAAATCCCTGCACTGCTCACCCCACCCACTCTGCATCCTCTCCTCACCTCCCAGGCTCCAGGATTAGCCTCAAGCCCCATTTTATGGTCCCCAGCCCCCCCCCACTGCAGGCAGGGATGCTGCCACAAGGCCTACGCTGGCATCACCCCGACCTGACTCTGATTTCATTGGCACCGTGCAGATGTAACGGCTCTGCCAGCACCAAGGGCTGAAAACAGATAGGCACATAAAGTCAGGTCAGGCAACCACGGTCCACGAAACCACATCTCCAGTCCCTCCTGGTCCACAGAGGACACCAGCTCACCAGCTCTCCTCAGCAGAGGAGAAGAAGACAGCAACCTCATGGACCTGTTTCGGGACTGCTGGCCAGTAACACTGACACTCCTTGGTTGGTCCACCATGACTGCCTCTGGGAAAAGCCAAAAGACAGAAAGCCACCAGCACATCACCAGACGGCTACCAGGAATAATTTTATATGGGACTTACAACTATCTCAAACATAAAGTGGGATAAAGGCAAAATCATACATCCAAGCCCTTTGTACACCTGCAACGATCCATCTTCTCTCTGGCAGTTTAACATCTCCAGAGAGATGTAGCTCTGCTGTAGACAAACAGCTTCCAAGCGCTCCCTGTCGTGACAGATCAAGGCGCACAGAAGGTCACCGCAGCCTCCTGGCCAGCAGCCAGCCACAAGAAAATTTAATTCCGTCTCACTCCCTTTCACCCCTTCCTTCAGCAGCAGAGCGCTTTCTTCATCTATCCTTCCTCACATTTCACTTCCAAGGGCACAGGACTACAACAGTGTTGGTTTTCTTCCATACTGAACCTCAGAAATCAAGTAATTCCCAGACTGTCTTGACTAGACCTTGCCTTCAACACTGGCCAGGAAGACGCGAAGTTCCTCGTGCCAGTTCGCCGTAATGCAGCTCCCTGACAAGTGATGCTTTTCCCCAGTTTTCTGCCAGCTACAGATGATCCCAAACCACAACACTTCTTTTTGCCATCTCTTCTCCCCACCCTTATAAAAACTGTCAGGTGTCAAACCCTCCTCTTGACAGCTGTCCAGTGCTCAAGCTCCCAGAGTCTGGCAGCAGTGCAGCACAGCCCACCAGTTAAATCCCTCCCCCTCCTTGTGGATAAATTCCCATCACCTACCTGAATCTCTTCTGACCCAGGACCCATCCCAGTGAGATTTTCAAGACTCAGCAGCACCCTCAAGGTAGGGGCGCACTCCTGAACCACCGACCAGCGCTGCAGCTTACTACCAATCCTGCTCAGCTAGAAGTCTGGGAAAAGTGATCTTCTAAAGGTTCGCAGGCAATACAAAAGCAGGCACAATCGCTTCAGGGGTTTACTCGAAATTCCAGTCTTTATGTTGAGCTCAAAGTCACAATTTACATCAAGTTCCTGGCAAGAGACTGGTCCCATACACAGCAGCTGCAGCTCAAAGCCACACAGGGACAATGGAACCTGGGAAAAGGCCAGTTTGGTCAAAGAGCTGCAGCTCAAACGCGATCACTGCACCCCAAAGCACTGAGGGGTGCGGGACACTGGCCAAACACGCCAAGAAGAAGCGAGGTGGACTGGCCAAAAGCGCCCAGGAGCGAAGGAGATGTGAGGAGAGAGTAAGGACAGAGAAAGAAGGAAGGAAAGCAGCAGGCAAGAGGAGCACCGCACAGGACTAGCCACCGTCCCTGCGCGCTTCCCGCCACAGTTACGTGGAACGCGGGCACCAGCACCCACGCGACTCCTCGGCGCGCGTCGTTGGCAAAGCCCCGCCTCCATTAGTATATGCGCGGAAGAGTCAGAGCCCCATGGCGCCTGCGCAGTGCTGTGCGCGGAAGGTCTCCCAGCGGCACGTACGGTCCCTTCTGGAAGGGTCTGGGGGCGGGGAGGAGCGGTGACAGGCGCGCGTACCCCATCAGCGGGGCTGGGCGGTGCCGCCCGTTCCCGCCAGCCCCAGCAACCCCACTGCAAGTTCGGGGGGGGGGTCCGGCATTGCCCTCTGCCCTCCTGTTACCGAAGGGGATAAGGAGACCATATTTTGCTCCTCATTTATTTACTACAAACATCCTGATCCCAGAGGTGCAGCCACTCAATATCACCTACAAACACCCTGGCCTCCGGTCAAAGATGCAGACACTTCGTCTTAAGAAAATGATGCACTCCATAGTGACATCGACTCAAGGCTGAGAATGTGATGGAACAAGGAAAGGGGTATGGGATAGGGAGAATTTGTGATTGTTTAAGGATTACCTGAAGGGTATCCTTGTTCTAACTAACGATGTGGAAAGGAATTAAGTTGCTCCTGGGGAGACTGGATTCCAGAGGAAAATTCTTCCCCATGAGAACCGTTAAACATTGGAATAATCTCCACAGGGAAGTGGTGAGTTCCTCTACACTGGACACTTTTAAGGCTGAGCTTGACAGGTGCTGGGCCATCTCATTTAAACTATATATCACCTAAAAAGGTTGGACTAGATGATCCTACAAATTCCTTCCAAACTGGCATTCTATGATTCTAGGCATTTTGTGTTAAAGTAGAATTGTGTATCCTAATGAATATCTGTATTAGCTAGGTGGGGTTTTGAGCATTTGTTTTCTATAAATAGGCCTTTGGGGTCTGCAGTAGGTGTGCTAGTTTGTGGAAGATCTTCTACCTAGGACCTTGTGCGGTATAAAAGCAATGTCTCCTCTCTAAACAAAATACTTCGTTCCAGGAGTTTCTTTTTTTTATTGATTTCAGGTAACACTCTGCTGCTGCCACTGATGAGTGGATAAGGCACAAACAAATAAATCAAGCTCACACAACTTCACCACCACTAACTCTTCACTTTCCCCTCTGATTTTTGCTTTTTCCCCATCAGAATCTCAATTCCTTTGATGATTTTAGCTGATTTTATCTCAGTTTCAGTTAATTTGACTAAGATTTTGCTAAACTTAGCTAAACAGCTAATTGTACAAAGCGGCTCCCACTGAATCTTCCTGCACCTCAAAGTCCCATCTATAAAAAGGGAACCGTTATCACCAGTTTGTCTCAGGATGACAGGCAGTAAATCACTGCCACCCAGCATCTGCTCTGCAGCCCATGGGGAGCCACAAGGCTCCATGCAGCTCCCGTGGATAATAACCCATCAGTGGAAAAGCCACCAACTGAGCTCCAAACACACTTCCCATCCCCAAAACATGGGACAGGGCTGAGGGACACAGTCCAGGCAGCCTGGGGACACAGAACCCATGACTGCCTGCTGAAAGCAGTAGAAAACTGAAGCCCTGGGGGCCGCCAGCCTTTCACCAGCGAGGAAAGTGCTTGAAAATTGAAAAAAAAAAAGAAGAAACTCAGCTAAGGCAGCAGCAAATGGAGAGGTTGCAACCTTAAGAGCTGCAGAGACACTCAAACAACAGGATGTCAGCTCAAGCCTTCCTGCAGCTGCAGACAGCGAGACTATAAATTGTCCTATGATTTAGCTCCATTTGGTGCCCTCTATTCAGCCCTGTGCCATGGCGCATGCCGTAGATACTGGCTTTCATCCTTATCTCCTCTATCCATTAGTTGCTGTCAGCAAGTAAAGCGGGAGGCATGTGCCAGTGCATCTCTGCTGTCCCATCAGAGTGCCTGCCAGGTGGCAGCATGCCCACATGGGAACCCCATTTTCCTTTCCCTGCAGGTCCCATCACAGCTCTGCAAGTCATCACTAGGACCATGCTGCTGTGCAGAGGGGCCTTGGTTGAGGCACAGGTTTCATTTCATAGCCCATCCATTGCTGAGTACACTATTATTTTTCCATTTTTTTCCTCTTTTTCCCATTTTTCCTTTTTTTTTCACCTTTTTTTGTCTGCTTCCCCTCAGTTCACATTACAGCCATCATTTATCTCCACAGCACCAGCAAGCTGATTTACTGCCTCGATCAGTGCCGCACCAGCATGAGCTGTGTGCCAAAAGAAGGCATCAAGCCCAACACAAAACAGAGACCCAGCTGCGTAAGCCTGGCAGGACAAGAGGGAGGGATGGGGCAGAAAATCATCCCATGAACCAAAAGCACCAATGGTGCAATTTCCTTCACTCTCTATCATGGAGGCAAATCTGCAAGGATGAGCAATGCCAGGACAGACAGACAGATATCCTGCCAAGCAACCCTGGAAGACAGGAGATTAGAGGCTAAGCGCTCTAAGAGCAGAGGAGATTTGGGCAAGACAGTTCCTCCCCACCGCCCAACCAGGCAGCAGAGAAACCTGCTCCATCAGGATCAACTTGGAGTATTCCTGCTAAGCACCTAATTAGCTCTCCCTCTCCTAATGAACAGCGTGACAAGTTCAAAAATCAATGGAGGCTCAGCAAAACCTGAGCAAATCCTCCTGCCAGCGCCCAGCCAGGCAACCCCACCACACTGCTCTCTCTAACCAAAACCGACTGGAGAGCGGTTAACCAACAGGTTCATTAACAGCCACCTCATTGGGACTCTACTCTCAGGGACTCTGTGAAAGCAAGCCACATAAAGGTATCATTTGTGGAGACATCAGGCTTCTCCCTAGCAATACCAGCACAGAAAAGAGAGGCTGCCAAGGCCACTGTGATACCTCTAGGATCTGGCCTTGGAAACGCCCCCAGTGTGTACTCACAGACCAGGATGCTCAGCTCAGCACCCCTTTCCCAAACACTTATGGGCTTAAAAAGCTCTCTTGTCCCCACAGCTAAATCCGAGTCTTTATGGCCAGATGGATGCAGCACATTTTGGGGCTGAACAGGAAGCACCTGCAAGACAAGCCACCCACTTGTGATACCTGCAGTTGGGCAGGAGAGCAGGCAGGGGAGAGAGGACAGGGCCATGGGGGACCGAGATGAATGGGGAGCTGCCCAGTGAGTGGCAGAGGACCAAGAAATTGCTTTTGGCTCTTTTTGCTGAAATACCTGGCAGGCTGAAGCCCCCCTGCAGTGGCTGAGGCAGCATGGAAGGGATGAGGCTTTGACAGGGAAGCAGCTGCATGCCATCACCAGCCAAGGAAACCTGGGAGCTGGGATGACATTAACATGGCAGGGATAGGACGCTCCCCAAACCCAACACCGACTAATACATAGAGAAAAAAACCCAGTGGTCAGCTTCCACCCAGCACCCAGAAGAGGTCAGTGTGGACTAGGGCCCTTTCATGATCAGCAGCTGCTGGCTTCTGCTCAAAAAGCCTCCCCATGCCACTGCCATAGCATCCCAGGCCACTCCCCCATTTGCTGCACTACCAAGTATATGTCAGTATATATATACATAAATACATATCTCTTTCTTATTCAGGATACTGTTTTTCCCATCCACGTTTGAAAGTACAAGGAGAAGCAGCATGTACAGCAGCACTGCATCCCGCATGTGTCCCCTGACCGCCCTGCTCCCTTTCCCTTGCAGCATCTGTGCACTCTTCTCTTAACCTCTCTGAAAGGGGTTCATTTCCCATCTCATTTCATGGCTGTGGACCTGAACTGTTCCCTCTATGTTCTGTTTGCTTAAAAATGCAGTCACTTAAGAGAGAGAGAGAGAAAACGACGTGGGAAAACAGGAGAGATTTAACTGCTTTTGAATCTCCTGGCTCGAGGGGCTTCACACACTGCTCAATGCAGCACTGGTGATTTAATCATCAGCGTGATGCTACTGCAAACAGCAGCAGACAGCAGAGCCTGCAGGAGTAACACTGACTCTAACAGCAGGAATATTAAGGGCATTTAGCAGTCCTTGTAATCGCACTGTGGCTCCATGCAAAAGCACAGCCAAGCAGCACAAAGGAAGGCACTAAACGACACTGCTGAGCTATCAAACTTTGCCATAGTCCTTATGGCATTCAAAATCAGCCCCACTTACAGAAAAGTCAGTGTTGGCTCCCAGTGTTTTCTCTCAAAACCTAATCGCACACAGCAAAAGCCCTTTAGCACATGCTTGGGATGAACTGAGCAGCTTTAAAGCCTCCTTCAGTCAAAGCTGGCCCCATGTGGAATTAGGGTCCCTGTAACATGGAGCAAACATTAAGACCTTCAGCAAATTAATCTCCAGTACCTATGTTTGATGCCCTGGGAAAGGATTACCGACGAAGGAAAAGAACTCCTGAGCAAGGCATGAGTTTAGCTGCACCTTGGAAATAGGAGATGTGTAACATTTTTCATTAGTCCATTCTCAAAGGAAAAAGATACCCAGCTTTTACACTTTAAAAACTTTTACTTTTTTATTGGATAAGTATCATTCTGAAAAGAATTCCCATGATTTTGGTGCAGAAATGGCCAGTTCTCTTTTGCAGCCTACTGTAAGGAAATGCCTGTGAAATACATCCACTCCTGCTCTACAGACTTGAAACACAGCTTCTGGAAATAAGGAACAAAACAGGAATTCATCTGCCTTATCTTTCAGATGCAGTCATGGCTGCTAGATCTGCCTGAAGATGGAGAGAACATCTCGAGCCCCAAGCTTGCATTCAGAGAGAGAATACTGGCTGCTCAGGGCCATACACACAGCTGGTGCTCATATCCAAACCGGTGCTAATACCAGGAGATCTACAACAAAATTTAGTTGATCCCAGACGATATTTACCTATAGAACCTCAGAATTGCTTGGCTCTGAGATGGTGCAGGCGCATTGCAGCTGGACTGAACACTTGTATTGCTGGGTGCTCCCACCCCCATGCTTATCTCAGCACAGCCTGTGCACCAGTGGGAATGGAAATAACTACCTGGCATTTTACTCACACCTTTAATTATTCAGCTTATATTGATATAAAATTAATTGAAGGAGAATAAGCTTTTATCCCAAATATGGGTGCCACACACAGGCATCGCTGAGACCAAAAGGCACAAATGACACTTTACTTAATGAGATCGTTTGCAGCTATTGCACAAGCAAACCTTTGTACTAGACTTGCACGTGCTGCTCCACCTGCAGCAAGTGCCTTCACACCAGCTTTTGGCCCAGTTAACAACCGCGGTCAGAATACAACGCTCTGGTTAAACAGCAGATGTATCAGCGTCTGGTTAAACAGTAGAGATGCTCTTCACTTCTAGGATGCACCGAGTGTCAGGATTTAGTCCTGATGCCAGCAGCAGGACCTGATCTGCAAAGGATGCAAGAAAACACCAAGAGCAAAGAAATTGAATTTTGCCAAACACCACGTGTGCCTGTTGGGGAAGGTTGACTGCACTTCACCTCCCAGCAGCCTCTGCCTTCGCATGCTGACACGTTTTCCTGCTGCCTCCCCCACACTAACAGAGCTTCTGCTTGCAAAGGACAAATTGGAGCTGACTTTCCTTCAGTGACATTGCCTCTAGAAGGGAAGGTGTCCTCACCTCCCCAAGCCCTGTGGTGCCTCAGGTGAAGAACAACATCTGAACGACCTTTCCCGGCATTTGCGTCTGGCAGAGCTTACTCTCACGCTGCAAGTTACGCTGTGTTTGTATTTTTCATTTGGTTTTGGAAACGTTGTGTTTCTTGAGTGCACAATGCGTCCAGGAGGCCCTTGTTGAGAATATACATACATCCCATGCGCAGTAATGCAGGACACATCCCCAGCAGCAGCAGGGACCACCATATACCACTCTTATCATCCACTTCTCTTTTTTTGCCACTTGCAAGTGTAATTTAAAATTTCAGCTGTTTTAGCTGAAAACGTCCTGGATGGTTTTCTACTGCAGGAGGGTTGAGGCCTGGGCAAGGAGAAACAGACTGCTTCAAATATCAAAAGCAGGGAAGAAAAAGGTTGTTTTGGTCCCATTATAATACCGCGGTGATCTCTGTTTTGAGACATCCTTCCTGTTCCAAGCTCTGGGCTGGGACTTCAAACCAGGCAGCTGACAGCCTCTCCATGGGCTCAGATATTCTCCCCATCCCCTGAGAATGCCACCAAACCAGGCAAATTGAGAAGCATTTGCAAAATTGTGCATAAAAAACTGACACTTCCCAAGACCACAGCAGCTGAAGTCTCAGCAGATTTCAGGCTGTTTCCAGACTTGATCTTCTCACCATTTCTAGCAATGACCAAATCCTTCACACGTTACCTCTGCAAGGGGAACATACATCCATATTTATCCAGGAACTGTGCAAATACAGTTAGTAATGCTCATGAAGTCCTTGGTTGCACAAGGATCGGGCATGATAGAAAAGTCTGCAAGAAGTGCATAATGTTGTCCTGTATCTATGGGGTCTGGGCTCACAAGGGAGCGGTAGGGAATAAAACAGAAAAGTTGCCTGAAAAGGGAGCAGAGGCCACACAGCTGCATGGGTGCTCATGTGCATCATCGCATTGGGGAGGATTCAAATTACATTGGGTTCAGGGGGCTGAATTAAAGCAATGATGGGTAAAGCAGCATCCTCCACTTTGAAACCTCTGTCCCACTCTTTGAACTCACAATATAGTGCCTCTGTGGTCAAAACTTCAGGGAAAAAAAAAAAAAAGGCAAATGGATTTTCCTTCACAGGAATTTTAGCCCCACAGGAGAATTGCTGCTAATGGCTTCCCAAGATATGTACCAGCCCTCTGCCATCGGACGCTGTCCATCCATGACAGCAGGGAAGGGAGAGCCGGTGCTGGCCAGCCCCAGGCAACACGTGTCATCACCTTCACCCCAAAATCGACTCCTACTGCACTATAGCCAGCAGACAAGACTGCCAGTTCACCACTGGGCTAAGCACCCATTCCCAAGGGCTACACGACAGTGGGTTTTTTCTTTTTGTAAGAGACCTAAACCAGAGATCTCCCTGTGGGACAGGAAAGCAGGATGGGAGGGCACTTCACCAAGTATTTTGCAACACCACAAGGTACATGCCATGTGTAGCCTACACGCCATACATGGTTTAACTCTGGATATTCATGGATATTCAACTGTTTTCATCCCAGTTGCAGGAGCAGATGGCTGGTTAATGCATGTTTGAGTCTCTCTCTCCTCAAATAACACTGTACTATCACACTGGGAATGCAGTGGGCATTATAAACACCACAGCTCTTCCTGACTCCCTCCCCATCCAGCTCTGCACTTGCCGAAAGGCAGGACTGAGCAATGCAACTGCTTCCCTCCCCATTTGGCTCCCAAACACCAGCTCAGCAGCCCCTCTGCATCTTCCCGCTGCCCAGCCCACTGGAAAAAACTTTTCTTCCCCAGCCAGACCCCAAGTTTCACGTTTCAGCTGGGCAAGATCAAAGTGCTAAGAGGCTGCATCCCAAACATCCCCCAAGACAGATTCCAAAGGATATTAGAGGACATTGTTTCATCCTGAAGGAGCCCGAATCAGCTCATCAGGTAAAGCAGATTACCCAGGCTCAGAGGCAAAAAAAGTATTTCCTAAAACCAAAAACTTTTAAAAAATCAATGTCTAATAAAAATAACTGACCCAAGCCATTGAAAATGGTCCTGCTGTCACTTGTAACTCCTTCCTCCCATCTTTTCTCCATCTCACCTAATGACAAGCAACTAAAAATGCAATGCACAAGAAGAAAAAGATGCGCATGAACTCTCCCTGGCCTGGAGGGGGGGGCTGCAACTAAGGCCCACACTGCTGAGCATACTTGTGTCTTATTTGCAAGCTATAATGCGTTATGAGGTGTGTTTGTAACTGGCGGATGCCGACAGTGGTCCTTGAAGAGGCAATGGTGTGTGTCTAAAAGCAGGCAAAGCTATTTAGAAAGCTGGTACAAAGCAGCCTTGCTCTCTTTGCTTGGGCCAAATTACATCCTTTGGACTTATTCCTTCAGTGGCTTACCAAAAAAAAAAAAAAGGAAGAAATAATCCGTCTCAATTTCCTTGGCTCTGTGAAAAAAATTTAGAGAATAGAAGGTGATTTCAGAGCTCGTTTGTTTTTGCACCACACAAGCCCTGCTCTCCTTGTATCACTTTCCAATCAGGTTTATTGTTGCTGTTTCCACTAGAAAACCAAGGAGGGAAAGGCTCAAACCCTCAGTTGTACATGAAATGAAGGGGAAAAAAAAAAAAAAAAACACACAAAAAAATCTATCTTTCCCTTGTCTTTCAGCCCGATCTGAAAATGAACCTGTTTTCCTTCTGAACCAATTCTCTTCTGGCACTGCACTTACTGTGCTCAGTTGCTCCTCCAAATAATATCACAAAGCCGAAGCTTGAGCTGCTTTGTGGCGCATCATCTCTAATTTCTCCCTATGAGCAGCAAGGCAGGGTTTGGGGGGGACACGGCCCCCCGCCCCATGGGTGCCACTACCAATGACTTCATGCCACGTCCATCTGGGGACGGTTCCCAACCCAGCGCATATTCCCACAGAGAAAGGAAACTGGCACACTGTCCCTTCTTTCTGTGACACGTGAAGGACCGCAGCCCCTCTCCCAGGGGCTCAGGGCTGCAGTAAGGGTTAATTAAGGCTCATAGGAAGCTCCCAACAGCAGCACTGAACGCTAACTATTAGTAGAACTAATACTGCCTCCATAAACAAAGCAGTGAACTCCTGCTGAACCTGTCAGCACGGATCATTTTCCAAAGGCACGCATTAATGATGAGAAAATATCCTCCTCCCAAGCACCTCCTGTCAAGGGCACCCAGAGCCCCGGCCACCCTGCGGCGGGCAGATTCCCAGGGTACCCTATAGCCAGCTTCCTTGGCTTCGATAGAAATACATATCAAGAGTGAAGCAATACTGATTTAGACAAGTAGAGGATGGGGCCCAAGATCTCCCTGGCTCACTCTTCCTGTAACGCTGACTCCTGCTGAGTTTTTGGAAGCAAAAAGGGGAAAGAGGGTGGGAAATCAATTTAATTGCAGCTTAGTAAGCAACTGTGCTAAGTGACACTGGCAAAATCTGAACATTTCACTGTGAGAGTAAAGGGGGGAAAATGACTTTTTCTTTGAATGGGAAAGTGGATTGAGAGCAACCCACCCCCCAATCATCTGCTCCTTCTCACTCCTTCCTTCTTTAAACAGGAGGAAGACAGCAAGAAACACACAGCTAATGCCAGCAATCCCCGCTCGTGCTACTCCAATTAATAGTCAATCCTCTGCACCCTTTGTCATTAGGCTACACGTAATTACCCCTTCACACAAATGTCTTTCTTAAACAGATCCTACTTTTGCTTCCTCCGCAGATACATTCCCTGTAATTGGTTTTATTGCACCAAATGCTGGGCTGCCCTTGCAGAAGGGAATGGTTATAACCATCTCTCTCTCCCAGCTGGAGTAGGTTGATTTCCACTGCTTCTCACAAGCTTGCTTTTCCCGCCAGCCAAGAGACTGGGGCACAGGCAAACACACCCACATGAACCAAAGTGGCATCCGTGGGCTGTGCACGCTCGATGCATATGTCCACAGATCCAAGAAATGCGTTCAGCTGACAACACCTCTGCTCAGACCCTGCGTTCAGCTGCCCGGGAATTTGCCAGCCTGGGACAGTGACGCCGCACCTGCACGTTATACCGGCTTATGGTGCAGTTTGCAAGGCCGCATCTCCCAGCACTGCCCTTCCAGTGTCTGCTCGTCCAGCTCACACCTGTTGCACCACACCAGTTCAGCAGTGCGTGCCATGCGTGCTCTGCCCTGGGTCTGTGTGCCTACAACCAGGCACTCAGCTTCAGCAGGGAAAGAAAAACTCTGGCCCTGGTACAATAAAACGCTCCATGGACCTGCTTCCCCCAGGCACAGCATTGCTGTTTATAGTCGTTATCCTGCAGCCATCCTGCATGCACAGCTCATGGTGCAAAGTCAGGGTCAGGAGACCCCTTGCCAGAGCACGAGGAAGCAAAACTAGCCAAGACAGGCTCTGGGCCATGAGCACATCAAGATAAATCAGGATGATGTTCTCTTATCGTGGAAAGGAAGAGCTAGGAGGCAAAAACAGCCTCTTTTTTTCAAGTAAATAATCCACCTCTGTATGCATCTGAGAAGGCGAGAGGATAAATACTAAAAACCACCTTCCCCCATAGTCAGCATCTTTCTCAAGCATCAAGACACTTCACAAAATGCACACTGTGTCTATAATGCCTCAGCATCGAGTGGCAGAGCTGATTTCAGAGACCTCCCTGCTCCAGAGCAGGAATTTCTTTTGTCAGGCCCTCCCCTAAGGGTCACCAAGAGCTCAAGGCCACAGCCCAGTGCTGAGCCCTCCTAAAAACCCAGCTGCAGGGGCAAGGGCTCAGGCCCCTCCCCATCACCTGCCAAGGGGATGCCAGCATGCCACACCACGCTAGCCAGCAAGGGATGCTGCAGCCCAAAGAGATCCCACTAGCAGCATGCAGGGTGCTCTGCAAGGAACTTGCCAGGAGAAGTGGATTACAAAGAAGAGAAGCTCCTAAGCTGAGAGCATGGTCCTACCCGGGAGCACCACTACCCCTTCAGCACCCCTTCAGAGCACTGCAGCAGGACTGTTTCAGCTCTTTCTACCCTTTCAGAACAGAATCACAAGTATTTTTCTTCTTCTGGTGCTTAACACCTCTTGTTAACAAAACACATATCAGCTGCATAGACATTTATTTAGCATCTTAACAGCAAAGAAGCGTAATCCTTGCATCCTTTCCCTCCTTCCCAGATACTTTTTTTAAAGCACTGAGCCAGGAAAGGCACGTGGACATCCCAACACTCACCATTTTGCAAAGCAAACAGGTCTCGTTCAATCAATATTTATGTCCCTATCAGTCACGGCTGAAACATGGAGCTCTACCAGAATGTAATGGGGTAAAATTCATTCATCGCAATTACCAGTGAAAAATTAGCAGAGTTTTCATTGACTGCTTATTGTTTTGCAGGTATCTTGGAGAGTGCCTTGATGCGCAGTCAGTAGATTAATTAACGAGACATGCAAGGCAGGCTGCTCACCGTTTGTCCATGGCTGCTTTAGTAGCTGAGGTGACTGGGTGCTGACTTTTGCAGGACTTCCCACCTTGCTCCTGCTTCATGAGGACGCAGGCTTTTGTAGGAGGAGGCAGCCGTCCTGAGCAGACCCCTTTCCCAAGCCTGCCAGAAGGAAGGTGAGCACCTGAGAGACAGCACCCATTGATGCACCAGATGTCCTGCCTGGTCCCTCAGATGGGGACAGCTGGGCCACTGTTTTGTGGTTTGTATTTCCACATCCATCACCAGCAGGAGAGAGCAACTGGATTCCACCCCACCTCCTGAACCAGCAAAGCTGTGGACATACTAGAAAGCCTGGGTTTGCTTCTAGACATTTCAGGGTGGCAGGATGGGATTTCACCAGAAAGGATAACAGAAGTTTCATCTTCTATCCCATCCTGGACCTACCCATGCCCTCAGCTGAGCCCCTGAGCCAGCACGACTGTCCCTGCTATTAAATGCTCTGCCTTTTTGTTTCCAACAGCTTTGCCACTTCAATCCCTTAATTGTTAAGATCTGAACTTTTGCAGGATACACAGATATTTTAATCTGTTAAGTGGCTCTGCTGCTAAAAACTGACAGGAATTTAATATCTGGAAACTGTGAACTGAGCTCCAGGTGCTGAGGCTTTCTAAACGGTGATGCAGAAAGCAGTGCAGGCTGGTGCGAGGCACACAGGTGCAAAGCTAGCAAGCGTCCTTTTGCATGGAGGTCTGATCCTGCAGGGTGCCAAGCACCCTGGAGCACTTTGAGCAGGCAGCAACGGTGCTGAGCACCACCACAGGCTCCACAATCACCTCATCCCCTAGATGTATTTGAACACACTTAGAACGGAGCTATTGCATCATGAATACTAGTACACATCAAGTCTATCGGGTCACTTCTTTTAACAAAAGGAACTTTTCCTCTATCACTTTTCTCCAGCAACCCAGCCCACAACAGTCCTGCTTTCCCTCCAGGGGCTGTCAGCTGTGCTTCTAGTCACTCATCAGAGGAGCCAGCTGGCACACAGGAGAGAAGGAAGAGGAATGAAGGCCCCAAACCCAACAAAAAAAGTCTTCCTGCCCCTACTGCAGGCACTGCTGGCCTCGAGCACAGGAGCCCAGATCGGCGACCAACGCCTCACTGCAGTAGGGCTCTGCAGTACAGCATGGCTCTACAGTGAATTTCACTCTTCTCTGCTATGAATTCACCAGGTGGAGGGTTTGAGACAGCCCAGGGCTCGTGCCCTATGCCTCTCCTGCTCCCTCCTTAGCATCCCCCAGGACTGCACAGCTGCAGCTTGGCACAGGCATTGGTGTGAGCTGTGGAAGCCAGCAAGCTACCAAAAAACAACCCTGCACATCCAGCTACACGTACTCCTTACAAATCAGTTTGGGAATTTGCTTGTAATTAATCCTGCCTATCAGTTTCTCTCATTATGTCTTAATGTAATTAAGTTATTAATTTATATGTTCCCCCCTCACTCCTTTCCAAAGCCAAGCAAATGGCCAGATCAGAGGGAGGCAGGGGAGATGCTGGGCAGTAGAATGGGGGTGTGAGCCTGGAATACCGGAACACACACCAGGCCCCCACGATGCCTCCCTCTGCGACTTCAGGCACATCACCCAGCAGCCTGACTTTCCATGAAGGCTGAGCGACTCCAATTCCTCCAGAGTCAACAAGAGCCACAGGAATACAAAGTTCAATTAACCTCTCCGGGTCCCAGTTTATCCAGCCAGAAAACTGCTGGGGCAGGAGACAGGCTGGAACTAATTAATGTATGGAGGGCAGGAGGCATCCACAAGTCTCATTTGATCTGTAACCCCGAGCAGCCCCGTCTCATCACATCCTCATCCATCAGACTCGGCTTTCCTGCAGGGTGAGCCCCAGCTGCTAACCAGGCTCCCAGCCGAGGCACGCAGGCAATGCAGCCGGGCAGAGGCAGGCGTGCCTCTACGGCTCCGCTTCTCGGCCAATTTATAGGAATTCGTAAATGGCAGGGAGAGGGCAAGGGCAGGTTTCGCTCACTGCACCAAAAGGGCTTGATCCACCCTTTGGAAAAGACAAAAAAACCCAAATGCCTAGTGACAGCAGCAATAACAGCACTGGAGGGACAGAGGAGCTTGTCCTGGAACAACTTCACAGTCCCAACCAGAGTAGGTTATGTTCTTCTACATGCTACCAGTCCTGCAAGGTTAATACACTCCACAGCGAGGAGGGAGTCCCACACCCTGAAATCCAGCCTCAGCATGCTCTGGCGTGTCCTGCCAGCAGCTGCCAGTGGCAGGGAGGAGGAGGAGGGAAAGGAGACGATGAGGATTGAAGGGAGCAAGGGCTGGCAAGAAGGGGAACCCTGTGAGCCTGCCCACCACCAGGCAGCCGTGAGACACCCACATAGATGGGATTAGAGGGAAAAACAGATCAAAAAAAGAGGTGAAGCCGAGTTAATTACCACACACAGCTGCGCCTTCCTCTTCAGGCACAAGCAGCTTGAGAAAGCTAAGCTACCACTGTCAGACCTGCCCTGAGCACCCACCTCTGCTGAGGCTGCAGGAGGCACAGCTGGCAGTGCGTTTTGGGGTAGGCAGGATGTGAAGACCACAGCAGAACCCTAAGACCAAGGACCTATTCCTCGGAGACTTCGCCAACCCCAGCACAGAGCTCTCCAACTGTAGGAAAAACATTACAAGCCTTCCTTTGTGAAGCTGAACACTGGATCTGGCACAGTGTTTGGGGTAGAGGGTGAGGGGGGGGGACACGGACTAAAATAACAGTGATGGACGGGCACGCCCTCCATGCAGCTGAGAGCAGCAGCTTCACAGCAGCAGTTCATGGCCCTTGGCAAGCCACCAACGTGCTGCAGCCGGCCAGCGAACTTGGGCACCATGGCCTTCTGATGTCGGGCTCATGCTGCGAGCCCTGCCATGAGACAAGCAGGAAGAGGCATTACCAGCTGGAGCCTAACTAGAGGAGTCTAAAGGTTAAATCCACACGAGGCATGATATATGGTGTGCACATGTTTGCAGAAATGAAGCAGACACTGAGCAAGGAGGCAGAAGGATGGGGGGGCATAAAACCCCAACACATCGGAAAATGCTGCCAGGAAACTTGATGTGGATTTGTGTGGATTTGCTCCATTTCTGCACCATAGCTGTTACAAAGTTTGTGCTGCCATTAGCAACCTACTACCTTGAATTTCTCAAACAATTTATGAGGACTCCTCTAACTGCTCAAGTTTTCATTATCAGCTGCAGGTCCCACTGGGCAGGGGAATAGGACACACTGCCAGGCTCCTCTCAGGACCACAGCATCCCTGCTTCTGGTACCCAGGTCAGCCCTGCAGCTGTTCAGAGAGGCTAACTGAAGTGACACCACATCCCCATGCTCACAAACAGCTGATAATTCATACTGCTTAAAAGTAGTTTCCAAAGCCAAACCAAAGTTATTAATTGAAAAAAAAAGAAAAAGAATCTGTCCTCTATGGATCTCGAGGGAATACAACTGTTTTGATGGAAAATTCAGAGGAAATGAAAGAGAGGCAATTTTAGCGGTCAAATTGCTGGAGTATGGCAACTTGGCAGTTGCAGCTTCGAAACTCAGGGCCTGATTCTGTGAGACTGGAGAAGTTTGTTTTGCCAGCTGTGGGAGCCCAGCCCAGCCCCTACAGCATTGGAAACCTGCATCTCACAGTGAGGGGAGCACGGAATGGGAGCAGAGAGTCCAGACTGGCTGCAAAGCAAGGCAGTGATGCAGCTGCAGCTGTGCTACGCAAGAGGCAAGGTTCATTTCAAGGAGAATACAGGAACCCAGTTAAACAGAGGAGGTCTCATTTTGCAATTTTTAGGAAGGCAGTTCTGATAGAAACCTACTGACAACAAAACACAGCTACAGTTAAGAAAGCACTTGTCTTCTGTCTCTGGTTTTAGTGACTTATTGCCTTCCTCTGCTTAAAAAAAAATATGTCTATATAATTATTTATTTTTACGACTGAAATTGCATAGATTCATTCCCCTCTGCCAGGACTGAAATATTTCTGAAAGCCTGAAAAAAAACTCCTCAATCATTTTTATTTAAAAAACATGGAAAACCAATAATTCCTCAGGATGAAAAAAATCAAAGTAAGCTTTATGAGTTCTGACTTTTTTTTTCACAGCCAGGCTGTTAATTCAGTTCCAGAGGTGACATGCATCCAAGCCTCTCTGAAGACCCAGCCAACATGTGTGGGTGCTCTAAGTCACGGGCTAAATGCTCGGCTGGCTGTCACTGCTGCAGAAACAGGGCTGAGAGTTTATGCCCTTCCTGTACCACAATAATACTTAATTCCAGCAGATTTTCAGGACCTGGGCTCTAATCCTGACTACTTTATTCAAGTTTTACAGCAGTATAACTAAAAGAAGCATCTCCTCCACATCCTCTAGAAAGTTATCCCTTGGGTGAGCTTCAGCTGCTCTCAGCCACTGGAGAGGACACAGGACCTTGCTGAAGCACCACTTGCTCGTGGCTTCCTGCAGCGCTTGGGCAGCGAAACTCCAGTGTCACTCCCTGTGCAGAGAAGGGTAACCAGTGTCGCTCCCTGCGTGGAGCAGGGTAACTCTGGTGTCACTCCGGAGCAGAGTAGGGTAATTCTGGTGACACTCCAGACCGGAGCGGGGTAACTCTGGTGTCACTCCAGCACGGAGCGGGTAACTTTGGTGTCACTCCGGAGTGGATGCTCTCCCATCTCCCACGCTGTCGCTCCAGCCACCTGGAGGTCTCAGACGCGACACAAACCCCGTACCGCCACTGCACCCTCGTCCCTCCCGGGCTGAGACAGCAGCGCAGCAGCCTCTCCCCTCATGACACAACCGGTAACCAAAATCCTGCCGAGTTCCCGGCCGAGGGGCCGGCGGCTCCGTCTCTCCCCTCTACTCCCCGGGCACAGAATCCGGCCCTTGCTGAGGAGGAAGCTCGGCATCGCTACCTGCTCCCGGGGAACGGGGTGTCCCCCGCGGGACACGGACCGCGTGAATCCATCCCTCCTCCCACTCCCGGGGACCCGCGGCGAGGGATGCGTGCAGCGGCGCGGGGCAGAGGGGACACCGCACCACCCGCACCACCGGGGCTGCCGGGGGCACCGAGACCGGCGGAGCGATTCACGGGGCAGGGGCAGCGCCCATCCGTCTTCACGGGCGCAGGGCAGCGCGAGGGCTGCGGGTGCCGGGCAGCGCAGGGGTCCCGGTCCCGGGGGCAGGTCCTGCTCATTCCCGTGCTTACCTCGGGCGCTTGCCCCGCCGGCCCCGCCACCGCCAGCCGCCGCCGGG
Organism: Dromococcyx pavoninus; assembly: GCA_033558185.1. Classification (NCBI taxonomy): domain Eukaryota; kingdom Metazoa; phylum Chordata; class Aves; order Cuculiformes; family Neomorphidae; genus Dromococcyx; species Dromococcyx pavoninus. The sequence goes on from JAUMJL010000302.1 coordinate 450,220, forward strand.
CTCCGAGGAAGAGGAGAAGGAGGGCGGCAAGCCAGAGCACCCCCAGCACCGACAGCGCCAGGCGCCGCGGCGGCCGCCGCATCCTCGGAAGCCGCTGGGGGGAGCGGCAGGAGCTGCCTCCCACTCGCAGCCGGCGAGGCGAGTCCCGGGCCGAGCGCGCTCCGCGGGGAGGGGACGGGAGGGGGAGGTGCTGGGAGGAGGGGGCTGAGCTGGGGACGGGGCTGGGCGCGAGCGGGCGGGAACCTGGGTTGCACCCTGGACTGCTCTGCCCGCCCCGCCGGGACCGCGCCCGCCGGCGGAGGGGGCAGCAACCGGGCACCGGGCAACCGCCAGGGCGGGGGGAAGGCAACCGGGCAGCGGCACCGGGCAACTGGCTGGGAGCTGGGGGGAGGACGGCGGACACGAAACCGGGGATGGCGTACGAGCACACTGGCCTGGGGCAGTGTAAGGGGACGGTGAACCGGGAAGCTGGGGGTGCTGGGCGGCTAGAGGGGGAGCATGACCGAGTACACCAGCTATGGGGATAACCGGGCAAGAGGAGCTGGCACACCGGCTGGGGGGCTAACCAGGGGCAGGGAGCGGGTAGCTGGCCTTGGGGGAGGGGACGGTGACCGGGAACGGAGACCGTACAAGCAGCGGGGATGTGCATGTATAACCGAGAACAGGGAGCAGGCAATATTGTAGTCAGAACCGCCCGTTCCTCTCACCCCTGCACGTGGCTCCGGGCCCCTTCCCAGCGACCCCGATGGATGCGCGAGGCCAGGCAGCACCGCTGGGAAGTTGGCCCAATCCGGTCCCGGTGTCCATCCCAGTGCCCATCTAGCTATGGGGCAAGGGGAGGCCGGTGCTCAACAACACACAGGGGAGGCTTAGACATGACAGGAAGATTAATTTATCCAATTGAAGTGGCAGGGGGAATTCAGGTAGGTGGAATTTAATTACTGGGTTTGGAAGAGAAGATGCGAGTCTTCAGAGCTGTCAAGAGCACTTAAAAAATAAAATCATAATCATTGCCATGGCACAGGGCGGCTGTTGGAATGCCAGCAGCATCCCCATCCGAGGCCATGGTCCTGCAGGGATGACCCTCGACTGTCACCCTGTCTTGTAATCCCTGCTGGCCACACACAGCCCTGGTACAGCGAGCCCCTCCACACAGGGCAGCCACAGTGGGAATTGCAGACATCGCTAAGGGGAAAAGAAACCCCAGAGCAGGACTCCAGAAAAGAGCTGCCTCTCCCGGCTGCCGCTGCTCAACTGCCTGGCTCACTGCTCTTCGGTCCTGCCACTGACAAGTACGGCATGAGCTGGGCAACCCCTTGCAGAAGACATCAGGGAATAAGTTAACTATTGGAGCAGATGGGAGTCATTCATGTTAGTGCAAAAGCTATAGAACAAGCCCCATAAAAACAGGAATTCATGCATAAAGTAACATATGGAATGAATTGGAGATGAGATGTCAAATGCTGGAAAGTCCGATGAACATGTTGTAAACAACCTCTCCTATGCATTTCCCACACACTCCTCCTGGTTTTATTATTTCCTGCAGTTGTTTTCTGTCTCTTGCTAATTTATCATTTGTGATCTTCATCCCCTGTCCTCCTCTGATTTATTTCCAAGGCTCAGTAAGCCCTTCTCTCCTAACATAATCCATGCCTCTCAGGCCCAACATTTGCAGAAAGATGCCCAGATAAAAATTTCATTAACATCCACAAAAAGGGACATTTCTCTTTGTTTTAAGGCCATCTGACTTTGCAACGTCTTTACCAGAACAAAGAGATCCAGGTCCAGCAGGCAGGCGTAGGCTGAACTTTGTTTTGCAACAGCAGCAGAGGCACAGCCAAGCAGGAGCAGAACTACCCGGGTAGGAAGAGAGCAGAAAGCCCCCATACTGTGGTGAGCTGCTATCCTGACGCTGCATGGGAGGCCTGTGCCAAGAAGATGCCACCTCTTCCTGTGGTGCACAGCCCTTGCCAATTCACCATCCTCAGACCTACACTTAGGGTATCTGGACCACTGCACTCCAGCTCTGGCACCATGAGACAGCTGCGCACCCTAGAAGGGACTTGCAGGTGGGCACAGGAGTTGGTGCCCTCCCCAAACTGTTGCTTTATGCTTTCTCCTGAAAGCTAAGGTGAAGCACCTGAGCAGTTCTTAGCAGCTAAAGTGCATCAGTAGTGGCTTTTTGAATGGCTTGTAGTTGTTGTCTTACCTTGTGCCTGCCCCAGCTATTGGTCGCTGCCTCCTCCCCTGCCTTCCTCTAATCCATTTGGGACAGGAATGGCTTTTTGACCAAATGGATCATCTTGTCCCAAGTAGCCGCTGTTGTTTTCCTGGCTGGAATGAAGTGACCTCGACTGCTGTAACACAGTATTCCCTTGAGATGTTTGCAGAGGGTGCTGAGCTTTTCCTGCCAGAACTTGCTCCACACCAGGAGAGCTTTTGCAAATAAAGGCACTTGGGTGTTATCATTCAAAGCTGGATTAAAAACCTTGTCTTTTTTGTAGGTCAGACTTTCAGTAGAAGTTATTACAAAATATAGGGGGGAATATAGGAAATAGCAGGGAAATACACTACAAATTATATTACAGGTAAGGTAATAAATAGGACAGACCTGACAAAAATGCAGTTAGAGAATGGTATCTTATTAGCTTGAGAAACAGCTCCCTCTGCTGAGAGAAAGCTTTATTGGCAGGGCTCAGCACCTTGATGAACAGCCCATTGTGCCCGACAATAACAGGCAGAGGCCGGACTCTTTCTTGTGGACACAGCTGTTGCGCCAGCAAGGAGGGTGACACTGTACAAATCCTCTGCCTGCTGGAGCCCTGTGGCTGATCTCTGCAGGGGTCCTGTAATCAGACGGGAGATTCGAGGACCTCCAGCAAGGCATACGGTCTCCAAGGGAGTCTGTTGCTCCTGACCATGTGCATGTGCGCTGGGACAGATCATTTATTGAGCAGATGTAACAGCTATTTAAACAAGAACAAGGCAAGAGTAAAAATCTGTAGGTTCAGAGTTAGCTGAAGTCATAGAATTTCAGAGACATATAAAAATCGTACTGCAATTCCATTAAAAACATGGCAATAAAAAACAAATCTTCTGTTGCAGTATTGATACCCATATTTTCCCCATTTTTCTGGCTTTTCATCTACTTCATCAGTGAGGTCCATACCATACTATGTGTTTCCAAGAGAGCAAAATCTAAGGCCAGCAGTACAGCCAGAGACAGAAGTAAGTCTGGAAAATGGGTATTTAGCATTTGTTGGTATTGGCACCACAAAGCTGATGAAAGTGATTGTTTTGCGAGAGCAAAAATAAAAAGTAACTTCTGAGTGAAAGGGGGACACTTTACAACCACAGCCTCAGGCAACGGCCCTTCGGGGTCCTGCCTTTAAGGAAAGGGTGCTAGGAGAAAGTAGCTCTTCTCTATCTCAAAGGCATTTGTAAAACACATTTCAAGGGAGTTTCTTCTCACCCAGTCTACAAACCAGCTGGACACTGCTTCAGTGCAGTTTGTACTAGGAATACTCCTGGGTCTGAGTTCAGTTCACATCTGAGGTCCCAAAGCTAATGCAAAAGTTTCCCTCCCTGCCCCTGGAAATGGGTGTGCTACACTTGCTGACTTTTACCACACTGAGAACAGGGCCAGGAGAGGAGGAAAAGCACATCCAGCTGCTCCCAAATAGCTGTTTGACAAGTGCTGAGCATGGAGACGTTTCACAAGTGTCCCATGTCACCCAGCAGCAGAGGCGCCAGCCTGGGTGTAGGGGGTGTGAGAGAACAGAGCCCCGGACAGGCACCACCCAATGGCCCCGACCTGTGCCCAGAGGATGGCTCAGAAACCACTTTCTGCTTGTAGGTTTGCAGCTACGCTTTGAATGTGAAGTCATGCCAGTGTCTCTTCCAGGTTTATATTTAATACAGGAACCAAAATCCCTTTTTGGATCTGCAGCTGTTCAAAAGCCTCCAGGCCACTTGGTCTGTTCCTAATCTAGTCAGCGTGGGCAGAAGAAGGGGAGAAGCCATCAAGTGCATCGCACAAGAGCAAGGAGAGACTGTTGCTTTGCCGTGGGGGTCCACCAGCTTTGCAGCACTTATCACCCCTGCCTTGGCCCCGTGCTTGTTGCTGCAAGGGTGTGCGTGTCCTGAGCTGGTGGTTCCTGCCTGGAAACAGCAGCAAGGGCTCTCTGCCACCTCAGACAGTACTCTGCCATCTCAAAAAGCAACTTCTGTGAAGGCTGTTGAAGATACTGTGAAGATTATCCTACATTTTATCATCAGGTGAGCTCTGCCTTTGCTTTTATGCTGTAATGGAAGCCTAAAAAAGACCAGTGCTTATGCTGAATAATGTTCTCCCCATGTGCCCTCAGAGAAGATCACAAATGTTAGAGACAGCTCTGGCCTAATGCCAGGAGAATTATAACTTAAAGCTCTTTTTAAAAGTGTTATAGTTTCTTGTCTCCTTTCCCTCACTCCAATAACAGAGCCATAGCTTGTCCTATATCTGCAGCCTAAACTGGAGGGTCAAACACAAAGCTGTGAAGTGCTCACCTTCTCCACTTCAGCAATGATATTGCTCTGTGCCTCCTCACCAACTGCTGCAACCAGAAAGGAAGATGGAGGAATCCCTGCAGGCTTCTTGCAAGCACTTCTTCTTCAGTAACTGTAAAGGAGGGTTTTTTTTGTAATCAAACTGCAAGTGTTCTTCTCTAGCAAACTTTCTGCGATGGCATCTCCACTTAATTAAAGGTTTAAGCTGTCAGGAAGTGCTAATCGTAAAACAAAAAAAAAAAGAGCTACTTTAATAGCATTTGTTAATGTAAGTTCTCCAGTCAGCTGCAGAAACACAAGCTGTTCCCCATGTAGATGGGGACCAGCACATATCCAGACCTTCACCTGCAGTTCCTACAAGTCAGATCCCCACCTTCAGCCTAGCTTGTGTGGCACCTATGGAAGAAGCAGTGCTGAGCTCCCTCACCATTGGGACAAATGCAGACACTTCTTCCATAGAAGGACTAGAGAAAAATTCTTGCCTACCGCAAGACATTACATCTTGCATCTTTAGCACCTGAAATCAAACAGCCACCCACTTGCACTGTGTTTAATTCACATTCTCGCCCACCTTTGTCTCCATTTGCTGGAACACTGATTTTTCTGTATTAGATGCAGCCTTTTGACTATCTCTCAGCATTTCCAGGTGCCCAGTGGTGCCGGTACAAGCAGACGTGGAAGCAAGGACCAGAGCAATGGGACACTTGAAGGAAGACACACTGACTTCAGCAGGTGGCTGGGGGACATATCAGGGAGCACAAGAACAGATCCCTTGGGCAGTGCTTTTTCACTGTGAATCCCTTCAGTACTGTTCTCTGGTTGCTTTTGCCCTGCTTTTGTGTAACTTATTGCCATAATAGAGTTCAGTCTTCTGGGTCCTGTCTGTCTACAGATACCTCTGGTGGTTGAATTCTCCTGGTGCTCCCCAATGCAAGAATTCTCTGGGAAAAGCCCATGGATAAGCAATGGCTGCTGACACCACAGTGCTTTTCCAGTGTTGTGGCCGGGGTCAGCTGCCTAGCTCTGAGTCACTGGAGTAACCAGGGCAAATGGCCACAAAAAAGCTTTTGAGACAAAAAGCAACAGATGATTTCATGGGCCAGATTGCAGTAAACAATCAATAAGCAAAGGTAGCAGAAGGCAGATGAATCTTTACCAGCAGCACCTGAGCCTGTAAGGTCCTGGGCACCCCGCAGTCCTCAGCACAGCTCTGTCAGACACCCATGCCCCAGGGGGACCCAGTGATGCTGTAATTCTGCAGGGGAAGCAGAGCTGCTCAGCTGCCTCCCAAGGAAATGTGCTTCTTTGTACATGCACACCTCTCCCCATCCATCCCGAAGAAAGGAGAGAACACTGTCAGAACTCAGACCCAATCCTTTTGTTCCTTTGGGTATGCTAAATCAGTCCTTTTAGCCAGATGCAGGGCTATGTCCCTCAGGCACATTCAAGCCCATAATTGCAGATTGGACAGGTGACACTCAACAGCATAAAGAACAAGTCAGGTGATGAGGGAGAGAACACAATAGCCGAAATGGAGCTTTGTCCTTAAAGCACCTTTCATGCCTCCGTCCTTTTGCAGGCTTTGCAGGCAGGTGTTAAGCAGACTTCAGAGCCAAATCTCTGCTTCTGTGATGCATAAGTGTGGCCCAGCACCAGTCTGGATTTAGGCATCTATTAACACAGCTGGCAATATGTAATATTGTACCAGGCATTTTGTGGGAAGGAGCATTTTTCACAGCTGGATGAGAAGTTTTACCCTCTTCTTTCTCCTAGAAAAATTCTTGACTATTGATCCCTCTCCTGAGGGATCCACAAACTGAAGAGGCTGGGCCACACAGTGCTTAACTTCTTAGGATTTCAATACCATTATTTAGAAAAGCCTAGAAATAGACATTTCTTCCATATACAATCAAGCGCTTTAAGTATAAAGACAGAGTGATTTATATGTGATCCAGCAATCTCCTGTTCTCACCACAAAAGCTCCAAGGGGCTAACAACTCGCCCTGCATCTCCTTGACAAATAGTTAAGGGCAAGTGTTGCTCTGTGCAAGAAGAGTGCATAACCTCAATGTCTACACTTTCTCCACATCAATCTTTTTATGGCATCCACTCTGTTCTCCTACAGGAACACACATGGTGCTACAAATCCTACCTACCTGCAAGGGACAAATATTCTACCCTGAATGTCCTCGGGTGGATTAACTTCTCATTTCCTGTCACCAAATCATTGCTATTGGTTAGAAAGCAAAGCAGCAGCTTGATTTCCCTGCTAGCAGGACAAAATTTCAAAGCTTCTGCTTAGAAAACAAAGCAACGCTTAATTGCACACATTTGAATTGCTGTTATTGAACAAGAACAAGTCAGAAGCCCAACAGCATTATTTTTCCTTCCCTGTGTAACACCTCATTAATGCATTCAAACATGTTAGAATTTGTGAGTCCCAGATGCTCTTGTTGAACTGCAAGGATCAATAGATGCAAACAGAGCAGGCAAAGAGGCAGTCAGGGTCCTAGAAAGTTGAAGTACTTTCCATTAGAACACTGGAATAACTTTGCCTGAACAAGCACTCCAGCAGCGAGTGTGACAAGCAAAGGAACATCACTGGTAGGACCAACCCAGGTGAGACACCTAAAGGAAGAGGCGCATCTCGATTTAACCACATGGAGCAGAATGTGCTCCATACAGCTTGGTCTATCCCACACAGGAGGGGTATTTCACAGGAAATTCTGTGTATGGGAGATAATTGGAGGAAAACACTCCAGCATTTCAAGTTCTGATCTCACAGTAATGAGCACACAAGCAGACAATGCATATGCATGAGAACATAATTAACCTGGAAGATTTTCAACCTCCATGGCAATTACCAACTTAAACACACAAGAAAATTAAGATAGCCTTACACCCAAAGGAAAGTTATTATTCAAAGTACCTTGGCTCATTATAGTTATCTTGAGCTCAAACAGCAGGCTGGCGAGCAGCAGAGAGCTGCCTTCCATTAGCAGCAGGTGCTCTCCCCGGGATGGAGGCGGGATGCTGCCATCCTTCTGCTCTTGCAGAGACATCTCAAATGGTCCCAAAAACCTTTATCAGAACAAAAATAGAAAACTGAGGGCACACATGACTGGCAGCTTGGCCTCCCCTGCTGCTCTTTGGGTTTCTGTGGTGAAGAGTGTTCATGGACAGAGAGCTACCCTGTGTAAATAGATTCACTAAATAAATGTGGTAATTATACGGAGTATTATTCTCAGTAGAAGCAGCAGCAGGGAAATGATTTGCATAAGAAATGTGGATTATTCATGTAAGTGAATGTGTTATTTGTTTACAGAAAAGATTAAATCTGGTCTAAAGACCTAGAACTTAGCTATATGTAAAAGCTAACACTTAACCAGCATCTCATGCCTTCACTGTGCTCTGGCCACTGTTATCGAACTCATCTTTGCAGGACTAGCTATGTTTTTCTCATCAGTCAATTTTTCTACAGCTCAAATTCCCCTCAGTCCCAGGCTTAGTTAATCTTCTCTACGGAGCCTGGTTTGGCTGCCATTAAAGCACCTTTACAGGAATTCAGGCTTTTAATCTTTGTTTCAGCAAGCTGAGACTTGTGCCAGGAGAAAGAGAAGCGGTTTGAAGAGCTGAGCAAAGAGCATGACCCAGGAGGGTGGATCCTTTAGCTTTCTTCCTCTGAGCACTGGATGCCAGTAGGGGCTCAGCTCCCAGGCTGGCTCTGCCCTGCACAGTCCAGAAGCAGCCAGGAGCGTCTTCAGTTTGGGGGGCAATCGTATCTCAGGGCAGGCTTGCATGGCCTTGTAGCCCCCAAGAGCTGGGCTACTGATGAAGATACTGCACACCCACCTCTGCGCCACCCCGTGGCAAGCTCACCCTTGGGGTATCTGAGCAACACAGAAGGGGCTGATCCCATTGCAACCTCCCCGTTGACATCAGGACAGCCTCATCCTTCACCTCAAGAATCCCATGCCCATGGTTATTCAACAAGGGAGAAACAACACAAAGAGCAGAAACGCAGTGTTAGCTGATGCTGCAGCACCTTCACCCTGCACTTGTACCTGCAGAGAAGCCAGGTCAGCTCATAGATCTATGCTGGTCAGGGCACAAAGCACGGACCACAGCCTCTCAGAAAAGCAACTCCACCCATATCAGGAGACCTCCTCACCAGGCTTAACCCTCAGAAACCCACCTAGTGGAGGCACCTCTTCCTATAGGCCAAGTCACTGAGGAGAAAACATTCTCAGCTGATCCTAACGTTCATGACTATGCAACAATGTGGGCCACCTGAGTATCTGTTGCTTCCAGAGACTTTAAATAATTTGGGAAAGAATGTGTGCCTGCCTCACAGTGAGAAAGGCTTTGTTTACTGTGACAGTAAGCTCTCCAGTGACAGCTGTGCCTACAGCTCATGTTCTGGCGCCTTAGATCAGCATGCCCATGTGGACTTTTCCGCTCACTCCAGCTGATTCAGGTGGGTACAGTTAATAGAAACTCTTGGATATTTTTCAAATTTATTGTAATGTTGTACACAAGTTACAGAGTAGCGTTGAGAAATGGCACCTCTGCGTGGCCTGTCCACCAAATTCCTACTGGTATTTTGTATTTCCAAGTACTAGTGTGCCATTAAAAAAAAAAAAGAAATGGGGGTTTGTTTTACTGGGTTCAGCAGTTTATTCTTGCAGCATATGAATTATTTTCTGTTAATTCACCCCCTAAATCCTTTATGTGCTTAACTACGTGTTAGTTTGATAGAGTATCCCTTTCTTTATGCATTTGATACAATTAAAGTTCTGCAAAACTTAGCGGTTTAAACTCTTGGAAACTCACACACATTGAAAAATATTGATCCAGACGATGGCTGGGAAGTGCCTGAACCCTGCTTCTGTGCTCTGCCTTGCACGAGTGAAAGATCAGGCTGAAGTAGAAATTGAGTTCTCAGTGATGTGCATTTCAGCTGTTCAGAAACTGTGCACTCTTCGGATCAAACTTTTGGAGGTGGTCAGGGTTATCTCTGTTGTGTGTGTTTGCCTGAGGGGCACTCTGAGGCTGGGAGTCAGAGCTCCCCACAGCCCCCCAGGACAAGCACCTTAGCACCAGGCGAGCGTTTCTCAAGCGTCACTGGAAAGAGCTGGCCCAGTGCTGGTGGAAGTCGGCCACAACCAATGTGCTCAGCACAGACATCGCCCGGCCTTCAGAAAAGGGCCCTGCCGAGCTTGGCTCCAAGTTAAAATAAGACCTCTAGTGGTCTGTCCCACCACACCCATGGATGTGGTCAGACCCCAGTGCTGTGACACACGGTTCAACCTGTGCCAGTTCCTATGTGACTTCAGATTTCAGCCCGGAGAGCTGGAGCTCAGGTTGTTCAGAGGAGCAGGGGGAATGCTGCAGCCCTTCAGTTTTAATCTATTAGCACACGTGCACCCATGCCCCGGGAGCAGGAGGCGGTGTTTAGGACTGGGGTTTTCTGAGCTGTGGGGAAGACTACAGATAGGAAGAACGTGTGAGGTTGAGTTTGTTTTCTTTTTCCTTTTAAAAGAAACACAATAAATGACACTAAACATCCAAGTTACAGCGAAGGGGCAACATGAAATCTCGCACCCAAAGATGTGCAGCTCTTCAAGACATTCCCTGCATCCGAAACGGCCCATGGACATTTCCATGACCCTTTCTCTGGAAGGGATGTGCTCGCTGCGTGCTCCAAAGCTCTGCGTTGCCTGCTTAATTTTTAGGGGAAACACACCGATAGGGGGCTGGATCCAGAGCCTTGCAGAGTAGACATGGCCACAACGTCTGGAGTGTTATCCCTAGCTAACATTTTAGTTTTGAAGGTGGCAGCAGGAAGACAGGTACAGTGGTTAGAAGGCACTCTCAGAGTTAACCCCACTCCTCACATCCTCTTGAATCTTGGTGTTTGGCTGCAAAGGCAGGGATCTTCTGCTCCTCAGCCCCAGCAAAAGGCAGTGTTGCTGCTTTCAGCAGCTAAGCTGAGAGTGCACGGGTCAGACCTGCTTGAGACCCAGTTTCTCACTCCCGAGCTCCAGCTCTTCAGCAGCGCAGAGCTGCTTTCAAGCAATAAGTGGTTTACATCTGGCTGTGGCATATTTATAAGAGATAAATCCTGCTTTTACCCAAGGAAAAAAAAGCTCCTTTAGAGCAACTACCTCTTTCATTTTGTGTTGCTTAATGAACACCAGCTATAGACATCTTTCTCATAGCCACATTTGCAGGAGTGCGAGGATCTCCACGTTTCTGCAGGGTGTTCAGCTCTTAACCCTCCCCCCCCCCCGCCCGAGATGTGGATATGACTTGTTAGGAAAAAAAAATGTCTTTTTAAAATATGGCTCTTCATAGCAATCGACATTCTGGATCTTTTGAATCTGAAAATGTAATTACTACATTTGTACATGTTTTACTAAATATTCACTCAAAATGAGCTCCAGGAGGAGAAAGCTGAATGCTTTCTTAATGGACATCCCTGTGCTGGCTTATGGGTGCAAATTTTCCTAGAAAAACTTGTTCTTCTCAACAGCAGCAGCAAAGTTCATTTCCATTGTCTTACAAAACAGCTGAAAATGTCTACAAAACCCAGCTGTGTTTTCAACCTGACCCTTACTGAGTTTGGATTCCAAGGACTGACCTCATTGTCCATATATAACATTATTAGTGGTAAAGGGGTCATGTAATTCACCCAAGAATCATTTTCTGTGACACTTCCCACCAGAAAAAAAGAAAAAGTAGGAGATGATCTTCACTGGAGAGTTCTTCTGCCTAATATCTGCAGCCATCCTAACGCCAGGTGGGTGCTTTGCAAGTGGCATCAGTCTCAGCACTGCCAGGCTGGGTAGAATTAGCTGGGATTTTGTAGGTTTTTTTCATTTATCTGTGGAAAGTCAGCTTCCTACACTACAGGGCTTATCTGAGCAAAACAAAGGTCCCCTGCATTGGAAGGGAACGTGATGGAGACATTCATTTCCCCAGAACAGGTAGTGTAACAAATCAATCTTGACTGCCCTGATAAATTGAACTTCAAGCTTGTTGATACTGCTTTTCAGGTCTAATCCAGTGTAAGACACAGCAGGAAGGGAAAGCCAAAGGTGCTCACTAGTGTTTCATTCTGCAAGCAGCTGCTCCCTGAGCAGTGGAGGGAAAAAAAAATAGAGATCATCTTTTCCCTTTCTATTTCAGCACAGCATTGCAACTATTTTTGAGGAAGGTGATGCGGGGCATGTGGGTACATGCAGGGCCGTGTGTGCAGACAGCGAGGTGCAGAGCTGCCCAGCAACCACTGGCTTCCTGCCCAGCCCCAAACCTTAGGATGAGATCACTCAAGTTCATGGGTGCCAGTGAAAAAGAACAGTGGCTTATGGGGGAAAACTGGCTCACAGCAGTAGGGGGGTTTTATGACAGCAATGCTCTGGTATGCACAGGGAAGAGGACCTGGTGGGATGGTTTCAGGAGACTGAGGTTCAGATCATGTCTTGGCTGCAGAGCCCCAGACTGAACACAGACAGATCACTCCCCACCCTGGGCACTGCAGTACTTCTTTTCTAAGTAGTTGGCTTGTCCTTCTCTCTGGGTCACAGAGCAGCCAGCACCCTGGGCACCTGATTTTCCTCCCCTCAGCATTGCGGCATTGTAGATAATAACAAAGCTGATTTTTGCCCTTAACTCTTCTCAGTCTGGATGCAAACATCATACTTGTGGGAAAATCCACATTTTCACCCCTCTTCCACATAGGACCACATGGTTCCATTCAGCTGGAGTCCAGCAGGACTCATGCTGGGAGAAAAGTCTCCCCATCCCTACTTATTTGAGCAGAAAGCTTGAAATGTTGGCCAGAAGAGCTCACGGAGGAATTTAAAAAGAGCCAAGATTTGCAAATTTTGAAATCCTGCTGTTTTACTTGAGTCTCCTGGGAGGGTTGCAGGATCGGACAGGTGGTGAGTGAGGTCTGGCAGACACTTGGATTTGGCAGTTGCTTTGACTCCATTTTCCCACGTTGTCTCCTAATTCCCATCACTGCCTTGTGCAAAGTCTGCACTTCTGGGACACCTCGCACCCACTCTGCTTAGCAGCCCACCTTTGGGTACTGCCTGCCCCGGGAAACAGACTTTTCCTTCCAAAAGCTTCTAAGTCCTTGGTTTTATGGTTACAGTGCAATGACAATTTGCCCTTTAGAGGTCACTTTGTGGGTCACGGAGTTAGTATTACATGTACTGCTTAATAATTAAAAACAAAGCAAGATTATTCACTCTACACAGAGCATCTCACGGTATGGTCGAAGTCCACTTGCACAGCCTGGCCAGCCACGACACAGGTTTATGTAGTAGCACTACCTTCCAACAAAAGATTGTAACATGCTTTTCAGTAAGGCAGTGTCTTGTTGGCTGTGCTGTAAAATTGGTGAAAACGAGAGATGTGACCTCAGACAGAGCACTGGACTGCAGTGTCTTAGCGTGTAGACCTTCAAACTTTAATTGATTGCCCAGAAATAAATGTACAGATAGGCAGAAATACTCAGACCTCAAACCTGGCCCAGCCTGGCATCTCTCCAAAGGTGGTTCTCCCCAGATGTCCAAGAGCAGGAGCCTCATCATCCTGGGGGGATTTCTCCCCAGAGGACAGCTCTTTGCCTTTTGCCCAAATCCAGATTTCAGGTGTCTGCCACAGCCCTTTACCAAAGTCAGAAGTGTGCCAGCCTGTTGTTGCTGTAAGTCTTTACGCCGGTTTTAGTCCTGTTAGAATTGAGAGTACAGCCTGTCCTGTTGTCATCTGGACAGAAGCCCTGACTGTGTGGAATGCACACGGTGAGGCTGACAGGTACCTGCTGTACCCTGACTGCGCAAGAAATGTGTGCACCACCTTTACCCAGTAAACCTGAAATACTTCCAATGTGTTTGTGTCTTATGGCAATAAGCTCTAGCAGAGTATTTTGTTTGCAAAGGTTTGATTAGTTCTTTTCATCTCATTCTTACAGTTACAGTATAACTCATCATCCAGGTCCTTTTCGCACTCCAGCCAATATTTGCAATTTCCACCTGCCTTTTCCAGAAAGGACCTGTATTACCAATGCTATTCTCCAGCTGCAGCCCCACTTCTTTCATTTCTGCTAGAGCAATACCACCCACTGCAAAGCTCAGCATCTCTATAAAAGCTGTGGTTACAAACAAATGCATCCTTCAGCAGCCTTTGAGACCATTTTTTCCACAATGCACATTGCAAATGAGGAGTAATATATCTTCAGAATTGCCCAGAAAACGTTATTCTGTTAGCAATCTAAAAGCCCCACAGCATCCAAGTAGGTGCCCTTGCCAAAAACATTTTATTGTGAGCCAGATAATTCTGATTGAATTGTACACAGTTTGGTATAATCATTTCAGTAAAACATTCTTTACAATTCTGTAACAGCAAGTCACGTGCTTTACTGCTGCAAACGCTTAGTTATTCACGGCAAGGGTGAATTCTGCTTCTTTCCTGGGTCGAGTAATCAATAGCAAAATAATCTCCCTGCAATTGCATTGCTGTGCATTAAAGAGGTATGAAGTAAATAAGTACAAAATCTGATATTAAAACCTATGTGTACAACATTAAGATGAACTGCAGTTTGAAAGTGGGTGCCCTGCACCACAGTTCTGTATGTGGCCTGTGCCAGAGCCATGTCCAGCACACTCCCAGCCTTAAATGGTTCTTGCTCAGCTGATTACACACATTGTGCAACAAAACCTCATTTGGACTGACAGATTTCATCCCATCCTGCCCCAGAGAGTCCTGCTGTGAACGCTGCACTCACGCAGGCCCCTGGGCCATCCCTGTGGGCACTGTGGACCATCTTGTCTAGAGTGCTCTGAAAAGGCAGGAGCTATGCTCTCTCCCTCCATCTTTCTGGTTCTTCCAGTGCTGCTCCTGCACACAGTACATCAGCGTTTATAACATTCCCCACTAAGCTGAGTGCAAATTAAGTTAGGCTAATTTAGTTTGCACTATCCTGTTCAGCTGCAGGTCACAAAAGGAAACAGAGGCATTGCAGCTGGGAGAGGGGATGCGCTTTGTGGTGGGGGCTGCTAACAGAGCCCTTTTGGGAGCCCCGCAGGACAGCAGTCCTGCGATAATCCTGCTCCCTCTAACTTGCCCTGCTTCGCAGATCTGGGCTCTGTGGCTCCAGAGATGCCACAGCAGGCCCCTCACAATAGATGATATACATCATCAGTAATAAACAAGCACAAACATAGCTATCTATTTATCTGGTTCTAACAATTTTCTCATAAAAACAGTATGAAAATTATACTGGTTGGAAACAGATTGTTCTGGGGAGTAAAGCACACTGGTTTTGCTATTTAATACCTCCTGACTGGGAACACTTACATGCAATGGGGCTTCTCTCTAAATATGCTTATGCTGTCGCATGGGCTTCAGTGCAAGGGTAAGCACATGCATGAGCTTAGTCTTCTGCTTGTGTTTACATTGTTATCCACAGTCCACCTCATTCCTGAATCTTATACGTGCTCTAAAAGGATATTTATGAGATTAGGCACCTAATAAGTCACAAGAAGCCAGAGGGAAGGTTGCTTTTGCAAGCTTAATATAACTTCTTCCTACAAATGCGTTAGAGTGTGGTCTTTCATTATATGTTCATTCATGTTGGAGCTCTGTTCTATTCAGCACCCAGACCAGGCTGTGGACTGGAAAACAGACACAATTGTACTGTCCACAAGAATGCAAAAAATCAAAGCAGCAACCTGTAACAGACTTTTAGTGTGGAAATTACCAGCTCAAATAAATAAATGATAAGAAAGTGGAAAAGGATCCTACAGATAAATGCATCAAGTAACTCTAACATGGAGTTTGATGTGAATAGTCCCACTTACAATGTTCTCTGATGCTATTCACAGCTACACATACAGTTTCTGCTATTTAATTAGCTACAGCCTGTGCCTGCATTGTTTACACACGCTCTCTCTCATCCCTATTATTTGACCTTGCCACTGCCAGCTGGAGCAGCATCAGCAGGGGAGAGCTCAGCCGGGCAGCCTGTCTTGCCTGGCCAGGCACAAAGTGTCAGCCTCACCTCTCATGATCACCACTCAAAGCACACAAAACTCTCAAAACTGATTCTTGAGTCAGGGTCACCATATTGGATTGCCATCAAATTAGAGACTTCATTGCTGAGTGAAATGCCTTCATAAAAGAGAAAACAAAACGAGAGGGAACAGAATGAGATGGCAAATCCCAGCTCTCAGCACAGCACAGCATGGCTATGGCTGTGCACACAGCTATGAGCATGCACAGATGAGCGGTCTTCAGACCTTCTCCAACAGCTTGTTTTTTCAAGCCTCCCCTAAGATTACCAAATATCAGCCAACCCAAACCAGACCATCACACAAGGATATCTCCTCCAAACTTAAAAGAGTTCAGAACTGAGGAAGAAATTTAGTACAAGCTAGATCTCCCGCATGTAGTCACACAACCCCACACGCTCTATTAAAATTAAATTAGCAACTATCAGGAAGGCTTTTAAAAGCTGGGCCTAAAATAGACAGTCATTTCTGTTTCAGAGAACCATCAGCATGAGACAACTCTGGGGCAAGGATTAAGCAGCCCTTCACAGCAAAATTATTTTCAGATATGTTTACCCAGCTAAAGAGGGGAGCAGGGATGGCTAAGGCAATGCCGTCCATGATGTTTTCCACTCCTCCTGGGTTCTGCCTACAATTCTCAAGATGTTTCCCAGCCCAGGGCTTTTTCCAGACTTTTTGAGGAAGAGGAGACTTAACAAGATGTGCTGTGGGCTCATCTGTCTCCTATACAGCTGCATGCAGTTTCATAAATTAAAGCTTTCCTTATCTGCTGGTGTCTCTTTTCTGGACAACTTCCAGGGGAGGTGGGGAATACAATTTTTAAACAAAACAATCCCCCCCCCAAAACCAAGATGACACCAATAAGATTGTGAGCAGAGAAACATTTCAAGCGGGCACAGATATTATCATTATACCAAACAGAAAACAGCCTTTTCCACAGGGCTCTGAATTCCCGGATAGTCAGTGTGCTAGAGGTGTTCAGCTTCATGGGAGAATCAAGGTCGGAACATCTCAATTAAATGCCAGACAGCATTACATAAAAAAAACCCAAACGAACCAAAATCTCATAGCCACTCTAACATTCACAAAATTACAGTATGAGGATAATGATTTCTTAGCCCACAAATCTGTCTGTAGGCTTGATCCTCCTCCCACTAAAGTCAATGGAAACCTGGCTGCTAATTTCAGAGATGACAGGAATCAACCCTTTCCTAATCAATTCCATTCTGTCACAATTGAACTGTTACTATGAAGGGTGAGAAGTTCAATAAGCAGGGCTATGTCCTGGCAGTAAAGAAATCACACCATCGCCCAGTCTGCCTTCTGCTCCAGTGAAGTATTAAATGAGTCAGAAGTATCACTTATGCCAAGGACACATCCGGGAGTGCCAAGATACCCTGGCACACACCTAGACTGAAACTCAGGCAAAAACTCTGGAAATCCAGAGAGAAAAAGAAAAGTAGAAGAAAAAAGATTGTTTGGAGGAGTCATTAGAACATCTCTCAGAAAAATGGACTTTCACAAAATTCCCCCTCACTTGAGAGGGCTCAGGCCTCAAATCCTTTGTGAAACTTCACATCAGCTTGAGAAGATGTATCATTTATGACGATAAAAATATGAGGCAATAGGATGGATTCTACTAGTCTCAGAAAATCCAATATGAGCTCCCTGCAGGCATGTAATACAGAATGAAATATGGTGTGCTATCTCCAGCTATTAGAGGAAAATTGAAGGAAAAGGACATCCAAAGCTGTAATCCCAAACAGAATTTACTGCACGACCTTGAGGGAAGTCACTTGACCTGAAGATTTGGGGAGCAGCACTGCAGATTAACTGAAACCCTCATTCTAAGCATCTCTCTCTCGCTTTCACAGACATTCTGCCAGCCCTGTTCATACAATTAAAAGTACTGGCATCACTGAAAATATGGTGCTGCATCAAAGTTTAGCATACCTAGTTCATATATAAATTACATGAAGAGTAACAGAAATAGACTCCAACCTCGCTTCAAATCATGATTATAGATTGTCTGTAGACTTCCACAGAGCAAGGGACAGCACCATAACTCACCAATCCTTTTTCTGCAGAAAGTGAAGATGGTGTCATCTTGTAATAAATATGTTTAATGAATATGAATCAAGTAGTGTAAAATTTTAAAGTGAAAATAAAGACTCCCTGTTCAACACAGCCTTCTCACAGATAAGACAGTGCCTGGTGGGCCACTTTGCAAAGACAGAAGAGCTATCTTTGTCCATCTTTGTAGATAAGGGAGTAATGTGAAATTCAGCTCAAGCAGAAAAGGCATCATATTAGTCTTTTGTTCATCTTCTTCAGTGCCTATAATGGCTGGATGGTGTATTTTCCATGTTGCACATCAGTTGTTACCAGTGAAGAAAATGGAAAAGAAAACTGGATTCATCATTATATTTGTAACTTCCCTGTTGTTCAAACAGGCACTGCAACACCCTGCTGCTGTCCAGGCAGCATTATTTATAACTAGAGGCCAAATCAGGAGCTTGTGGAGTGCTCTGGGCTGCCACTGGCAGAGTGGATCCTCACAAAAGAGATGACTGCACGGCTTGCCTGGCTCTCACAAACGTAAGTTATGCAGGCTCCATGCACCTCTATCCTTCCTGCCAAACAAAAACAGAGCAAGGAACAGCCCTACGCACGCACAGCAGGGGAAAGTAAATAGGAATAGTGGACATGAACCAGGCACATCAAGGTAAAGACAAGTCCCCCTTCCACCACACAGCTGCCCACAGGTAAGGTGAACTTTCTACACCTTCTGGTGGTGGCACTGCCGAGACTGTGACTGTAGCAGGGCGTGAATTTGGATAGAGTTTCACAATCAAGGCTGAAGTCAAGCTGGGCTGAGAGGTCGGATTCAGAACCTGCATCCAGAACCTGCTTGATCTTTCCCCTCATTCTTTCAGTCCTTGAAATTCGAACTAGATTAGCTTCCCTTATTGCATTTCTACCATATTGATTCACACCCCAGCAAATCCGTTCTTTCTGGAAATCTAGCACGGCATCAGAAGAGTCAGTTCAGTCAGATTCAAGCTAGTTTCTCTTCCCAGAAGTCAAGAAATAAATAAAAGAGCTGAGGCTTTTCTCTAAGAGGGTTTACTTTAGAGAAACATTATTTCTCAGCACTTGCTTTTACAAGATATATTATTCAGGATCCTTTGGAGCTGAACAGTATTTATTTCAGGATTCTGTGATATAGAAGAGAATTTTTATTTTTAAAAGCATTAAATCACTTTTCTCCCTCTTTTGTTTTCCCAGCATGTCCCGTCTTCATCTTCTGCTTTTCTGGCCCCACTCCAGCCATCGTGGAAATCAATAAAAAATACTCCCTTTGAATATAACATGAGCTGCTCTCTGCTCTGGACTAACCTATCAGATCAAGGCACTCTGGAGCCCTGCACTTCGGTGGCTTTGCTGCCGTGTGTCTCAACCTCCACCCCAGACAGGCCTTAACCCACTTTATCCTCAGTGTTACAGCTGCCGCAAGGGAAGAATTTTGTGCTGGCAGAGGGGCTGCAGCGTCTCACATGCTTCCTAGAGAAGATCCACACAATTAATTCAGACTCCTTCTGAGGCTCCAGGGCAGATAGGACAAACACACAGGCACCAGGCTCTAGGTAGAAGTCATAAGTCACTTCCCGGTCACCAAGGAAGACCTGGTGCTTGTTCACAGGCTGATGTCAGGTGACGAAAGCTCAGGGCAGCTTTCTGTTGCTTTCCTGATACTATTAAGGGAAAAAACAGAAGAGAAATATGTTCAGCACCAGCTGAACAGAGAGAAGGCATGTGGAGAACTCACAGGCACAGCACAGACAGCCTGCCTTCACACCCCAGAGACCAGGACGAGGTGGTTCTTCCTGTGCTCTGCCCCTGCCCAACACTAATATGACAAAGAAGAGGGCTTATTACAACCTTACCGACAACATAATAGTACTTGCAGGGAACAGCAGCAAGGACTGGGGAGGAGAAGTGGTTTCTGTCAAAGTGCCTACTACAAGAGACATTTCTGTGCTGGCAGAAATGACTGCAGACAGGAACTGCTTTATAAAACACTATTCCTATCCATTAGGTACCACATGCTTTGTCCCCAGCTTGTCCTTTACACTAGGGGTCTGGTAGCAGATGATTTTTCAGAACATCTGTGATCTGAGCATACTGCAGGAGCAACCTAATCCCTAGCCTTTACTGTGTGCATGTGTCCTTGATCTGCCTGGCATTCTTGGCTCAGATGTTTTGTTCCATGGGCACTTTTCTGCAGTCGGAGGATGGATGAAGTGTTGATCCAGGCAACACTGAACTCACTTTTAATGCCACTGAGTGCCCAGTACACAAGCCAAATAAATTATCCCTCTAGCCAAAACCACTGTCACCCTCTGATCTTAGCTATTCTTCAAAACATGTAACCATTTCGCTCTACAGCCATGTAGTAGAGATGCTATCTTCCTTTGCCAGCATTTTCATTACTAATAGAGCAGTCTTTCTTCTGAAGGGGTCAGGGTTAGTCCTCCTCATCTCCCTTATGTTAAATTCAAGTTTTTATATTCCAGTCCATACTTTATTGACTGTAGTTCCAATACCTTAGGTGCTCTTGGCTTGCCATCTCCCTGTATTGATCTTGGTAGCTGCTACAAACCTGAAATAAAAGTCCTGGCTGCCACCGTTCCCCCTCGGGTGGGGCAGCAGTGTGCTAGGACCATACTCAAGACCCCTCTAGCAAGACGTTTAACTCACTTGTAACCCTGACAGTGCCCAAAATATTTAAGTCAGGAAGGAGTGGCATCTTACCTCATGGTTATCATGCTGGAAATAGAGTAACTGGGAACACAATGGTGCTATTCTGACCATACACTGAAACCAGATTTTTGCCAGCCGAAATTCAGAGATGTGTTCTGAGCAGTAGCAGTGGAAGACAGGCACTTTTAAGATAAAAGGAGCTAAATTTTTCCCTGCTTTAAATAGACTGGCATCAGACTGAGTAGGTTACTGTTGTCTGGACCTCCAGATCCCACAAGGATTTGATCTTAGGGTGCAGATAACAAGTTTAGCAGTGCAACCACTAAGTAAAACAGGAGGAAGGCCCAGAAACAAGGAACTACATTTCTGCTCGCCTGTGACTAAGAGCTCATTCTGCTTATTAACATATCACTATTCCTCTATCACCTCTAGTGTACAGGCTAGCTGATTTCAGATCCCACCCACTCCGCTTCCAGAAGGTCTGAGTCTTTACATTTCCCATTCACTTTACTTAAAAAACACTCCCTGAAGGTTCTAAGGATTGCAAATTTTATCAGACAAGTCAAAGACCCTGAAGAAGCTCAATGTTGGCAATTGATCCTAGGACTTCTGCAGCTCATTTCATGCCATAACCAGTCCACTGCCCTGTGTTTGCAAGTGATGCCTTCTGTGACAACAGAAGATTGCCGAAGTCCTTCAGCTGTTTATTTCTGATGTTGGGGAGGGGGTTGGAGTTAAGCAGGAAGATCATGTTTCTGTTGTCAATTTTGTGTTAATGGGTATAAGGTGCCAATAACTGAGTCAGCAGAGTGATATTACCTTGAAGTCATTAAAAGGATCCCTAAGCACCCCCTCACCATTACAGAATCCCAGACTTTCTCGCACTGTGCTTCCTTTAACCCACCTCCTGCTTTTCAGGGGATGCATCCACTTCTTCCCATCTTCCTGGCTGATTAGGTCTGGAGCTAATTTACAGATCATCAGATCTATAAAATGAATCCTGAAATCTCACAGAGACATCCTTGGAAAAGAGTGACAAGAGACATCTTGTCAGCAGTTTAGTTTAATCCATATGGCTTATAAAAGGAAAAGGAAAAGGAGCAGAGAACTTCGAAGCCGCAGCATTGTGTTACATATGCTAATGCTCATCTTTTATTAGGCAGCAAAGAAGAGAGCGTCTGCTCCAACAATGGCACCTAGCAGTAGCAAATGCATGACTAACGTTTCAGCAAAGGATAGCAGCACAGAAATTAAAATAATATTGCCACCAAAGGGATCACAGTGAAATGACACAGGCGACAACATTGCCACCTCGAGGCAGAAGGCGTGAAAAAAACACGAACAAACCAGGCAAGCAAAAACTTCCCAAAGCTGCTTTAAAAATAAAAGGTCCCTGTCTCCAGCAGCCCTGGGAGACCTGGCAGTGCCCCTCACTCCTGTCACTGAGGAGCAGTGTATCTCTTCTGTGCCAGCACAGCTACTGCATCTCACAGCATCAAGCGGGAAAGGAGAGCAAGAAAGCAAGCATGGGCTGTTACAAAGCAGATCACATATGCCTCAGCCTAAGCGGCAATGTGCTGCTTCATCTCCAGATGCAGCCCCAGAGCTACTAGCAGAGAGGGGAGGGAAAACTGTGCCATTACCAGAATTCTCCATCCTCTTTTATTTTCCTCAGCAAAAGTTTCTCCTTCAGGCTCTGCAGCTCCCAGATGTAAGAGCTAAGGGCAAAAACATGAGGTGACTAACCAAATGTGGCCTCAAAATCAAAGCAGAATACACAGCTTTCCTCTATAAAAAGAGGCCAAATCCCTGTCCCCACATATCTCTACATTTATCACCCACTAAACACAGCCCGCCCCCCGCCTTTAGCCATGGAAACTCTGCACAAGCATTGTGGGCCCCATGAGATACAGCTAAATGGCTCCAGTTTTCTCCAACAGAAGCCAGAAGTGCTCCATTTCAATTGGCCAGTCTATTTGCTTGCATAAGCAGCTTCCAAGTACTTAAAATATAAAAATCTAGACCTGTTTTGTTGGTTAATTTTCTGGCAAAGGAGACATAAGAGGAAGAGTGTTTGGCATAATGAGTGAATGACTAGGACATCACAAGAGGCAGCTGGGAGTCGTATAAATGGCAGGCCTACAGTATGTTGCTCATTATGCTCTTCAACAGGAACAGCTGGCGTATTGTCATTGTGTGACAGACACGCATGGGAGAAGTCACTGCTCTGAAGACAAGGTGAAAGTCACATTTCCAACACCTCCCTTTGCTCCTTCCTCCCCCTTATCCCCAAGCCTCACCAAACAGGCTCCATCCAAAAGAAGATGTCTGCAGTCAGACCAACTTTGCCACCATGGTGTGAGGCTGCTGTTGCGGACCGGAGCCAGCCTCACGCTGCAGCACCTCTTGTCATCTCAAGGCTGGAGCTGAGCCAGGAGATATGCAGCAATATGCGGGTGCACACTGCAAGGAAATGCCTGGGCATTAAGCTGCAAGAGTTGCCCCTGGCAGCGCAGCAGTCCCTGGAAATTCTGCATCAGTCAGTACCCAAACTCGTGCAGGCTGGGACTGGGCTCTTGCAGCCATGCTGTGCCTCTCTCTGCTTCTTGAAACCAAACACTTCTTCCAGTCGGACCGGGACTCGCTGCAGTCACTTGAAGCATCCCTTGCCTGCTCAGTGGCCTCCATAACACTGTGCTCCCAGCCAGTCCCCTTCTACAGCCCCATGCCCAGAGAGGATGGCGGGCAGGCATCCCTGGAGGCCATCAACCTGCACAGCACATTGAACTCTGGCGATGAGATGGGCAAGCAACCACCTTGTTTTAGCCAGGGTCTTGTCCCAGGGTTCCCAGCTGCGGCCTGAGCCCTGGTGGGGAGCTCAAGTGTGGGTGCCCCACGGAGGCTTTTTGACACCAGCCAAGGTCATCGGGGCACAGAACCTCTGGTTGCAGAATCAGCCACCTGAGCGCTGCAGTCCTTCCAGACGGGACCACCAGCATATAGGGGTTGACAGCACAGTGAGAACTGCAGCACTCAAGCTCTGCGTAGCTGAGGCAGACCACGAAGGGCAAAGGTGGTGGTTCCGAAGGCAGCAGTGCCCTGGCAGCTCCGAGAGCTCCTCGGGCTGTGCGGAAATACTGCCAGGATACCTCCGGGAGCACGGACGCGCCAGGACGATGGCTTTGCGCTGGCCTCCCACAGCGAACGCCAGCCCAGATGGCTGTGCCACTTCCCGCCTTAACAGCACTACTAGAGACCCGAGCACCTCTGGACCTCCCTGTCGGGACCTAGGGCCCCGCGGCTACTCCCAGCCTGCCCAAGCGGGATGGCTGGGACGAGCGCACACTCCGAAGTCGCTCTGGGAGAGCCCCGCGCGGGCGCTGCTGCCGCCACGTGTCCACAGCGCGGTGCTGCAGCCGGCACCGCGCACAGCGCTGGCCCCTCCCGCGCACCGCCTCTGGTACCGCCGCAGGCGCTGGCCCGGGCGCAGGTCCTGGTAGCGGCTGGCGAAGACTAGGGAGCGGAGGGGGACGTTCAGCAGGGGTAGAGGGTGGCGGGAGCCGGGTCCGGGAGCCGGGTCCGGTAGGGACCTGTAGGGACGAGGCCGTAGGCGGGCGCTCCCCGGCACTTCCCCGGATGCCCTGGCCGGATCTGCCCGAGCACAGTGCCCGCTCCCCGGGGCTGCTCTGACCGGGCACGGTGCCCACTCCCCAGGGCTGCTCTGACCCGCGCTCCACCGGGTGCTCCAGGCTGCAGGGTGGGAAGGGACGGGCGCAGCGCTCGCGGGCCGCGGGCAGGAGCTGCTGCGCTGAACCTGGGGAGGCCAGAGGACACTAGAGAAGAAGCCGGAGGCCGGTGCCTCCCGCCGCAGGCAAGAGGGGTCCGCCTCGCCGGAGGAGCCGGAATCCTTCCGCAGTGCAGGCTCTGCCGGCCCGGCCACGGGGTGCGAGGACAATCCTGGGAGCCCCATCTCATGAGAGCATGCGTATCTCAAATGTGACAGAAGATCTTAAACAGCAGACAAAACAAATTCCGGCTGTTGCCCGTCAAGCTCCGTATCTTACAGAGGATGCAGAGAACAATTGGCAATAAATTTTTAAGGTGGAATATTGCCGAATGGGTGGCTTGCTTGCTTGCTTGCTTGTTGCAAACTTTAGTGTTAATCACTGTCATAATAGGGATTGTCTTTTCAGTATTAACTTGTGTAAAATGCATAGTTTTGGAAAGGATCGTATTTCTAGCATAGAGGTAGATAAACAATGTTAGTGTTATTCTACTTTGCTTGTATCTGGTGAGAAGAAGGGTGATGTGGACCTTTAGATAAGTATCAAAGCTCCAACAAGGAAAGGAGGGATTTGATACAAGAACTGGTTGTTTTTGCAGAGAGGAATATTTTGAGTTAAGTACAGTTGGTTTTCTGTAGAATTGGTTTTCTAACTAATTTCAGTTAAGTGATATCTAAGTGGCAGTATTTTTTAAAGTTAGACAGACACAGACTGTTCTGATATAGTATGGGTTTTTTTAAATAGTACTGTACCCAGACAGTTTTTTTTTACTTATCTAAAGTTTACAAGGTCAAACAGAGAGCTGGCTCTGAGGCTCTAATTAGCAGAGACTTGGCTGTTGTGAAGTTTATAGTAAAATTAGTCCTTGGAAAGAGGTAGAAAATGCAGGGAGAATTTATACATGTAAGGGGGAATATATATTCTGTGACTAGTGATTGTCTCCTTGTGTACGTATGACTGATGGAAATCATTCCCTCTTGTGCCCAGTGATGAAAAAAAGGATGCTGCTTTCTAAAACTCCAAAACGAGTCTTAGAGAGTTTATTTGCCAGCATTTTTGGTATCACTGGGACACTTGGTATCACTGGTATCACCGACATTTGACAAGTGGAAGGGAGGTGTGAAGGAGAAAGAAGTGTCTGAACAGGCAAATTCTTCCAACAGCAGTGAGGGCTGTGGTGAGTCCTGGCCATTGGGGCCCTTTTGGCTCCTTTTTCATCCCTGCTCCCCCTCTGGAGTGACCGAGACCCTCCCTGCTCCCCCTGCTCCAGCCCTGGCCACCTCTCTGTCCCACACTGCTGGGATAGATTTTGCTTCCCTGGACATTTCCTCTTCTGCTCTTCTGCCCTGTTCACTCTTCCACATTTTTTAATCCTCTGTCTCTGTCCTGCATCTATTGCTGTTTCTTTTCCTTTCCCATTGTTTTGTCCTGACCTGCAGCCCTCTCTTTTTCCCCACAATTCTCAGGCCTGTTCCCTGGCATTAGTTTCCCCTCTGGAGCTGCACGTGCTGCTCCCTGTCCCTGCCTTCCTATATCTCTGCTTCTTTCCTTCTCTTTCTCTCTCTATACCTTTGTTCTTGCTCACTGTTGCTGGTTTTTTTTTCCATTGTGTACCTCACTGTCCCCATCCTCCTTCCTGTTCATTTCTTGCTCTCTCTGACCTTTTGCACTGCTCCCTCCCTGCTCCTTTTTTTCTCATCCTCCATCTCTCCGTAGGGCTCCTAATACCTCTCTTTTTTTCTCCATCTTATTGCCCTTATTTTTTTTCTTTCTGTCCCAAGGCTTCTTTCTCCATTCCTGTCCTGTTCCGTGGCCCTGTTCTCTCCTCCTCCGGCTGAAGTCAGCCGGTTCTTCCGTCTTCCAGCCCCTCTCTAGGAACAAAGTGATGCCCACCCGCTCACTGTTCTTCTTTAAGGTGAACTGTGGGACAACCCCACACAGCAGATGCAGAAGCTGTGCCCTGCATTGTGACCTAGTCTGGGAGCCACGGTGAGCCATCTGTGAGCCCCCAGTGCCCTGGGGACCCATGGGCAGCAACGAGCAGAGGGCCTGAGGTCAGCCACAGTCTGATAAAAAATCTGAGGCATGAGTTATTGCAAGGCCAATGCATTCCTTGGAAATACAGGCGTCTGGCTTGGCCTCCACCTTACTCATGCGAACATAACTGTTGCCTTCTTGTGTGTCTGCATTACCACAAAACCTTCCAGAACCCTTTTGTGTCATATCTTCCAGTCATTATACTTTTTGGGACTGAGCAGGCAATTTCTTTCAAATTTTGCTGTGTTGCATTATGTATTTAATAATCTTCAGTAAATGCTGTCTGTCATTAGATAAGAATTGCAATGAGTACCTGTGAAGCTCTGTTGCGTTGTTTCTCTCTTGCACTTTTTTTTTGGCTCTTCTGAACAAGGCGTTCCAGAGCAGGAAGTGCTTCCTGTTACACTCCTCGAGTCTCCAGTTGCTGCCTTGAGAAGCATCACCCAAGTGTCTGGCAGAGGTGAAGGAAAGGTGACTGTTGTGGCCATAGTCAAGCCTTCTGGTCCCACCACAAGGACTGCCTCAGGCAGCCTGCTGTCCCTCTGCCAGCTGTGTGTGATGCTCTGGCTCCGTTGACTCCTTCCCTCATGTCAGGAACTTTCTTCAGGGGTTGTCTTTCTCCTTGCTTTCTGTTCTAATGATCTAGTTAGAGCAGCTCTTCATTTTACAGAAACGGCATTCTCATGCAGAATGAGATGACTCCATTTAACCAGGAGGGTACTGAGTAGGGTTTCCAAGGTATTGTTGATATGAATGAAGAAAGGGAACTGCTTGGATTTCTAAAGGACATCATTGCCCTTCCCTATTCTGTTCTTGAGAAGGGCAGAAATTGCCCATGATCTTTCTTCTCTCTGCAGTTGCTCGAGATCCCTGGAGGTGGGGAGAAGGATTAAGAATGCATCCTCTCCTTTCGTCTCTCCTTCTTGTGAAGAGGATGTTAAAGGATTACAGTCTAATTTGGATGAGAACAAAACCAATAATGGTGGCACTTGGATTCCTAATTTTTGCATTGTCCAGAGTGCTTGCTTGATGCTGCTGTGACCCTTATGAAAGGAACTCGAGCGTTCATGGCTTTGTTCAGCAGGCATCTTTCTGCAAAAATCAGAAACTCTGCTGCTGCATCTGATCCTAATACTTAATATCCCTTTAAGAAAATGAGGTGGTCCCTGTGATCAAATCTAACCCTGTGCTGTTTTATGCGGTACCCTTCAAACCAAGAATGCCAGAGCAGAGGCATGTGGAAGTTTTCCCCTTCTCTTTTCATGCGCATGACAGGGCATAGCAAATACAAAACCAGAGAAAATGAGAAGAATTACTGAAGGAAGAGGTAAGAACTACAAGCTACCTTGGCTTTCACTCCTGAAATAAAATATGTGTGGCAGGACTCACCTATTGCTGTCGGCTGTCAAACTCCCAAAGCCTCTTCATGTCTTTGAGAAAAGGGCCAGAAATACTTCCACTTGTTTCTTTCAGGTGCGCAATTTCAAAGCTCTACCTCTGCCTTCCCTTGACCACATTGAGCTGCCAGAAAAGGAGCTCAAACCCCCAACTAGGCCTGAACCATCCATCTGCAGAGGGATGAACGGGGAGCTGCCGGTTGGATAAAGCGAATAACAGGGATGACCAGACTGAAAGCAGCTCGCGGAGTTGCAATTGGCTTCAGACAGTGTCCTGTCTGAGCTGTATGGGGAATCTGCATTTGAACCATGAATTATCCTGCCTGTGGCTTGAGACTTGTGCTGTGGGTGAAGGGTTGATGGCTTGGAAGTTTATTTTCCTCCCTTTGTGGTCAGTGATGAAATTTACCACACCCGCATGAAGAGCCGTGGGGTATTTTCTGAGCAGCAGCTGTGTGCAGCTGGATCCCTTTGCTGACTGTCTCTGTGCCTGGGGATTTATTGACATGTACATAACAGACTGCTTTTCCCGTGGGAAGCCTGCAGTGAACACCTGAAATTTTTTTCAGGCGATGTTTGGTGAAAGTAACTGGCAGCTAAGAACGTTTTGGCTTTGATATAATTTTCTCTGTGAATTGTTTTCTCTGAATCAGCCTGGATTTTCCAGTGTTGGGAATGATGAAGTCTGGGCAGGGCGGGATGGTCTTTTGTTAAGCCTGTCACTCGATGGGCTCTCTTCTTTTGCAGCTTAAACAAGACTTGGAAAGGCAGAAAGAGTCAGCCCAGATGAAAGCTCATCCTGGCACAGTGGTGTGCCAGGAGCCTTTTGTGCCTCAAAAGCGAAATAAGCTGTTATCGGGTGGAGTTACAAGTCCTTGCTGCTCAGGCTTGGCTGATAACTCAGAACTGATGCTACTAAATGATGCATTGCCTCTTCTTTTTCAGTACAGCCAATAGTGCCTTGCACTTAACCGACCAGTGCACATTTAACAGCTTGTATCCTCAGGGAGTTTGCCTCTCCGCGGTTCCCTTGTCCTGCACTGACGTGGCAGCTGTATTTTACAGCTGATTGGTGTGTGCTGGCTTGGAATAAGGGTCAATAGCATGCAGGGAGCCCCCTGTAGAGAGAGCTGGCATATCTCCCATTTCTAATGAGGTGAAGACATCTGCAGCTGAGAGCAGACTGAGCTTTGTAGTGTATAGAACCAGCCAAAAACTTGTCTGTACGAACGGCTGTATGCTTGCTCCTCCAACAAGAACACCCACTATGGGTAACATCTGCACTAACACTGCTTGTGTTTGAGCATAAGGTATTCTCTTTTCCTGAAGCCTGGAGGTATCTACTAACTACTCATGCAAGGTGAAGCGCCCCAGACTCGACACTACTGCTTCTCTGCTTTATCTGACTGACTGTGCACCAATGTTATCTCCTCTGTTTCTAAACTTAGAGAGCCTTTCTTGTTCCATAGTTCCTGAAAGCTTTGCAGTGGCAACAACAAAAAAAGAGGCAAAGAGCGGCCAGAATTTGGGAAACTCTGGGCAGATATAGAAGCCATGAGGGAGAGGCACCAAGAGCAGTTCAGACAGTGACGAGAGGAGTGGGAAAAGAAAGAAGCTGCTAAGCCAAGATGGAAACTGCTAAGTGAACTCTTTCTGAACAGGGACTGTAGAGTATCCCAAAGGGATATGTGAATATACTAAATGAACAGTGTCAGTGTTGAGTCTCCCTGTTGCAAACTGACTCCCATTAACTTTACAACTGTTCTTAAAAAAACCCCCAAACTAAATAAACAAAAAACCTCCCACAAACAAAAAAGGCAGCTCTGCTGAGATGACTGATTTTTGGAGCTGTACACACATACTCATGGGAGCAGAATGATCTTTGTAAAATCCACAGCTTCAAAACCTGCCTTGCGTGTTTCTGGTGGCTCACTCCAGGGCCTGAGGCAGCGTGTAGTTTTGTAGATAGATGCCTGCCTTCATCCCAATGATGGCTCCCCTGCGAGTTTCAGCTTCATCATAGAAACCATTTGCTTCATTTTGTCCTTGTTTTCGTTTTTTCACAGGTTCACAAGGTAAACCCAGTACACAAATCCTGCAGTGCAGGAGTGAAGCCCAGTGATCAGCCACTGACTGTGTCAAAGTCTCCCAACTTCTCAGATAGATTCCCGTGCCGATATGCATCCATGTGACAGCAGGAGGGAGACTCTGTCCCTCTCTACTCTCTTGACAGGCAAAAGAGAGGGAGCAGTCATTTTTGTGTGAGTGCTTAGTCTCAGTCCTAGACTTGGTTCCATTATCGTTATATTTGAAACTTGGAGGGGTGAACTCCACCTGAGACAGGTGTCTGTAGGCACAGCCCACAGGCAATGCCATATGGGCTCCGTGGCCTCGTTCCACATCTAGACATCTTCTTCTCTAAAGACAAATCCAGGTTTTGTTATAATACACACATATTGTGAACCTGAGCTAAATAAAAATTCCTAATCTGAGAGCTGTCTGGAAAAGCTGCCTTGCCAAAGTATTGGTTTCAAGTCTCTGTTTCTTAAGCCTTTAGTCTGTATTAAGATTGAATTATGAGAAGTAATATGACTTCTGCAAGCCAGCACATTGCAGCTGTGATCTTTCTCATTGATGTCTGGATGAGTGCTAATATGAATCTTTCCCACACCTTTAAGTGTGTGTGTTAGAGAATGGGACGTGCTGGTTTATAGCTGAGGCCATTCTCTTTGGGGAACCCTTCACCAGCAAATGACTTGCTGCGAGCCGGCTCCTTCTGCATTCTTCTCTTGGCTGAGGGCGTGCCATCTGCGAGCCCTTCTGGCGTGGCGGGCAGAACTCAGTATGGAGCGAGTGCTCTGCTGGGCTGCAGGCCAAAACCGCCAACTGGCAGCAGGACTAGCTACAATAATTCAGCTGATGACTCGCAGGAATGGACTGTTAGAATGCAGCCTGATGAGAAACCACAGCCGATTTTTCTCTTTTATTTCCTTTTCAGATTTAGAAATACCTCGGCTTCTTTATGTGACTGGTCTTTGCAGCATCCCCTTTCTGGATGACACCTTCCAGTCTCCTGTGCAGCTGGAGACTGAAACTGGAGTTGCTTAAACAGTCGGTCATTTGAACTGTTGACGTGAATCGTGCCTACAAACCTGAAAGCGTGCATGTGTCTTTCCATCTTTCAAGTCCTCACATTCTGTGTGGTTTCCTTTCTGGGGGACAAGTGAAAACCTTTGCAGTTAATTTGAAGCAGATTGTCTTCTCAGCTTTATTTGGATGGGTTATATCTCAGGGTGTTGGGGATTGGAAGGATGGAGAAGGAGATGTGGGTGAAGGAGGAAAGCGTTCCTGTCTAGGGGCTGAGGGCCACTTCCTCTCATTACTCTGCTAACATTCCTTTCTCTTTTTGTGTTCTCTCTTTAGGGTGTCATGTATTTTTCACAACTTTTCCCCTTCGCACCCTCTCTTTTCTTTTTTTTTTCTTTTCTGCCCTCTTTTGTCACACAGCCTCCCTTCCTGCACCGTTCCCTCTTACGGGTCTCTCCTCTTGGTTCTACGTTCAAAGAGATTCAGCTCCTTCACCTGCCTGATCCCAGTGTGATGCATTGTCTGGCCTCAAACCTCTCAAGGTCGTGTTGTTGCCACCTTTCCCGAGTGACCGGGCACAGCACGCTGGTGTCTGAGGACCCTTTGGCCTCTTCTGCCCAGCCACAGGGAAGCCTGTGTTATCTGGTATTGTCTGCATTAAAGCTTTAAATCGGTCGCTGTGTGCTCTGTGTGTTTTAGTTTTTCGACGTTTAAAAAGAAACCAAGAAGCAGAAGACAGGCCGTTCAGGAAGTGTTGTGAACACACTGTCAGCTCAAACCTGGCAGTGGGAGTGCTGCATTTTGAAACGCAGGCCCCGATTTAGCAGCCTGCTTTTGTGTATTGGCAGTCAATTGACTTTAAGAGGCTCGGTGCCCGCTGGAGGAGTTTGGTGGGTCACAATGGCATCTGGATATTCAGCAGGGAAATATTCTTGCTATGGATACGTCATATGCCACTTCACCAATCCAATTCTATTGGAGTTGAATTCCGTGCATTTTCCTGGACCAGGTCAGTTTTCCCTTGGTAGTCTTCACGTATTTCAAAAGGCAAAGTCATTACGATCGGGATAGCTTCCATCGTACAAAGAATGAGTTCTGGGAGCTGTGCAGAAGGAGAAAGCTGGCCTTCCTCTGGAAATGCAGCCTGTGTCTCTCGGCTTTTGTTAGGAGAGCAGTTGCCTGATGAAGGTGAGTGAGGTCTGGTGGCTATAAACAGGTTTGGAATGTAACCTTATTGCTGAAGAGCAGAGCCTGCATCTCCAGCTGAATGTTGGGGCAGCGCTGTTCGATGGGGTCTGTCCGTGAGGCCGGGAGCGTTTGTGTTGCATGGAACGGGACCGAAGTTGCGGCGTCTCGGTCAGGGTCGGTGTGAGCGAAGGCACGGTTTGCAGTTCCGTGTTTCCAAAGCGCAGCGGCGCGGTAAGAGTTGTATGAGCGAGGCTGATTTTGATGCTGCCGCGGCCGATGCAGCGGCTTTTGTTTTGCAGCGTGGGGAAAGGGGGAGCGCGGGGGGCAAGCGGCGCGGTGTCCAAGTGCTGCCGCCGTGTGGCCGCTCCTCGGTACTGCAGCCCGGGTGTCGCGCGGGGGCAGTGATGCCCCCCACCCCACCCCCCCCCCCGCTCAGAGTTCTCTGCTGCCGCAGTGTGGTCGACAATCGGCACTGCAGTGCCATTCCCTTCGGCTTGTCTCGGCTTCGCTCGGCATTTCTCGGGTGCTCTCGGCTATTCCCGCCTCCGCGCGTCTCGTCTCGGTTGATCTCGGCTCGTAACCGAGCCGAGCGAAGCCGACCCGACGCAATCCGAGCCGAGAAATGCCGAGAATAGCCGATTGGAGCCGAGAAATGCCGAGAATCCCCGAGCGGAGCCGTGCGGAGCCGAGAGGCGCCGAGAGTAGCCATGCGGTGCCGAGCTCAGTGGAATCGTGCCGAGAGTTTACGAATCGAGCCGAGGGGAGCTGAATGGAGCCGAATCGAGCCGAGGGGAGCGGCGATTAGCCGAGAGTAGCCGATCCGAGATGCGAGTTTACGAATGGAGCCGAGTGGTGCGGAGCCGAGAGGAGCCTTATTTGCATCTCCGGTGTCCTCGGCGCGCGGCAGGTATTTGCATCTCTCCGCCCCCTCCCTGTCCCATTGGCTGTCTCGCCGGCTCTTTTGCATCTGCCCGCCTCCGGCTCTCATTGGCTGCAGCGCCGAGAATGATAGAGTGCGAGCCAGATGCACGGAGCGCCGCCGGAAACCATAGACTGAGAGCCCGCAGCACAGAGCGTCGCCGGAAATCATGGAGAGAGCGCCAGGTGAACGGAGCGCCGCCAGAAATCATAGAGCGCGAGCCCGCAGCACAGAGCGACTATTCTCGGCATTCTTCGGATCCGCTCGGCATTTCTCGGCTCCAATCGGCTATTCTCGGCAGTTTCCGGCTCCGCTCGTCAGTTCTCGGCTCCGCTCGTCATTCCTCGGCTCCGCTCCGCCTTTCCTGGTTCCGCTCGGCATTTCCCGGCGCAACTCGGTATTTCCCGACACAGCTCGGCATTCCTCGTCGCCGCTCGGTATTTCTCGCCTCTGTTCGGCTTCCCTCGGCATTTGTCGACTCCTCTCGACTACTCCCGCCTCTGCACGTCTGCTCTCCGTTACTCTCGGTTCGTAACCGAGCCGAGCGAAGCCGACCCGACCCAAGTCAAGTCGTGTGGAGTAGCCAAGAGGCGCCGAGAATAGCCGAGGGGTTCTGAGCCGGGCCGGAAGGAGCAAAGACGAGCCGTGTTGAGGCGAGAGGAGCTCAGAGGTGCCGAATTAAACCGAGAGGTGCCGAAGGGAAAGGAGAGGAACAGAGCGGCAGCGTCCGAGATGCAGTACCGGTTTTCGACCACAGGGCGGCAGCAGAGAGCACCGGGCGTGTGGGGGGGCATTACGGCCCCCGGGCGACACACGGGCTGCAATACCGCGGAGCGCGGTCTCCCTTTCCCCACGGTGCCGCTCGGCATTAATCGGCTCCTCTCGGCTCTGTTCGGTCTCTCTTGGCACTCATCGGCTCCGCTCGCCCGTTCTCGGCATTCCTCGTCTGCGCTCGGCATTTCTCGGCTCTCTTCGGCTTCTCTCAGCTGCTCTCGGTTGCTCCCGCCTCCGCGAGTCTCCTCTCGGTTAATCTCGGCTCGTAACCGAGCCGAGCGAAGCCGACCCGACTCAATCCGAGCCGTGGAGAATAGCCGAGCGGGGCTGAGGCGCCGAGAGAAGCCGTGCGGTGCCGATGAATAGCCGAGCGGTGCCGAGCTCAGTGGGATGGTGCCGAGAGTTTACGAATCGAGCCAAGGGGAGCTGAATGGAGCCGAAGTGAGCCGAGGGGAGCGGTGACTAGCCGAGAGTAGCCGATGCGAGTTTACGAATGGAGCCGAGCGGTGCCGAGCCGAGAGGAGCCTCATGGGCACCTCCGGCGTCCTCGGCGTGTCATTTGCATTTCTCCGCCTCCTCCCTGTCCCATTGGCTGTCTCGCCGGCTCGTTTGCATCTGCCCGCCTCCGGCTCTCATTGGCTGCGGCGCCGAGAACGACAGAGTGCGAGCCCGCAGCACGGAGCGACGCCGGAAACCATGAAGGTTGGGGGCCGAGGAGGGAGCGGTGCTGGTGCCGCTCTCGCCGCCGCCTCTGCTGGAGCCCACTCAGCCCCTTCCCGCGCCATTCCCGGCTCCGCGGGAAGAGAGAGGAGCGGCGAGCGGAGCCCGGGGGCCGGGGGGTGCAGGCGGGCTGCCGCTCCGGAGCGGGGACTGTGCCAGCCGGGGCCCCGAGCGGCGGTCCGGTCCCGCTTCCCGCCAGGATGCTGCCGCTCGGGCACCGT
Source organism: Dromococcyx pavoninus (assembly GCA_033558185.1). Classification (NCBI taxonomy): domain Eukaryota; kingdom Metazoa; phylum Chordata; class Aves; order Cuculiformes; family Neomorphidae; genus Dromococcyx; species Dromococcyx pavoninus. Next base: position 484,741 of record JAUMJL010000302.1, read on the forward strand.
TACTGCGCGGATTGACGGTCGCTTGGGTAAATGAGTCAGAGGCGAACGAGGCCCGGGTCGCGCCCTCGGTGCTTCCACGGCCCGGTTCCTGCGCGCTGCTCGGGTGGGACTCGCACGGGTTTGGCTTTCGGCCGAGGGAACCGTCGCTCCCGGGGTTTGGGGTTCCCAGAGCGGCTCTGTTTGTGTAAATCCGGGCGGGCACGGCGTTATTGATGGACGCGTTTCTGTTTCTCGCTATTTAACGCTCCAAACCTCCCTTGCCGGCTGAGTTCTCAGCAAGAGCCTTTCCAGTTCCCGTGACTGTTCTGGTTAGTGCTAGTTAAGTTTTTATTGGTTTCATAGTTATTCTGTGAATTCTGCCATCAGAATCACAACGGGGTGGCTTAAAGTGCCCGAAGGGAGCAGGCAGCAGGCTTCGGGCTGTTCTTGGCCGAGCCCATTTTGACGGCAGAAGCCTTGTGGTGGGCACATTGGAGTGAGAAAATGACCGTAACGTTCCTAAGCAGAGGGAGCTCTGTTTCCAGCTGAGTCGATGGGTAGAGAGGCGAGATACCTTTTGGTGACTCGGTGCTTCACAGTGAATCCTGCGCTGCATGGGACTCAGAGGACACGTAGAGGTTTGAAAAGCGATGCCGTGAATTCCTCTGACTGAAACAGAAGCTCTGGCGTGCAGTCACAGTAAGGGCGTCTTTCAAGAAACTTGGAGTATGAACCCGTGGCCTTGATGCACTCCCTTTCTTTTCGTGACTGACTCTCGGCGTCTGTCGGTGAGGGGGAGAGAGAAGGGGGCTGATGGTGAGGTGCTGGTGCTAGGGAGGAATATGGACTTCGCACAGGAGAGGGCTGGAAACTGCAGCGGCGTGGCAGTGGGCGTGTGTAGCTGTGAAACGTGGTAGCCAGTGCTGGGACTCGGTGGGCTGACCGGGGAGGATGAGGGGAGAACGCAGGTGACGCGTTGAAAAGCGGCTGGTGTTGACAGAACCCCTGTTGTGACAAAGGGCGGTAGGACGGCACGTGATTCCGGCCGTGTCCTGAGCCTGGGGTTTGGTGTAAGGGGCGGCCGATGTTTGTTGTCTCAAGGAGCGCAATGGTGCAGCTGGAGGACTGCAGGTAAGGGCATGCAGATATCTCAGCCAGCGTCTCGCTGTTCCTTTGATGTCCTACACCCTTACGTCCGCTTTGCAACTCGGAGCGATGTCGATGTACGTGATGCTGGCTCCTGGTTTGGGAAGTCGCTTCCATCTTCTTGATTTGATTCTCTTTGGGTAAAGGCTTGGCATGATCCTTGTTTTTCACCCGGCTTCAGTGACCATCGAGCGGTCACATTGTTAGCTGCATCGTTCATCGTGCATGGGTGTTTTGTTTTGTTTGTGTATTTACAGACCTGTAACTTGACAGGTGACTTTGTTAGCATCGTAGCGATATTGGACGGTCGTGTTAAAAATTCCTAACGTAGTATGCATCGTGAATGTCTCTCTCCCCACAGAGGCCCAAGAGCCAATCTGGAGAATGTCTTGCTGCAGAAAATCTGGCAAAGGTCTCGCAGAAGAGCCCTGCTTTTTCCAAGCCCGGGATTCTTCTGTCTTCTGTCCCATCACAGGGAATAACAGTGAGTAAAGCAGAAACGGTGCCAGGGGGAGAGAGAGAGTGTGAACGTTACCTGCTTTTCACCATCAAAATGAAAAGGCCCTGGCCTTGCTTTTGTGGGACCCTCTTCATGTGTTGTTGTCTAGCAGAGCGTGCGGTTTGGCGTTCCTCTGTGCGTGCGTCTGCGTGTGCCGATACACAAGGTGATGTTGGGACTCAGTGCGAAGGCAAAGGGCTCTGTATGCTCATATATCCGAAAGGATGTCAAGCTTCTGGGTTCTTCAGCTGAAATAACCCCTGCTGCCTTTGAATTGCTCTGTTACACACCTCTTTTGCACAGAGGGCACGTTGGAGATGGGTGATGCGCTGACGTAAACAGCGCCACACGGGTGATGTCTCCTCAGAGCTGTGGGAAAGCTGACCTTCACTTTCTCTTCTCCCCTAGAGCGGGCTACACCATGCAAAGAAGAACAGAGCAAGGCAAACGGCCAGCTAGAGTCAAAGCGGAGAGAAATGCTGATGGCTGGTTAATATGGAAGAGGTTCCAGTGCTGAAAGAAATGAGAATGTGCGTCATCCAAGTCCTTCTGTTTGGGTCTGGGAAAGGGGCTAGCGCTGTTTCTTTGAAAAGAATTTCCGTATGGGTGAGAGGCTTCTCACAGGGGAGGTGGCCGAGGCCTGGCCCTGGTTTCGTGAACACAAAGAAAGGGCTGTAGGACCTGAAGGAAGGGCTCCCTTTGGAGGTGGAGGCGTGAACAAAATAGCCTTGAGTTTCTTGCGCTTCTTACTCCACCCTCAGTGTTTGCCAGCTTCTTTCAATTGGGCTGAACTTGTCCCTCAGGAGGTCACCAGGCACTCGTAAGCTCAGACAGAGCGGCAGCTAAAATATTTCTCCAATGAGCTTGATCAATATGGTATCTCCTGTTAATGAGCTTGAGGTCAAGAAGCAGAAGTGCAACCTTTCAAAGGCTGCTGTACCTGGATGAACTGTAGTACAGCTTCCTCCTCAAGCAACCTCATCCGTTCCAAAAACTCATCCGTTTGTCTTCCCTTTGACAGTGTCACAGTGTCAGGGCAAACGGGAGGAGCTCTGCCTGGGCCCATGGTGAGGTCAGGCCTGTCTGGCACACATTAGAACTCACCAGGTGTTGGGATGTCCCGCGTGGTGGTGAGAGCTGCAAGGGAGAGTTCATTTAAAGCACGATTACTTGGGGCGTTTGCCGTAATAACTTGTTCCCTTTGTTCTGTCAGCAGAGAGAGCCCCTGCAGGATCCTGACCTCTCTCCAGAGAGAGGCAAAAGCAATGTGACGGTGCCCTCCACGCCAGCAGCGTTCAGGTGTGTGGCTTTCTCGTGACTTGTCTTTGCTGATCACTGTGGATTTAGCCGACAGCCCTGGCTGGAACGTTTTCCACCTCAGCCTAGCTTGTGGTGAAATGTACTTCACCAGCTGGGCCCGTGCAAAGGAGAGTGTTGCTTTTAATGTGAGGAACAAAATTGTTCTTGCTGATCAACAAAGCCTGCACACAGCAACGGTGCATGCAGGCCAGCAGTTAGCTGCAAGCTTTCGTGGGCAGTACAAACCCAACACCGTGGCAATAATGGGTGAAGCAGAAGAGTGTATCTCGGTCTTCCACACGGTCTTTATGGCGAGCTAAGGAGTACACAGCAACCGTGCGTACAGGCCCAGCAGTTAGCTGCCAGCTTTCTTGTCCATAATGTGCTGCTGCAGGAGGGCCACACTTTATGGCGAGGTGAAACGTACAGAGAGGGGTGGAGCTGCGGAAGAGGAACAAGGAGTTTCTGAAAGCGGCTGTTCCTGTGCCAGGTGGGCTCCAGCTGCGTTTCAAAGTGTTGTGCGTTAGAGCATGAGATGTGCTGGTTTATAGCTGAGGCCGTTCTCACTGGGGAACCACTCCACTGGCAAAAGACTTGCTGCGAGCGGGCTCCTTCTGCCTTCTTCTCTTGGCTGAGGATGCTGTGAGCCCCTCTGGCGTGGTGAGCAGAACTCAGTATGGAGCGAGTGCTCTGCTGGGCTGCAGGCCAAAACCTCCAGCTGGCAGCAGGACTAACTTAAATAAGTCAGCTGGTGACTCGCTGGAATGGACCATTAGGATGTAGCCCGATGAGAAAACATGGCCAATTTTTTTTTTTTCTTTTTTTTCTTTTTTTTCTTTTTCAGATTGAGAACAACCTCTATTTCTTTACATGACCAGCCTTTGCAAGGTGACCCTTTCTGGATGACGCCTTCCAGTCTCCTGTGCAGCTGGAAACTGAAACTGGAGCTGCTCAAACAGTCGATCATTTGAACTGTCGAAGTGAATCTTGCCTACAAACCTGAAAGCATGCGTGTGCTCGCTGCCTGGTTCACAGCAGCACTGTTTGTCTGTAGAAGCATTGTATACTCTGCAGTCCTCTCACTGCACCTTTCTGTAAATATTTGGGTGGAGGATGTGTTAAGAGTAACAGCGTGCAGGGCTGCTTTTCTGTGTTGGACAGAATTTAAAGGATCTTAGTGTAAAGGGTTTATATTTGGTAAGATTCAGTTTGGGTTTATTTCTCTCTTTTATTATGTACATGTAAAAGAAGAACTATGAAAATAAATCGCATTCTCTGGATTTTTTTTGAACTTGGCCCAAGGACACTGCTTTCGATCTCGCAAGTTCTCACGTTCCGTGTGGTTTCCTTTCAGGGGGACAACTGAAAACCTTTGACATTAATTTGAAGCAGATTGTCTTCTCAGCTTTATTTGGATGGGTTATATCTCAGGGTGTTGGGGATTGAAAGGATGGAGAAGGAGATGTGGGTGAAGGAGGAAAGTGCTCCTGTCTAGGGGCCGAGGGCCACTTCCTCTCGTTACCCTGCTAACACTCCTTTCTCTTTTTGTGTTCTTTCTTCAGGGTGTCATGTATTTTTCACAACTTTTCCCCTTCGCACCCTCTCTTTTTTTTTTCTTTTCTGCCCTCTTTCGTCACACAGTCACACCTCCTGCACTGTTCCCTCTTGCGGGTCCCTCCTCTTGGTGATGCATTCAAAGCGATTCAGCTCCTTCACCTGCCCGTGCCCAGCATGATGCGTTGTCTGACCTCGAACCTCTCAAGGTCGTGTTGTTGCCACCTTTCCCGAGTGACCGGGCACAGCACGTTGGTTTCTGAGGAACCTTCGGCCTATTCTGCCCAGCTACAGGGAAGCCAGAGGAATCCTGTGTTATCCAGTATTGTCTGCATTAAAGCTTTAGATCGGTTGCTGTGTGCTTAATGTGTTTTAGTTTTTTGATGTTTAAGAAGAAACAAAGGAGCAAAAGGTAGGCCGTTCAGGAAGTGCTGTGAACACGCTGTGAGCTCGAACCTGGCAGTGGGAGTGCTGCATTTTGAAACGCAGGCCCCGATTTAGCAGCCTGCTTTTGTGTATTGGCAGTCAATTGACTTCAAAGGGCTCAGTGCCTGCTGGAGGAGTTTGGTGGGTCACAATGGCATCTGGATATTCAGCAGGGAAATAATCTTGCTATGGATATGTCATATGCCACTTCACCAATCCAATTCTGTTGGAGTTGAATTCCGTGCATTTTCCTGGACCAGGTCAGTTTTCCCTTGGTAGTCTTCACGTATTTCAAAAGGCAAAGTCATTACGATCGGGATAGCTTCCATCGTACAAAGAATGAGTTCTGGGAGCTGTGCAGAAGGAGAAAGCTGGCCTTCCTCTGGAAATGCAGCCTGTGTCTCTCGGCTTTTGTTAGGAGAGCAGTTGCCTGATGAAGGTAAGTGAGGTCTGGTGGCTCTAAACAGGTCTGGAATGTAACCTTATTGCTGAAGAGCAGAGCCTGCATCTCCAGCTGAATGTTGGGACAGCGCTGTTCGATGGGGTCTGTCTGTGAGGCCGGGAGAGTCGGTGTTGCACGGAACGCGACCGCAATCGTGGCGTCTCGGTCAGGGTCGGTGTGAGTGAAGGCAGAGTTTGCAATTCCGTGTCTCCAAAGCACAGGAGCAGGGTCAGTTTTCTGTGAGCGAGGCTGATTTTGATGCTGCCGCGGCCGATGCGGCGGCTCTTATTTTGCAGCGTGGGGAAAGGGGGAGCGCGGGGCAAGCGGTGCGGTGTCCAAGTGCTGCCGCCGTGTGGCCGCTTCGCGGTACTGCAGCCTGGATAGATGCCCCTCGCCCGCAGCTCTCTGCTGCGCCCGTTCTGCAGCCCGGGAGCTGCCGCTCGGCTCCTCTCCGCTTAATTCGTCACCGGTCGACTCGATTCGGCTCTTCTCGGCTCCTCTCGACTCAGCTGGGCTCCGCTCTTCATTTGTCGTCTCCTCTCGTCTCGATTCGGCTTCTCTTGGCTCTTCTCGGTGCTGCTCTGCTAATCTCGGCGTCTCTCGGCTAATCTCGGCGCCGCTCGGCTCCTTTCGACTCTTCTCGGCTACTTCTGGCTATTTGACAGTTCGTTTCACGGGTGTGCCAAACTCCGAAGCGGTATTAAAGAATTATGCTGTGTTAAATGACTCTGGTATTAATTTCTTAGTGGTATCTTCTCTAAGTAGATAATGGCTATCCGCTAATGAACATTACCAACTGATTGACTTTGGTCTGTTTCCTCCCTCAAAACAATGTATTCTGCTTCAATTTGGAAGGCATGTGTTGCTGCAATAGAACTGGTAAATCAGCCAACGTAGAGGACAGCATTCAACATTTCCATGACTTGGTGCATCAAATGAAGCAATCTAACGGATGCCTGGCTGGCTGAGTGGTTTAATTCCCTGGCAGGATGAATGGGACACCTGATTCAAAGCATTATTGTCAATAAGTTTATTCCTTGTTCCATGTGTGTTTATTGCATGCCTCTGTAAATTGCTTTACACTACACCTCACAAGCCTAAATGCATAATTTCAGTTTTGCCAACCCCAGTGGAAGTGCTATCTTGAGTGAGGGGGTGGAATATGGGAACATAATGCAAGATTGGCAATGAGGCTGCAATGTAGAAATACACATATATCAAACTAATTGTTGTTTAGCCTTGTGTGTTTAAGGAGCAGAGCTCCTATGTTTACCTAACATATGCCTGTGAAATTTGAGACCTTATAACATATTGAGATTCCAGCTTTTGTGTGAGAAATATCAGAAGACCAGCAGTTCATATTATTTAATCCCTGACTGGTTTTAGCAGCAGGCAACTGGAGAGGGGGTTTTGTCATCTCCCACGTGCTACAAAAAGGTGAGAACGTCTTACACAGAGAGCAAATGCTTCCCAATAGAGGAGTACTGGGGAGTGTTTTGCATGCGAAGGACAGCTGCTTGGTACCTCTGCAGCTCCTACTGGTTTTGGTCTCATCGGACAATTCATTGAGTAAGGTGGTGTTTCTTAACATGTGGCTTTATAATTTCTTATCCTGGGGTTTTCTTCTAAGTTTCTGCTTCGAAATGTTGGTGAAAAGGTCTACGTGTGTTGATCTCTGAATGTCTCAAGCAGTGGAGCCTTATTGTGTTTGCTTTCCCCCTCCTCTGTAACTTAAAGGCACTGGACCCCAGCTGACTTTCTTTATGTACGTGCTTGGGATTCACAGATCATGCAATCAGAGCCTGACTAACATTACAGCAGTGCTCACAGTTACTTCTGCGGTAGGAAGGGGTGTAACTCAGCCGATATAAGCAATGATTGTGTCTGTAGCCTTTTCTTTCATGTGTAGCATCTGCTTTTATTTTTAGCTTCTCTGCAATAGTTTTATTGGACTTTTCAGCCTTGACATTTCAGCCACACGTGTACACATAGTACATAGCTGCATGTGATGGTAAGACAATAGGCTTATGTAAAGCATGTTATATGTAATTTTATTGATATACTTCTGAGTGCTGTATCTCAGTGACTAGAATGTAGAACGTATCTTTCAAGCTGGACAGGTTTTTAACAAGGATAATTGACCATTTAGTGGCTTGATAAGGTATTTGCAGTTAACTTACATAATTTAAATCAAGTTTGGCTATCTTACTGATATATGAACTTTCAGAAAACCACCAACATATTATATTTAGGAGTAATTTATCATTACCCATCATAAGTAGTATACTAGACTTGGCTTTAAAAGAGTAGGTCTTGTTCAAAACCACCTGAAAGTAATAATTGGGTTTGTTAAATCTGTGCCACATCTGTGGTCACCAATTTGGTGCAGGTGGAGAGGCTTGCCCCTTAAAAGGTCTCCTGAGTTAGAGCTGGCTCTTATATGCTCCTGGAGGATTAGGTGAAGTTGGGGACCAGAGCAACTTTCCTTTCTTTGCTCTGTTTTGGACAGTTGTGTGTTTCCCTTCGTGGTACGTTTGTGCCTACTGTGATCATTTTGTCTGTAAGTCTCAGATAATAATTTTACTTGTGGGTTTACTTTTTAATCTTAGAGTAAATTTGGTTTGGAATGTGATAGCTTCAGAGACATGTTACCACAAATGTTTGCAGTCAATGCTGACTTGTCTATCTTTGTTCTAGTTTTATTAATAGAGGTAGGGATTGTTTTTTGTTTAGTTTTTTCTTTTTAATCCATAGAAGCACAAAGGATTTAGGCTCAACTTAAATGGGATTTCCAGTATACTTTTAACAACAGATGTTAATGGGTGTTCTTGAGCTGGTTTCTTTAAATTTGTTGTTGTGTGATAAGCAGTTAAAAATTATCTTGTCCCAGAAGGATATCTGGGGGGGGGGGGGGGGGCGAGAGGAGGAGTTCTGCCCTATTTTGTGCTTTTCTATTTTTGTTATTTTAACCCCTGCTTAGAATTTGAAAATGTAAGAAATTTTAGATCTAGTGCCTATTTATGTGAAACTGTATTTTTATTTTGTTTTTTTGGAGAGCATTTTCACTTATATGGTGACTGTTCCAAGTAGTTTTATGTAGAGAATGCTGTGTGAAAAACAATCAGTGGTGAGCCCTTGCTGAGGAATTGGGGTTGTTCAGATGGGGTGAATGAATCTGGTTCAGAACACTGCTTTTTGGTCAAGTAAACAAAATAAAAGCTGAATCGTGCTCTTCCTCACCAAGTTGTGTGCTGCTATGTGTTCCATTATGGCATTTCCGGTGGTGTATTTTCACTTTAGGAAAACAGGTAATTTAGTATGCACTTCATTCCAAATACTTTCCTGAGCTGGTTTTCTGATAGTACTCTCAGAATAAAAGTCTGAGTAGTTTCTTCATGGTTTTCAGGCTTTCTGTTTTATATATCTCATTACATGAAATGTCAGAGTATGACGCAGAACAAAATTGCTGCAATTTTACAGTACATCTAGTTCAGCTGAAACTTGGTCTTACCATCTCGAGAAGTTGTCCCAAAATCGTCATGTGTGGCTTGGCACAGTTTAATACACTTGGCAATCTCTATTCCATAAAGGCACTTAATGGAGCTGTTGTGCAGGATCAGCTCTTCTTCACCTTGTGATGCAGGGAGGTTTTTGGAAGTCAACACGGAGGCTACTGCTGGACCCGTTTCACTTTGCATCTCTGCTGGAGTTGCTGCGTATTGTAAATGTCCTTGGTTTGGTTCTGGCTCTTGTGATCCATTTCACACTGGGAGTAACATGAACAACTGTATAACTGGAGGGAATTTAAAGAAAAAATGGGGAGGGGGTATTACATGCACAAACCCCTTTGTAGTGAAACACAAAGCTGTTAGGGCTAAATCACAAAAATATTTTTTCTGCAGCATAAGCACTTCAAAGGCTGAGTGTGAAAGCCAGAGAGAGGCTACTGAAACATAAACTCAGATACTGACGTTCAACATCAGGCTCATACTAAAATCCAAATTTACACCTAGCTTATAATTTCTTAGGGAAATCAACTAAACTCCTGGAATTTCTAGGGGTTTCATTCTGGTTCTGATTTCAAACCATCTTCTGTTTCAAACAGACCGTACATGCTAGAACTAGCAGATTATTTTTTCATTACCTTCCAAATGTTTTGAGTGCTCTGTATCTGATTTGTTGATATTAACATCTGTGATAGTACTTTGCTGAGGAACATAATTATTCCACAAAGAACTGAACATTCCTCCAATTATTTATGACCCGATGAACTGTTTTCTGAACTAGTACTCACACTCGAGGGTTAGAGTTCACAACTTGAATTATGTTAGCAACTCCAATTGAAATACAGACTTTTTATAGTTGTCCACTTCTAGATGTATAGCATGTTTTATAAATAAAATATTTGTGAATGTCTGTGGCCTTAACTCTCATATAACTAAATGCATTAATGGGTATGACTTTGCAAAATCAGTTGTGGTACTGCTTGCTTCAATAAATTCATTATTTCACCATCAAGTAAATCTTTTTCTTCTGTCTATATTTTCCAGATTTTCAGTGTCTTCACACTTAGTTCTAACTTTAAACTCAAACTTACTTCAAACTACACAGAAAAAAGCAGTGCATTATCTACAACTAAACACTTACAAAAACAAATAAAAGGCTGGTTTCAAAACCTCCTCAAAGGAGAATCTTAACTTGCTTACTTAGAAGCTACAGAAATCATTAATATTTTTTCTCATAATTAATGATGTAATGAAAGTAAACAAAATAATTTAATTCATATCATACAATCATTTGGTTGGAAAAGACCTTTGAGATCAAGTCCAACAGTACCTGTTTACTACTGAACCATACTCCCGAGCGCTTCATTTACCCATATTTTAAATACCTCCAGGGATGCAGACTCAACCACTTCCCTGGGCAGCCTCTTCCAGTGCCTGACAACTATTTCAGTGAAGACAGTTTTCCTGGTATCTAATCTGAACCTCCTGTGGTGCAACTTGAGGCCATTTCTTCTCATCTTGTAACCTGTCACTTGGGAAAAGAGTCCACCTCACTTCAACCTCTTTGAGGCAGTCGTAGATAGTGATAAGGTCTCTCCTCAGCCTCCTTTTCTCCAGGCTAAACAACACCAGTTCCCTAAGCTGCCTCTCCTAAGACTTGTTCTCCAGCCCCTTCACCAGCCTCATTGCTCTTCTCTGGACATGCTCCAGCCCCTCAATGACCTTCTTGTAGTGAGCGGCCCAAAACTGAACCCACTACTTGAGGTGAGGCCTCACCGGTGCCGAGTGCAGGGGCACAATCACTGCCCTGCTCCTGCTGGCCATGTTGATTCTGATGCCATTGGCCTTCTTGGCCACCTGGGCCACTGCTGTCTCATGTTCAGCGGCTGTCAACCAACACCCCCAGGTCCTTCTCTGCCAGGCAGCTCTCCAGCCACTGCTCCCCAGCTGATTTTGATATAATTTTCAGAAGTAGTTTGGAAAGTACAAACTGCACATTTGTATCAGCAAGATGTCCCCCAATTGTGTCTTTTGTTTTAGGTGATGTTTGTGGGCGGGTTTTCAACTTAAAAGGGAATGAGGGTTTTGAGATAAATTAAGATCTAATGTGAAACTTTCTAGCTCAGATCACCTGTAAATTAACAATCTTAAGTCTATAGTTTCATGTTATTTTTCTCACAGAAAAAATAATCTAATGCTGTTCCTATGGAAGTTGCAGGGCATATGCTTCCTTCTTATGTTACAGTGTATACAACTGTTAGTTTTTGGGTATTTGATAAAGTAATGGGCAGGATTCCAGCTTGTTTCTGACAGGTAAACCAGTAATTAGTTATTCATCAATGTCAGGTTCCAATGCACACTTTGGTAACCTGCTGTGAAGTGCTAGTTACAAGGAGCTGGCACATATAACTGATTTTTTAGGTAACCCTTAAGGACAAATGTGGGAAGGCATAGAGCAGTTGTTGAACTTGTCCCCTTGTAGGCTCAGCTAAAGCTGTAGTTCCCAACCCTGCATCTTATGCTTAGCTAATGATTTTTGGGCTTTCGAAGACTGAAACTTGCTTTAAAAATTCCTGCGTTGTCCCTAGAAACCACAAGGAGCTGTTGGGGTACAAATTGTGTGATGAATTCCTGTAAGTGCACTGTGTTAGTAGTTGCACTGTGCTAGAAGAACTTGGCTTGTGCTTTGTGGCAGCTGGCAAGGTTGCAGAAGCGTATCTGTCCCCTTGGTTCCTCCTTTACGTCTGTGACAGCGGGGACCCATCTTTCCTTTTCAGCCAGCCCTTTTTAGAAACTCATAGAAATTACATGAATGAACAGACAATGGCTACATTTGGATTTGTATGGCTCCTAGAGCATGGATTTCCCACACTTCATCATAATATTTTGTCATTCCCAATACCAGGTTAGCTTTCAAAAGAAAAAGTAACCTAAGAGGAAAATAAAGAAAAACAATGCCTACCTGAGCAATTTTTACTACTTTGTTTTCTGCTTAAAGAGTTTAATGTCATTATGATTCTTGTAAATGGGTCCAGGAAGATTAAAGAACTGTAAACAGGAACCATATGCTACAAAACCATAATTTATAACTTTTTTCTTTTAAAAATGCTGCAGGTTTTATAAATTACGTAGCACTTCTCACTACTATTTAGCATTTCGGAACTATGTGAATAGTAAGATGTATGAGGTATTATATTAGGGCAAGATTTGCCTCCTGGAAAAATTTCAGTTTGTATTAACCAGTTGCCAATGAGCTTGTTTGGGGATATGTACGGAAGCTGAGTGCTGTATCTTTCATAAAGCGTGATAAAGCTACTATGTTGTACTTGCAAGCACGCACGTAGCAGCAGGTAAACCCCTAATAAAAGAATTTTAGTTTAATGTTGTCTTTTTTAATTTGCTATGTATTTAAGATGTTGGGCTAGACCCCCAGCCGTTGTCATCTGTGTAGTTCTACTGAAGCTTTCCTGAGATGTGCGACATCTCGATGTGTGTGTGTCTGAGCTGGAAATGTGGTTCACTCACAACCCCTCCCCCTGTTCCAAGTACAGCTGGCGTTCTTCCCAGTGGTTAGGACTAAAAGTGTTTTAATAATTGTAAGTTGCAACATGGTTGGGTATTTTCTGTTAATGAAATAATTACTATATCTTGAGTTAAATGAACTCAAGTGCCGAAGCTTAGGGAATTGATTATCCCAGAATAAAGATATTACCATATTTAAGAGAACACTGGTGGGTTTTTTTTACAATTGTACTTGTCCATCTTTCTGCGTGAGCTATGAAAGCTCTTCTTCGGTATGCGTGGATGCGTTTTCAAAAACTGTTCATCCATATTTCCTCAAATGCACCTGTAGCGATGATTACCTTGTCTTCCTACCTAGTCAGTTCAATGAGTATAGATATTTATTTTCTCATCTTTAAATCCAGTTTTCAATGGAATCAAAAAATCACCTATTCTTCAGTCTGAAAACTTAAATTCAAAGAAGAATTCAATGTCTTTTGTATCTCAAGAAATATGACTTCCGTATATCCTCAATACGGGTAGGATGCACACTCATTTATTAGCTTTGACAGGTCAACTGTTTGTACAAAGCTTTAGTGCAACAATTCTGACTTAATCAAACTTCAGCATGCTTTTCAGATAATGAGATTTTTTATCCCTTGGGAATATATCAGAGTTAACCAAAAGAAGCGTTTCGATAGGTCAGTAGAATATAAAATACAAAGCCTTGTTTTACTGTAAGCAAAGCATTCTCTGGCAGCAGAGGAAAACTTCTTTCTGCAATAGCTAAGTAAATATAATTGGGCAAAAATGTACCTCTCAAATAGAATCATATAATGGTTTGGGTTGGAAGGGACCTTTAAATATCATCTAGTTCCAACCCCCCTGCCATAGGCAGGGACGCCTCCCAATATATCAGGCTGCTCAAGGTCCCATCCACCCTGGCCTTGAACACCTCCAGGGATGGGGCAGCCACAGCTTCCCTGGGCAAACTGTGCCAGGGTTTCCCCACCCTCATCGTGAAGAAGTGCTTTCTAATGTCTAATCTAAGTCTTTCCTCTTCCAATGTAAAGACATTCCTCCTTGTCCTGTCACCACTTGCCCTTGTAAAAAGCCCCTCCCCAGCTTTTCTGTAGCCCTTCGGGTACCGGTAGGCCACTATGAGGTTTCCCTGGAGCCTTCTCTTCTCCAGACTGAACAACCCCAGCTCTCTCAGCCTATGCTCATAGCAGAGGTTCTTCAGCCCTCGGATCACCTTCGTAGCCTCCTCTGGACCCGTTCTAACAGTTCCATATAATTCTTATGTTGGGGATTCCGGAACTGGACATAATACTCCAGGTGGAGTCTCATGAGAGTGGAATAGAGGGGCAGAATCCCCACCCTTTATCTGCTGGCCACACTTCTTTTGATGCAACCCAGGACATTGTTGGCCTTCTGGGCTGTGGGCTCACGTTGTTGGCTCATGTTGACTGTCTCATCAACGAGCACCCCAAGTCTTTCTCTGCAGGGCTGCTCTCAATCACGTTGTCCCCATCCTGTATTGAAATTGTGTATTGCCCTAACCCAGGTGTAGGACCTTGCACTTGGCATTGTTGAACCTCACGATGTTCACACAGCCCCAATTCTCCATTTTGTCCAGGTCCTTCTGGATGACATCACGTCCTTCTGGTGTGACAACTGCCCTGCTCAGCTTGGTGTCATCTGCAAACTTGCTGAGGGTGCACTTGATCTCACTGGCTATATCATCAATGAAAATATTAAATGGTACAGTACAGACCTCTGCGGGACATGCAGAGAAATATTTTCTTCAGTCAATTTGTGCCATAAGATTTTTCTTTTGTACCTTGGAATTCAGATCTAAACAAAAAGATTAATAAACCCTCCTCAAGCTGCTTTGAATTCCCTTGTAATTATAGGTATCCTGCCTAGAAATCCACTTTCAAGCCTTGCAGTGTAAGGCATTTAGTTTGGCACCAGTCTCAAAGCATTCAGAAATTTCTGGAACATTTTGGGCAGCAGTAGTGAGCCTGGAATAGCGGTAGTAGCGGTACCAAGTTGTAGCTCGCAATTTCCGATTTCTTCTCAGTCTGCTCTCCCAGCAGAAAAATTCTCAGCTCTTTTTTTCCTTTTTTTTTCCTTTAGCTGTTAACTGATGCACTGTTTGAAAAATCTCTTGTTGCTCATAGCCTTCAAATGCGTATGTATTATGGAATTATTTGTATACGGGGTGAGGATTCAGTCCACTATCTGAAATAAATAACCTGTTTTGCTGGTATGGTGTCCACATGCTGAGAGTGCTTTTCCACTTGGCAGACTGCAAATAGCTGTAACACTTTCTCTCAAAAGTCTCAGGCACTTATCCCACTGTTTAAAGTGATCCTGAGCATTTCTAGATAAGCTCCAGATGCTTTTATATGCCATGGCCTTACCGCCATGACTTATCTGTGTTAGTGTGTCCACTGGCCTTAGAAGAAGTTTGGGTAGGCCAGAATTCATCAAATAAATTGTCATCCTTAAAAGCAACCGAAGAGGGAGCCAAGGCTTTTGGACAGCTTTGGAACTATGAGCAGCCTTGGCATTTTGATATGGTGCCAGCTCATTAGAGGGATTGCAGTGTGTTTTGGGGATCTGGGACCTCTTGAAAAGGGGAATGGATCTTTCTGCTTTGGTCTAGCTCTGCTGCATTTTGGCAGCCCAAACTTGTGCTGGCATCTTCTGCTTCAGGTCTTTCCTTCTGGCTGAGTCTCTGTTTGGTTATCTCTGTGCTGAGTGACAAAGCAGTGCCGAAGCCCACACACTGGCACAGAAATTTAGTCATCCTGCAGTGAAAATGTTAGACTGGTCCTCAGTAATGGTACTTAGGTTTTTGGCCCAAAGACCTATCAGTTTGAGTTCTGGAGTTAAGCTGATCTGGTGACAAGTCCCAGTAGGCAGCTTGGCTGCAAGGAGCAGTTCCTTGAAGCCATGCGGGTTCACTGGTGATATGTGTCACCGTACCAGTTGACTATTGGAGCTATTTTGTTTACTACTACAGATGACACCTTTTGGCCTTCCCCCGACCACAAGTGAGAACTCAGGACAAGGTCCTGTGGACTCCTTCCTGCTGGTGTCTCGGTGTGTGGCTGTTCAGCTCTTCAAGTTGCGTTTTCCTATTTGCTGCTTTGAGTAGCTTTCTTCATAACTTGTTCCAGTGCTCGGGACTAGTTCAGCTCTGTGTGTTCTTGGGTCACAACTCTTGTATTGAAGCCGCTTAGTGACTAGGCTGTTGCACTTTCCATTTGCCTTAGGGCAGATGATTTCTCATGAAACCAGTTTCTGTTTAATATCTTTATTGATGATCTGGATGAGGGGATTGAGTCCATCATCAGCAAGTTTGCAGATGATACCGAGCTGGGAGGAAGGGTTGATCTGTTAGAGGGTAGGATGGCCCTACAGAGGGACCTGGACAGACTGGAGAGATGGACCGATTCTAATGGGATGATGTTGAGTAAGTCTGAATGTCGGGTACTTCATTTTGGACACAACAATCCCATGCATAGCTATAGACTGGGGACAGAGTGGCTGGAGAGTAGTCAGGCAGAAAGGGACCTGTGAGTGCTGGTTGACAGGAAGCTCAACATGAGCCAGCAGTGTGCCCAGGTGGCCAAGAAGGCCAATGGCATTCTGGCCTGCATCAGGAATAGTGTGGCGAGCAGGACCAGAGAAGTTATCGTCCCCCTGTACTCGGCACTGGTCAGGCCTCACCTTGAATACTGTGTGCTGGGCTCCTCAGTTTGGGAAAGGTGTCAGGATGCTGGAGTGTGTCCAGAGGAGGGCAACGAAGATGGAGGTGTTTAAGGGGACACTGGATGAGGCACCGAGTGCCATGGTTTAGATGATGGGTTGGTGTTATGTTGGGTTATAGGTTGGACTTGATGATCTCAGAGGTTCTTTCCAACCTTGTGATACTGTGATACTGTAATTATAAAAGCCATCTCTTCTTGGCAAATAGCTAGCAAATCTTGACTGTTGTGACCCTGATCCGTCTGTGCACTTAAGTGACATTTCTGATGCCTGGAAGTGTCCCGGGTTCTCCCCCTCTCTGTGGAAAATGCTGCTGTCAAACAATGGAAGCAGTGAACTAGAGCTAGGAGGCATCTCGTCTCCTTTTTTGCAACCACTTGAGAAAAATTAATTCTTAGTGAGATTAGACATCCCACAGCCATCTCTAGACATGTTTGTATTGAGCAGGGAATCTTCTGTTCTGCATGTGACTTGAAAACTACAGGCCCAAATGTGGCAGGTGATTCCCTTAGCATTGTGTTGTAAACAGGTACTCCCAGGGGTCACTGATGGCCAGGAGAGGTCATTCCACCATTTAAGCAATTCATAGTTAGCTGCGACACTCGCAACGGGACAAAAGCTTTAGTGCTTTTTCTGGATTCTGACAGACTCCCATGATGTAGAGGGAATCATTGGGCAGCTCTGATGTGGCCATTGTACTACTCTGCTTCCAGTTCTCCACGTGTTGTGTGGGAAAGGTAAGTTCACATGCAGCAGTGCTGGAAGCATCCCAGTAGAACAACGTATGAACGGCACATCAGCGTGCCTCAGCTGTCCGCAGCTCCCAAGAACCCCTTGAGCATCTTCTGTCACAGTTGGAGCCCCTGCCCAGCTAAACTGACCACCCTCGGGGCTCACTTTGTTCTTGGATTGTCCTTCATACACAAAAGGTAGAGAAAACTTATACAGATATATAAATACTAATTTGCTACACATTGGATTTGAAGTTCAGGTGTGAGATTTTTGCTGGGAAATTGTCAGCTGCTTTTATCTTTGTCCTGCAAATTAGAAATTAGAAATCAATATCTCTAGAAGGACCTGGCCTGGAGGCTGAGCTACATACTGCAGAACCCTTGCAGTCATTGTCTTGACTCTATTTAAACCAAACCAAAACAACACAAACAAACAAAAAGAAACACCCCAACCAAACAACAACAAAAACCCCACAAACACTCCTGCCCCCAACCAGAGTCAGTCACACCTTAGGCAAAACTCTTTTTCAAGTAGCTTGTGTGCGTGACATAATGGTACACGTGAACAACCTCCTTCACTTTTATCTTACTTGTTAAACAGAAAATAAGAAAAATGTTTCTTTCTGATTGGAAATATAATAATGTCTGTGCATTTCTGAAGAAGCTGAGTCTTTTCCCTGCCACTTTCATAAACAGAAGACCTGCAGCCTGAAGCACTCCTTTTTCATGTAGTAGAGACTGCAGTGTCTGTACCATCCAAGAGAGGGATGTAACACTGGGCAGTACAGCGCTCTCTGCAATCCGAGTCTGCTTTTGACAGAGATGCTGTTGGAAAGTCCTGCAGCTCTGCAATGCTGTGTAAATTTCAAATTTGTCTGGAAAAAGATACTGGTTTTCATATCTACAAGTATAACTTTTCCATGTGACAGAGCCCTTCTGTAATATGCCTTTTGTAAACCCATTTTGCTTATTACAAGCTGTTAACATTACTTTTGTGTTACTTGTACATTCGGTATTATAAGGTAGTTTGTTAGTAGCAAGAAAAAGCAAGAATTAGATTAGAGCAAGATGACTTTTGTTGTGTCTTTGTGACATAATTCCCTAAGATCTCATTGTTTTCACAAGAAATTAGAGGGATATTTACTCCCACTTTTACATCTGGGTGTTGCATCGTGTTCTACTTCATGAGTCAAACTGTTCTATACAAGTTTTGGAGGAGCTATTGCTCATGGAGATACCTGAGCTGGCATGGGTGGGGAAGAAATGCAGTTTCATTGCTCAACAGTCACGACTGAGGTGTGATATTAACAAGTCTCTAGATGTCAGGTTCTCTTCTCGCTGCTGAAGAAGGAGGGCTATGTTTCTCCCCTAGATTTTTGATGCCTTTCTGCAGTGCAAACTGATGACAGTATTTGCGCACTGAGTGATACCAGAACAGGTGACTGTATTTCTCTAAATGGCTCTTTTGCGTGGGCTTGCAGCCACTGAAATTTGAATCAAGACCACACAGCTGCTCTGGCATAGGTGAGGACACTGGTTCAGCCTGCCCCTGGTCCAGCTTTGAGCAAAGAGGTACTTGACAGCCCAACTGAATCATAGAATCATAGAATTATCTGGGTTGGAAGAGACCTCCAAGATCATCAAGTCCAACCCTTAATTCAGCACTATCACGATTACTAGATCGTGGCACTAAGTACCACATCCAGTCTTACTTTAAAAACCTCTAGGGACGTGTTCTTGTCACAATCTGCGGCCTGGGTGTGCAGGGAGCCTCCCAAAGGCAGCTGAGCTGTTGGCTCTAGTTAAAGACTGCAAGTCCAGTTCTTTCATGCAAAAGACACAACACATAGGACGTACAGTTAACTTTTCTTATAGATGGTGAGCTACGACAGTAGCACTAGGAAAGATCTCTGAATTTCCTCCCTTCCTTGTTTTAAACAGGCAACAGTGTGTATATTCTAGAACCTCAACCAGAGCTTATAAATGAACTTTTTTGAAGTTTGTGAATGTTGTATAAGTGACAGGACCGTGTCACTGGTAGCTTGGGCTGTTTGAAATATTGGCGCAGTGTTTTATCAAGTGTGGGCTTCTCAATACAAGTCAGATCCGCGATAGCTCTGGAAAGCATTCCAGAGAAGTGCCTAAGCAACTCAAATGCTTTTTCAAAAAATTCAATTTATTCCATGCAGTTTCAAATGTCGTATAGTAAGCAGAGTTGTTTCCATTTCTTGTTCTATTTCTTAAATAATGAAATGTACGGTATTAGGGTTCTTGGAAAGGTATTCCCTGTAAGTTCAATTATATAACCAGCAATCACAAGTTCTGT
This sequence comes from Dromococcyx pavoninus, assembly GCA_033558185.1. NCBI lineage: Eukaryota > Metazoa > Chordata > Aves > Cuculiformes > Neomorphidae > Dromococcyx > Dromococcyx pavoninus. Next base: position 503,933 of record JAUMJL010000302.1, read on the forward strand.
AGCAAATTTTACAAATGTTTATATGCCCCAAAATGTCCATATAGTTGAAAGTTTAATCATCTATTTCTGTATAATTCCTAATCTAATTCCTTCATATCAGTTCTTCTTTTTTTTTTAACATAGACATGCATGCAGTAGAAGTATTGTAAAAATTAAGTTGCACGAGTCTTTTTGAACCCCTCATCCTGTTTGAGGTGAGTTAGCTGGAAGGGGCACGTACGCCTGCAGGGTTAGGCCTATCATGAAGGGACAGGTCTCCCGCCGGTCTGATAATCCCACCGGGCTGGTTGCAGAACCACACTGACACTTGACAAACCAATAATTTACTGTGGAGGCAGTGCCTTTTCTCTTCCTGCAGGGAAGACTGGGTGGTGAAAAGTGGGCGGGCCAAGCTTCCAGTCCATGGGACTGGAGATAAAGGAACAAATATTAGTTCACATTGCTACAGCATCTGAATGTTTCTCAGTGCGTTTTTAAGTCCTTACAAGTCGAAGGTGGCCTTGCTGTATTTGCCATGTTGAGCTGGAGCCTTAGAGTCATCCCAGCTTTTCAGACTGGAAACCAAAGCTCAAGGAAACTGAGGAAATCACCAAGCTTGCACCGCTATTTTTGACAGAGTGCGATCATGAACTTGGGTCTTTCCAGTTCCAGCTTTACGTCCTGATCTCTAAGGTATAACCTTGTAATTTCTCCCTTCTTATTAAAGCGTGCATAGCTCATATAGAGAAAACAAATGCACATCTTGTCTTGGAGCAGCGTTCAGGGCTCTTGCCTCAGGACAAAATGTTGTGAGTGCGTGGGACTGGGAGATTGAAACTTCTAATATTTTAAAATAAAAATTACACGTCTTGATGAGGGAGAAACTTTGGGCCAGTGCTCTTAGGCCTATCTTCCCACTAAGCCCTGGGCAGGTGTTTTCAAAACACAGCTGCTTTGCAGAAGTTAGGTGAGAGTGCACATTCCAGTCCAGCTTTCTGCTGAACTAGAACTCTGAGAATATTTTTTAAAGAAAATAAGAATCAAATGAAAATAAGAATAAAGTATCCCTAGTCAAATTTCAAAAAGAGCCTGCTTACTTTCTATCACTCTTGTCTTCCAGATTTGTAAAGATTTAGCTCAGAACAGCATAAGCCTATCGCTGCTTTCTTTGTAATTCAAATTTAATGGCAATACCCTCTGTTATTCTGTATCCAGTAAAGTATATATAGTAATAGTACCTTTTTTTAAACAGAATTTCAAAGGGGATGCATCTCATGTTTTGTTTCTGCACTCATTGGACCCCTTAATTTTTTCATGCTTTTAAACCATTAGGGATGTTGTCCTGAGGGTAAAATGATATATTTCTAGAAGTGTTTCCCTGCATGACCAAATGTTTCGTGTGCTTCTCTGATATGACTTAAGAAAAAATTTTCTTGATTATTCTGTCCCATCCCTCTCTATTACAAAAAGCAGCCAGTGAATACTGAGCTCTGCTCCAAATGATCTTGCTTCTGTGCCACTTCAACTGTGATGTGTTGAATTCCTGATGGTTTATTCAGCCGTAATGTTGTTGTTGATGGTTTTTGCAGATCATAGGAGAATTAATTTTTTTTTTCTCATTTTGTAAATGTTGAAGCATCTCTACAGAGCAAGGGAGGGCTTTGTCACTGAGAATAGTGTACAGAAAATACATAGGTGTCAAATGATACTCGTTCTCGTTTCAGAACTTAGACTTGTTGAAATAGACCCTGAGTAGTCAATACAGCAAGTAAGGCAGAATAATGCCCTTCTGGAATTATCTCAAGGATTGCGAAAACTGCTGCCTTATGCCTGTGATGCACCTGCGATATTTTAGCTTTGTGTTTTAACACTCTGTGATTTTTGACCTGGATGGGGCCCCACTCAGTGATACCTCATATTTTTCAGAAACCGTGCAGCAGGATTCAGGCCTCAGAGTGTTGTAATGTAGAAGTCATGATATCTACTAAAAAAGTAGTTTTATACGTCTTAGCGTTCTGCAAGTGGATCAGCAATTACTTTGCTGGTGATCGAAGGGAGGAAGACAAGCTTTTTAAGGAAAGGTGAAATCTCTTATTGGAACATTGGATTTAAATGCATAAAACTACATAATTTTTCATGCACCCACACCCTTCTGGATCAAAATAGGAGCCACAAAGTTCAAGTAAAGTTGACTAGAACAATTGTTACGCGTGGATTTACAGTTGATTTAGTACTAACCTCTGCCAGAGAAAGGAATAATTTGGTTATGTAGAATTCTGAACTGGACAGGAAAAAGAAAATTTGAAACTCCATTTTTTATCTTTTACATCTAATTAATTGAGGTATTACAATCTGTATATCAGTCGTTCATTTTTTATTGCTATAGTGCAGCACCTGCACTTCTGAAGCAGCTTCGAACTAATGCATTTCTGGATAACAGCTGGTAAAGTGGCCAGAGATTGATCTGATGGCTTTATATCAGAGTTCTGAAGCTTAGATGCAGGCCTTTCAGTCAACTTAAGGACATTGCCATGCATGTCTTTATTTAAAAATTTATCAAAGGGGATTTTTCAGTCTTTGTGGCACTCTCTGATTTGAAACTTGATGTGTACACTTGATAGCAAGATCTTCATTGATGCTATATTCTTTCTACTTAGGTTGACAAAAGCTACTGCTTTTTACTGAATTATTCACACTGAGATAGTGGAGAGACATAACAATCCTTCCCCTTTCAGGTAGATCCACGCTGAACTTGGACACACTGGTTTGCCTTGGGTCGCCTGAGAGCTTGCTTCCTAGTCAGCATTCACTACTTTAGACATGAAAAGGAGAAGAATCCCCAGTGAAGCAACTTAGTGCAGGATTAAGGAAGTCTCTGCTTCCTTCTTGTCCGTGCAAAGTACACTGGAATGAGCACGATGACACCTGCAGATGCAGAGGTGTTTTTGTCCATCGGATGCGTCTTCTATTTTTAATGACTGTTTGAGTTCTAGGGCACTATGTTCAAAGGCTAACAAGTAATTTTCAGTTTATTACATCCTTTACGGTGATTTTTTTTCTAGTTTTGGACAGAGCAAATTTTTTTTTCATGCTTTGTTCTAAAGGATACAGAAATTATATTGACCCTGCCACAGTCTTAGTATGCAACAGTTCATTTGATCAGCGGCTGGCTCAAGAATAAAATATTAAAACTGTTTAATTTTATATTGGTACACTGTGAAATTTTGGTGTTCTTATTTATCCATGACTTGGGCCATATTTCCAGAGAGATAAAATAAGCACTTTGATTTCTCCAGATATATAATTTAAAATGTGTGTCGGAAGAAGTCACCTTTTCATAAACTACTGTTATATTTTACTTCTGCAGTAGTGATGAATTTTGGAGGGTGTTTTAAGGGTTTGCAAATGCAGAGCAAACAATAGACAAATTTGTTACCATAGGGTGAGGACTGTCCTCTTATTGTCATAGAACTCTTAACCAACGGTGAAACTGAAGTCTGTGGCAATAATTAACAGTGTTAATTGTATTGTTTACTCTCTAGATCGCTAGCAAGTGTAGGAAAAGAAGTGAAATACAACATTTTGCAGACTCTGGTAGAAAAAGTGGAAGCCATTTTACTGGAAAAATTTCTGTGAGTACCTGTAAGATCACAATTGCCTTAACAGCTTAAAAATGAGTCTGAACAGGAAAATGAGGTATCTTACAGGAAAACTTCAGGTGGACTATTGGAAAAAGATTATCTTATTAAGGAGAGATTTCTTGAAGCCTGGAGATTTGTTGATTTTAGTTTTTTTTTTTAAATCAGAAAAGCATATGAAAACACTGCCCAGAAGTCTACAAAAGGTAAGCGATGAGCTGCAGGATACCAGGAAAAACATCTTTTGACGCGTGTATTGATTTCATAAGAAGCTGTAAATTCCTGCCTTGCTAAATGCATTCCCGCGCGTCCTTTAAATAAAGGAAGATGTAGCCTCACTGTTGGGAGAATCTTTTTGAAACTCATCGATATTGGTGCTGTTGGAGTTTCCCTGTGGAGTTTTAGTGAGGTTCTTGTTATTTAGTGTCTAACGTGGGCAGGTGGGGTCTGTCTGTGAGGCCGGGAGCGTCGGTGTTGCATGGAACGAGACCGAAGTTGTGGCGTCTCGGTCAGGGTCTGTGGGAGTGTAGGCACGGTTTGCAGTTCCGTGTCTCCAAAGCGCAGCGGCGGGGTCAGAGTTGTGTGAGCGAGGCTGATTTTGCTGTTGCCGCGGCCGATGTAGCGGCTCTTGTTTCGCAGCGTGGGGAAAGGGGGAGCGCGGGGCAAGCGGTGCGGTGTCCAAGTGCTGCCGCCGTGTGGCCGCACCGTGGTACTGCAGCCCGGGTGTCGCGCGGGGCAAGCGGCGCGGGGTCCAATGCTGCCTCCGTGTGGCCACACCGCCGTACTGCAGTCCGGGTATCGCGCGGATACCCCCCCCTCAGAGCTCTCTGCTGTCGCCGTGTGGCCGAAAGTCGGCACTGCAGCCCGAGCGCTGCCGCTCGGCTGCTCTCCGTTCCCTTCGGCTTCTCTCGGCTTCACTCGGCATTTCTCGGCTGCTCTCGGCTATTCCCGCCGCCGCGCGTCTCGTCTCGGTTGGTCTCGGCTCGTATCCGAGCCGAGCGAAGCCGACCCGACCCGACCCGACGCAATCCGAGCCATGGAGAACAGCCGAGCGGAGCCGGAAATAGCCGAGCGGGTGCGGGGCCGAGAGTAGCCGTGCGGTGCCGATGAATAGCCGAGCGGTAACGAGCTCAGAGGAATGGTGCCGAGAGTTTACGAATCGACCCGAGGGGAGCTGAATGGAGCCGAAGCGAGCCGAGGGGAGCGGCGATTAGCCGAGAGTAGCCGATCCGAGATGCGAGTTTACGAATGGAACCGAGCGGTGCCGAGCCGAGAGGAGCCTCATTTGCATCTCCGGCGTCCGCGGCGCGTCATTTGCATCTCTCCGCCCCTCCCGGTCCCATTGGCTGTCTCGCCGGCTCGTTTGCATCTCCCCGCCTCCGGCTCTCATTGGCTGCGGCGCCGAGAACGATAGAGTGCGAGCCAGCAGCACGGAGCGTCGCCGGAAACCATAGACTGAGAGCCCGCAGCACAGGGCGTCGCCGGAAATCATGGAGAGAGAGCCAGCTGAACGGAGCGCCGCCGGATATCATAGGGCGCGAGCCCGCAGGACAGAGCGAGTATTCTCGCCATTTTTCGGATCCGCTCGGCATTTCTCGGCTTCAATCGGCTATTCTCGTCAGTTTCCGGCGCCGCTCGGCATTTCTCGGCGCCGCTCGGCATTTCTCGGCGCCGCTCGGCATTTCTCGGCGCCGCTCGGCATTTCTCGGCGCCGCTCGGCATTTCTCGGCTCCGCTCGGCATTCCTCGGCATTCTTCGACTCCGCTCCGCCTTTTCCGGATCCGCTCGGCATATCCCGGCACAACTCGGTATTTCCAGACACAGCTCGGCATTCCTCGTCGCCGCACGGTATTTCTTGCCTCTGTTCGGCTTCCCTCGGCATTTGTCGACTCCTCTCGGCTACTCCCGCCTCCGCGCGTCTGCTCTCCGTTACTCTCGGTTCGTAACCGAGCCGAGCGAAGGCGACCCGACCCGAGCCAAGTCAGTCGTGTGGAGTAGTCAAGAGGTGCCGAGAATAGCCGAGCGGTGCCGAGCCGGGCTTGAAGGGGCAAAGACGAGCCGTGTTGAGGCGATAGGAGCTCATAGGTGCCGAATTAAACCGAGAGGAGACGAAGGGAAAGGAGAGGAACCGAGCGGCAGCGTCCGAGATGCAGTACCGATTTTCGACTACAGAGAGCTCCCGGCGTATGTGTGTGGGGGCAGTACGGCCCCCGGGCGACACCCGGACTGCAATACCGCGGTGCTCCCACCGGGCGGCAGCACTGAGAGCCGGCACTGCTTTCCCCGCCCCCTCCCGATCCCATTGGCTGTCTCGCCGGTTCGTTTGCATATCCCCGCCTCCGGCTCTCATTGGCTGCGGCGCCGAAAACGACAGACTGCGAGCCAGCAGCGCGAGTTCGATGGGGTCTGTCCGTGAGGCCGGGAGCGTAGGTGTTACACGGAACGGGACCGAAGTCGCGGCGTCTCCGTCAGGGTCGGTGTGAGCGAACGCACGGTTTGCAGTTCCGTGTCTCCAAAGCGCAGCAGCGGGGTGAGAGTTGTGTGAGCGAGGCTGATTTTGCTGCTGCCGCGGCCGATGCAGCGGCTCTTGTTTTGCAGCGTGGGGAAAGGGGGAGCGCGGGGCAAGCGGTGCGATGTCCAAGTGCTGCCGCCGTGTGGCCGCTTCGCGGTACTGTTGCCTGGATAGATGCTCCTCGCCCCCACCTCTCCGCTGCGCCGGTTCTGCAGCCCGGGAGCTGCCGCTCGGCTCCTCTCCGCTTAATTCACCAGTCGACTCGATTCGGCTCTTCTCGGCTCCTCTCGACTCAGCTCGGCTCCGTTCTTCATTTCTCTTCTCCTCTCGTCGCGATTCGGCTTCTCTTGGCTCTTCTCGGCGTCTCTCGGCTCCTTTCGGCTCCGCTCGGCTCTTCTCGGCTACTTTTGGCTATTTAGCAGTTCATTTCATGGGTGTGCCAAACTCCGAAGCGGTATTAAAGAATTATGCTGTGTTAAATGATTCTGGTATTAATTTCTTAGTGGTATCTTTTCTAAGTAGATAATGGCTATCCGCTAATGAACATTACCAACTGATTGACTTTGGTCTGTTTCCTCCCTCACAGTATCACAGTATCATAAGGTTGGAAAGAACCTCTGAGATCATCAAGTCCAACCTATAACCAACCATCATCTAAACCATGGCACTCAGTGCCTCATCCAGTATCCCCTTAAACACCTCCAGGGTCGGCGACTTCACCACCTCCCTGGGCAGCGCATTCCAATGGCTAATCACCCTTTCAGTGAAGAACCTTTTCCTAACATCAAGCCTAAACTTTCCCTGACGAAGCTTGAGTCCATGCCCTCTAGTTCTGTCACTGGTCACCTGAGAGAAGAGACCAACCCCTGCCCGACTACAACCTCCTTTCAGGTAGTTGTAGAGAGCAATGAATTCTGCTTCAATTTGGAAGGCATGTGTTGCTGCAATAGAACTGGTAAATCAGCCAACGTAGAGGACAGCATTCAACATTCCCATGACTTGGTGCATCAAATGAAGCAATCTAACGGATGCCTGGCTGGCTGAGTGATTTAATTCCCTGGCAGGATGAATGGGACACCTGATTCAAAGCATTATTGTCAATAAGTTTATTCCTTGTTCCATGTGTGTTTATTGCATGCCTCTGTAAATTACTTTACAGTACACCTCACAAGCCTAAATGCATAATTCCAGTTTTGCCAGCCCCAGTGGAAGTGCTTTCTTGAGTGAGGGGGTGGAATATGGGAACATAATGCAAGATTGGCAATGAGGCTGCAATGTAGAAATACACATATATCAAACTAATTGTTGTTTAGCCTTGTGTGTTTAAGGAGCAGAGCTCCTATGTTTACCTAACATATGCCTGTGAAATCTGAGGCCTTATAACATATTGAGATTCCAGCTTTGGTGTGAGAAAGATTGGAAGACCCTTCTCTCCCCTGATAAATAGGGGAAAAAAAGCAGCATTTCATATTATTTAATCCCTGACTGGTTTTAGCAGCAGGCAACTGGAGAGGGGGTTTTGTCATCTCCCACGTGCTACAAAAAGGCGAGAACATCTTACACAGAGAGCAAATGCTTCCCAATAGAGGAGTGCGGGGGAGTGTTTTGCATGCGAAGGACAGCTGCTTGGTACCTCTGCAGCTCCTACTGGTTTTGGTCTCATTGGACAGTTCATTGAGTAAGGTGGTGTTTCTTAACATGTGGCTTTATAAGATTCCTATCCTGGGGTGTTCTTCTAAGTTTCTGCTTTGAAACGTTGGTGAAAAGGTCTACGTGTGTTGATCTCTGAATGTCTCAAGCGGTGGAGCCTTATTGTGTTTGCTTTCCCGCTCTTCTGTAACATAAAGGCACTGGACCCCAGCTGACTTTCTTTATGTACGTGCTTGGGATTCACAGATCATGCAATCAGAGCCTGACTAACATTACAGCAGTGCTCACAGTTACTTCTGCGGTAGGTAGGGGTGTAACTCAGCCGATATAAGCAATGATTGTGTCTATAGCCTTTTCTTTCATGTGTAGCATCTGCTTTTATTTTTAGCTTCTCTGCGATAGTTTTATTGTACTTTTCAGCCTTGACATTTCATCCACATGACTACATATAGTACATAGCTGCATGTGATAGTAAGACAATAGGCTTATGTAAAGCATGTTATATGTAATTTTATTGATATACTTCTGAGTGCTGTATCTCAGTGACTAGAATGTAGAACGTATCTTTTAAGCTGGACAGGTTTTTAACAAGGATAATTGACCATTTAGTGGCTTGATAAGGTATTTGCAGTTAACTTACATAATTTAAATCAAGCTTGGCTATCTTACTGATATATGAACTTTCAGAAAACCACCAACTTATTATATTTAGGAGTAATTTATCATTACCCATATAGTATGCTAGACTTGGTTTTAAAAGAGTAGGTCTTGTTCAAAACCACCTGAAAGTATTAATTGGGTTTGTTAAATCTGTGCCACATCTGTGGTCACCAATTTGGTGCAGGTGGAGAGGCTTGCCCCTTAAAAGGCCTCCTGAGTTAGAGCTGGCTCTTATGTGCTCCTGGAGGATTAGGTGAAGTTGGGGACCAGAACAACTTTCCTTTCTTTGCTATGTTTTGGACAGTTGTGTGTTTCCCTTTGTGGTACGTTTGCCCCTACTGTGATCATTTTGTCTGTAAGTCTCAGATAATAATTTTACTTGCGGGTTTACTTTTTAATCTTGGAATAAATTTGGTTTGGAATATGATAGCTTCAGAGACATGTTACCACAAATGTTTGCAGTCAATGCTGACTTGTCTGTCTTTGTTCTAGTTTTATTAATGGAGGTAGGGATATTTTTTTGTTTAGTTTTTTCTTTTTAATCTATAGAAGCACAAAGGATTTAGGCTCAACCTAAATGGGATTTCCAGTATACTTTTAGCAACAGATGTTAATGGGTGTTCTTGAGCTGGTTTCTTTAAATTTGTTGTTGTGTGATAAGCAGTTAAAAATTATCTTGTCCCAGAAGGATATTTTGGGGGGGGGGGGGGCGAGAGGAGTTCTGCCCTGTTTTGTGCTTTTCTATTTTTGTTATTTTAACCCCTGCTTAGAATTTGAAAATGTAAGAAATTTTAGATCTAGTGCCTATTTATGTGAAACTGTATTTTTATTTTATTTTTTTGGAGAGCATTTTCACTGTTCCAAGTAGTTTTGTGTAGAGAATGCTGTGTGAAAAAAAATCAGTGGTGAGCCCTTGCTGAGGAACTGGGGTTGTTCGGATAGGGTGAATGAATCAGGTTCAGAACACTGCTTTTTGGTCAAGTAAACAAAATAAAAGCTGAATCATGCTCTTCCTCACCAAGTTGTGTGCTGCTATGTGTTCCATTATGGCATTTCCGGTGGTGTATTTTCACTTTAGGAAAACAGGTAATTTAGTATGCACTTCATTCCAAATACTTTCCTGAGCTGGTTTTCTGATAGTACTCTCAGAATAAAAGTCTGAGTAGTTTCTTCATGGTTTTCAGGCTTTCTGTTTTATATAGCTCATTACATGAAATGTCAGAGTATGATGCTGAACAAAAAACATATAGTTCAGCTTGGTCTTTACCATCTCGAGAAGTTGTCCCAAAATCATCATGTGTGGCTTGGCACAGTTTAATACACTTGGCAATCTCTATTTCATAAAGGCACTTAATGGAGCTATTGTGCAGGATGAACTCTTCTTCACCTTGTGATGCAGGGAGGTTTTTGGAAGTCAACACAGAGGCTACTGCTGGACCCGTTTCACTTTGCATCTCTGCTGGAGTTGCTGCGTATTGTAAATGTCCTTGGTTTGGTTCTGGCTCTTGTGATCCATTTCACACTGGGAGTAACACGAACAACTGTATAACTGGAGGGAATTTAAAGAAAAAATGGGGAGGGGGAATTACATGCACAAACCCCTTTGTAGTGAAACACAAAGCTGTTAGGGCTAAATCACAAAAACAGATTCTTCTGCAGCATAAGCACTTCGAAGGCTGAGTGTGAAAGCCAGAGAGAGGCTACTGAAACATAAACTCAGATATTGACATTCAACATCAGGCTCATACTAAAATCCAAATTTACACCTAGCTTATAATTTCTTAGGGAAATCAACTAAACTCCTGGAATTTGTAGGGGTTTCATTCTGGTTCTGATTTCAAGCCATCTTCTGTTGTAAACAGACTGTACATGCTAGAACTAGCAGATTATTTTTTCATTACCTTCCAAACCTTCGAAATGTTTTGAGTGCTCTGTATCTGATTTGTTGATATTAACATCTGTGATAGTACTTTGCTGAGGAACATAATTATTCCACAAAGAATTGAACATTCCTCCAATTATTTATGACCTGATGAGCTGTTTTCTGAACTAGTACTCACACTCAAGGGTTAGAGTTCACAACTTGAATTATGTTAGCAACACCAATTGAAAGACAGACTTTTTGTAGTTATTCACTTCTAGATGTATAGCATGTTTTATAAGTAAAATACTTGTGAATGTCTGTGGCCTTAACTCTCATATAACTAAATGCATTAATGGGTATGACTTTGCAAAATCAGTTGTGGTACTGCTTCCTTCAATAAATTATTTCACCATCAAATAAATCTTTTTGTTCTGTCTATATTTTCCAGATTTTCAGTGTCTTCACACTTACTTCTAACTTTAAACTCAAACTTACTTCAAAATACACAGAAAAAAGCAGTGCATTACCCACAATTAAGCACTTACAAAACCAAATAAAAGGCTGGTTTCAAAACCTCCTCAAAAGAGAATCTTAACTTGCTTCCTTAGAAGCTACAGAAATCATTAATTTTTTCTCATAATTAATGGTGTAATGAAAGTAAACAAAATAATTCATATCATACAATCATTTGGTTGGAAAAGACCTTTGAGATCAAGTCCAACAGTACCTGTCTACTACTGAACCATACTCTCGAGCGCTTCATTTGCCCATATTTTAAATACCTCCAGGGATGCAGACTCAACCACTTCCCTGGGCAGCCTCTTCCAGTGCCTGACAACTATTTCAGTGAAGACAATTTTCCTGGTATCTAATCTGAACCTCCTGTGGTGCAACTTGAGGCCATTTCTTCTCATCTTGTAACCTGTCACTTGGGAAAAGAGTCCGCCTCACTTCAACCTCTTTGAGGCAGTCGTAGATAGTGATAAGGTCTCTCCTCAGCCTCCTTTTCTCCAGGCTAAACAACCCCAGTTCCCTTAGTTGCCTCTCATAAGACTTGTTCTCCAGCCCCTTCACCAGCCTCATTGCTCTTCTCTGGACATGCTCCAGCCCCTCAATGACCTTCTTGTAGTGAGGGGCCCAAAACTGAACCCAGTACTCGAGGTGAGGCCTCACCAGTGCCGAGTGCAGGGGCACAATCACTGCCCTGGTCCTGCTGGCCATGTTGATTTCGATACAGGCCAAGATGCCATTGGCCTTCTTGGCCACCTGGGCCGCTGCTGCCTCATGTTCAGCGGCTGTCAACCAACACCCCCAGGTCCTTCTCTGCCAGGCAGCTCTCCAGCCACTGCTCCCCAGCTGATTTTGATATAATTTTCAGAAGTAGTTTGGAAAGTACAAACTGCACATTTGTATCAGCAAGATGTCCTCTAATTGTGTCTTTTGTTTTAGGTGATGTTTGTGGACGGTTTTTCAATTTAAAAGGGAATGAGGGTTTTGAGATAATTTAAGATCTAGTGTGAAACTTTCTAGCTCAGATCACCTGTAAATTAACAATCTTAAGTCTATAGTTTCATGTTATTTTTCTCACAGAAAAAATAATCTAATGCTGTTCCTATGGAAGTTGCAGGGCATAAGCTTCCTTCTTATGTTACAGTGTATACAACTGTTAGTTTTTGGGTATTTGATAAAGTAATGGGCAGGATTCCAGCTTGTTTCTGACAGGTAAACCAGTAATTAGTTATTCATCAATGTCAGGTTCCAATGCACACTTTGGTAACCTGCTGTGAAGTGCTAGTTACAAGGAGCTGGCACATATGATTGATTTTTTTAGGTAACCCTTAAGGACAAATGTGGGAAGGCATAGAGCAGTTGTTGAACCTGTCCTCTTGTAGGCTCGGCTAAAGCTGTAGTTCCCAACCCTGCATCTTACGCCTAGCTAATGATTTTTGGGCTTTCGAAGACTGAAACTTGCTTTAAAAATTCCTGCGTTGTCCCTAGAAACCACAAGGAGCTGTTGGGGTATAAATCGTGTGATGAATTCCTGTAAGTGCACTGTGTTAGTAGTTGCACTGTGCTAGAAGATCTTGGCTTGTGCTTTGCAGCACGTGGCAAGGTTGCAGAAGTATATCTGTCCCCTTGGTTCCTCCTTTACGTCTGTGACAGCGGGGACCCATCTTTCCTTTTCAGCCAGCCCTTTTTAGAAACTCATAGAAATTACATGAATGAACAGACAATGGCTACATTTGGATTTGTATGGCTCCTAGAGCATGGATTTCCCACACTTCATCATAATATTTTGTCATTCCCAATATCAGGTTAGCTTTTGAAAGAAAAAGTAACCTAAGAGTAAAATAAAGAAAAACAATGCCTACCTGAGCAATTTTTACTACTTTGTTTTCTGCTTAAAGAGTTTAACGTCATTATGATTCTTGTAAATGGGTCCAGGAAGGCTGAAAAACTGTAAACAGGAACCATATGCTACAAAACCATAATTTATAACTTTTTTTCCTTTTAAAAATGCTGCAGGTTTTATACATTACGTAGCACTTCTCACTACTATTTAGCAATTCGGAACTATGTGAATAGTAAGATGTATGAGGTATTATATTAGGGCAAGATTTGCCTCTTGGCAAAATTTCAGTTTGTATTAACCAGTTGCCAATGAGCTTGTTTGGGGATATGTACGGAAGCTGAGTGCTGTATCTTTCATAAAGCGTAATAAAGCTACTATGTTGTACTTGCAAGCACACATGTAGCAGCAGGTAAATCCCTAATAAAAGAATTTTAGTTTAATGTTGCCTTTTTTAATTTGCTATGTATTTAAGATGTTGGGCTAGACCCCCAGCTGTTGTCATCTGTGTAGCTCTACTGAAGCTTTCCTGAGATGTGCGACATCTCGATGTGTGTGTGTCTGAGCCGTGGTTCACTCACAACCCCTCCCCCTGTTCCAAGCACAGCTGGCGTTCTTTCCTGTTTGTGTGGTTATGACTAAAAGTGTTTTAATAATTGTAAGTTGCAACATGGTTGGGTATTTTCTGTTAATTAAATAATTACTATATCTTGAGTTAAATGAACTCAAGTGCCGAAGCTTAGGGAATTGATTATCCCAGAATAAAGATATTACCATATTTAAGAGAACACTGGTGGGGTTTTCAAGTTGCATTTTCCTATTTGCTGCTTTGAGTAGCTTTCTTCATAACTTGTTCCAGTGCTTGGGACTAGTTCAGCTCTGTGTGTTCTTGGGTCACGACTCTTGTATTGAAGCCGCTTAGTGACTAGGCTGTTGCACTTTCCATCTGCCTTGGGGCAGATGATTTCTCATGAAACCAGTTTCTGTTTAATATCTTTATTGATGATCTGGATGAGGGGATTGAGTCCATCATCAGCAAGTTTGCGGACGATACCAAGCTGGGAGGAAGGGTTGATCTGTTAGAGGGTAGGATGGCCCTACAGAGGGACCTGGACAGACTGGAGAGATGGGCCGATTCTAATGGGATGATGTTCAATAAGTCCAAATGTCGGGTACTTCATTTTGGACACAACAATCCCATGCATAGCTATAGACTGGGGACAGAGTGGCTGGAGAGTAGTCAGGCAGAAAGGGACCTGTGAGTGCTGGTTGACAGGAAGCTCAACATGAGCCAGCAGTGTGCCCAGGTGGCCAAGAAGGCCAATGGCATTCTGGCCTGCATCAGGAATAGTGTGGCGAGCAGGACCAGAGAAGTTATCGTCCCCCTGTACTCAGCAGGGGTCGGGCCTCACCTTGAATACTGTGTGCTGGGCCCCTCAGTTTGGGAAAGATGTCAGGATGCTGGAGTGTGTCCAGAGGAGGGCAACGAAGATGGTGAAGGGGCTGGAGCACAAGCCCTACGAGGAACGACTGAGGGAGCTGGGGCTGTTTAGTCTGAAGAAGAGGAGGCTCAGGGGAGACCTCATTGCTCTCTACAACTACCTAAAAGGAGGTTGTAGTCCGGCAGGGGTTGGTCTCTTCTCTCAGGTGACCAGTGACAGAACTAGAGGGCATGCACTCAAGCTTCATCAGGGGAGGTTTAGGCTTGATGTTAGGAAAAATTTCTTCACTGAAAGGGTGATTGGCCATTGGAATGCGCTGCCCAGGGAGGTGGTGGAGTCGCCGACCCTGGAGGTGTTTAAGGGGAGACTGGATGAGGCACTGAGTGCCATGGTTTAGATGATGGGTTGGTGTTGTGTTGGGTTATAGGTTGGACTTGATGATCTCAGAGGTTCTTTCCAACCTTATGATACTGTGATACTGTAATTATAAAAGCCATCTCTTCTTGGCAAATAGCTAGCAAATCTTGACTGTTGTGACCCTGATCCGTCTGTGCACTTAAGTGACATTTCTGATGCCTGGAAGTGTCCCGGGTTCTCCCCCTCTCTGTGGAAAATGCTGCTGTCAAACAATGGAAGCAGTGAACTAGAGCTAGGAGGCATCTCGTCTCCTTTTTTGCAACCACTTGAGAAAAATTAATTCTTAGTGAGATTAGACATCCCACAGCCATCTCTAGACATGTTTGTATTGAGCAGGGAATCTTCTGTTCTGCATGTGACTTGAAAACTACAGGCCCAAATGTGGCAGGTGATTCCCTTAGCATTGTGTTGTAAACAGGTACTCCCAGGGGTCACTGATGGCCAGGAGAGGTCATTCCACCATTTAAGCAATTCATAGTTAGCTGCGACACTCGCAACGGGCCAAAGCTTTAGTGCTTTTTCTGGATTCTGACAGACTCCCATGATGTAGAGGGAATCATTGGGCAGCTCTGATGTGGCCATTGTACTACTCTGCTTCCAGTTCTCCACGTGTTGTGTGGGAAAGGTAAGTTCACATGCAGCAGTGCTGGAAGCATCCCAGTAGAACAACGTATGAACGGCACATCAGCGTGCCTCAGCTGTCCGCAGCTCCCAAGAACCCCTTGAGCATCTTCTGTCACAGTTGGAGCCCCTGCCCAGCTAAACTGACCACCCTCGGGGCTCACTTTGTTCTTGGATTGTCCTTCATACACAAAAGGTAGAGAAAACTTATACAGATATATAAATACTAATTTGCTACACATTGGATTTGAAGTTCAGGTGTGAGATTTTTGCTGGGAAATTGTCAGCTGCTTTTATCTTTGTCCTGCAAATTAGAAATTAGAAATCAATATCTCTAGAAGGACCTGGCCTGGAGGCTGAGCTACATACTGCAGAACCCTTGCAGTCATTGTCTTGACTCTATTTAAACCAAACCAAAACAACACAAACAAACAAAAAGAAACACCCCAACCAAACAACAACAAAAACCCCACAAACACTCCTGCCCCCAACCAGAGTCAGTCACACCTTAGGCAAAACTCTTTTTCAAGTAGCTTGTGTGCGTGACATAATGGTACACGTGAACAACCTCCTTCACTTTTATCTTACTTGTTAAACAGAAAATAAGAAAAATGTTTCTTTCTGATTGGAAATATAATAATGTCTGTGCATTTCTGAAGAAGCTGAGTCTTTTCCCTGCCACTTTCATAAACAGAAGACCTGCAGCCTGAAGCACTCCTTTTTCATGTAGTAGAGACTGCAGTGTCTGTACCATCCAAGAGAGGGATGTAACACTGGGCAGTACAGCGCTCTCTGCAATCCGAGTCTGCTTTTGACAGAGATGCTGTTGGAAAGTCCTGCAGCTCTGCAATGCTGTATAAATTTCAGATTTGTCTGGAAAAAGATACTGATTTTCATATCTACAAGTATAACTTTCCCATGTGACAGAGCCCTTCTGTAATATGCCGTTTGTAAACCCATTTTGCTTATTACAAGCTGTTAACTTTACTTTTGTGTTACTTGTACATTTGGTATTATAAGGTAGTTTGTTAGTAGCAAGAAAAAGCAAGAATTAGATTAGAGCAAGATGACTTTTGTTGTGTCTTTGTGACATAATTCCTTAAGATCTCATTGTTTTCACAAGAAATTAGAGGGATATTTTCTCCCACTTTTATATCTGGGTGTTGCATCGTCTTCTACTTCATGAGTCAAACTATTTGATACAAGTTTTGGAGGAGCTATTGCTCATGGAGATACCTGAGCTGGCATGGGTGGGGAAGAAATGCAGTTTCATTGTCAACAGTCACGACTGAGGTGTGATATTAACAAGTCTCTATATGTCAGGTTCTCTTCTCGCTGCTGAAAAAGGAGGGCTATGTTTCTCCCCTAGATTTTTGATGCCTTTCTGCAATGCAAACTGATGACAGTATTTGCGCACTGAGTGATACCAGAACAGGTGACTGTATTTCTCTAAATGGCTCTTTTGCGTGGGCTTGCAGCCACTGAAATTTGAATCAAGACCACACAGCTGCTTTGGCATAGGTGAGGACACTGGTTCAGCCTGCCCCTGGTCCAGCTTTGAGCAAAGAGGTACTTGACAGCCCAACTGAATCATAGAATCATAGAATTATCTGGGTTGGAAGAGACCTCCAAGATCATCAAGTCCAACCCTTAATCCAGCACTACCATGATTACTAGATCGTGGCACTAAGTACCATATCCAGTCTTATTTTAAAAACCTCCAGGGATGTGTTCTTGTCACGATCTGCGGCCTGGGTGTGCAGGGAGCCTCCCAAAGGCATCTGAGCTGTTGGCTCTAGTTAAAGACTGCAAGTCCAGTTCTTTCATGCAAAAGACACAACATATAGGACGTACAGTTAACTTTTCTTATAGACGGTGAGCTACGACAGTAGCACTAGGAAAGATCTCTGGATTTCCTCCCTTCCTTGTTTTAAACAGGTAACAGTATGTATATTCTAGAACCTCAACCAGAGCTTATAAATGAACTTTTTTAAAGTTTGTGAATGTTGCATAAGTGACAGGAGCGTGTCACTGGTAGCTTGGGCTGTTTGAAATATTGGCGCAGTGTTTTGTCAAGTGTGGGCTTCTCAGTACAAGTCACATCCGCAATAGCTCTGGAAAGCATTCCAGAGAAGTGCCTAAGCAACTCAAATGCTTTTTCAAAAAATTCAATTTATTCCATGCAGTTTCAAATGTCGTATAGTAAGCAGACTTGTTTCCATTTCTTGTTCTATTTATTAAATAATGAAATGTATGGTATTAGGGTCCTTGGAAAGGAATTCCCTGTAAGTTCAATTATGAAACCAGCAATCACAAGTTCTGTAGCAAATTTTACAAATGTTTATATGCCCCAAAATGTCCATATAGTTGAAAGTTTAATCATCTCTTTCTGTATAATTCCTAATCTAATTCCTTCATATCGGTTCTTTTTTTTTAACATAGACATGCATGCAGTAGAAGTATTGTAAAAATTAAGTTGCACGAGTGTTTTTGAACCCCTCATCCTGTTTGAGGTGAGTTAGCTGGAAGGGGCACGTACGCCTGCGGGGTTAGGTCTATCATGAAGGGACAGGTCTCCAGCCGGTCTGATAATCCCACCGGGCTGCTTGCAGAACCACACTGACCCTTGACAAAGTAATAATTTACTGTGGAGGCAGTGCCTTTTCTCTTCCTGCAGGGAAGACTGGCTGGTGAAAAGTGGGCGGGCCAAGCTTCCAGTCCATGGGACTGGAGATAAAGGAACAAATATTAGTTCACATTGCTACAGTGTCTGAATGTTTCTCAGTGCATTTTTAAGTCCTTACAAGTCGAAGGTGGCCTTGCTGTGTTTGCCATGTTGAGCAGGAGCCTTAGAGTCATCCCAGCTTTTCAGACTGGAAACCAAAGCTCAAGGAAACTGAGGAAATCACCAAGCTTGCACCACTATTTTTGACAGAGTGAGGTCATGAATTTGGGTCTTTCCAGTTCCAGCTTTACGTCCTGATCTCTAAGGTATAACCTTGTAACTTCTCCCTTCTTATTAAAGCGTGCATAGCTCATATAGAAAAAACAAATGCACATCTTGTCTTGGAGCAGCGTTCAGGGCTCTTGCCTCAGGACAAA
This sequence comes from Dromococcyx pavoninus, assembly GCA_033558185.1. Taxonomy (NCBI): domain Eukaryota; kingdom Metazoa; phylum Chordata; class Aves; order Cuculiformes; family Neomorphidae; genus Dromococcyx; species Dromococcyx pavoninus. Next base: position 522,168 of record JAUMJL010000302.1, read on the forward strand.
ATGTTGTGAGTGCGTGGCACTGGGAGATTGAAACTTCTAATATTTTAAAATAAAAATTACACGTCTTGATGAGGGAGAAACTTTGGGCCAGTGCTCTTAGGCCTGTCTTCCCACTAAGCCCTGAGCAGGTGTTTTCAAAACACAGCTGCTTTGCAGAAGTTAGGTGAGAGTGCACATTCCAGTCCAGCTTTCTGCTGAACTTGGACTCTGAGAATATTTTTTAAAGAAAATAAGAATCAAATGAAGATAAGAGTCAAGTATGCCTAGTCAAAGTTCAAAAAGAGATTGCTTACTTTCTAACACTCTTGTCTTCCAGATTGGTAAAGATTTAGCTCAGAACAGCACAAGCCTATTGCTGCTTTCTTTGTAATTCAAATTTAACGGCAATACCCTCTGTTATTCTGTATCTGGTAAAGTATATATAGTAATAGTACCTTTTTTAAATAGAATTTCAAAGGGGATGCATCTCATGTTTTGTTTCTGCACTCATTGGACCCCTTAATTTTTTCATGCTTTTAAACCACTAGGCATGTTGTAATGAGGGTAAAATGATATATTTCTAGAAGTGTTTCCCTGCATGACCAAATGTTTCATGTGCTTCTCAGATATGACTTAAGAAAAATTTTTCTTGATTATTCTGTCCCATCCCTCTCTATTACAAAAAGCAGCCAGTGAATTCTAAGCTCTGCTCCAAATTATCTTGCTTCTGTGCCACTTCAACTGTGATGTGTTGAATTCCTGATGGTTTATTCAGCTGTAAAGTTGTTGTTGATGGTTTTTGCAGACCACGGGAGAATTAAATTTTTTTTTTTCTTATTTTGTAAATGTTGAAGCATCTCTACAGAGCAAGGGAGGGCTTTGTCACCGAGAATAGTGTACAGAAAATACATAGGTGTCAAATGATACTCATTCTCGTTTCAGAACTTAGACTTGCTGAAATAGACCCCGTGTAGTCAATACAGCAAGTAAGGCAGAATAATGCCCTTCTGGAATTATCTCAAGGATTATGAAAACTGCTGCCTTATGCCTGGGATGCACCTGTGACATTTTAGCTTTGTGTTTTAACACTCTGTGATTTTTGACCTGGATGGGGCCCCACTCAGTGATACCTCATACTTTTCAGAATGTTGTAATGCAGAAGTCATGATATCTACTAAAAAAGTAGTTTTATACGTCTTAGTGTTCTGCAAGTGGATCAGCAATTACTTTGCTGGTGATCGAAGGGAGGAAGACAAGCTTTTTAAGGAAAGGTGAAATCTCTTATTGGAACATAGGATTTCAATGCATAAAACTAGATAATTTTTCAGGCACCCTCACCCTTCTGGTTCAAAATAGGAGCCACAAAGTTCAAGTACAGTTGACTAGAACAATTGTTACGCGTGGATTTACAGTTGATTTAGTACTAACCTCTGCCAGAGAAAGGAATAATTTGGTTATGTAGAATTCTGAACTGGACAGGGAAAAGAAAATTTGAAACTCCGTTCTTTATCCATCTTTTACATCTAATTAATTGAGGTGTTGCAATCTGTATATCAGTCGTTCATTTTTTATTGTTATAGTGCAGCACCTGCACTTCTGAAGCTGCTTCGAACTAATGCATTTCTGGATAACAGCTGGTAAAGTGGCCAGAGATTGATCTGATGGCTTTACATCAGAGTTCTCAAGCTTAGATGCAGGCCTTTCAGTCAACTTAAGGACATTGCCATGCATGTCTTTATTTAAAAATTTATCGAAGGGGATTTTTCAGTCTTTGTGGCACTCTCTGATTTGAAACTTGATGTGTACACTTGATAGCAAGATCTTCATTGATGCTATATTCTTTCTACTTAGGTTGACAAAAGCTACTGCTTTTTACTGAATTATTCACACTGAGATAGTGGAGAGACATAACAATCCTTCCCCTTTCAGGTAGATCCGTGCTGAACTTGGACACGCTGGTTTGCCTTGGGTCGCCTGAGAGCTTGCTTCCTAGTCAGCATTCACTACTTTAGACGTGAAAAGGAGAAGAATCCCCAGTGGAGAAACTTTGCACGGACAAGAAGAAAGCGGAGACTTCCTAAATCCTGCACTAAGTACACTGGAATGAGCACGATGACACCTGCAGATGCAGAGGTGTTTTTTTCCATCGGATGCGTCTTCTATTTTTAATGACTGTTTGAGTTCTAGGGCACTATGTTCAAAGGCTAACAAGTAATTTTCAGTTTATTACATCCTTTACGGTGATTTTTTTTCTAGTTTTGGACAGAGCAAATTTTTTTTTTCAAGCTTTGTACTAAAGGATACAGAAATTATATTGACCCTGCCACAGTCTTAGTATGCAACAGTTCATTTGATCAGCGGCTGGCTCAAGAATAAAATATTAAAACTGTTTAATTTTATATTGGTACACTGTGAAATTTTGGTGTTCTTATTTATCCATGACTTGGGCCATATTTCCAGAGAGATAAAATAAGCACTTTGATTTCTCCAGATATATAACTGAAAATGTGTGTCGGAAGAAGTCACCTTTTCATAAACTACTGTTATATTTTACTTCTGCAGTAGTGATGAATTTTGGAGGGTGTTTTAAGGGCTTGCAAATGCAGAGCAAACAATAGACAAATTTGTTACCGTAGGGTGAGGACTGTCCCCTTATTGTCATAGAACGCTTAACCAACAGTGAAACTGAAGTCTGTGGCAATAATTAACAGTGTTCATTGTATTGTTTCCTTTCTAGATCACTAGCAAGTGTAGGAAAAGAAGTGAAATACAACATTTTGCAGACGCTGGTAGAAAAAGTGGAAGCCATTTTACTGGAAAAATTTCTGTGAGTACCTGTAAGATCACAATTGCCTTAACAGCTTAAAAATGAGTCTGGATAGGAAAATGAGGTATCTTACAGGAAAACTTCAGGTGGAATATTGGAAAAAGGTTATCTTATTAAGGAGAGATTTCTTGAAGCCTGGAGATTTGTTGATTTTAGGGGTTTTTTTAAAATCATAAAAGCAGATGAAAACACTGCCCAGAAGTCTGCAAAAGGTAAGCGATGAGCTGCAGGATACCAGATGAAAAACATCTTTTGAAGCGTGTATTGATTCATAAGAAGCTGTAAATTCCTGCCTTGCTAAATTCATTCCCGCGCGTCCTTTAAATAAAGGAAGATGTAGCCTCACTGTTGGGAGAATCTTTTTGAAACTCATCGATATTGGTGCTGTTGGAGTTTCCCTGTGGAGTTTTAGTGAGGTTCTTGATATTTAGTGTCTAACGTGGGCAGGTGGGGTCTGTCTGTGAGGCCGGGAGCGTCGGTGTTGCATGGAACGGGACCGAAGTTGTGGCTTCTCGGTCAGGGTCTGTGGGAGTGTAGGCACGGTTTGCAGTTCCGTGTCTCCAAAGCGCAGCGGCGGGGTCAGAGTTGTGTGAGCGAGGCTGATTTTGCTGTTGCCGCGGCCGATGTAGCGGCTCTTGTTTCGCAGCGTGGGGAAAGGGGGAGCGCGGGGCAAGCGGTGCGGTGTCCAAGTGCTGCCGCCGTGTGGCCGCACCGCCGTACTTCAGCTCGGGTGTCGCGCGGAGTCCAAGTGCTGCCGCCGTGTGGCCACACCGCCGTACTGCAGCCCGGGTGTCGCGCGGAGGCGGTGATGCCCCCCCCCCCGCTCAGAGCTCTCTGCTGTCGCCGTGTGGCCGAAAGTCGGCACTGCAGCCCGAGCGCTGCCGCTCGGCTCCTCTCCGATCCCTTCGACTGCTCTCGGTTAGTCCCGCCGCCGCGCGTCTCGTCTCGGTTGGTCTCGGCTCGTAACCGAGCCGAGCGAAGCCGACCCGACCCGACGCAATCCGAGCCGTGGAGAACAGCCGAGCGGAGCCGGGAATAGCCGAGCGGGTGCGGGGCCGAGAGGCGTCGAGAGTAGCCGTGCGGTGCCGATGAATAGCCGAGCGGTACCGAGCTCAGAGGAATGGTGCCGAGAGTTTACGACCCGAGGGGAGCTGAATGGAGCCGAAGCGAGCCGAGGGGAGCGGCGATTAGCCGAGAGTAGCCGATCCGAGATGCGAGTTTACGAATGGAGCCGAGCGGTGCCGAGCCGAAAGGAGCCTCATTGGCATCTCCGGCGTCCGCGGCGCGTCATTTGCATCTCTCCGCCCCCTCCCGGTCCCATTGGCTGTCTCGCCGGCTCGTTTGCATCTCCCCGCCTCCGGCTCTCATTGGCTGCGGCGCCGAGAACGATAGAGTGCGAGCCAGCAGCACGGAGCGTCGCCGGAAACCATAGACTGAGAGCCCGCAGCACAGGGCGTCGCCGGAAAACATGGAGAGAGAGCCAGCTGAACGGAGCGCCGCCGGATATCATAGGGCGCGAGCCCGCAGGACAGAGCGACTATTCTCGCCATTCCTTATTTGCATCTCTCCGCCCCGCTCCCGGTTCCATTGGCTGTCTCGCCGGCTCGTTTGCATCTCCCCGCCTCCGGCTCTCATTGGCTGCGGGGCCGAGAACGACAGAGTGCGAGCCAGCAGCACGGAGTGGCGCCGGAAACCATGGAAGTTGGGGACCGTGGAGGGAGCGGTGCTGGTGCCGCTCTCGCCGCCGCCTCTGCCGGAGACCACTCCTCCCCTTCCCGCGCCGCTCCCGAGCGGGCCCCGCGCTCCATCGCTCCCCGCTCCGCCTCGTGGGGCTCCCGGCTCCGCGGGAAGAGAGAGGAGCCGCGAGCGGAGCCCGGGGGCCGGGGGGGCAGGCGGGATGCCGCTCCGGAGCGGGAAGCGGGGGTTGTGCCAGCCGGGGCCCCGAGCGGCGGCCCGGTCCCGCTTCCCGCCGGGATGCTGCCGCTCCGGCACCGTTACTGCGCGGATTGACGGTCGCTTGGGTAAATGAGTCAGAGGCGAACGAGGCCCGGGTCGCGCCCTCGGTGCTTCCTCGGCCCGGTTCCTGCGCGCTGCTCGGGTGGGACTCGCACGGGTTTGGCTTTCGGCCGAGGGAGCTGCCGGGGTTTGGGGTTCCCGGAGCGGCCCTGTTTGTGTAAATCCGGGCGGGCACGGTGTTATTGATGGACGCGTTCCTGTTTCTTGCTATTTAACGCTCCTTGCTGGCTGAGTTCTCAGCGGGAGCCTTTCCAGGTCCCGTGACTGTTCTGGTTAGCGCTAGTTAAGTTTTTATTGTTTTTGTAATTATTCTGTGAATTCTGCCATCGGAATCGCAACGGGGTGACTTAAAGTGCCCGAAGGGAGCAGGCAGCAGGCTTCGGGCTGTTCTTGACCGAGCCCATTTTGACGGCAGAAGCCTCGTGGTGGGCACCTTGGGGTGAGAAAATGACCGTAATGTTCCTAAGTAGAGGGAGCTCTGTCTCCAGCTGAGTCGATGGGTGGAGAGGCGAGATACCTTTTGGTGACCTGGTGCTTCACAGTGAATTCTGCGCTGCGTGGGACTCAGAGGACACATAGAGGTTTGAAAAGTGATGCCATTAATTCCTCTGACTGAATCGGAAGCTCCGGAGTGCAGTCACAATAACGGCGTCTTTCAAGAAACTTGGGAGTATGAACCCATGGCCTTTATGCACTCCGTTTCTTTTTGTGACTGACTCTTGGCGTCTGTCGGTGAGGGGAAGAGAGAAGGGGGCTGACAGTGAGGTGCTGGCGCTAGGGAGGAATATGGACTTTGCACAGGAGAAGGCTGGAAACTGCAGCGGCGTGGCAGTGGGCGTGTGTAGCTGTGAAACGTGGTAGCCGGTGCTGTGACTCGGTGGGCTGAGGGGAGAACGCAGGTGACGCGTTTCACTTGTTGAAAACGGCTGGTGTTGACAGAACCCCTGTTGTGACAAAGGGTGGTAGGACAGCACGTGATTCCGGCCGTGTCCTGAGCCTGGGGGTTCGGTGTAAGGGGCGGCCGATGTTTGTTGTCTCAAGGAGCGCAGCGGTGCAGCTGGAGGACTGCGGGTAAGGGCGTGCAGATATCTCAGCCAGCGTCTCGCTGTTCCATTGATGTCCCACACCCTTACGTCCGCTTTTGCCACCCGGAGCAATGTCGATGTACATGATGCTGGCTCTTGGTTTGGGAAGTCTCTTCCATCTCCTTGGTTTGATTCTCTTTGGGTGAAGGCTTGGCATAATGCTTGTTTTTCACCCGGCTTCAGTGCTCATCGAGCAGTCACGTCGTTAGCTGCATCGTTCATCGTGAATGTTTTTTTTGTTTTGTTTGTGTATTTACAGACCTGTAACTTGACAGGTGACTTTGTTAGCATCGTAGCGATATTGGGCGGTCGTGTTAAAAATTCCTAACATAGTACACATCGTGAATGTTTCTCTCCCCACAGAGGCCCAAAAGCCAATCTGGAGAATGTCTTGCTGCAGAAAATCTGGCAAAGGTCTCGCAGAAGAGCCCTGCTTTTTCCAAGCCTGGGATTCTTCTGTCCCATCACAGGGAATAACAGTGAGTAAGCAGGAACGGTGCTGGGGGGAGAGAGAGCGCGAATGTTACCTGCTTTTCACCGTCAAAATGAAAAGACCTCGGCCTGGCTTTTTTGGGACCCTCTTCATGTGTTTTTGTCTAGCAGGGCGTGCGGTTTGATGTTCCTCTGTGTGTGCCGATAGACGAGGTGATGTTGGGACTCGGTGCGAATGTAGAGGGCTCTGTATGCTCATATGTCTGAAAGGATGTCAAGCGTCTGGGTTCTTCAGCTGAAATAACCGCTGCTGCCTTTGAATTGCTCTGTTAAACACCTCCTTTGCACAGAGGGCACGTTGGAGATGGGTGATGCGCTGACGTAAGCAGCGCCACACGGGTGGTATGTCTCCTCAGAGCTGTGGGAAAGCTGACTTCCACTTTCTCTTCTCCCCTAGAGCGGGCTACACCATGCAAAGAAGAACAGAGCAAAGCAAACGGCCGGCTAGAGTCAAAGCGGAGAGAAATGCTGCTGGCTGGTTAATATGGAAGAGGTTCCAGTGCTGAAGGAAAGGAGAATGTGTGTCATCCAAGTCCTTCTGTTTGGGTCTGGGAAGGGGGCTAGAGCTGTTTCTTTGAAAAGATTTTCCGTATGGGTGAGAGGCTTCTCACAGGGGAGGTGGCTGAGGCCTGGCCCTGATTTTGTGAACACGACGAAAGGGCTGTAGGACCTGGAGGAAGGGCTCCCTTTGAAGGTGGAGGCGTGACCAAAATAGCCTTGAGTTTCTTGCGCTTCTTACTCCACCCTCAGTGTCTGCCAGCTTCTTTCAACTGGGCTGAACTTGTCCCTCAGGAGGTCACCAGGCACTCGTAAGCTAGGACAGAGCGGCAGCTAAAATATTTCTCCAATTAGCTTGATCGGTGCGGTATCTCCTGTTGATGAGCTTGAGGTCAAGAAGTGGAAGTGCAGCCTTTCAAAGGCTGCTGTACCTGGATGAACTGTAGTAGAGCTTCCTCCTCAAGCAAACTCATCTGTTCCAAAACCTCATCTGTTTGCCTTCCCTTTGACAGCGTCAGAGCGTCAGGGCAAATGGGAGGAGCTCTGCCTGGGCCCGTGGTGAGGTCATGCCTGTCTGGCACACGTTAGAGCTTGCCAGGTGTTGGGGTGTCCCGCGTGGTGGTGAGAGCTGCGAGGGCGAGTTCACTTAAAGCACGGTTACTTGGGGCGTTTGCCATAATAACTTGTTCCCTTTGTCTGTCAGCAGAGAGAAGCTGACGGAAGTATCCACGAAGAGAGAGCCCCTGCAGGATCCTGACCTCTCCCCAGAGAGAGGCAAAAACAATGTGACGGTGCCCTCCACGCCAGCAGCGTTTGGGTACGTGGCTTTCTCGTGACTTGTTTTTGCTAATCACAGTGGATTTAGCCGACAGCCCTGGCTGGAATGTTTTCCGCTTCAGCCTAGCTTGTGATGAAATGTACTTCACCAGCTGGGCCCGTGCAAAGGAGTGTGTTGCTTTTAATGTGAGGAACAAAATTGTTCTTGCTGATCAACGAAGCCTACACACAGCAACTGTGCGTGCAGGCCAGCAGTTAGCTGCAAGCTTTCGTGAGCAGTACTAACCCAACACCGTGGCAATAAGGGGTGAAGCAGGAGAGCGTATCTCGGTCTTCCACACGGTCTTTATGGTGAGCTAAAGAGTACATAGCAACCGTGCGTACAGGCCCAGCAGTTAGCTGCCAGCTTTCTTGTCCTTAACGTGCTGCTGCAGGAGGGCCACACTTTATGGTGAGGTGAAACGTACGGAGAGGGGTGGAGCTGCGGAAGAGAGGAACGAGGAGTTTCTGAAAGCGGCTGTTGCTGTGCCAGGTGGGCTCCAGCTGCGTTTCAAAGTGTTGTGCATTAGAGCCTGAGACGTGCTGGTTTATAGCTGAGGCCATTCTCACTGGGGAGCCACTTCACTGGCAAATGACTTGCTGCGAGCCAGCTCCTTCTGCCTTCTTCTCTTTGAGGACGTGCCATCTGCGAGCCCCTCTGGTGTGGCGAGCAGAACTCAATATGGAGCGTGTGCTCTGCTAGGCTGCAGGCCAAAACCTCCAGCTGGCAGCAGGACTAACTTCTATAAGTCAGCTGGTGACTCGCTGGACTGGACCGTTAGGATGCGGCCTGATGAGAAAAGACGGCATTTTTTTTTTTTTTTCTTTTTCAGATTCAGAACTGCCTCGGTTTTTTTACGTGACCAGCCTTTTTGGATGATGCCTTCCAGTCTCCTGTGCAGCTGGAGACTGACACTGGAGCTGCTCAAAGAGTCAGTCATCTGAACTCTCAAAGTGAATCTTGTATACAAACCTGAAAGCGTGCGTCTGTTCTCTGCCTGGTTCACAGCAGCACTGTTTGTCTGTAGAAGCGTTGTATACCCTGCAGTCCTCTCACTGCACCTTTCTGTAAATATTGTGGGTGGAGAATGTGTTAACAGTAACAGTGTGCAGAGCTGCTTTTCTATGTTGGACAGAATTTAAAGGATCTTAGTGTAAAGAGTTTATATTTGGTAAGATTCTATTTGGGTTTATTTCTCTCTTTTATTATGTACATGTAAAAGAAGAACTATGAAAATAAATTGCGTTCTCTGGACTTCTTTTGAACTTGGCCCAAGGACACTGCTTTCGATCTCACAAGGCCCCACATTGTGTGTGGTTTCCTTTCAGGGGGACAAGTGAAAACCTTTGCCATTAATTTGAAGCAGATTGTCTTCTCAGCTTTATTTGAATGGGTTATATCACGGGGTGTTGGGGATTGAAAGGACGGAGAAGGAGATGTGGGTGAAGGAGGAAAGCGCTCCTGTCTAGGGGCTGAGGGCCACTTCCTCTTGTTACCGTGCTAACACTCCTTTCTCTTTTTGTGTTCTTTCTTCAGGGTGTCATGTATTTTTCACAACTTTTCCCCTTCGCACCCTCTTTTCTATTTTTTTTTCTTTTCTGCCCTCTTCTGTCACACATTCACACCTCCTGCACTGTTCCCTCTTGCGGGTCCCTCCTCTTGTTGCTGCGTTCAAAGCGATTCAGCTCCTTCACCTGCCCGATCCCAGCGAGATGCGTTGTCTGACCTCGAACCTCTCCAGGTCGCGTTGTTGCCACCTTTCCCGAGTGACTGGGCATAACGCGTTGGTGTCTGAAGACCCTTTGACCTCTTCTGCCCAGCCACAGGGAAGCCAGAGGAAGCCTATGTTATATCCAGTATTGTCTGCATTAAAGTTTTAGATCTGTCACTGTGTGCTTAATGTGTTTTAGTTTTTTGATGTTTAAGATGAAGCAAAGGAGCAAAAGATAGGCCGTTCAGGAAGTGCTGTGAACACGCTGTGAGCTCGAACCTGGCAGTGGGAGTGCTGCATTTTGAAATGCAGGCCCCGATTTAGCAGCCTGCTTTTGTGTATTGGCAGTCAATTGACTTTAAAGGGCTCGATGCCCACTGGAGGAGTTTGGTGGGTCACAATGACATCTGGATATTCAGCAGGGAAATATTCTTGTATGCCACTTCACCAATCCAATTCTGTTGGAGTTGAATTCCAGGTCTTGGTAGTCTTCACGTATTTCAAAAGGCAAAGTCATTACGGTCGGGATAGCTTCCATCGTACAAAGAATGAGTTCAGGAGCCGTGCAGAAGGAGAAAGCTGGCCTTCCTCTGGAAATGCAGCCTGTGTCTCTCAGCTTTTGTTAGGAGAGCAGTTGCCTGATGAAGGTGAGTGAGGTCTGGTGGCTCTAAACAGGTCTGGAATGTAACCTTATTGCTGAAGAGCAGAGCCTGCATCTCCAGCTGAATGTTGGGACAGCGCTGTTCGATGGGGTCTGTCTGTGAGGCTGGGAGCGTCGGTGTTGCACGGAACGGGACCGAAGTCTCCGTCAGGGTCGGTGTGAGCGAAGGCAAGGTTTGCAGTTCCGTGTCTCCAAAGCACAGGAGCAGAGTCAGTTTTCTGTGAGCGAGGCTGATTTTGCTGTTGCCGAGGCCAATGCAGCGGCTCTTGTTTTGCAGCGTGGGGAAAGGGGGAGCGCGGGGCAAGCGGCGCGGTGTCCAAGTGCTGCCGCCGTGTGGCCGATTCGCGGTACTGCAGCCTGGATAGATGCCCATCGCCCGCAGCTCTCTGGAGCTCTCTGCAGCCCGGGAGCTGCCGCTCGGCTCCTCTCCGCTTAATTCGTCACCAGTCGACTCGATTCGGCTCTTCTCGGCTCCTCTCGACTTAACTCGGCTCCGTTCTTCGTTTCTCGTTTCCTCTTGTTTCGATTGGGTTTCTCTTGGCTCTTTTCGGTGCCGCTCCGCTAATCTTGGCTTCTCTCCGTTAATCTCGGCGCCACTTGGCTCCTTTCAGCTCTGCTCGGCTCTTCTCGGCTACTTTTGGCTATTTGACAGTTCGTTTCATGGGTGTGTCAAACTCCGAAGCGGTATTAAAGAATTATGATTCTGCTGTTAACTTCTTAGTGGTATCTTTTCTAAGTAGATAATGGCTATCCGCTAATGAACATTACCAATTGATTGACTTTGGTCTGTTTCCTCCCTCAACACAATGTATTCTGCTTCAATTTGGAAGGCATGTGTTGCTGCAACAGAACTGGTAAATCAGCCAATGTAGAGGACAGCATTCAACATTCCCATGACTTGGTGCATCAAATGAAGCAATCTAACGGATGCCTGGCTGGCTGAGTGGTTTAATTCCATGGCAGGATGAATGGGACATCTGATTCAAAGCATTATTGTGAATAAGTTCATTCCTTTTTCCATGTGTGTTTATTGCATGTCTCTGTAAATTACTTTGCACTACACCTCACAAGCCTAAATGCACAATTTCAGTTTTGCCAGCCCCAGTGGAAGTGCTTTCTTGAGTGAGGAGGTGGAATATGGGAACATAATGCAAGATTGGCAGAGAGGCTGCAATGTAGAAATACACATATATCAAACTAATTGTTGTTTAGTCTTGTGTGTTTAAGGTGCAGAGCTCCTATGTTTACCTAACATATGCCTGTGAAATTTGAGGCCTTACAACATATTGAGATTCCAGCTTTGGTGTGAGAAAGATCGAAAGACTCTTCTCTCCCCTGATAAACAGGGGAAAAAAGCAGCAGTTCATATTATTTAATCCCTGACTGGTTTTAGCAGCAGGCAACTGGAGAGGGGGTTTTGTCGTCTCCCACGTGCTACAAAAAGGCAAGAACATCTTCTTACACAGAGAGCAAATGCTTCCCAATGGAGGAGTGCTGAGGAGTGTTTTGCATGCAAAGGACAGCTGCTTGGTACCTCTACAGCTCCTACTGGTTTTGGTCTCATCAGACAGTTCATTGAGTAAGGTGATGTTTCCTAACATGTGGCTTTATAAGGTTCCTATCCTGGGGTTTTTCTTCTAAGTTTCTGCTTAGAAATGTTGGTGAAAATGTCTACGTGTGTTGATCTCTGAATGTCTCAAGCGGCAGAGCCTTCTTGTGTTTGCTTTCTCCCTCCTCTGTAACTTAAAGGCACTGGACCCCAGCTGACTTTCTTTATGTACGTGCTTGGGATTCACAGATCATGCAATCAGAGCCTGACTAACAATGTTACAGCAGTGCTCACAGTTAGTTCTGCGGTAGGAATTGGTGTAATTCAGCCGATATAAGCAATGATTGTGTCTGTAGACTTTTCTTTCATGTTTAGCATCTGCTTTTATTTTTAGCTTCTCTGCGATAGTTTTATTGGACTTTTCAGCCTTGACATTTCAGCCACATGACTACACATAGTACATAGCTGCACGTGATGGTAAGACAATAGGCTTATGTAAAGCATGTTATATGTAATTTTATTGATATACTTCTGAGCGCTGTATCTCAGTGACTAGAATGTAGAACGTATCTTTTAAGCTGGACAGGTTTTTAACAAGGATAATTGACCATTTAGTGGCTTGATAAGGTATTTGCAGTTAACTTACATAATTTAAATCAAGCTTGGCTATCTTACTGATATATGAACTTTCAGAAAACCACCAACATATTATATTTAAGAGTAATTTATCATTACCCACCATAAGTAGTATGCTAGACTTGGTTTTAAAAGAGTAGGTCTTGTTCAAAACCACCTGAAAGTATTAACTGGGTTTGTTAAATCTGTGCCACATCTGTGGTCACCAATTTGGTGCAGGTGGAGAGGCTTGCCCCTTAAAAGGCCTCCTGAGTTAGAGCTGGCTCTTATGTGCTCCTGGAGGATTAGGTGAAGTTGGGGATCAGAGCAGCTTTCCTTTCTTTGCTCTGTTTTGGACAGTTGTGTGTTTCCCTTTGTGGTACGTTTGCGCCTATTGTGATCATTTTGTCTGTAAGTCTCAGATAATAATTTTACTTGCGGGTTTACTTTTTAATCTTAGAGTAAATTTGGTTTGGAATGTGATAGCTTCAGAGACATGTTACCGCAAATGTTTGCAGTCAATGCTGACTTGTCTATCTTTGCTCTAGTTTTATTAATGGAGATAGGGATTGTTTTTTGTTTAGTTTTTTCTTTTTAATCCATAGAAGCACAAAGGATTTAGGCTCAACCTAAATGGAATTTCCAGTATACTTTTAGCAACAGATGTTAATGGGTGTTCTTGAGCTGGTTTCTTAAATTTGTTGTTGTGCGATAAGCAGTTAAAAATTATCTTGTCCCAGAAGGATATTGGGGGGGGGGGCGGTGAGAGGAGGAGTTCTGCCCTGTTTTGTGCTTTTCTATTTTTGTTATTTTAACCCCTGCTTAGAATTTGAAAATGTAAGAAATTTTAGATCTAGTGCCTATTTATGTGAAACTGTATTTTTATTTTATTTTTTTGGAGAGCATTTTCACTTATATGGTGACTGTTCCAAGTAGTTTTATGTAGAGAATGCTGTGTGAAAAAAACTCAGTGGTGAGCCCTTGCTGAGGAATTGGGGTTGTTCAGATGGGGTGAATGAATCTGGTTCAGAACACTGCTTTTTGGTCAAGTAAACAAAATAAAAGCTGAATCATGCTCTTCCTCACCAAGTTGTGTGCTGCTATGTGTTCCATTATGGCATTTCCAGTGGTGTATTTTCACTTTAGGAAAACAGGTAATTTAGTATGCACTTCATTCCAAATACTTTCCTGAGCTGGTTTTCTGATAGTACTCTCAGAATAAAAGTCCGAGAAGTTTCTTCATGGTTTTCAGGCTTTCTGTTTTATATAGCTCATTACATGAAATGTCAGAGTATGACGCAGAACAAAATTGCTGCAATTTTACAGTACGTATAGTTCAGCTGTAACTTGGTCTTTACCATCTCGAGAAGTTGTCCCAAAATCGTCATCTGTGGCTTGGCACAGTTTAACACACTTGGCAATCTCTATTCCATAAAGGCACTTAATGGAGCTATTGTGCAGGATCAGCTCTTCTTCACCTTGTGATGCAGGGAGGTTTTTGGAAGTCAACACGGAGGCTACTGCTGGACCCGTTTCACTTTGCATTTCTGCTGGAGTTGCTGCATATTGTAAATGTCCTTGGTTTGGTTCTGGCTCTTGTGATCCATTTCACACTGGGAGTAACATGAACAACTGTATAACTGGAGGGAATTTAAAGAAAAAATGGGGAGGGGGAATTACATGCACAACCCCCTTTGTAATGAAACACAAAGCTGTTAGGACTAAATCGCAAAAATAGTTTTTTCTGCAGCATAAGCACTTCGAAGGCTGAGTGTGAAAGCCAGAGAGAGGCTACTGAAACATAAAACTCAGATACTGACATTCAACATCAGGCTCATACTAAAATCCAAATTTACACCTAGCTTATAATTTCTTAGGGAAATCAACTAAACTCCTGGAATTTGTAGGGGTTTCATTCTGGTTCTGATTTCAAGCCATCTTCTGTTGTAAACAGACTGTACATGCTAGAACTAGCAGATTATTTTTTCATTACCTTCCAAAGGTTTTGAGTGCTCTGTATCTGATTTGTTGATATTAACATTTGTGATAGTACTTTGCTGAGGAACATAATTATTCCACAAAGAATTGAACATTTCTCCAATTATTTATGACCCGATGAACTGTTTTCTGAACTAGTACTCACGCTCAAGGGTTAGAGTTCACAACTTGAATTATGTTAGCAACTCCAATTGAAAGACAGACTTTTTGTAGTTGTGCACTTCTAGATGTATAGCATGTTTTATAAATAAAATACTTGTGAATGTCTGTGGCCTTAACTCTCATATAACTAAATGCATTAATGGGTATGACTTTGCAAAATCAGTTGTGGTACTGCTTGCTTCAATAAATTAATTATTTCACCGTCAAATAAATCTTTTTGTTCTGTCTATATTTTCCAGATTTTCAGTGTCTTCACGCTTACTTCTAACTTTAAGCTCAAACTTACTTCAAAATACACAGAAAAAAAGCGGTGCACTACCCACAATTAAGCACTTACAAAAACAAATAAAAGGCTGGTTTCAAAACCTCCTCAAAGGAGAATCTTAACTTGCTTCCTTAGAAGCTACAGAAATCATTAATATTTTTCCACATAATTAATGGTGTAATGAAAGTAAACAAAATAATTGAATTCATATCATACAATCATTTGGTTGGAAAAGACCTTTGAGATCAAGTCCAACAGTACCTGTCTACTACTGAAACGTACTCCTGAGCGCTTCATTTACCCATATATTAAATACCTCCAGGGATGCAGACTCAACCACTTCCCTGGGCAGCCTCTTCCAGTGCCTGACAGCTATTTCAGTGAAGACAGTTTTCCTGGTATCTAATCTGAACCTCCCGTGGTGCAACTTGAGGCCATTTCTTCTCATCTTGTAACCTGTCACTTGGGAAAAGAGTCCGCCTCACTTCAACCTCCTTTGAGGCAGTCGTAGATAGTGATAAGGTCTCTCCTCAGCCTCCTTTTCTCCAGACTAAACAACCCCAGTTCCCTTAGTTGCCTCTCATAAGACTTGTTCTCCAGCCCCTTCACCAGCCCCATTACTCTTCTCTGGACATGCTCCAGCCCCTCAATGACCTTCCTGTAGTGAGTGGCCCAAAACTGAACCCAGTACTCGAGGTGAGGCCTCACCAGTGCCGAGTGCAGGGGCACAATCACTGCCCTGGTCCTGCTGGCCATGTTGATTTCGATACAGGCCAAGATGCCATTGGCCTTCTTGGCCACCTGGGCCGCTGCTGCCTCATGTTCAGCGGCTGTCAACCAACACCCCCAGGTCCTTCTCTGCCAGGCAGCTCTCCAGCCACTGCTCCCCAGCTGATTTTGATATAATTTTCAGAAGTAGTTTGGAAAGTACAAACTGCACATTTGTATCAGCAAGATGTCCTCAAATTGTGTCTTTTGTTTTAGGTGATGTTTGTGGACGGTTTTTCAATTTAAAAGGGAATGAGGGTTTTGAGATAATTTAAGATCTAGTGTGAAACTTTCTAGCTCAGATCACCTGTAAATTAACAATCTTAAGTCTATAGTTTCATGTTATTTTTCTCACAGAAAAAATAATCTAATGCTGTTCCTATGGAAGTTGCAGGGCATAAGCTTCCTTCTTATGTTACAGTGTATGCAACTGTTAGTTTTTGGGTATTTGATAAAGTAATGGGCAGGATTCCAGCTTGTTTTTGACAGGTAAACCAGTATTTAGTTATTCATCAATGTCAGGTTCCAATGCACACTTTGGTAACCTGCTGTGAAGTGCTAGTTACAAGGAGCTGGCACATATGATTGATTTTTTTAGGTAACCCTTAAGGACAAATGTGGGAAGGCATAGAGCAGTTGTTGAACCTGTCCTCTTGTAGGCTCGGCTAAAGCTGTAGTTCCCAACCCTGCATCTTAAACCTAGCTAATGATTTTTGGGCTTTCGAAGACTGAAACTTGCTTTAAAAATTCCTGCGTTGTCCCTAGAAACCACAAGGAGCTGTTGGGGTATAAATCGTGTGATGAATTCCTGTAAGTGCACTGTGTTAGTAGTTGCACTGTGCTAGAAGAACTTGGCTTGTGCTTTGCAGCAGGTGGCAAGGTTGCAGAAGTATATCTGTCCCCTTGGTTCCTCCTTTACGTCTGTGACAGTGGGAACCCATCTTTCCTTTTCGGCCAGCCCTTTGAGAAACTCACAGAAATTACATGAATGAACAGACAATGGCTACATTTGGATTTGTATGGCTCCTAGAGCATGGATTTCCCACACTTCATCATAATATTTTGTCATTCCCAATATCAGGTTAGCTTTTGAAAGAAAAAGTAACCTAAGAGTAAAATAAAGAAAAACAATGCCTACCTGAGCAATTTTTACTACTTTGTTTTCTGCTTAAAGAGTTTAACGTCATTATGATTCTTGTAAATGGGTCCAGGAAGGTTGAAGAACTGTGAACATGAACCATATGCTACAAAACCATAATTTATAACTTTTTTTCCTTTTAAAAATGCTGCAGGTTTAATACATTACGTAGCACTTCTCACTACTATTTAGCAATTGGGAACTATGTGAATAGTTAAGATGTATGAGGTATTATATTAGGGCAAGATTTGCCTCTTGGCAAAATTTCAGTTTGTATTAACCAGTTGCCAATGAGCTTGTTTGGGGATATGTACGGAAGCTGAGTGCTGTATCTTTCATAAAGCGTAATAAAGCTACTATGTTGTACTTGCAAGCACACATGTAGCAGCAGGTAAATCCCTAATAAAAGAATTTTAGTTTAATGTTGCCTTTTTTAATTTGCTATGTATTTAAGATGTTGGGCTAGACCCCCAGCTGTTGTCATCTGTGTAGCTCTACTGAAGCTTTCCTGAGATGTGCGACATCTCGATGTGTGTGTGTCTGAGCCGTGGTTCACTCACAACCCCTCCCCCTGTTCCAAGCACAGCTGGCGTTCTTTCCTGTTTGTGTGGTTATGACTAAAAGTGTTTTAATAATTGTAAGTTGCAACATGGTTGGGTATTTTCTGTTAATGAAATAATTACTATATCTTGAGTTAAATGAACTCAAGTGCCGAAGCTTAGGGAATTGATTATCCCAGAATAAAGATATTACCATATTGAAGAGAACAGTGGTGGGTTTTTTTTACAATTGTACTTGTCCATCTTTCTGCGTGAGCTATGAAAGCTCTTCTTCGGTATGCGTGGATGCGTTTTCAAAAACTGTTCATCCATATTTCCTCAAATGCACCTGTAGCGATGATTACCTTGTCTTCCTACCTTGTCAGTTCAATGAGTTTAGATATTTATTTTCTCATCTTTAAATACAGTTTTCAATGGAATCAAAAAATCACCTATTCTTCACTTTGAAAACTTAAATTCAAAGAAGAATTCAATGTCTTTTGTATCTCAAGAAATATGACTTCCGTATACCCTCAATACGGGTAGGATGCACACTCATTTATGATGGGAATCTCCCGGAACATTCAAGAATCTTGGTTCTTTCAGTTCAACTGGTATGGCCGATAATTCAGTATTCCTTACCATGATAACGGAAAAGGAAGTCTCTAAGAACATCAGAGACACAAATAAGAACTCGGCGCCAGGCCCCGATAGGCTGAAGATTGAAGATCTTGGGCGAAACGATTCTCAATTCGCCCAGCTTACAGCCTTATTCAATCTGTGGTTGGCAACCGGCACCATTCCTGACATGGTAAGGGAGTGTCAGACCATTTTAATACCAAAATCGACTGTCCAAGATCGCCTAAATGACATCAATAATTGGCGACCAATTACCATCGGTTCAACCATTCTAAGGTTGTTCTCCAGAATACTGACAGGTCGATTGACCAAGGCTTGTCCTATTAACAGCAGGCAACGCGGCTTCATAAAGTCTCCCGGCTGTGCAGAAAACCTAAAACTGTTACAGCTAATCATGAGACGAGCGAAGCTTGATCATCGTGCGTTGGGTGTAGTGTTCATTGACCTTGAAAAAGCTTTCGACACGGTGAGTCATGAGCACATCTTTATGACTCTGCGGCAAAAGGGAGTTGATAAACATATCATCTCTCTAATTAACAACATGTATGATAACATCTATACCCGGGTTGAGTTGAATAATGGCCAATCAGATCCAATTAGGATCTGTCGAGGTGTAAAACAAGGCGATCCCATGTCACCTCTCTTATTTAACTTATCTCTCGATCCCCTATTGTGTAAATTGGAAGAAATAGGATGTGGATTCCAACATGGGGCGATGAAAATAACATCATTAGCCTTCGCTGATGACCTGGTCCTATTGAGTGACTCATGGGAGGGAATGAAAAGGAATATAGAAATTGTTGAGGCCTTTTGTGAACTAACAGGCCTCAAAACACAGGGGGCAAAGTGTCATGGCTTTTACATCAAGCCAACCAAGGACTCATATACAATCAACGATTGTAAGCCTTGGATTATAAACGACTCTCCCCTAAATATGATCAACCCTGGAGATTCAGAAAAATATTTGGGAGTCCAAATCGGTCCATGGACTGGTATAGCTAAACCTGAATTGAAAGGGAAGATCAAAGACTGTTTACATCGGGTTGATAAGGCTTTTTTGAAACCTATGCAGAAGGTTGACATCTTGAAAGGATTTATCATTCCTCGTGTGATTTACTTAGCCGACCAGGCAAACGTGAAGGTTACATACCTCGAATCTCTTGACGCCGAAATAAGATCGGTAGTCAAAGGATGGTTACATCTTCCGCAATGTACTTGTGACGCCATCTTTTATTCCAGCACAAAAGATGGAGGACTGGGCATTACGAGACTCTCAAGACAAATTCCCTGTCTACAGGCAAGAAGACTGCATAAAATTGCACAATCTTCAGATCCTGTAGTGGTTGAATTTGCGAGGAACGAAAACATCGAGAAGGAGTTTGAAAAACTATGGGTAACAGCTGGTGGGGATGAAAATAAAATCCCCTCGATATGGGATGAGAGGTCCGTAATGCTAATAACGAGTCTAATTGGGGGAGACGAACCAAGCTCGGAATGGGAGGTATCCGCACCTAAGCTTGTTTATCCGAGACCATGTAATTGGAGAAAGAGGGAATTTGAAAACTGGACCAATCTATCGACTCAAGGAAAGGGAATTACCAACTTTGAGAATGACAACATCAGTAATAATTGGATTACGAAATATAGGGGCATTCCTCACAGAAAGATCATTACCGCCCTTCAATTACGAGCTAATGTCTACCCCACTCGTGAATTTCTATCTAGGGGTAGATCTGAGTCTACAATAAGATCCTGTAGACACTGCTCGGAAGAATGGGAAACCTGTGCCCACATAATCGGTTATTGTGAGAAGGTGAAGGATATGAGGATTAAAAGACATAACCGAATATGTGAAATACTATCAAGAGAGGCACGTGTCAAGAATTGGATGGTATTCCAAGAATTAAATATTAAAAATCAAAACAACGAGCTCTTTAAACCAGATCTCATTTTAGTTAAAGATAATGCCGCATTAGTAATTGATGTAACGGTTCGATTTGAATCCAAAAATACTACTCTAAAAGAAGCGGCAGATGAAAAAAATAAGGAAATACAAACATCTGGAAGAACAAATCCGAGACTTGACAAATGTAACATCTGTTAAATTTTCAGGTTTCCCCCTTGGTGCACGTGGGAAATGGTACGCTGGGAACTTTGGAGTTTTAGAAGATATCGGGCTCTCAAAAACCCGGAGAGAACAACTGGCGCGCCACCTTTCAAATGTGGCTCTATTTTCATCCGTGGACATTATACACACATTCGCGAGTAAGTCCCGTTCAAATATAGAATGAATTACTTATCTATTTATATATTTATGCATGCTCAATATGTTTGTGTTTTCGTTTGTAAATTCTTGCATGCCTGCCCACTTATTACTAATTCGGTTCTTTATTGTCACTATTTTTGTATTGTTCCACTAAATTATTATTATTACTATTGCATGTTTACTGCATGTTTAATGATTTTAATGTTTTTAAATAATTTATAATAATAAAGTTTTTGACTTTCCACTAACCCAATTCAGCCTAATTTGGACAAATTGGCAAACAGTGCGGAACTCTCGTGATGATTACCGCTAATCATGCAAGTGCCAACCATCGCACTTTGTCACTAATTGACTTGGCTTTGACTGATGGATGGGCCATCGCTAACCCGGAAAAGGGACACACGCGGGTGTGTTCAGTTCTAGCTTTGACAGGTCAACAGTTTGTACAAAGCTTTAGTGCAACAATTCTGACTTAATCAAACTTCAGCATGCTTTTCAGATAATGAGATTTTTATCCCTTGGGAATATAGCAGAGTTAACCAAAAGAAGCGATTCGATAGGTCAGCAGAAGATAAAATACAAAGCCTTGTTTTACTGTAAGCAAAGCATTCTCTGGCAGCAGAGGAAAACTTCTTTCTGCAATAGCTAAGTAAATATAATTGGGCAAAAATGTACCTCTCAAATAGAATCATATAATGGTTTGGGTTGGAAGGGACCTTTAAATATCATCTAGTTTCAACCCCCCTGCCATAGGCAGGGACACCTCCCAATAGATCAGGCTGCTCAAGATCCCATCCATCCTGGCCTTGAACACCTCCAGGGATGGGGCAGCCACAGCTTCCCTGGGCAAACTGTGCCAGGGTTTCCCCACCCTCATGGTGAAGAAGTGCTTTCTAATGTCTAATCTAAGTCTTTCCTCTTCCAGTGTAAAGACATTCCTCCTTCTCCTGTCACCAGTTGCCCTTGTAAAAAGCCCCTCCCCGGCTTTCCTGTAGCCCTTCGGGTACCGGTAGGCCACTATGAGGTTTCCCTGGAGCCTTCTCTTCTCCAGACTGAACAACCCCAGCTCTCTCAGCCTATGCTCATAGCAGAGGTTCTTCAGCCCTCGGATCACCTTCGTAGCTTCCTCTGGACCCGTTCTAACAGTTCCATATAATTCTTATGTTGGGGATTCCAGAACTGGACATAATACTCCAGGTGGAGTCTCATGAGAGTGGGATAGAGGGGCAGAATCCCCTCCCTTTACCTGTTGGCCACACTTCTTTTGATGCAGCCCAGGACATTGTTGGCCTTCCGGGCTGTGGGCTCACGTTGTTGGCTCATGTTGACTGTCTCATCAACGAGCACCCCAAGTCTTTCTCTGCAGGGCTGCTCTCAATCACATTGTCCCCATCCTGTATTGAAATCGTGTATTGCCCTGACCCAGGTGTAGGACCTTGCACTTGGCATTGTTGAACCTCATGATGTTCACACAGCCCCAATTCTCCATTTGTCCAGGTCCTTCTGGATGACATCACGTCCTTCTGGTGTGACAACTGCCCTGCTCAGCTTGGTGTCATCTGCAAACTTGCTGAGGGTGCATTTGATCTCACTGGCTATATCATCAATGAAAATATTAAATGGTACAGTACAGACCTCTGCGGGACATGCAGAGAAATATTTTCTTCAGTCAATTTGTGCCATAAGATTTTTCTTTTGTACCTTGGAATTCAGATCTAAACAAAAAGATTAATAAACACTCCTCAAGCTGCTTTGAATTCCCTTGTAATTATAGGTACCCTGCCTAGAAATCGACTTTCAAGCCTTGCAGTGTATGGCATTTAGTTTGGCACCAGTCTCAAAGCATTCAGAAATTTCTGGAACATTTTGGGCAGCAGTAGTGAGCCTGGAATAGCGGTAGTAGCGGTACCAAGTTGTAGCTTGCAATTTCCGATTTCTTCTCAATCTGCTCTCCCAGCAGAAAAATTCTCAGCTTTTTTTCCCTTTAGCTGTTAGCTGATGCACTGTTTGAAAAATCTCTTGTTGCTCATAGCCTTCAAATGTGTATGTATTATGGAATTATTTGTATACGGGGTGAGGATTCAGTCCACTATCTGAAATAAATAACCTGTTTTGCTGGTATGGTGTCCACATGCTGAGAGTGCTTTTCCACTTGGCAGACTGCAAATAGCTGTAACACTTTCTCTCAAAAGTCTCAGGCACTTATCCCACTGTTTAAAGTGATCCCGAGCATTTCTAGATAAGCTCCAGGTGCTTTTATATGCCATGGCCTGACTGCCATGACTTATCTGTGTTAGTGTGTCCACTGGCCTTAGAAAAAGTTTGGGTAGGCCAGAATTCATCAAATAAATTGTCATCCTTAAAAGCAACCAAAGAGGCAGCCAAGGCTTTTGCACAGCTTTGGAACTCTGAGCAGCCTTGGCATTTTGATATGGTGCCAGCTCATTAAAGGGATTACAGTGTGTTTTGGGGATCTGGGACCTCTTGGAAAGGGGAACGGATCCTTCTGCTTTGGTCTAGCTCTGCTGCATTTTGGCAGCCCAAACTTGTGCTGGCATCTTCTGCTTCAGGTCTTTCCTTCTGGCTGAGTCTCTGTTTGGTTATCTCTGTGCTGAGTGACAAAGCAGTGCCGAAGCCCACACGCTGGCACAGAAATTTAGTCATCCTGCAGTGAAAATGTTAGACTGGTCCTCAGTAATGGTACTTAGGTTTTTGGCCCAAAGACCTATCAGTTTGAGTTCTGGAGTTAAGCTGATCTGGTGACAAGTCCCAGCAGGCAGCTTGGCTGCAAGGAGCAGTTCCTTGAAGCCATGCGGGTTCACTGGTGATATGTGTCACTGTACCAGTTAACTACTGGAGCTATTTTGTTTGCTACTACAGATGATACCTTTTGGTCTCCCCCCCGACCACGAGTGAGAACTCAGGACAAGGTCCTGTGGACTCCTTCCTGCTGGCGTCTCGGTGTGTGGCTGTTCAGCTCTTCAAGTTGCATTTTCCTATTTGCTGCTTTGAGTAACTTTCTTCATAACTTGTTCCAGTGCTTGGGACTAGTTCAGCTCTGTGTGTTCTTGGGTCACGACTCTTGTATTGAAGCCGCTTAGTGACTAGGCTGTTGCACTTTCCATCTGCCTTAGGGCAGATGATTTCTCATGAAACCAGTTTCTGTTTAATATCTTTATTGATGATCTGGATGAGGGGATTGAGTCCATCATCAGCAAGTTTGCGGACGATACCGAGCTGGGAGGATGGGTTGATCTGTTAGAGGGTAGGATGGCCCTACAGAGGGACCTGGACAGACTGGAGAGATGGGCCGATTCTGATGGAATGACGTTTAATAAGTCCGAACGTCGGGTACTTCATTTTGGACACAACAATCCCATGCGTAGCTATAGACTGGGGACAGAGTGGCTGGAGAGTAGTCAGGCAGAAAGGGATCTGTGAGTGCTGGTTGACAGGAAGCTCAACATGAGCCAGCAGTGTGCCCAGGTGGCCAAGAAGGCCAATGGCATTCCGGCCTGCATCAGGAATAGTGTGGTGAGCAGGACCAGAGAAGTTATCATCCCCCTGTACTCGGCACTCACCTTGAATACTGTGTGCTGGGCCCCTCAGTTTGGGAAAGATGTCAGGATGCTGGAGTGTGTCCAGAGGAGGGCAACGAAGATGGAGGTGTTTAAGGGGACACTGGATGAGGCACCGAGTGCCATGGTTTAGATGATGGGTTGGTGTTGTGTTGGGTTATAGGTTGGACTTGATGATCTCAGAGGTTCTTTCCAACCTTGTGATACTGTGATACTGCAATTATAAAAGCCATCTCTTCTTGGCAAATAGCTAGCAAATCTTGACTGCTGTGACCCTGATCCGTCTGTGCACTTAAGTGACATTTCTGATGCCTGGAAGTGTCCCGGTTTCTCCCCCTCTCTGTGGAAAATGCTGCTGTCAAACAATGGAAGCAGTAAACTCGGCTCCTTTTTTGCGACCACTTGAGAAAAATTAATTCTTAGTGAGATTAGACATCCCACAGCCATCTCTAGACATGTTTGTATTGAGCAGGGAATCTTCTGTTCTGCATGTGACTTGAAAACTATAGGCCCAAATGTGGCAGGTGATTCCCTTAGCATTGTGTTGTAAACAGGTACTCCCAGGGGTCACTGATGGCCAGGAGAGGTCATTCCACCATTTAAGCAATTCATAGTTAGCTGCGACACTCGCAACGGGCCAAAGCTTTAGTGCTTTTTCTGGATTCTGACAGACTCCCATGTCTGATGTAGAGGGAATCATTGGGCAGCTCTGATGTGGCCATTGTACTACTCTGCTTCCAGTTCTCCACGTGTTGTGTGGGAAAGGTAAGTTCACATGCAGCAGTGCTGGAAGCATCCCAGTAGAACAACGTATGAACGGCACATCAGTGTGCCTCAGCTCTCCGCAGCTTCCAAGAACCCCTTGAGCATCTTCTGTCACAGTTGGAGCCCCTGCCCAGCTAAACTGACCACTCTTGGGGCCCACTTCGCTCTTGGATTGTCCTTCATACGCAAAAGGTAGAGAAAACTTATACAGATATATAAATACTAATTTGCTACACATTGGATTTGAAGTTCAGGTGTGAGATTTTTGCTGGGAAATTGTCAGCTGCTTTTATCTTTGTCCTGCAAATTAGAAATCAATATATTTAGAAGGACCTGGCCTGGAGGCTGAGCTACATACTGCAGAACCCTTGCAGTCTTGACTCTATTTAAACCAAACCAAACCAACACAAACAAACAAAAAGAAACACCCCAACCAAACAACGACGAAAACCTCACAAAAACTCCTGCCCCCAACCAGAGTCAGTCACACCTTAGGCAAAACTCTTTTTCAGGTACCTTGTGTGCGTGACATAATGGTACACTTGAACAACCTCCCTCACTTTTATCTTACTTGTTAAACAGAAAATCAGAAAGAAACATTTTTCTTATTGGAAATATAATAATGTCTGTGCATTTCTGAAGAAGCTGAGTCTTTTCCCTGCCACTTTCATAAACAGAAGACCTGCAGCCTGAAGCATTCCTTTTTCCTGTACTGGTGACTGCAGTGTCTGTACCGTCCAAGAGAGGGATGTAACACTGGGCAGTACAGCGCTCTCTGCAATCCAGGTCTGCTTTTGACAGAGATGCTGTTGGAAAGTCCTGCAGCTCTGCAATGCTGTGTAAATTTCAAATTTGTCTGGAAAAAGATACTGGTTTTCACATCTACAAGTATAACTTTCCCATGTGACAGAGCCCTTCTGTAATATGCCATTTGTAAACCCATTTTGCTTATTACAAGCTGTCAACATTACTTTTGTGTTAGTTGTACATTCGGTATTATAAGGTAGTTTCTTAGTAGCAAGAAAAAGCAAGAATTAGATTAGAGCAAGATGACTTTTGTTGCGTCTTTGTGACGTAATTCCCTAAGATCTCATTGTTTTCACAAGAAATTAGAGGGATATTTTCTCCCACTTTTACATCTGGGTGTTGCATCGTGTTCTACTTCATGAGTCAAACTGTTCGATACAAGTTTTGGAGGAGCTATTGATCATGGAGATACCTGAGCTGGCACGGGTGGGGAAGAAATGCAGTTTCATTGCTCAACAGTCACGACTGAGGTGTGATATTAACAAGTCTCTATATGTCAGGTTCTCTTCTCGCTGCTGAAAAAGGAGGGCTATGTTTCTCCCCTAGATTTTTGATGCCTTTCTGCAATGCAAACTGATGACAGTATTTGCGCACTGAGTGATACCAGAACAGGTGACTGTATTTCTCTAAATGGCTCTTTTGCGTGGGCTTGCAGCCACTGAAATTTGAATCAAGACCACACAGCTGCTTTGGCATAGGTGAGGACACTGGTTCAGCCTGCCCCTGGTCCAGCTTTGAGCAAAGAGGTACTTGACAGCCCAACTGAATCATAGAATCATAGAATTATCTGGGTTGGAAGAGACCTCCAAGATCATCAAGTCCAACCCTTAATCCAGCACTATCATGATTACTAGATCGTGGCACTAAGTACCATATCCAGTCTTATTTTAAAAACCTCCAGGGATGTGTTCTTGTCACAATCTGCGGCCTGGATGCGCAGGGGGCCTCCCAAAGGCAGCTGAGCTGTTGGCTCTAGTTAAAGACCGCAAGTCCAGCTCTTTCATGCAAAAGACACAACACATAGGACGTACAGTTAACTTTTCTTATAGATGGTGAGCTACAACAGGAGCACTAGGAAAGATCTCTGGATTTCCTCCCCTCCTTGTTTTAAACAGGCAACAGTGTGTATATTCTAGAACCTCAACCAGAGCGTATAAATGAACTTTTTTAAAGTTTGTGAATGATGCATAAGTGACAGGACCGTGTCACTGGTAGCTTGGGCTGTTTGAAATATTGGCGCAGTGTTTTATCAAGTGTGGGCTTCTCAATACAAGTCAGATCCGCGATAGCTCTGGAAAGCATTCCAGAGAAGTGCCTAAGCAACTCAAATGCTTTTTCAAAAAATTCAATTTATTCCATGCAGTTTCAAATGTCGTAGTGTTTCCATTTCTTGTTCTATTTCTTAAATAATGAAATGTATGGTATTAGGGTTCTTGGAAAGGTATTCCCTGTAAGTTCAATTATGAAACCAGCAATCACAAGTTCTGTAGCAAATTTTACAAAAGTTTATATGTCCCAAAATGTCCATATAGTTGAAAGTTTTATCATCTCTTTCTGTATAATTCCTAATCTAATTTCTTCATATCGTTTTTTTTTTAGCATAGACATGCATGCAGTAGAAGTATTGTAAAAATTAAGTTGCACGAGTGTTTTTGAACCCCTCATCCTGTTTGAGGTGAGTTAGCTGGAAGGGGCACGTACGCCTGCAGGGTTAGGTCTATCATGAAGGGACAGGTCTCCAGGCGGTCTGATAATCCCACCGGGCTGCTTGCAGAACCACACTGACACTTGACAAACTAATAATTTACTGTGGAGGCAGTGCCTTTTCTCTTCCTGCAGGGAAAACTGGCTGGTGAAAAGTGGGCGGGCCAAGCTTCCGGTCCATGGGACTGGAGATAAAGGAACAAATATTAGTTCACATTGCTACAGTGTCTGAATGTTTCTCAGTGCGTTTTTAAGTCCTTACAAGTCAAAGGTGGCCTTGCTGTGTTTGCCATGTTGAGCAGGAGCCTTAGAGTCATCCCAGCTTTTCAGACTGGAAACCAAAGCTCAAGGAAACTGAGGAAATCACCAAGCTTGCACCACTGTTTTTGACAGAGTGCGATCATGAACTTGGGTCTTTCCAGGTCCAGCTTTACATCCTCATCTGTAAGGTATAACCTTGTAATTTCTCCCTTCTTATTAAAGCGTGCATAGCTCATATAGAGAAAACAAATGCACATCTTGTCTTGGAGCAGTGTTCAGTGCTCTTGCCTCAGGACAAAATGTTGTGAGTGCGTGGGACTGGGAGATTGAAACTTCTAATATTTTAAAATAAAAATTACACGTCTTGATGAGGGAGAAACTTTGGGCCAGTGCTCTTAGGCCTGTCTTCCCACTAAGCCCTGAGCAGGTGTTTTCAAAACACAGCTGCTTTGCAGAAGTTAGGTGAGAGTGCACATTCCAGTCCAGCTTTCTGCTGAACTTGGACTCTGAGAATATTTTTTAAAGAAAATAAGAATCAAATGAAGATAAGAATCAAGTATCCCTAGTCAAAGTTCAAAAAGAGCTTGCTTACTTTCTAACACTCTTGTCTTCCAGATTTGTAAAGATTTAGCTCAGAACAGCACAAGCCTATTGCTGCTTTCTTTGTAATTCAAATTTAACGGCAATACCCTCTGTTATTCTATATCCAGTAAAGTATATATAGTAATAGTACCTTTTTTAAACAGAATTTCAAAGGGCATGCATCTCATGTTTTGTTTCTGCACTCATTGGACCCCTTAATTTTTTCATGCTTTTAAACCACTAGGGATATTGTCATGAGGGTAAAATGCTATATTTCTAGAAGTGTTTCCCTGCATGACCAAATGTTTTATGTGCTTCTCAGATATGACTTAAGAAAAATTTTTCTTGATTATTATGTCCCATCCCTCTCTATTACAGAAAGCAACCAGTGAATACTAAGCTCTGCTCCAAATGATCTTGCTTCTGTGCCACTTCAACTGTGATGTGTTGAATTCCTGATGGTTTATTCAGCCGTAATGTTGTTGTTGATGGTTTTTGCAGACCATAGGAGAATTAATTTATTTTTTTTTCTCATTTTGTAAATGTTGAAGCATCTCTACAGAGCAAGGGAGGGCTTTGTCACCGAGAATAGTGTACAGAAAATACATAGGTGTCAAATGATACTCGTTCTCGTTTCAGAACTTAGACTTGCTGGAATAGACCCCGAGTAGTCAATACAGCAAGTAAGGCAGAATAATGCCCTTCTGGAATTATCTCAAGGATTATGAAAACTGCTGCCTTATTCCTGCGATGCACCTGTGATATTTTAGCTTTATGTTTTAACACTCTGTGATTTTTGACCTGGATGGGGCCCCACTCAATGATACCTCATATTTTTCAGAAACCGTGCAGCAGGATTCAGGCCTCAGTGTGTTGTAATGCAGAAGTCATGATATCTACTAAAAAAGTAGTTTTATATGTCTTAGTGTTCTGCAAGTGGATCAGCAATTACTTTGCTGGTGATCGAAGGGAGGAAGACAAACTTTTTAAGGAAAGGTGAAATCCCTTATTGGAACATAGGATTTAAATGCATAAAACTACATAATTTTTCAGGCACCCACACCCTTCTGGTTCAAAATAGGAGCCACAAAGTTCAAGTAAAGTTGACTAGAACAATTGTTACGTGTGGATTTACAGTTGATTTAGTACTAACCTCTGCCAGAGAAAGGAATAATTTGGTTATGTAGAATTCTGAACTGGACAGGAAAAAGAAAACTTGAAACTCCGTTCTTTATCCATCTTTTACATCTAATTAATTGAGGTGTTACAATCTGTATATTAGTCGTTCATTTTTTATTGTTATAGTGCAGCACCTGATATCTGCTGTGAACTTAACACTGCTGAGAGGAGGCAGTCCAGGAGGTTCTTAGAGTGTATTGAGGACTGCTTTCTGTCGCAGCTGGTGAGTGAGCCCACCAGGGGTGAGGCTCTTCTTGACCTGCTGTTTACAAACAAAGAAGGGCTGGTGGGTGATGTTGTTGTCGGAGGCTGTCTGGGGTGTAGTGATCATGAGATAATCAGGTTCTCTCTAAACAATGTGAAAAGAAAAGCCAGGAACAAAACATCGATGCTGGACTTTCGGCGAGCAGATTTTGGATTATTTAAGGAACAGGTCAGGAAAGTACCCTGGGAAATAGTTCTTAGTAGCAAAGGGGTCCAGGAAGGCTAGATACACTTCAAGAATGAAATCTTGAAGGCGCAGTAGCGGGCTGTCCCCATGTGTTGTAAGAAGAGTCGTAGGGGCAGACGGCCAGCCTGGATGAGTAGGGATCTTCTGATGGAACTAAGTAAGAAAAAGAGGATGTATCGCCGTTGGAAAGAAGGGGACGTAAGCCACGTCATGTTCAAAGATGTTGTTAAGTCATGTAGGAGGAGAATCAGGGAAGCAAAAGCCCAGCTGGAGCTCAAATTGGCCACTTCTGTTAAGGATAATAAGAAGAGTTTTTATAAATATATCAATGGTAGAAAGAAGGGCGGCAGCGACCTCCACTCCTTGTTGGATGTGGAAGGAAATATAGTAACCAAAGATGCAGAGAAGGCTGAGGTACTTAATGCCTTCTTTGCCTCAGTTTTCAACAGCAAGGATGTCTGTTCGCTTGACAGTTGGTCCTCTGAAGTGGTTGATGGGAGCAGGGTGAAATATGGCCCTCCTGCAATCCATGAGGAGGAAGTTAGAGACCTGCTGAGCCACTTGGACCCTCATAAGTCTATGGGGACGGATGGGATCCATCCTAGGGTGTTGAGAGAGCTGGCGGTTGAGCTTGCTAAGCCGCTCTCCATCATCTTTCAGCAGTCTTGGCTCACCGGAGAGGTCCCGGAAGACTGGAAGTTGGCCAATGTGACGCCCATCCACAAGAAGGGCCGTAAGGATGATCCAGGTAATTACAGACCTGTCAGCCTGACCTCGGTCCCAGGTAAAATCATGGAGCAGATAATCCCGGGTGAAATCATGGGGCACCTGCAGAACGGTCAAGAGATCAGGCCCAGCCAGCGTGGGTTTAGGAGGGGTAGGTCCTGCCTGACCAACCTGATCTCCTTTTATGACCATGTGACTCACCTGGTGGATGAGAGGAAGGCTGTGGATGTGGTATACCTGGACTTTAGCAAAGCCTTTGACACTATCCCCCACAGTAGACTCCTAGAGAAGATGTCAGCCCGTGGCTTAGATGGGAGCACTCTGTGCTGGGTTAGGAATTGGCTGGATGTCCGAGCCCAGAGAGTGGTGGTGAACGGTGTCTCATCCAGTTGGTGGCCGGTCACCAGTGGTGTCCCCCAGGGATCGGTGTTGGGTCCGGTCCTGTTTAATATCTTTATTGATGATCTGGATGAGGGGATTGAGTCCATCATCAGCAAGTTTGGAGATGATACCAAGCTGGGAAGAAGGGTTGATCTGTTAGAGGGTAAGATGGCCCTGCAGAGGGACCTGGACAGATTGGAGAGATGGGCTGATTCTAATGGGATGATGTTTAATAAGTCCAAATGTCGGGTACTTCATTTTGGACACAACAATCCCATGCAGAGATACAGACTGGGGCTAGAGTGGCTGGAGAGTAGTCAGGCAGAAAAGGACCTGGGAGTGCTGGTTGACAGGAAGCTCAACATGAGCCAGCAGTGTGCCCAGGTGGCCAAGAAGGCCAATGGCATTCCGGCCTGCATCAGGAATAGTGTAGTCAGCAGAACCAGAGAAGTTATTGTCCCCCTGTAGTCGGCACTAGTCAGGCCTCATCTGGAATACTGTGTACAGTTCTGGGCCCCCCAGTTTGGGAAAAATGTTAGGATACTGGAATGTGTTCAGAGGAGGGCAACGAAGATGGTAAAGGGGCTGGAGCATAAGCCCTATGAGGAGCGACTGAGGGAGTTGGGGCTGTTTAGTCTAAAGAAGAGGAGGCTCAGGGGAGACCTCATTGCTCTCTACAACTACCTAAAAGGAGGTTGTAGTCCGGCAGGGGTTGGTCTCTTCTCTCAGGTGACCAGTGACAGAACTAGAGGGCATGGACTCAAGCTTCGTCAGGGAAAGTTTAGGCTTGATGTGAGGAAGAAGTTCTTCACTGAAAGGGTGATCGGCCATTGGAATGCGTTGCCCAGGGAGGTGATGGAGTCGCCAACCCTGGAGGTGTTTAAGGGGAGATTGGATGTGGCACTGAGTGCCATGGTTTAGATGATGGTTGGTGTTAGTGTTGGGTTATAGGTTGGACTTGATGATCTCAGAGGTCCTTTCCAACCTTGTGATACTGTGATACTGTGATACCTGCACTTCTGAAGCAGCTTCGAACTAATGCATTTCTGGATAACAGCTGGTAAAGTGGCCAGAGATTGATCTGATGGCTTTACATCAGAGCTCTCAAGCTTAGATGCAGGCCTTTCAGTCAACTTAAGGACATTGTCATGCATGTCTTTATTTAAAAATTTATCAAAGGGGATTTTTCAGTCTTTGTGGCACTCTCTGATTTGAAACTTGATGTGTACACTTGATAGCAAGATCTTCATTGATGCTATATTCTTTCTACTTAGGTTGACAAAAGCTACTGCTTTTTACTGAATTATTCACACTGAGATAGTGGAGAGACATAACAATCCTTCCCCTTTCAGGTAGATCCATGCTGAACTTGGACATGCTGGTTTGCCTTGGGTCGCCTGAGAGCTTGCTTCCTAGTCAGCATTCACTACTTTAGACATGAAAAGGAGAAGAATCCCCAGTGAAGCAACTTAGTGCAGGATTTAGGAAGTCTCCGCTTCCTTCTTGTCCGTGCAAAGTACACTGGAATGAGCACGATGACACCTGCAGATGCAGAGGTGTTTTTTTCCATCGGATGCGTCTTCTATTTTTAATGACTGTTTGAGTTCTAGGGCACTATGTTCAAAGGCTAACAAGTAATTTTCAGTTTATTACATCATTTACAGTGATTTTTTTTTTCTAGTTTTGGACAGAGCAAATTTTTTTTTCATGCTTTGTACTAAAGGATACAGAAATTATATTGACCCTGCCACAGTCTTAGTATGCAACAGTTCATTTGATCAGCGGCTGGCTCAAGAATAAAATATTAAAACTGTTTAATTTTATATTGGTACACTGTGAAATTTTGGTGTTCTTATTTATCCATGACTTGGTCCATAATTCCAGAGAGATAAAATAAGCACTTTGATTTCTCCAGATATATAATTTAAAATGTGTGTCGGAAGAAGTCACCTTTTGATAAACTACCGTTATATTTTACTTCTGCAGTAGTGATGAATTTTGGAGGGTGTTTTAAGGGTTTGCAAATGCAGAGCAAACAATAGACAAATTTGTTACCATAGGGTGAGGACTGTCCTCTTATTGTCATAGAACTCTTAACCAACGGTGAAACTGAAGTCTGTGGCAATAATTAATAGTGTTAATTGTATTGTTTCCTTTCTAGGTCACTAGCAAGTGTAGGAAAAGAAGTGAAATACAACAATTTGCAGACTCTGGTAGAAAAAGTGGAAGCCATTTTACTGGAAAAATTTCTGTGAGTACCTGTAAGATCACAATTGCCTTAACAGCTTAAAAATGAGTCTGGATAGGAAAATGAGGTATTTTACAGGAAAACTTCAGGTGGAATATTGGGAAAAGATTATCTTATTTAGGAGAGATTTCTTGAAGCCTGGAGATTTGTTGATTTTAGTTTTTTTTTTTTTTTAATCAGAAAAGCAGATGAAAACACTGCCCAGAAGTCTACAAAAGGTAAGCGATGAGCTGCAGGATACCAGAGGAAAAACATCTTTTGACGCGTGTATTGATTTCATAAGAAGCTGTAAATTCCTGCCTTGCTAAATTCATTCCCACGCGTCCTTTAAATAAAGGAAGATGTAGCCTCACTGTTGGGAGAATCTTTTTGAAACTCATCGATATTGGTGCTGTTGGAGTTTCCCTGTGGAGTTTTAGTGAGGTTCTTGATATTTAGTGTCTAACATGGGCAGGTGTTACAAATATGGCTATGTACCCCCAACTCAGCCAGCTCGTACATACTAACAAAGCTGTCAATGCACCGTGCTTGTTGGCGCTTCACTGGACCGGGCTAATGTTGTCAGAGGACACTTGCGAATCTCTCTGGCTTTGTCTGTCGCTCCACTGAATTCGTATAGGTGTGCTGGAAGACAGTGTTGCCGAAGTTTAAATTGCCATTTGTAAATAGAGCCAGATCAATATCCGCCAGTTTAAAGGAAGGATATTCCTGTATCCTTGGCTTTTTAATAGTTTTTTTTTGCACAAAGAGGAGTTTGTGCCCACATGCTGTACAAGGAGGGAAGTACTGAGTTTTGCGATTTAAGATCAATCTGCTTCCATTTAAACTTTACAACACAACTGAAAATGGGCCCAGAAAGGTTGTCCTAGTCTTACTTCTGTGTTTACATAGAATAATGCTGTTTCTTGTCTTCTTTACGGGGCAGCAGGAGCCTGGATTCTGTCTTTCAGATCGCCTCTCCTGTTAAAAGAAAATAATAAAAGTGGCTGCAAAGGCAGCACTGGGCATTCTGGAAGTCAAAATTGACCACAATCTTATTTCCTGGTTCTGCTTGCTTAGGCAGTCGTTCAGGCATACGCTAATGATTTCTTTCTTTCCTTCAGCTCTTCTAGTTGAAGTAAAAGCATAACTCCCCTCCCTCCCATAATTCTAGGTTTGATATTTATTTGTCTGTGGCTGGCTAGTTCATCTCTAAGCTTCTCGGAGGAAATGCTGCCTGAAGTGATATCCCACCACATATGTGAGCAAGCTTTTTCATAAAGCTCAAAACACCTTGTGTATTCAGCTACCTGGAAACTCTGCTCTAACTAGGGATTTCGACAGGAGAAATCGGACACAAAAGGTTAAATGTGTAGCATAAATGAGATAGGGTGGAACAATGCTGTGATGGTTTGGTGTGGAAAATCGAAGCGCTCTGTGTCTTATTCCACATAATTACTACAAAGCTTGATGAAAAAAGGAATTGCTAATAGTTCCCTTACTGGCTCTAGGTTTCAGATCATCCTATAAAGGAAATGAAATTTTTTCATTCTGCAGATGGGAGCATCACGGAGTTGCGCAGAGCTTTTTGGCTCAGAAAAGGGCCATCGGTTTATACTGACAGATATACCTGGCTCGTGTAACAGCAGCAGGGCTGAGCCCAGCACTTGAAACTGTCCGAGACCTCCCTATGGATTTATTCCAGTACCCTCGCTGTCCTGACAGGATACTGCTTAGACCTGAGGGTGAAATGAAACATGCTTTTTTTACTGTGGCCTAGGGAGGCCGCTGGGAAACACTGAGGTCAGTAATTGGCTTCTCAGTCTTGTGGATACAGGGCAATGGTGTTCTTTGAACACCCAAAACTGGATCCAGTGCAGTCTGGGAACTGCTGGAAGCTTCTGCTAGACACCCCTCTTTGGGTTAAACTCATCCCTGAGAAACCTGGACAGAAAAATGTAGGATAGGTTCATAGATTTTTTTTTTTTAATATCTCTGTGGATTTACTAAACCAAAAGAAATTTGTTTGTTTGTTTGTTTCCTCTCCCTGATGCTCCGAGGCACATCCCTATATTTAGGAGCTTGTCTTGCTCCGCTCTCTACTCTTGCGTTCTGTATCCTCATGCTGGTTTCACAGAGGATATTGAAAAAGCAGGCAGGAACCATCACAGTTGTATTAAGCAGAGCTCAGATTCAGAAAGAGCTAAGAAAGTTTTAGTCCTCTGCCTGGCGAACTACATGTGGGACTCTAAAACACGAAAGTAGATAAATTATGGGCTAGTCTTTAAAATAATAATAAAATAAATAAATAGTAAGTGTTCCATCAAAATGAGGACAGCTGGTTTTCGTTCCCAAGTTCTCAGGCCTCCTGCATTGATACAATTTGTAGGCCCACAAAACAACCTCTGGTTATGTATCAGCAGTTATTACAAGGTATTCATTATGTACTCAGGCATAATGAAGTATATTGTGTGCCATTTCAGGCTCAATTCTGACTCTCCTGCAGTTTACTGGTTTATGAGAGACACATAATACTTTTTAAATACATTTAAATGTGGGAATGCATTTCAAGTAGTGATTCAGAACATAAGCCTGTTGGCTGTAACCATAAAAGCACGCAAAAGAGATTTTTGGCTTTTACTGTTGCGTACCTAATGAACCAACAGAGAGAAGGTGTTCCCTTATGTAATCATTATTGTTTTTTTAAGTTGAGAGTGCTACCTGTATCATTAGCAGGGCTGTAGATAACTCATTACAGTTTTACAGGTTGCACTTGGGCTTTCAGGCCACGTAGGGCTTAACTTTTCTCTGTCCGTCCTGGCAGGGTTGTGTAAGGCTTTGTGGTCTACCTCAAAAATCACTGCACACATGACAGTGTTGTCAGGATGAGATTATCTGCACAATGTGACTTTAACCTACTTGATGTGGTTACCTGCTTTAGAGCTAGAATTCAACGCAACAGCAACAACACCCTTCCTCCAAAAAAACCCCCAAAACTACCATCCAACACCAAAAAGCATAGAACCATTCAAACAAAAAATGATAAAAAACTAACCCAACAAAACAAAACCCCAAAAAGCGCAATAAAAAAAGCAGGGTAAAAATGTTTCCTTCTTTTCTCGCATACGGCGAGAGCGGGGGAGGAGGATTCAAAAACATCCCATCCTGAAAACTGCACTTCATACTGCCTGGCAAAAAGTCTCTCTCAGCTGTACTTGGTCAGTTTGTGTGGCTGGATTAGGTGAGGTTCCCGTTTCCTCTTCATTTCATTCAGCTTGTGCAGGCCAGTCACGTGTCAAGTCAATCTGGGAGGTAATTCTCTAAAATGAGCCTGTCATGACAGAAGCATTGCATATATTTGCTTATTAACCAGTTCCATTCAAAACTTGATCCAGAAATCTTTATGTAATAAATAAGATGTATGAGATAGAGGACAGTTTTAAAAAATGAACATGGGCTGCAAGGTAAGGTAACTGGACTACTGAGGAGTTTTAGCAGTACTCTGGTGAGCTCTCTGTGTTCTCGTAAATGAGAATTCACCTGAAATCCAGTGCAAGCCTTATGATCGGATGAACTCAGCAGGCAGACAGGTACTGACTTCTTTAAACAGGTGTATGCTTACTGTTAAAGTAGACCTGAGTACTCAAAAATGCTTAACGTATTCAAACAAGAGTTCAGTTCGGCTCCGCTCAGCTCTGCCAGGCTGTTCTTTGCTGAGCCGAACCGAGCCGAACAGTGCGGGGTCCCATTGCTGCCGCCGTGTGGCCGCACTGCGGCACTGCAGCCGGCTGCCGCGCGGGTGCGGTGATGCTCCCTCTCACGCTGCTCTCTGCTGCCGCCATGTGATCGACCGTAGGTACTGCAGCTCGGGCGCTGCCGCTCTCTGCGCCGCAGCGCCGGGGCACGCGCCCTGCCGGCAGCCGCTGCTGGCGCCGTCCCGTGGTAGCAGCGCGGAACTGCAGCCGGCACCGCCCCGCTGACGGGGTTGCCGAGGGTCTGGGGGGAACGCGCTGCTTGCGGGGGGCTGACATTTGCGTCTCCCGCCTCCCGTGCTCCATTCGCCTCCGCTCGCCTCGGTTCATCGCGCTTCGGCTCCTCTCTTCGCTCCGCTCGGCTCCTCGCTGTTACTCCCGGCTTGACGCGGAGCCGTGCAGAGCCGGACCGACCTCTGCCAAATCTAATTTTGCTGAGAGGAGCCGACTGGAAGTGAAACTAGCCAAGGGTTCAAATCGAGTCGAGAGGAAATAGTTGTGCCTGTGAGTTTGCCTTTCTCATGACACATCAATATAAGCTTGACCAATATACTATAAAGTATATTTAGCATAGAGATTATGATTCATCTTTCTTCTCTCTAGTCTGTGCAATCTTCTTCCGCAACCATCACTTGTAACTAGTGTGTTTTCTTTTTGCTTAAATACGTGTTTTAGGAAAATAGTCTTAACAAGATCAGAAACAGCATTTTGTCTATGATAAAGTAAACACATCACATGATTTTTTTTGTTCATAGGATGGTTTTGGCTGGAAGGGACCTTAAAGATCATCCAGTTCCAACCATCCTGCCATGGGCAGGGACACCTCCCACTAGACCGGGCTGCTCAAGACTCTATCCAACCTGGCCTTGAACACCTCCAGGGAGGAGGCAGCCACAACCTCCCTCGGCAACCCGTGCCAGTGTCTCACCACCCTCATTGTGAAAAATTTCTTCCTAAGGTCTAATCTAAATCTTCTACCCTTCCACTTATAGCCATTCCCCCTTGTCCTATCGCTACCAACCCTTGTAAAAAGTCCTTCCTCAGCTTTCTTGTAGGGCCCCCTTCAGATACAGGAAGGCTGCTATGAGGTCCCCCCGAGGCCTTCTCTTTTCCAGGCTAAACAAGCCTAACTCTACCAGACTGTCCTCACAGTAGAGGTTCTCCAGCCCTTTGATCGGCTTCATAGAGGATCATAGCCCTCCTCTGGACCCATTTTAACAGTTTTCTTAACTGTTAAAGTAGACATCTCTGATGCATTCCAGCTGTGGGTAAACATTTTCTCAATGATCTAGGGCCAGATCCAAAAATAACTTAGACTAATAAAATTCACCTTAACTACTGAACTATGGATCTGAAAATGCCCAGCTTCCCTATGTCTATCTTCTCCTATTTATCTTCATTGTCACGTAAAAATTAACTGTTCTGTTAAATTCCCTGAGTGTTTCTTCAATAGGAGCACTCGAAAACAGCCTGCAATTGGATAATACAATTTTAGTTATAAATCATCTCGTGAGTGCTATAGACGAGCTCATGGAGGTTCCAGGTGGCAGGGCCATAATATTCAGTGATTCGCTGAGGTGTCCACTCATCTTTTCCCCATCATTGATTACCACTTTCCTGTGTTAGATGGGGACTAATGAACTGCCTAGTTTATCTTAAATTATCATAGACCTAGACACTCACTTTATTATCCCTCTCTTCTGGAAGTAAGAAAAATAAGGAGCAAATAACTCCTATGTAATGTGTTCTCGTCCAGTTTGATGGTAGTAATTTATAAGCAGCTGAACCACATATCCAATAATGACTTCCTAGAGCTCGTGTCCCTTTGTCTAATAATGTGCTTGAACAAAGTTATCACGTTTTAGCAGGGAAACACTTGGTATTATCCTGAGCATTAATCCAATAAGAGTTCCTCTGCTTGATCGGAGAATTTCTGTAATGGATCCCATTGAACGGATCTGAGCTGTTGCATAGCCGTGCTTCTACCCCTTCAGTTGAATCACATGTGGTGGGGACTCTGTTTCCATAGTCATGGCCACCCACTTTTCTTGTGCCACTTAAATCCTTATTGGAACATGAGTGTGTAAAGTAGATGGGTCCGTTATCATCTGTTCATTCCCAAAAATTGACAATCAGATAATTTGTATTCTTATAAGTCAGGTTTCTAATTCAGTAAGTGAAATTACAGTGACCGGTCCCAACAAAACCGCCATCTTTTTCTTTGCTCTTCCTACAGTATATGCTCCGTGCAGAATATTTAATTGGCCACTTTGGATTGGTATAATTGTCCCAATAGGTCAGGTTTTTTAGGTTTACTGGACTGTAACAGCTCACTAATACCTCGGGAGAAAGAGGAACCACAGTACATGGCCAATTTTCTAATCCAAACGGGCCTCCACATGGCCAAAATTGGTGAGATTATAAAAATAGGCTACCAGTTCTCCTAAAGCCACAAATTAATTTTCTCCATTCCAACTTGTTAAGGGGACAGTGGTTCATTCGCATAAACTTATCAAAACCAAAATTTCTAAAGACATCATTACTTCACACTCTTTAACAATAACAATATCTAAACCACAATCTAAACTTCAACAATAATAGCCAACACAGTAGAATGATCACAATCGAAATGACTGTGGCATAATAATATTTGGTCTTACAAATGCCATTGCCAAATAATTATTAAAGCTAAAAATGCTATTATTGTTCTAACAAAGAGCAATTGGGCCGGAAAACAGTCCAACTCCGTCCAAACCAGTAGCTCAGTCGAGGAGCAGTTCTGTGTTCTTATTCATCTGCTGTTTCATTCCTGTGGGAAAAACATGCTGTGATTCAGCTTGTTTTGTCTCGACGATCTCACTTCAATTAAAAAGAGAGAAAGATCCATCAGGTAAGGATTCAATGGGTCTTTCCAGATTGGCCTTGTGCCTCCCACACATATTTATTCTTTGGGAATTTTAGACTCATTCGTACCTTCCGTACATGAGGGAGATTCACTAATACCGGTTGTTCCATATGGAAAGGCGTTGGATACCGTCCCAGGACTATTCATAATTGGGGACTAATGGCATTGGCCTCGATGCAAAATCTTTCATTTCTGGACTGCCTCCTGCCGTCCACCTGTTATTGAATACATACATTGCTGACGGAAGGCAATGTGCCCCAATGGCCTGCCCGAATTTTGCTTACCATTTCATCAGACCATTATTTCATTCCACCAACCTATTTG
The DNA here is from genome assembly GCA_033558185.1 of Dromococcyx pavoninus. Lineage (NCBI taxonomy): Eukaryota > Metazoa > Chordata > Aves > Cuculiformes > Neomorphidae > Dromococcyx > Dromococcyx pavoninus. The sequence continues at coordinate 561,835 of JAUMJL010000302.1, forward strand.
CTTGTGGGGGTACAGAGCATCCATCAAACTCCTTCCTCCTTCACCCAGTCTCGCACTATCCCGGATGAATCTATGATTCTAATATTCATTTCGGTTAAGTCCAAGACTAAAAATTGTGCCACAAGAGCTCGCACACCTCCTGGGAGTGTTATTTTAGTAACCACGGTGGGGCAATCCTTTTTTCCCACCCTCTATTGCAGAAAATTTAATCATTGGATTTCCTGGTTTAATTCTAATAAAGCCGCAGCGTGGGTGGACATCTGGGCCCCAGTGTCTATTAAAAATTCTAAACACAGTTGTTGCTTGCTGACTAGTAAAACAATAGCAGGTGAAATGTGATCAGGAAGCCATCAGATATTCATTACCTGGGTGCAAGTGTGGGTCAACACCATTCCCGGGGTCTCTCATTTTTTGACATAGCTTCTTTGAGCCAGTTGAGATCTCCTTCAGCTGGTACTGGCAGTGGAGCACTTGGGGAAAGAGGACCAAACCTTTCCTTTCCGCTCACTAATTCCACTAATTGTTGTGAATTTGGTATCGATACCCCACATGACAGGGTTTTTTTCAGATTCCTAATTCTAGCGCCCTTTTCCACAACTCATTTCATTTGGAATGAAAGGTAGGTCTGTTAGGGATCCTTCTTCCTTTTTGATCCTTTGATCCTTTTCACCCATTCACAACTTCGAACAAAATACACCCTTTTACTGCTCTTAGAGTTAACGGGGTCTCTAGGGTTTCGATCTTGTAAAGTCCACCCCATGCGTCTCCCGTAACTGATCGTATCTTAGACTGTGTCCAGGTATAGAGTCCACTCATCTGGGCTCATCCGGTCCTTAGCTTGTCTCAAATGGAGGCTACGAATGTTTTTAGACGATCTGGTAATCCTCAAAGCAATGGGGTGAATCGGTTAGGGTGCACAGGAGCCATAGTGGGAGATTCTGCTACTCTCCCTGCATTGTAAATGGCCTGAATATATGCAGCAGTTTTAAGTGCCAAAGGTTCCCCTTTTTCTTATGGGTTTAATCCCGAAGCCCAGTGTGCTCCTTGTACAGTTATAGAGAGAACCCGGTCATCTGGCACTGGGGCTAAAAGGACTCCAGGACCATAGCCCCCTGCTGCCTCAGCTGAATTTAACAGAACTCAGTCCTCTCCTGTCAAAGATACTCACCATAAGTATTCTACTTCCGATTCTGAGGGCTACCACGAATATTCCTCTTGGATCTTGGCTAGTTCCAAAGCACGACACGGCAGGGTACAGGTGGTTACAGAACAGGTATTATTGGGCTCTTCTGTCTCTTCCATTTTAATTGGAGGTTAGAGGCGAGCTTTTCCCTGATTCTCGGGGAAAGGGTCTGGGTCTAAAGGACATTCGTCTCCACTAGAGTCCCAGATATCACCATCCCATATCTTGGGATCGCAACACAGGACTAGTTTCTGAATATTTGCATCATTCTTTGTAAGAGATATTTGGGTTTACGGCAAATCTAGTTTATCCTGGCATTGTGCCACTCGAGCCTCATCGTCCACTAATGTGGATTTGTACTCCTTCCTCTCTTGTTTCACCTTTTCCAGTTCTCATGGACCCATTCCCCCGTGTCTGCTCTACAGCATTTGTGGTGATGTATGGTCATCAACGGTGAGAGTAGTAGTGCAATCTCAGATATTTATACATATTTCAATACTGTCTAATTATTTTAATCGTTAGCACTATTATTTTCATAATTTCATTAAAGTTGCAGCTTTAGTTTTCACACTGCAAGCCTTTTTCCTCTTATTTACATTTCTGCTGCACCTTGGGGTGGGGCAAAGTGAACTTGGGAGCCCAGCTGCACAGCTTTAGCTACTAAAATTAGCTAGGTCAGAGCTAAACTGTGACAATAGAGAAAGTTGTAATAGAAAAACACATACCACTATCTCTGGTAAAGGTCCACTTCTCCATTCAGTGCTTTTCTTAATGTAAATGTAAGGCAGATTTAATAATTTAGAACTGCTCCTATTTATCCTTTTGTAGGGGTTTGCCCCACCCCATTCCCAGGTGATGGGTGGGAAGGCCCAGGGGTTTATAAGCCACATGCCTTTCATCAGGAGCTCATTCAGCTTCTGGTTTCCCTTGAGATTAGTGTTCTGCTGTTCTTTCAGTTCACTGCAACTTTTTGAGCAGGCTAAGCTATCTGTTTGTTTGTTTTTTTTTTTTTTTTTTTTTTTTTTTTTTTTTTTTTTTTAATTTTAGAGAGGCAGAGATGTCTGTTGGAGGTAAGAGCTTTGTGGTGAGTCAAGGCTAAGCAGCGCAAGTATTAAGTATATTTGCTCTCTGCAGGTAGTGCATGTTTGTTTTCAGGTCAGTAATTTTGTTTTGGATGTCTAGAGGAGGCAAGATATTTTCATAGCGTCCATTTTTATTTATTTTATTTTAGATGCTTTTTCTTTGCTTGGATTTTCTGGTTTTGGGATAGCCTATTGCTATTCCTCTTTGCCTGTTCCTAAAGGCTTTACAATTTGTAATAGGTGTCTTCTAGGTTAAAGAAATCTGAAACTTGCTTACTTTCCTAGCCTGTAGCAGGTTCTGGAGTCTGTGGGATGACAGAAAGTAAGAGGGGCTGCTGAGTGGCAGGATCGAATCTCATACGTGTTAAGGCTTGTATGTGTGGGGCTTAAATATGGCCCTTTTTTTCCTGGCTGGCTGTAGTTGAACTCTGGACGGATTTCTAAATGGGAGCAAGGTCATAAGAATTGTTGTTATTGATCACCATATGGTTAACCTAATAGATATTGTTTTCAGATGCAGAGAGATGAGCCGGACACCAAAGGGTGACGATAGAGGAGAGGGAAGCAATAAGAAGGTGACTTAGCCCATGGTGTCAGTAGGAAGATGTGACTGGTTGCCGTATGGGTAGCTTATGAGTTGAGATTTTCATTTTGAAGGTGCGAAGCAAAATGAAATATTGACACCAGAGCTGAATCAAGCAAGGACAGCAACGGTGAGTGGGCTGAAGGAGCAGTTTTCTCAGGAGTTGCATTGCCTGCGAAGCTACGAGCATCCCTCGCTGTTTGTGTATTACATGTGATGTGTAAGTCTCAACATGGCAGCTTGAGGTGGTGAAGGCCAAGAGGGTGAGCGGTCAAAGTAAAGGACCAGGAGGTGGAGAATCACTGTGGGTAACTTGTGCTTTTGGGTACTATCTGAACACGTGTCTTTTGCTTTGTTTAATTGCAGGTGCTGCACTCAACCTCGGAGAGGTGAAGCTTCATGCCTACGAGAGGTCTGAGGGGGTAAGGAGATTGTTGGTAAGGTGGGTGTCTAAGAGCAAAGCACTATCCAGCAACTCAGTTGAGCTTTTACCTTTGGTTTTGTAGGTGCTGTGCATTACTACCTTTGGTTTTGTAGGTGCTGTGCATTACTACCTTTGGTTTTGTAGGTGCTGTGCATTACTACCTTTGGTTTTGTAGGTGCTGTGCATTACTACCTTTGGTTTTGTAGGTGCTGTGCATTACTACCTTTGGTTTTGTAGGTGCTGTGCATTACTACCTTTGGTTTTGTAGGTGCTGTGCATTACTACCTTTGGTTTTGTAGGTGCTGTGCATTACTACCTTTGGTTTTGTAGGTGCTGTGCATTACTACCTTTGGTTTTGTAGGTGCTGTGCATTACTACCTTTGGTTTTGTAGGTGCTGTGCATTACTACCTTTGGTTTTGTAGGTGCTGTGCATTACTACCTTTGGTTTTGTAGGTGCTGTGCATTACTACCTTTGGTTTTGTAGGTGCTGTGCATTACTACCTTTGGTTTTGTAGGTGCTGTGCATTACTACCTTTGGTTTTGTAGGTGCTGTGCATTACTACCTTTGGTTTTGTAGGTGCTGTGCATTACTACCTTTGGTTTTGTAGGTGCTGTGCATTACTACCTTGGGAATGGGAAGAGTATTTGATGTGAGTTGGGCAGTAGCGAGAGAGAGAGAAAGGGATTGATTTCCCACAATCAAGAGTAATTTTGTGTCTCTTATTACCTTAGGTGCCCCTGGTGATCACGGCTGCAGCATCTGACATTGGAATCGGCTTGGAGTAGGTGAGCAGAAGGCCAAGGCAGCTTTGCAGAGGAAGGTGTTGTGCGAGACTCTGATGTTGAGCAGTGCAATGCTGACTGTCAGTAGCATTTTAGTTTCTGTTTGGTTTTCTTGCAGGTGTTGAGGAAGAACCCGGTGACTGCAGAATCCTCTCAGACAGCCGATTCGAGCTGAGCTTCTGCTGAGGATGGCTTCAGACCCCCAGCCCTCTGAAAGCTAAGTTGAGGGACCAGGGCTGGGATGGGGCTGGGAAGAGGTGAAAGGGTTGAAAATAGAAGGGAAGGTTTTTAAAGCAAGATAGGGGAGAGGGCTGTGCAGGAAGAGTACCCTTGGGACAGATATTGGGAGGGGTTTGATTTTTTTTTTTTTTCAGTCCACTGCTAGCAGGTGCCGGGTAGGGTGGTTCCAGGCTGTGTCTGTGTGGTTTATGTAGTCCGTTTCTGTGTTTTGTACCGTTATTTGGTCTCAATCTCTTCTTTGCTTTGAAGGCACGCAGTATATGCCTTGGACACAATCTCTAGGGTCTCAAATGCCTCTACTCATCATGCAGTGCAAACTGGGCACTGCTTTTTCTTGCACGGCAATCTTAAAGCGTGGATCGGCCTCATCTCTTGGAAGATTCTGGTCATTCATCGTTTGCAGTGGCATCGCAGCCCACATCAGCATCACTGATGATTGGCCATCCATTTCTTGGATCCTTATTCTGGGATTTTTTTCCCTGCGCCCTCCAAGACTTTAGGTCTTTAAATGGGGCTTCTTGCACGTGCATCCTCCCAGTTGTGGCCACATCTCTTTGTAATGGGCCACAGCCTTCCACTCTTCTAGGGCCGCTGTAGATTGTTCTTTACAGCCCCCTGGGCCTTCCTGCTTGATGGCATCTATGGCTGGGGTGTCACTGTTCTTACAGAGTTTCTTTTACCTCTGGATGTTGTGTCACTGGTTTCTTATACAGTGTTGGTCTGCGCATGTTTGTGTGTGGTTGGAGCTACTCTGCCTGTGGCACAGAACCAATAAAATCGTCTAGAACAATAACGGTAAAATTCTATGGTTCATATGTTGATAAGCCCAGACCTTGTAGGAACAGTCTGTAAGGAGCATGGCAGAAAAACCAGCCAAATTAACACCAGGCCATGGGAATCACTTAGGGCTACACAGGCACGGAGTATGACCAAAGCTGCCTGTGATAAACAACTTGAGTGAAGACAAGCAGTTAAAATCGCAACGGTGTCACATACGGTAGGTATGGGGCTTAGTGTGTGGGTTTCTTTGGGTTTTATTCTGCATGGCTATAGTGTAAAATAGAGAAGGTATTCCTAAATGGAAACTAGGTGTCCGGAATGGTTCAGACCTCACTCAGCACCAGGTGACTTGTTTGCTATTGTGCTTTTTCAGATGCAGAGGAATGAGCTGTGCACAGAAGGCTGGTGATGGAGAGGCGAGAAGAGCACAACAGCAAGGTGGGTTGGATGTGGTGTTGGCAGAATAATTCAAACACAAGCATGAAAATGAGGTATAGAGCCTTTTATTTTTCTAACTTTGAAGGCGCCGAGCAAGTAGAACAGCAGAATGTCGGTGTCGGCACCAACTCGAGCAAGGAGCGCAATGGTGAGTTACCTGAAGCAGCGGTTATTAGTTCAGCGGTTATTAGGAGAGGGCGGTGTGGGAATTGTCCCCTTTGGGCAGGTCAAGGAAGAGGGGGTTACTTGTCGACACAACGCTAGCACCTACCGGGCAGGGCAGTTCCAGCCTGTGTCTGTGTCATTGCGTGGTTTATGTTGTCTGTGTCCTTTGTCTCGGACCTTTCTTGGGTCTCGATCTCCTCTTCGCTATCGAGGCAAGCAGTACGCGCCTTGGGCTCCATCTCTATAGTCTCAAATGCCCGTACCCATCTCACAGTGCTACTGTGGCACTGCTTTTCTTGCTCGGCAATCTTCAAAGCGTGGATCGACCTCATCTCTTGGAAGATTCTGTTCATTCATCATTTCCGGTGGCATCACGGCCCACAAAAGCATCCCTGAAGATCGGTCATCCGTTTCCTTGGATCCCCGTTCTGGGATTTTTTTTTTTTCCGTGCACCCACGAAGTCTTTAGGCCTTTAAGTGGGGCTTCTTGCACGCGCATCCTCCCAGTTGCGGCCACATCTCTTGGTAACGGGCCAGGGTCTTGCACTCTTCCGGGGCTGCCAGAGATTCTGCTACGCAGCCCCGTGGTCCTTGCTGCCCGATGGCGTCTCTTGCCTGGGAGTCATTCTTCTTACGGCGTTTCTTTTGCCTCTGGACCTAGCGTCATTGGTCTCGTGTGTGGTGTCGGTCCGTGCGTGTTTGTGTGTGGTTGGAGTTGCTCTGCCCGTGGCACCGAAGTCTTAGGACGGGGCAGAAGACTAACCGTAAGGTTCTATGATTAATACGTGTGTGTATACGCTTAGGCTTTGAAGGCCAGGGCCGAATGGTCCATTATCGAACACGTAGCCATCTACGCAGCAGACAAGGGAGAGTGTGGCTGCGAACCCCAGGGAAATCAGAGGGGACGAGCACGTCTTCCTGGGAGAAGCCGCTCAAGCGATAGTAGAGGAGTTTGAATTCCAAGGGTGGGGCGGTGGTGGGGCTTAACTATTTATTGTAGCGGGGTTTGCCTCTTTTTGTGCCTGGCTGTAGTGTTAAATAGGGGTGATGGTCATAAATAGAATCGAGATGTCTGGAATTGCTAAGGCATCGCGAATCATCAGGATGACTTGTGTCATCTTTCTTCTTCAGGTGCAGAGGGACGAGCTGCGCACCAGAGGCTGGCGATGGAGAGGCGAGAAGAGCGCAACAGCAGCGTGGGTTGGCCTTGTTGTCTGTAGGAATGTGTGACCGTTGCCTACATGACTAGCTAATGGGAACATATTTTTCACTTTGAAGGCGCCGAGCGAGTAGTGCAGCGGAATGCCGGTGCCGGCGCCAGCTCGAACAAGGAGAGCAACGCTGAGTTACCTGAAGCAGCGGTTATTAGTTCAGGTGCTGAGTTATCGGTGAAGATAAAAGCACCTGTTTGCTTTCTGTATTACAGGCGGTGTGCAAGCCTAAGCGTGTCAGCGTGAGACGACACAGGCCGAGTGGGCGAGAAGTCAAGGTAAGGGAGGGCAAAATAGGAATCGGTGCGGGCAACACGTGCTTTTGGGTAGAAGCTGAGCACGTGTCGTCTTCTTTGTGTTTTGCAGGTGCCGCACGCAGCCTCAGAGTGGCGAAGGCACGTGGCAACATGCGGTCCGAGAAGGTGAGGAGGCTGTTGCTTGAGCCGATGCCTAAGAGCGATACAGCAACTCAGTTGAGCATTTACATTTGGTTTTGCAGGTGCCGTTTGGGCCACCTTTGCACCGGGAAGAGCCTTTGAGGTGAGCCGGGCAGTAGGGAGAGGGAGCACGGGAACCGATTTCTCGCAATCGCAACAGTAATTTTGCGTCTCCTGTTATCTTAGGTGCCCCAGGAGACGACGGCCGCAACGGTAGATGTTTGGACGGGCAAGGAGCAGGCGAGTAGAAGGCCGTGGCTGTTCTGCCACGAGGCTGTGCCTTGTGGAAGACGTTGGCAGGCAGCAGCGCAACTTTGACTTGTGAGCACAGCTTTTGATTTGTGTTTGGTTTTCTTGCAGGCCGTGCGGAGGAACTGGGTGACTGCGGGGTCGTTCCCGTCGGCCGTTGCCGTTTGAGTGTTTCTGACGGAGACGTCTTCAGGACCTCGGCCCTCTGAAAGCTAAGTGGAGGGACCAGGGCCGGTCTGGGGCTGGGAAGAGAGCCGTAGGTTGGGAGGGGCGGGGAGGGTCTCTAGCATAGAGGAGAGGGCGGTGTGGGAATTGTTCCCTTTTGGCAGGTCAAGGCAGAATGGATTACTTCTCGATGCAATGCTAGCAGCTGCCGGGCAGGGCAGTTCCAACCCATGTCTGTGTCATTGCGTGGTTTATGTTGTCTGTGTCCTTTGTCTCGGACCTTTCTTGGGTCTCGATCTCCTCTTCGCTATCGAGGCAAGCAGTACGCGCCTCGGGCTCCATCTCTATAGTCTCAAATGCCCGTACCCATCACACAGTGCTATTGTGGCACTGCTTTTCTTGCACGGCAGTCTTCAAAGCGTGGATCGACCTCATCTCTTGGAAGATTCTCTTCATTCATCATTTGTGGTGGCATCGCGGCCCACGTCAGCATCCCTGAGGATCGGTCATCCGTTTTCATGGATCCCCGTTCTGGGATTTTTTTTCCGTGCACCCACGAAGTCTTTAGGCCTTTAAGTGGGGCTTCTTGCACGCGCATCCTCCCAGTTGCGGCCACATCTCTTTGTAACGGGCCAGGGTCTTGCACTGTTCCGGGGCTGCCAGAGGTTCTGCTTCGCAGCCCCGTAGTCCTTGCTGCCCGATGGCGTCTCTTGCCTGGGAGTCATTCTTCTTACAGCGTTTCTTTTGCCTCCGGATCTCACGTCATTGGTCTCGTGTGTGGTGTCGGTCCGTGCGTGTTTGTTTGTGGTTGGAGTTGCTCTGCCTGTGGCACCGAAGTCTTAGGACGGGGCAGAAGACTAACCGTGAGGTTCTATGATTGATCCGTGTGTGTATACGCTTAGGCTTTGAAGGCCAGGGCCGAAAGGTCCGTTACGGAACACGTAGCCGTCTACGCAGCAGACGAGGGAGAGTGATTTCCCTGGAGTTCGCAGCCACAGTGGGGACGAGCACGTCTTCCCGGGAGAAGCCGCTGGAGGGGTCGTAGAGCAGTTTGAATTCCGAGGGTGGGGTAGGTGTGGGGCTTAACCTTTCATTGAAGCGGGGTTTGCCAATTTTTGTGCCTGGCTGTAGTGTTAAGTAGGGATGATAGTCATAAATGGAATCGAGATGTCTGGAATTGCTAAGGCATTGCGTGTCATCGGGATGACTTGTGTCATCTTTTTTCTTCAGGTGCAGAGGGACCACCTGCGCACTGAATGCTGGCGATGGAGTGGTGCGGAGAGCGCAACAGCAAGGTGGGTGGGCCTTGTTGTCTGTAGGAAGGTGTGACGGGTGTCTCCATGACTAGCTAATGGGTACATATTTTTCACTTTCAAGGCGCCGAGCAAGTAGCAGTGCGGAATGCCGGTGCCGGCGCCAACTTTAACAAGGAGAACAATGGTGAGTTACCTGAAGCAGCGGTTATTAGTTCAGGTGCTGAGTTATCGGCGAAGATAAAAGCACCTGTTTGCTTTCTGTATTGCAGACGCTGTGCAAGCCTAAGCGTGAGACGAAGGAGGCCGAGCGGGCGAGAAGTCAAGGTAATGGAGGGCGAAATCGGTGCGGGCAAGGTGTGCTTTGGGTAGAAGCTGAGCACGTGTCGTCTTTGTGTTTTGCAGGTGCCGCACGCAGCCTCAGAGGAGCAAAGCCACGTGGCAACATGCGGTCCGAGAAGGTGAGGAGGCTGTTGTTTGAGCCGATGCCTAAGAGCGATACAGCAACTCACTTGAGCATTTACATTTGGTTTTGCAGGTGCCGTTGGGGCCACCTTTGGACCGGGAAGAGCCTTTGAGGTGAGCCGGGCATTAGGGAGAGGGGAGCACGGGAACCGATTTCTCGCAATCGCAACAGTAATTTTGCGTCTCCTGTTACCTTAGGTGCCCCAGGAGACGACGGCCGCAGCGTTGGATATTTGGATGAGCAAAGAGCAGGCGAGTAGAAGGCCGTGGCAGTTTTGCCGCGAGGATGTGCCTTGTGGAAGACGTTGGCACGCAGCAGCGCAACTTTGACTTGTGAGCACAGCTTTTGATTTGTGTTTGGTTTTCTTGCAGGCCGTGTGGAGGAACCGGGTGACTGCGGGGTTGTTCCCGTCGGCCGTTGCCAGTTGAGTGTTTCTGCCGGGGACGTCTTCAGGTCCTCGGCCCTCTGAAAGCTAAGTGGAGGAACCAGGGCCGGTCTGGGGCTGGGTAGAGGGCCGTAGGTTGGGAGGGACGGGGAGGGTCTCTAGCATAGAGGAGAGGGCGGTGTGGGAATTGTTCCCTTTTGGCAGGTCATGGCAGAATGGATTACTTCTCGACGCAATGCTAGCAGCTGCCGGGCAGGGCAGTTCCAACCCGTGTCTGTGTCATTGCGTGGTTTATGTTGTCTGTGTGCTTTGTCTCGGACCTTTCTTGGGTCTCAATCTCCTCTTTGCTATCGAGGCAAGCAGTACGCGCCTCGGGCTCCATCTCTATAGTCTCAAATGCCTGTACCCATCGCACAGTGCTATTGTGGCACTGCTTTTCTTGCACGGCAATCTTAAAAGCGTGGATTGACCACTTCTCTTGGAAGAGTCTGGTCTTTCATCATTTGCGGCGGCATCGCGGCCCACGTCAGCATCCCTGAAGATCGGTCATCTGTTTAGTTGGATCCCTGTTCTGGGATTTTTTTTTTCTGTGCATCCACGAAGTCTTTAGGCCGTTAAGCGGGGCTTCTTGCACGCGCATCCTCCCAGTTGCGGCCACATCTCTTTGTAACGGGCCAGGGTCTTGCGCTCTTCCAGGGCTGCCAGCGGTTCTCCTTTATGGCCCCGTAGTCCTTGCTGCCCGATGGCGTCTCTTGCCTGGGAGTCATTCTTCTTACGGCATTTCTTTTGCCTCAGGATCTCGCGTCATTGGTCTCGTGTGCAGTGTTGGACAGTGCGTGTTTGCGTGTTGTTGGAGTTGCTCTGCCCGTGGCACCGAAGTCTTAGGACGGGTTAGAAGGCTAACCGTAAGGTTCTGTGATTAATACGTGTATATGCTTAGGCTTTGAAGGCTGGGACTGTACGGTCTACTATCGAATACGTAGCCGTCTACGCAGCAGACGAGGGAGAGTGATTTCCCTGGGGCTCACAGCCACAGAGGGGACGAGCACTTCTTCCCGGGAGAAGCCGCTGGAGCGGTAAGAGAGCAGTTTGAATTCCAAGGGTGGTGGAGGTGTGGGGCTTAACCTTTTATTGTAGCGGGGATTGCCTCTTTTTGTGCCTGGCTGTAGTGTTAAATAGGGATGATAGTCATAAATGGAATCGAGATGTCTAAATTGCTAAGGCATCGCATGTCATTAGGATGACTTGTGTGATCTTTTTTCTTCAGGTGCAGAGGGACGAGCTGTACACCAAAGGCTGGCGATGGAGAGGCGAGGAGAGCACAACAGCAAGGTGGGTTGGCGTTGTTGTCTGTAGAAATGTGTGACCGGTATCCACATGACTAGATAATGGGAACATGTTTTTCACTTTCAAGGCACCGAGCGAGTAGCACAGCGGAATGCCGGTGCCGGTGCCAACTCAATCAAGGAGAGCAACGGTGAGTTACCTGAAGCAGCGGTTATTGTTCAGGTGATGAGTCATCGGCAAAGATAAATGCACCTCTTTGCTTTCTGTATTGCAGGAGGTGTGCAAGCCTCAACATGGCAGCATGACACTACAGAGACAAAGCGGGCGAGAAGTCAAGGTAACGGAGGGCGAAATAGGAATCGGTGCGGGCAACGAGTGCTTTTCAATAGAATCTAAGCATGTGTCATCTTCTTTGTTAGTAGGAGATGCCAAATCCCTACTCAGAGGGGTAAAACCACATGACAACATGCGGTCCGAGAAGGTGAGGAGGCTGTTGTTTGAGCCGATCCATTTTCCATGCATCCACGAAGTCTTTAGGCCTTTAAGCGGGGCTTCTTGCCCGCGCATCCTCCCAGTTGCGGCCACATCTCTTTGTAACGGGCCAGGGTCTTGCGCTCTTCCAGGGCTGCCAGCGGTTCTCATTTATGGCCCTGTAGTCCTTGCTGCCCGATGGCGTCTCTTGCCTGGGAGTCATTCTTCTTACGGCGTTTCTTTTGCCTCAGGATCTCGCGTCATTGGTCTTGCGTGCGGTGTCGGTCCGTGCGTGTTTGCGTGTTGTTGGAGTTGCTCTGCCCGTGGCACCGAAGTCTTAGGACGGGCTAGAAGACGAACCGTAAGGTTCTGTGATTGATACGTGTGTATGCTTAGGCTTTGAAGGCCGGGGCCGTACGGTCCATTACCGAACACGTAGCCGTCTACGCAGCAGACGAGGGAGAGTGATTTGCCTGGGGTTTGCAGCCACAGAGGGGACGAGCACGTCTTCCCGGGACAAGCCGCTGGAGCGGTAAGAGAGCAGTTTGAATTCGGAGGGTGGGGTAGGTGTGGGGCCTAACCTTTTATTGTAGCGGGGTTTGCCTCTTTTTGTGCCTGGCTGTAGTGTTAAATAGGGAGGACAGTCATAAATGGAATTCAGATGTCTAAATTTCTAAGGCATCGCATGTTATTAGGATGACTTGTGTGATCTTTTTTCTTCAGGTGCGGAGGGACGAGCTGCGCACAAAAGGCTGGCGATGGAGAGGCGAGGAGAGCACAACAGCAAGGTGGGTTGGCGTTGTTGTCTGTAGGAATGTGTGACCGGTGTCTACATGACTAGATAATGGTGAACATATTTTTCCCTTTCAAGGCACTGAGCAAGTAGCACAGCGGAATGCCGGTGCCGGCGCCAACTCGAGCAAGGAGAGCAATGGTGAGTTACCTGAAGCAGCGGTTATTAGTTCAGGTGATGAGTTACCGGGCAAAGATAAAAGCACCTGTTTGCTTCTGTATTGCAGGCGCTGTGCAAGACTAAGCGTGAGATGACTGAGGCCGAGCGGGCGAGAAGTCAAGGTAAGGGAGGGCAAAATAGGAATCGGTGCGGGCAACACGTGCTTTTGGGTAGGATCTGAGCACGTGTTGTTGTCTTTGTGTTTTTCAGGTGCCGCACTCAGCCTCAGAGGGGCAAAGCCACGTGAGAAGATGCGGTCCGAGAAGGTGAGGAGGCTGTTGCTTGAGCCGATGCCTAAGAGCGATACAGCAACTCACTTGAGCATTTACATTTGGTTTTGCAGGTGCCCTTTGGGCCACCTTTGGACCGGGAAGAGCCTTTGAGGTGAGCCGGGCAGTAGGGAGAGGGAGCACGGGAACGGATTTCTCACAATCGCAACAGTAATTTGCATCTCCTGTTACCTTAGGTGCCCCAGGAGACGACGGCCGCAGCGTTGGATGTTTGGATGGGCAAGGAGCAGGTGAGTAGTACACCGTGGCAGTTTTGCCGCGAGGATGTGCCTTGTGGGAGACGTTGGCAGGCAGCAGCGCAACTTTGACTTGTGAGCACAGCTTTTGATTTGTGTTTGGTTTTCCTGCAGGCCGTGCAGAGGAAACTGGTGACTGCGGGGTCGTTCCCGTCGGCCGTTGCCAGTTGAGTGTTTCTGCCGAGGACGTCTTCAGGTCCTCGGCCCTCTGAAAGCTAAGTGGAGGGACCAGGGCCGGTCTGGGGCTGGGAAGAGGGCCGTAGATTGGGAGGGGCGGGGAGGGATTCTAGCATAGAGGAGAAGGCTGTGTGGGAATTGTCCCTTTTGGGCAGGTCAAGGCAGAGGGGATTACTTCTCGACGCAACGCTAGCAGCTGCCGGGCAGGGCAGTTCCAGCCTGTGTCTGTGTCATTGTGTGGTTTATGTTGTCTGTGTGCTTTGTCTCGGACCTGTCTTGGGTCTCCATCTCCTCTTTGCTATCGAGGCAAGCAGTACGCACCTCGGGCTCCATCTCTATAGTCTCAAATGCCTGTACCCATCGCACAGTGCTATTGTGGCACTGCTTTTCTTGCACGGCAATCTTAAAAGCGTGGATCGACCACATCTCTTGGAAGAGTCTGGTCCTTCATCATTTGCGGCGGCATCGCGGCCCACGTCAGCATCGCTGAAGATCGGTCATCTGTTTAGTTGGATCCCTGTTCTGGGATTTTTTTTTTCTGTGCATCCACGAAGTCTTTAGGCCTTTAAGCGGGGCTTCTTGCACGCGCATCCTCCCAGTTGCGGCCACATCTCTTTGTAACGGGCCAGGGTCTTGCGCTCTTCCAGGGCTGCCAGCGGTTCTCCTTTATGGCCCCGTAGTCCTTGCTGCCCGATGGCGTCTCTTGCCTGGGAGTCATTCTTCTTACGGCGTTTCTTTTGCCTCAGGATCTCGCGTCATTGGTCTCGCGTGCGGTGTCGGTCCGTGCGTGTTTGCGTGTTGTTGGAGTTGCTCTGCCCGTGGCACCGAAGTCTTAGGACGGGCTAGAAGGCTAACCGTAAGGTTCTGTGATTGATACGTGTGTATGCTTAGGCTTTGAAGGCCGGGGCCGTACGGTCCATTACCGAACACGTAGCCGTCTACGCAGCAGATGAGGGAGAGTGATTTGCCTGGGGTTTGCAGCCACAGAGGGGACGAGCACTTCTTCCCGGGACAAGCCGCTGGAGCGGTCGTAGAGCAGTTTGAATTCGGAGGGTGGGGTAGGTGTGGGGCCTAACCTTTTATTGTAGCGGGGTTTGCCTCTTTTTGTGCCTGGCTGTAGTGTTAAATAGGGAGGACAGTCATAAATGGAATTCAGATGTCTAAATTTCTAAGGCATCGCATGTCATTAGGATGACTTGTGTGATTTTTTTTCTTTAGGTGCGGAGGGACGAGCTGCGCACAAAAGGCTGGCGATGGAGAGGCGAGGAGAGCACAACAGCAAGGTGGGTTGGCGTTGTTGTCTGTAGGAATGTGTGACCGGTGTCTACATGACTAGATAATGGGGAACATATTTTTCCCTTTCAAGGCACTGAGGAAGTAGCACAGCGGAATGCCGGTGCCGGCGCCAACTCGAGCAAGGAGAGCAATAGTGAGTTACCTGAAGCAGCGGTTATTAGTTCAGGTGATGAGTTACCGGGCAAAGATAAAAGCACCTGTTTGCTTCTGTATTGCAGGCGCTGTGCAAGACTAAGCGTGAGATGACTGAGGCCGAGCGGGCGAGAAGTCAAGGTAAGGGAGGGCAAAATAGGAATCGGTGCGGGCAACACGTGCTTTTGGGTAGGATCTGAGCACGTGTTGTTGTCTTTGTGTTTTTCAGGTGCCGCACGCAGCCTCAGAGGGGCAAAGCCACGTGAGAAGATGCGGTCCGAGAAGGTGAGGAGGCTGTTGCTTGAGCCGATGCCTAAGAGCGATACAGCAACTCACTTGAGCATTTACATTTGGTTTTGCAGGTGCCCTTTGGGCCACCTTTGGACCGGGAAGAGCCTTTGAGGTGAGCCGGGCAGTAGGGAGAGGGAGCACGGGAACAGATTTCTCACAATCGCAACAGTAATTTGCATCTCCTGTTACCTTAGGTGCCCCAGGAGACGACGGCCGCAGCGTTGGATGTTTGGACGGGCAAGGAGCAGGCGAGTAGAACGCCGTGGCAGTTTTGCCGCGAGGATGTGCCTTGTGGGAGACGTTGGCAGGCAGCAGCGCAACTTTGACTTGTGAGCACAGCTTTTGATTTGTGTTTGGTTTTCCTGCAGGCCGTGCAGAGGAAACTGGTGACTGCGGGGTCGTTCCCGTCGGCCGTTGCCAGTTGAGTGTTTCTGCCGGGGACGTCTTCAGGTCCTCGGCCCTCTGAAAGCTAAGTGGAGGGACCAGGGCCGGTCTGGGGCTGGGAAGAGGGCCGTAGATTGGGAGGGGCGGGGAGGGATTCTAGCATAGAGGAGAAGGCTGTGTGGGAATTGTCCCTTTTGGGCAGGTCAAGGCAGAGGGGATTACTTCTCGACGCAACGCTAGCAGCTGCCGGGCAGGGCAGTTCCAGCCTGTGTCTGTGTCATTGTGTGGTTTATGTTGTCTGTGTGCTTTGTCTCGGACCTGTCTTGGGTCTCCATCTCCTCTTTGCTATCGAGGCAAGCAGTACGCACCTCGGGCTCCATCTCTATAGTCTCAAATGCCTGTACCCATCGCACAGTGCTATTGTGGCACTGCTTTTCTTGCACGGCAATCTTAAAAGCGTGGATCGACCACATCTCTTGGAAGAGTCTGGTCCTTCATCATTTGCGGCGGCATCGCGGCCCACGTCAGCATCGCTGAAGATCGGTCATCTGTTTAGTTGGATCCCTGTTCTGGGATTTTTTTTTTCTGTGCATCCACGAAGTCTTTAGGCCTTTAAGCGGGGCTTCTTGCACGCGCATCCTCCCAGTTGCGGCCACATCTCTTTGTAACGGGCCAGGGTCTTGCGCTCTTCCAGGGCTGCCAGCGGTTCTCCTTTATGGCCCCGTAGTCCTTGCTGCCCGATGGCGTCTCTTGCCTGGGAGTCATTCTTCTTACGGCGTTTCTTTTGCCTCAGGATCTCGCGTCATTGGTCTCGCGTGCGGTGTCGGTCCGTGCGTGTTTGCGTGTTGTTGGAGTTGCTCTGCCCGTGGCACCGAAGTCTTAGGACGGGCTAGAAGGCTAACCGTAAGGTTCTGTGATTGATACGTGTGTATGCTTAGGCTTTGAAGGCCGGGGCCGTACGGTCCATTACCGAACACGTAGCCGTCTACGCAGCAGATGAGGGAGAGTGATTTGCCTGGGGTTTGCAGCCACAGAGGGGACGAGCACTTCTTCCCGGGACAAGCCGCTGGAGCGGTCGTAGAGCAGTTTGAATTCGGAGGGTGGGGTAGGTGTGGGGCCTAACCTTTTATTGTAGCGGGGTTTGCCTCTTTTTGTGCCTGGCTGTAGTGTTAAATAGGGAGGACAGTCATAAATGGAATTCAGATGTCTAAATTTCTAAGGCATCGCATGTCATTAGGATGACTTGTGTGATTTTTTTTCTTTAGGTGCGGAGGGACGAGCTGCGCACAAAAGGCTGGCGATGGAGAGGCGAGGAGAGCACAACAGCAAGGTGGGTTGGCGTTGTTGTCTGTAGGAATGTGTGACCGGTGTCTACATGACTAGATAATGGGGAACATATTTTTCCCTTTCAAGGCACTGAGGAAGTAGCACAGCGGAATGCCGGTGCCGGCGCCAACTCGAGCAAGGAGAGCAATAGTGAGTTACCTGAAGCAGCGGTTATTAGTTCAGGTGATGAGTTACCGGGCAAAGATAAAAGCACCTGTTTGCTTCTGTATTGCAGGCGCTGTGCAAGACTAAGCGTGAGATGACTGAGGCCGAGCGGGCGAGAAGTCAAGGTAAGGGAGGGCAAAATAGGAATCGGTGCGGGCAACACGTGCTTTTGGGTAGGATCTGAGCACGTGTTGTTGTCTTTGTGTTTTTCAGGTGCCGCACGCAGCCTCAGAGGGGCAAAGCCACGTGAGAAGATGCGGTCCGAGAAGGTGAGGAGGCTGTTGCTTGAGCCGATGCCTAAGAGCGATACAGCAACTCACTTGAGCATTTACATTTGGTTTTGCAGGTGCCCTTTGGGCCACCTTTGGACCGGGAAGAGCCTTTGAGGTGAGCTGGGCAGTAGGGAGAGGGAGCACGGGAACAGATTTCTCACAATCGCAACAGTAATTTGCATCTCCTGTTACCTTAGGTGCCCCAGGAGACGACGGCCGCAGCGTTGGATGTTTGGACGGGCAAGGAGCAGGCGAGTAGAACGCCGTGGCAGTTTTGCCGCGAGGATGTGCCTTGTGGGAGACGTTGGCAGGCAGCAGCGCAACTTTGACTTGTGAGCACAGCTTTTGATTTGTGTTTGGTTTTCCTGCAGGCCGTGCAGAGGAAACTGGTGACTGCGGGGTCGTTCCCGTCGGCCGTTGCCAGTTGAGTGTTTCTGCCGGGGACGTCTTCAGGTCCTCGGCCCTCTGAAAGCTAAGTGGAGGGACCAGGGCCGGTCTGGGGCTGGGAAGAGGGCCGTAGATTGGGAGGGGCGGGGAGGGATTCTAGCATAGAGGAGAAGGCTGTGTGGGAATTGTCCCTTTTGGGCAGGTCAAGGCAGAGGGGATTACTTCTCGACGCAACGCTAGCAGCTGCCGGGCAGGGCAGTTCCAGCCTGTGTCTGTGTCATTGTGTGGTTTATGTTGTCTGTGTGCTTTGTCTCAGACCTGTCTTGGGTCTCCATCTCCTCTTTGCTATCGAGGCAAGCAGTACGCACCTCGGGCTCCATCTCTATAGTCTCAAATGCCTGTACCCATCGCACAGTGCTATTGTGGCACTGCTTTTCTTGCACGGCAATCTTAAAAGCGTGGATCGACCACATCTCTTGGAAGAGTCTGGTCCTTCATCATTTGCGGCGGCATCGCGGCCCACGTCAGCATCGCTGAAGATCGGTCATCTGTTTAGTTGGATCCCTGTTCTGGGATTTTTTTTTTCTGTGCATCCACGAAGTCTTTAGGCCTTTAAGCGAGGCTTCTTGCACGCGCATCCTCCCAGTTGCGGCCACATCTCTTTGTAACGGGCCAGGGTCTTGCGCTCTTCCAGGGCTGCCAGCGGTTCTCCTTTATGGCCCCGTAGTCCTTGCTGCCCGATGGCGTCTCTTGCCTGGGAGTCATTCTTCTTACGGCGTTTCTTTTGCCTCAGGATCTCGCGTCATTGGTCTCGCGTGCGGTGTCGGTCCGTGCGTGTTTGCGTGTTGTTGGAGTTGCTCTGCCCGTGGCACCGAAGTCTTAGGACGGGCTAGAAGGCTAACCGTAAGGTTCTGTGATTGATACGTGTGTATGCTTAGGCTTTGAAGGCCGGGGCCGTACGGTCCATTACCGAACACGTAGCCGTCTACGCAGCAGATGAGGGAGAGTGATTTGCCTGGGGTTTGCAGCCACAGAGGGGACGAGCACTTCTTCCCGGGACAAGCCGCTGGAGCGGTCGTAGAGCAGTTTGAATTCGGAGGGTGGGGTAGGTGTGGGGCCTAACCTTTTATTGTAGCGGGGTTTGCCTCTTTTTGTGCCTGGCTGTAGTGTTAAATAGGGAGGACAGTCATAAATGGAATTCAGATGTCTAAATTTCTAAGGCATCGCATGTCATTAGGATGACTTGTGTGATTTTTTTTCTTTAGGTGCGGAGGGACGAGCTGCGCACAAAAGGCTGGCGATGGAGAGGCGAGGAGAGCACAACAGCAAGGTGGGTTGGCGTTGTTGTCTGTAGGAATGTGTGACCGGTGTCTACATGACTAGATAATGGGGAACATATTTTTCCCTTTCAAGGCACTGAGGAAGTAGCACAGCGGAATGCCGGTGCCGGCGCCAACTCGAGCAAGGAGAGCAATGGTGAGTTACCTGAAGCAGCGGTTATTAGTTCAGGTGATGAGTTACCGGGCAAAGATAAAAGCACCTGTTTGCTTCTGTATTGCAGGCGCTGTGCAAGACTAAGCGTGAGATGACTGAGGCCGAGCGGGCGAGAAGTCAAGGTAAGGGAGGGCAAAATAGGAATCGGTGCGGGCAACACGTGCTTTTGGGTAGGATCTGAGCACGTGTTGTTGTCTTTGTGTTTTTCAGGTGCCGCACGCAGCCTCAGAGGGGCAAAGCCACGTGAGAAGATGCGGTCCGAGAAGGTGAGGAGGCTGTTGCTTGAGCCGATGCCTAAGAGCGATACAGCAACTCACTTGAGCATTTACATTTGGTTTTGCAGGTGCCCTTTGGGCCACCTTTGGACCGGGAAGAGCCTTTGAGGTGAGCCGGGCAGTAGGGAGAGGGAGCACGGGAACAGATTTCTCACAATCGCAACAGTAATTTGCATCTCCTGTTACCTTAGGTGCCCCAGGAGACGACGGCCGCAGCGTTGGATGTTTGGACGGGCAAGGAGCAGGCGAGTAGAACGCCGTGGCAGTTTTGCCGCGAGGATGTGCCTTGTGGGAGACGTTGGCAGGCAGCAGCGCAACTTTGACTTGTGAGCACAGCTTTTGATTTGTGTTTGGTTTTCCTGCAGGCCGTGCAGAGGAAACTGGTGACTGCGGGGTCGTTCCCGTCGGCCGTTGCCAGTTGAGTGTTTCTGCCGGGGACGTCTTCAGGTCCTCGGCCCTCTGAAAGCTAAGTGGAGGGACCAGGGCCGGTCAGGGGCTGGGAAGAGGGCCGTAGGTTGGGAGGGGCGGGGAGGGATTCTAGCATAGAGGAGAGGGCTGTGTGGGAATTGTCCCTTTTGGGCAGGTCAAGGCAGAGGGGATTACTTCTCGACGCAACGCTAGCAGCTGCCGGGCAGGGCAGTTCCAGCCTGTGTCTGTGTCATTGTGTGGTTTATGTTGTCTGTGTGCTTTGTCTCGGACCTGTCTTGGGTCTCCATCTCCTCTTTGCTATCGAGGCAAGCAGTACGGACCTCGGGCTCCATCTCTATAGTCTCAAATGCCTGTACCCATCGCACAGTGCTATTGTGGCACTGCTTTTCTTGCACGGCAATCTTAAAAGCGTGGATCGACCACATCTCTTGGAAGAGTCTGGTCCTTCATCATTTGCGGCGGCATCACGGCCCACGTCAGCATCCCTGAAGATCGGTCATCTGTTTAGTTGGATCCCTGTTCTGGGATTTTTTTTTTCTGTGCATCCACGAAGTCTTTAGGCCTTTAAGCGGGGCTTCTTGCACGCGCATCCTCCCAGTTGCGGCCACATCTCTTTGTAACGGGCCAGGGTCTTGCGCTCTTCCAGGGCTGCCAGCGGTTCTCCTTTATGGCCCCGTAGTCCTTGCTGCCCGATGGCGTCTCTTGCCTGGGAGTCATTCTTCTTACGGCGTTTCTTTTGCCTCAGGATCTCGCGTCATTGGTCTCGCGTGCGGTGTCGGTCCGTGCGTGTTTGCGTGTTGTTGGAGTTGCTCTGCCCGTGGCACCGAAGTCTTAGGACGGGCTAGAAGGCTAACCGTAAGGTTCTGTGATTGATACGTGTGTATGCTTAGGCTTTGAAGGCCGGGGCCGTACGGTCCATTACCGAACACGTAGCCGTCTACGCAGCAGATGAGGGAGAGTGATTTGCCTGGGGTTTGCAGCCACAGAGGGGACGAGCACTTCTTCCCGGGACAAGCCGCTGGAGCGGTCGTAGAGCAGTTTGAATTCGGAGGGTGGGGTAGGTGTGGGGCCTAACCTTTTATTGTAGCGGGGTTTGCCTCTTTTTGTGCCTGGCTGTAGTGTTAAATAGGGAGGACAGTCATAAATGGAATTCAGATGTCTAAATTTCTAAGGCATCGCATGTCATTAGGATGACTTGTGTGATTTTTTTTCTTTAGGTGCGGAGGGACGAGCTGCGCACAAAAGGCTGGCGATGGAGAGGCGAGGAGAGCACAACAGCAAGGTGGGTTGGCGTTGTTGTCTGTAGGAATGTGTGACCGGTGTCTACATGACTAGATAATGGGGAACATATTTTTCCCTTTCAAGGCACTGAGGAAGTAGCACAGCGGAATGCCGGTGCCGGCGCCAACTCGAGCAAGGAGAGCAATGGTGAGTTACCTGAAGCAGCGGTTATTAGTTCAGGTGATGAGTTACCGGGCAAAGATAAAAGCACCTGTTTGCTTCTGTATTGCAGGCGCTGTGCAAGACTAAGCGTGAGATGACTGAGGCCGAGCGGGCGAGAAGTCAAGGTAAGGGAGGGCAAAATAGGAATCGGTGCGGGCAACACGTGCTTTTGGGTAGGATCTGAGCACGTGTTGTTGTCTTTGTGTTTTTCAGGTGCCGCACGCAGCCTCAGAGGGGCAAAGGCACGTGAGAAGATGCGGTCCGAGAAGGTGAGGAGGCTGTTGCTTGAGCCGATGCCTAAGAGCGATACAGCAACTCACTTGAGCATTTACATTTGGTTTTGCAGGTGCCCTTTGGGCCACCTTTGGACCGGGAAGAGCCTTTGAGGTGAGCCGGGCAGTAGGGAGAGGGAGCACGGGAACAGATTTCTCACAATCGCAACAGTAATTTGCATCTCCTGTTACCTTAGGTGCCCCAGGAGACGACGGCCGCAGCGTTGGATGTTTGGACGGGCAAGGAGCAGGCGAGTAGAACGCCGTGGCAGTTTTGCCGCGAGGATGTGCCTTGTGGGAGACGTTGGCAGGCAGCAGCGCAACTTTGACTTGTGAGCACAGCTTTTGATTTGTGTTTGGTTTTCCTGCAGGCCGTGCAGAGGAAACTGGTGACTGCGGGGTCGTTCCCGTCGGCCGTTGCCAGTTGAGTGTTTCTGCCGGGGACGTCTTCAGGTCCTCGGCCCTCTGAAAGCTAAGTGGAGGGACCAGGGCCGGTCTGGGGCTGGGAAGAGGGCCGTAGGTTGGGAGGGGCGGGGAGGGATTCTAGCATAGAGGAGAAGGCTGTGTGGGAATTGTCCCTTTTGGGCAGGTCAAGGCAGAGGGGATTACTTCTCGACGCAACGCTAGCAGCTGCCGGGCAGGGCAGTTCCAGCCTGTGTCTGTGTCATTGTGTGGTTTATGTTGTCTGTGTGCTTTGTCTCGGACCTGTCTTGGGTCTCCATCTCCTCTTTGCTATCGAGGCAAGCAGTACGCACCTCGGGCTCCATCTCTATAGTCTCAAATGCCTGTACCCATCGCACAGTGCTATTGTGGCACTGCTTTTCTTGCACGGCAATCTTAAAAGCGTGGATCGACCACTTCTCTTGGAAGAGAATGGTCCTTCATCATTTGCGGCGGCATCGCGGCCCACGTCAGCATCCCTGAAGATCGGTCATCTGTTTAGTTGGATCCCTGTTCTGGGATTTTTTTTTTCTGTGCATCCACGAAGTCTTTAGGCCTTTAAGCGGGGCTTCTTGCACGCGCATCCTCCCAGTTGCGGCCACATCTCTTTGTAACGGGCCAGGGTCTTGCGCTCTTCCAGGGCTGCCAGCGGTTCTCCTTTATGGCCCCGTAGTCCTTGCTGCCCGATGGCGTCTCTTGCCTGGGAGTCATTCTTCTTACGGCGTTTCTTTTGCCTCAGGATCTCGCGTCATTGGTCTCGCGTGCGGTGTCGGTCCGTGCGTGTTTGCGTGTTGTTGGAGTTGCTCTGCCCGTGGCACCGAAGTCTTAGGACGGGCTAGAAGGCTAACCGTAAGGTTCTGTGATTGATACGTGTGTATGCTTAGGCTTTGAAGGCCGGGGCCGTACGGTCCATTACCGAACACGTAGCCGTCTACGCAGCAGATGAGGGAGAGTGATTTGCCTGGGGTTTGCAGCCACAGAGGGGACGAGCACTTCTTCCCGGGACAAGCCGCTGGAGCGGTTGTAGAGCAGTTTGAATTCGGAGGGTGGGGTAGGTGTGGGGCCTAACCTTTTATTGTAGCGGGGTTTGCCTCTTTTTGTGCCTGGCTGTAGTGTTAAATAGGGAGGACAGTCATAAATGGAATTCAGATGTCTAAATTTCTAAGGCATCGCATGTCATTAGGATGACTTGTGTGATTTTTTTTCTTTAGGTGCGGAGGGACGAGCTGCGCACAAAAGGCTGGCGATGGAGAGGCGAGGAGAGCACAACAGCAAGGTGGGTTGGCGTTGTTGTCTGTAGGAATGTGTGACCGGTGTCTACATGACTAGATAATGGGGAACATATTTTTCCCTTTCAAGGCACTGAGGAAGTAGCACAGCGGAATGCCGGTGCCGGCGCCAACTCGAGCAAGGAGAGCAATGGTGAGTTACCTGAAGCAGCGGTTATTAGTTCAGGTGATGAGTTACCGGGCAAAGATAAAAGCACCTGTTTGCTTCTGTATTGCAGGCGCTGTGCAAGACTAAGCGTGAGATGACTGAGGCCGAGCGGGCGAGAAGTCAAGGTAAGGGAGGGCAAAATAGGAATCGGTGCGGGCAACACGTGCTTTTGGGTAGGATCTGAGCACGTGTTGTTGTCTTTGTGTTTTTCAGGTGCCGCACGCAGCCTCAGAGGGGCAAAGGCACGTGAGAAGATGCGGTCCGAGAAGGTGAGGAGGCTGTTGCTTGAGCCGATGCCTAAGAGCGATACAGCAACTCACTTGAGCATTTACATTTGGTTTTGCAGGTGCCCTTTGGGCCACCTTTGGACCGGGAAGAGCCTTTGAGGTGAGCCGGGCAGTAGGGAGAGGGAGCACGGGAACAGATTTCTCACAATCGCAACAGTAATTTGCATCTCCTGTTACCTTAGGTGCCCCAGGAGACGACGGCCGCAGCGTTGGATGTTTGGACGGGCAAGGAGCAGGCGAGTAGAACGCCGTGGCAGTTTTGCCGCGAGGATGTGCCTTGTGGGAGACGTTGGCAGGCAGCAGCGCAACTTTGACTTGTGAGCACAGCTTTTGATTTGTGTTTGGTTTTCCTGCAGGCCGTGCAGAGGAAACTGGTGACTGCGGGGTCGTTCCCGTCGGCCGTTGCCAGTTGAGTGTTTCTGCCGGGGACGTCTTCAGGTCCTCGGCCCTCTGAAAGCTAAGTGGAGGGACCAGGGCCGGTCTGGGGCTGGGAAGAGGGCCGTAGGTTGGGAGGGGCGGGGAGGGATTCTAGCATAGAGGAGAAGGCTGTGTGGGAATTGTCCCTTTTGGGCAGGTCAAGGCAGAGGGGATTACTTCTCGACGCAACGCTAGCAGCTGCCGGGCAGGGCAGTTCCAGCCTGTGTCTGTGTCATTGTGTGGTTTATGTTGTCTGTGTGCTTTGTCTCGGACCTGTCTTGGGTCTCCATCTCCTCTTTGCTATCGAGGCAAGCAGTACGCACCTCGGGCTCCATCTCTATAGTCTCAAATGCCTGTACCCATCGCACAGTGCTATTGTGGCACTGCTTTTCTTGCACGGCAATCTTAAAAGCGTGGATCGACCACTTCTCTTGGAAGAGAATGGTCCTTCATCATTTGCGGCGGCATCGCGGCCCACGTCAGCATCCCTGAAGATCGGTCATCTGTTTAGTTGGATCCCTGTTCTGGGATTTTTTTTTTCTGTGCATCCACGAAGTCTTTAGGCCTTTAAGCGGGGCTTCTTGCACGCGCATCCTCCCAGTTGCGGCCACATCTCTTTGTAATGGGCCACGGTCTTGCGCTCTTCCAGGGCTGCCAGCGGTTCTCTTTTATGGCCCCGTAGTCCTTGCTGCCCGATGGCGTCTCTTGCCTGGGAGTCATTCTTCTTACGGCGTTTCTTTTGCCTCAGGATCTCGCGTCATTGGTCTCGTGTGCAGTGTTGGACAGTGCGTGTTTGCGTGTTGTTGGAGTTGCTCTGCCCGTGGCACCGAAGTCTTAGGACGGGCTAGAAGGCTAACCGTAAGGTTCTGTGATTAATACGTGTATATGCTTAGGCTTTGAAGGCAGGGACTGTACGGTCCACTATCGAACACGTAGCCGTCTACGCAGCAGACGAGGGAGAGTGATTTCCCTGGGGCTCGCAGCCACAGAGGGGACGAGCACTTCTTCCCGGGAGAAGCCGCTGGAGCGGTAAGAGAGCAGTTTGAATTCCAAGGGTGGTGGAGGTGTGGGGCTTAACCTTTTATTGTAGCGGGGATTGCCTCTTTTTGTGCCTGGCTGTAGTGTTAAATAGGGATGATAGTCATAAACGGAATCGCGATGTCTAAATTGCTAAGGCATCGCATGTCATCAGGATGACTTGTGTGATCTTTTTTCTTCAGGTGCAGAGGGACGAGCTGTGTACCAAAGGCTGGCGATGGAGAGGCGAGGAGAGCGCAACAGCAAGGTGGGTTGGCGTTGTTGTCTGTAGGAATGTGTGACCGGTGTCTACATGACTAGATAATGGGAACATGTTTTTCACTTTCAAGGCACCGAGCGAGTAGCACAGCGGAATGCCGGTGCCGGTGCCAACTCAAGCAAGGAGAGCAACGGTGAGTTACCTGAAGCAGCGGTTATTGTTCAGGTGATGAGTCATCGGCAAAGATAAATGCACCCCTTTGCTTTCTGTATTGCAGGAGGTGTGCAAGCCTCAACATGGCAGCATGACTCTACAGAGACCAAGCGGGCGAGAAGTCAAGGTAACGGAGGGCAAAATAGGAATCGGTGCGGGCAACGAGTGCTTTTCAATAGAATCTAAGCATGTGTCATCTTCTTTGTTTTTAGCAGGTGCCACACGCCTACTCAGAGGGGTAAAACCACATGACAACATGCGGTCCGAGAAGGTGAGGAGGCTGTTGTTTGAGCCGATCCATTTTCCATGCATCCACGAAGTCTTTAGGCCTTTAAGCGGGGCTTCTTGCACGCGCATCCTCCCAGTTGCGGCCACATCTCTTTGTAACGGGCCAGGGTCTTGCGCTCTTCCAGGGCTGCCAGCGGTTCTCCTTTATGGCCCCGTATTCCTTGCTGCCCGATGGCGTCTCTTGCCTGGGAGTCATTCTTCTTACGGCGTTTCTTTTGCCTCAGGATCTCGCGTCATTGGTCTCGCGTGCGGTGTCGGTCCGTGCGTGTTTGCGTGTTGTTGGAGTTGCTCTGCCCGTGGCACCGAAGTCTTAGGACGGGCTAGAAGGCTAACCGTAAGGTTCTGTGATTGATACGTGTGTATGCTTAGGCTTTGAAGGCCGGGGCCGTACGGTCCATTACCGAACACGTAGCCGTCTACGCAGCAGATGAGGGAGAGTGATTTGCCTGGGGTTTGCAGCCACAGAGGGGACGAGCACTTCTTCCCGGGACAAGCCGCTGGAGCGGTCGTAGAGCAGTTTGAATTCGGAGGGTGGGGTAGGTGTGGGGCCTAACCTTTTATTGTAGCGGGGTTTGCCTCTTTTTGTGCCTGGCTGTAGTGTTAAATAGGGAGGACAGTCATAAATGGAATTCAGATGTCTAAATTTCTAAGGCATCGCATGTCATTAGGATGACTTGTGTGATTTTTTTTCTTTAGGTGCGGAGGGACGAGCTGCGCACAAAAGGCTGGCGATGGAGAGGCGAGGAGAGCACAACAGCAAGGTGGGTTGGCGTTGTTGTCTGTAGGAATGTGTGACCGGTGTCTACATGACTAGATAATGGGGAACATATTTTTCCCTTTCAAGGCACTGAGGAAGTAGCACAGCGGAATGCCGGTGCCGGCGCCAACTCGAGCAAGGAGAGCAATGGTGAGTTACCTGAAGCAGCGGTTATTAGTTCAGGTGATGAGTTACCGGGCAAAGATAAAAGCACCTGTTTGCTTCTGTATTGCAGGCGCTGTGCAAGACTAAGCGTGAGATGACTGAGGCCGAGCGGGCGAGAAGTCAAGGTAAGGGAGGGCAAAATAGGAATCGGTGCGGGCAACACGTGCTTTTGGGTAGGATCTGAGCACGTGTTGTTGTCTTTGTGTTTTTCAGGTGCCGCACGCAGCCTCAGACGGGCAAAGGCACGTGAGAAGATGCGGTCTGAGAAGGTGAGGAGGCTGTTGCTTGAGCCGATGCCTAAGAGCGATACAGCAACTCACTTGAGCATTTACATTTGGTTTTGCAGGTGCCCTTTGGGCCACCTTTGGACCGGGAAGAGCCTTTGAGGTGAGCCGGGCAGTAGGGAGAGGGAGCACGGGAACAGATTTCTCACAATCGCAACAGTAATTTGCATCTCCTGTTACCTTAGGTGCCCCAGGAGACGACGGCCGCAGCGTTGGATGTTTGGACGGGCAAGGAGCAGGCGAGTAGAACGCCGTGGCAGTTTTGCCGCGAGGATGTGCCTTGTGGGAGACGTTGGCAGGCAGCAGCGCAACTTTGACTTGTGAGCACAGCTTTTGATTTGTGTTTGGTTTTCCTGCAGGCCGTGCAGAGGAAACTGGTGACTGCGGGGTCATTCCCGTCGGCCGTTGCCAGTTGAGTGTTTCTGCCGGGGACGTCTTCAGGTCCTCGGCCCTCTGAAAGCTAAGTGGAGGGACCAGGGCCGGTCAGGGGCTGGGAAGAGGGCCGTAGGTTGGGAGGGGCGGGGAGGGATTCTAGCATAGAGGAGAGGGCTGTGTGGGAATTGTCCCTTTTGGGCAGGTCAAGGCAGAGGGGATTACTTCTCGACGCAACGCTAGCAGCTGCCGGGCAGGGCAGTTCCAGCCTGTGTCTGTGTCATTGTGTGGTTTATGTTGTCTGTGTGCTTTGTCTCGGACCTGTCTTGGGTCTCCATCTCCTCTTTGCTATCGAGGCAAGCAGTACGGACCTCGGGCTCCATCTCTATAGTCTCAAATGCCTGTACCCATCGCACAGTGCTATTGTGGCACTGCTTTTCTTGCACGGCAATCTTAAAAGCGTGGATCGACCACTTCTCTTGGAAGAGAATGGTCCTTCATCATTTGCGGCGGCATCGCGGCCCACGTCAGCATCCCTGAAGATCGGTCATCTGTTTAGTTGGATCCCTGTTCTGGGATTTTTTTTTTCTGTGCATCCACGAAGTCTTTAGGCCTTTAAGCGGGGCTTCTTGCACGCGCATCCTCCCAGTTGCGGCCACATCTCTTTGTAATGGGCCACGGTCTTGCGCTCTTCCAGGGCTGCCAGCGGTTCTCTTTTATGGCCCCGTAGTCCTTGCTGCCCGATGGCGTCTCTTGCCTGGGAGTCATTCTTCTTACGGCGTTTCTTTTGCCTCAGGATCTCGCGTCATTGGTCTCGTGTGCAGTGTTGGACAGTGCGTGTTTGCGTGTTGTTGGAGTTGCTCTGCCCGTGGCACCGAAGTCTTAGGACGGGCTAGAAGGCTAACCGTAAGGTTCTGTGATTAATACGTGTATATGCTTAGGCTTTGAAGGCAGGGACTGTACGGTCCACTATCGAACACGTAGCCGTCTACGCAGCAGACGAGGGAGAGTGATTTCCCTGGGGCTCGCAGCCACAGAGGGGACGAGCACTTCTTCCCGGGAGAAGCCGCTGGAGCGGTAAGAGAGCAGTTTGAATTCCAAGGGTGGTGGAGGTGTGGGGCTTAACCTTTTATTGTAGCGGGGATTGCCTCTTTTTGTGCCTGGCTGTAGTGTTAAATAGGGATGATAGTCATAAACGGAATCGCGATGTCTAAATTGCTAAGGCATCGCATGTCATCAGGATGACTTGTGTGATCTTTTTTCTTCAGGTGCAGAGGGACGAGCTGTGTACCAAAGGCTGGCGATGGAGAGGCGAGGAGAGCGCAACAGCAAGGTGGGTTGGCGTTGTTGTCTGTAGGAATGTGTGACCGGTGTCTACATGACTAGATAATGGGAACATGTTTTTCACTTTCAAGGCACCGAGCGAGTAGCACAGCGGAATGCCGGTGCCGGTGCCAACTCAAGCAAGGAGAGCAACGGTGAGTTACCTGAAGCAGCGGTTATTGTTCAGGTGATGAGTCATCGGCAAAGATAAATGCACCCCTTTGCTTTCTGTATTGCAGGAGGTGTGCAAGCCTCAACATGGCAGCATGACTCTACAGAGACCAAGCGGGCGAGAAGTCAAGGTAACGGAGGGCAAAATAGGAATCGGTGCGGGCAACGAGTGCTTTTCAATAGAATCTAAGCATGTGTCATCTTCTTTGTTTTTAGCAGGTGCCACACGCCTACTCAGAGGGGTAAAACCACATGACAACATGCGGTCCGAGAAGGTGAGGAGGCTGTTGTTTGAGCCGATCCATTTTCCATGCATCCACGAAGTCTTTAGGCCTTTAAGCGGGGCTTCTTGCACGCGCATCCTCCCAGTTGCGGCCACATCTCTTTGTAACGGGCCAGGGTCTTGCGCTCTTCCAGGGCTGCCAGCGGTTCTCCTTTATGGCCCCGTATTCCTTGCTGCCCGATGGCGTCTCTTGCCTGGGAGTCATTCTTCTTACGGCGTTTCTTTTGCCTCAGGATCTCGCGTCATTGGTCTCGCGTGCGGTGTCGGTCCGTGCGTGTTTGCGTGTTGTTGGAGTTGCTCTGCCCGTGGCACCGAAGTCTTAGGACGGGCTAGAAGGCTAACCGTAAGGTTCTGTGATTGATACGTGTGTATGCTTAGGCTTTGAAGGCCGGGGCCGTACGGTCCATTACCGAACACGTAGCCGTCTACGCAGCAGATGAGGGAGAGTGATTTGCCTGGGGTTTGCAGCCACAGAGGGGACGAGCACTTCTTCCCGGGACAAGCCGCTGGAGCGGTCGTAGAGCAGTTTGAATTCGGAGGGTGGGGTAGGTGTGGGGCCTAACCTTTTATTGTAGCGGGGTTTGCCTCTTTTTGTGCCTGGCTGTAGTGTTAAATAGGGAGGACAGTCATAAATGGAATTCAGATGTCTAAATTTCTAAGGCATCGCATGTCATTAGGATGACTTGTGTGATTTTTTTTCTTTAGGTGCGGAGGGACGAGCTGCGCACAAAAGGCTGGCGATGGAGAGGCGAGGAGAGCACAACAGCAAGGTGGGTTGGCGTTGTTGTCTGTAGGAATGTGTGACCGGTGTCTACATGACTAGATAATGGGGAACATATTTTTCCCTTTCAAGGCACTGAGGAAGTAGCACAGCGGAATGCCGGTGCCGGCGCCAACTCGAGCAAGGAGAGCAATGGTGAGTTACCTGAAGCAGCGGTTATTAGTTCAGGTGATGAGTTACCGGGCAAAGATAAAAGCACCTGTTTGCTTCTGTATTGCAGGCGCTGTGCAAGACTAAGCGTGAGATGACTGAGGCCGAGCGGGCGAGAAGTCAAGGTAAGGGAGGGCAAAATAGGAATCGGTGCGGGCAACACGTGCTTTTGGGTAGGATCTGAGCACGTGTTGTTGTCTTTGTGTTTTTCAGGTGCCGCACGCAGCCTCAGAGGGGCAAAGGCACGTGAGAAGATGCGGTCCGAGAAGGTGAGGAGGCTGTTGCTTGAGCCGATGCCTAAGAGCGATACAGCAACTCACTTGAGCATTTACATTTGGTTTTGCAGGTGCCCTTTGGGCCACCTTTGGACCGGGAAGAGCCTTTGAGGTGAGCCGGGCAGTAGGGAGAGGGAGCACGGGAACAGATTTCTCACAATCGCAACAGTAATTTGCATCTCCTGTTACCTTAGGTGCCCCAGGAGACGACGGCCGCAGCGTTGGATGTTTGGACGGGCAAGGAGCAGGCGAGTAGAACGCCGTGGCAGTTTTGCCGCGAGGATGTGCCTTGTGGGAGACGTTGGCAGGCAGCAGCGCAACTTTGACTTGTGAGCACAGCTTTTGATTTGTGTTTGGTTTTCCTGCAGGCCGTGCAGAGGAAACTGGTGACTGCGGGGTCGTTCCCGTCGGCCGTTGCCAGTTGAGTGTTTCTGCCGGGGACGTCTTCAGGTCCTCGGCCCTCTGAAAGCTAAGTGGAGGGACCAGGGCCGGTCAGGGGCTGGGAAGAGGGCCGTAGGTTGGGAGGGGCGGGGAGGGATTCTAGCATAGAGGAGAGGGCTGTGTGGGAATTGTCCCTTTTGGGCAGGTCAAGGCAGAGGGGATTACTTCTCGACGCAACGCTAGCAGCTGCCGGGCAGGGCAGTTCCAGCCTGTGTCTGTGTCATTGTGTGGTTTATGTTGTCTGTGTGCTTTGTCTCGGACCTGTCTTGGGTCTCCATCTCCTCTTTGCTATCGAGGCAAGCAGTACGGACCTCGGGCTCCATCTCTATAGTCTCAAATGCCTGTACCCATCGCACAGTGCTATTGTGGCACTGCTTTTCTTGCACGGCAATCTTAAAAGCGTGGATCGACCACATCTCTTGGAAGAGTCTGGTCCTTCATCATTTGCGGCGGCATCACGGCCCACGTCAGCATCCCTGAAGATCGGTCATCTGTTTAGTTGGATCCCTGTTCTGGGATTTTTTTTTTCTGTGCATCCACGAAGTCTTTAGGCCTTTAAGCGGGGCTTCTTGCACACGCATCCTCCCAGTTGCGGCCACATCTCTTTGTAACGGGCCAGGGTCTTGCGCTCTTCCAGGGCTGCCAGCGGTTCTCCTTTATGGCCCCGTAGTCCTTGCTGCCCGATGGCGTCTCTTGCCTGGGAGTCATTCTTCTTACGGCGTTTCTTTTGCCTCAGGATCTCGCGTCATTGGTCTCGCGTGCGGTGTCGGTCCGTGCGTGTTTGCGTGTTGTTGGAGTTGCTCTGCCCGTGGCACCGAAGTCTTAGGACGGGCTAGAAGGCTAACCGTAAGGTTCTGTGATTGATACGTGTGTATGCTTAGGCTTTGAAGGCCGGGGCCGTACGGTCCATTACCGAACACGTAGCCGTCTACGCAGCAGATGAGGGAGAGTGATTTGCCTGGGGTTTGCAGCCACAGAGGGGACGAGCACTTCTTCCCGGGACAAGCCGCTGGAGCGGTCGTAGAGCAGTTTGAATTCGGAGGGTGGGGTAGGTGTGGGGCCTAACCTTTTATTGTAGCGGGGTTTGCCTCTTTTTGTGCCTGGCTGTAGTGTTAAATAGGGAGGACAGTCATAAATGGAATTCAGATGTCTAAATTTCTAAGGCATCGCATGTCATTAGGATGACTTGTGTGATTTTTTTTCTTTAGGTGCGGAGGGACGAGCTGCGCACAAAAGGCTGGCGATGGAGAGGCGAGGAGAGCACAACAGCAAGGTGGGTTGGCGTTGTTGTCTGTAGGAATGTGTGACCGGTGTCTACATGACTAGATAATGGGGAACATATTTTTCCCTTTCAAGGCACTGAGGAAGTAGCACAGCGGAATGCCGGTGCCGGTGCCAACTCAATCAAGGAGAGCAACGGTGAGTTACCTGAAGCAGCGGTTATTGTTCAGGTGATGAGTCATCGGCAAAGATAAATGCACCTCTTTGCTTTCTGTATTGCAGGAGGTGTGCAAGCCTCAACATGGCAGCATGACACTACAGAGACAAAGCGGGCGAGAAGTCAAGGTAACGGAGGGCGAAATAGGAATCGGTGCGGGCAACGAGTGCTTTTCAATAGAATCTAAGCATGTGTCATCTTCTTTGTTAGTAGGAGATGCCACATCCCTACTCAGAGGGGTAAAACCACATGACAACATGCGGTCCGAGAAGGTGAGGAGGCTGTTGTTTGAGCCGATCCATTTTCCATGCATCCACGAAGTCTTTAGGCCTTTAAGCGGGGCTTCTTGCACGCGCATCCTCCCAGTTGCGGCCACATCTCTTTGTAACGGGCCAGGGTCTTGCGCTCTTCCAGGGCTGCCAGCGGTTCTCATTTATGGCCCTGTAGTCCTTGCTGCCCGATGGCGTCTCTTGCCTGGGAGTCATTCTTCTTACGGCGTTTCTTTTGCCTCAGGATCTCGCGTCATTGGTCTTGCGTGCGGTGTCGGTCCGTGCGTGTTTGCGTGTTGTTGGAGTTGCTCTGCCCGTGGCACCGAAGTCTTAGGACGGGCTAGAAGACGAACCGTAAGGTTCTGTGATTGATACGTGTGTATGCTTAGGCTTTGAAGGCCGGGGCCGTACGGTCCATTACCGAACACGTAGCCGTCTACGCAGCAGACGAGGGAGAGTGATTTGCCTGGGGTTTGCAGCCACAGAGGGGACGAGCACGTCTTCCCGGGACAAGCCGCTGGAGCGGTAAGAGAGCAGTTTGAATTCGGAGGGTGGGGTAGGTGTGGGGCCTAACCTTTTATTGTAGCGGGGTTTGCCTCTTTTTGTGCCTGGCTGTAGTGTTAAATAGGGAGGACAGTCATAAATGGAATTCAGATGTCTAAATTTCTAAGGCATCGCATGTTATTAGGATGACTTGTGTGATCTTTTTTCTTCA
The DNA here is from genome assembly GCA_033558185.1 of Dromococcyx pavoninus. Classification (NCBI taxonomy): domain Eukaryota; kingdom Metazoa; phylum Chordata; class Aves; order Cuculiformes; family Neomorphidae; genus Dromococcyx; species Dromococcyx pavoninus. Next base: position 595,003 of record JAUMJL010000302.1, read on the forward strand.
GGTGCGGAGGGACGAGCTGCGCACAAAAGGCTGGCGATGGAGAGGCGAGGAGAGCACAACAGCAAGGTGGGTTGGCGTTGTTGTCTGTAGGAATGTGTGACCGGTGTCTACATGACTAGATAATGGTGAACATATTTTTCCCTTTCAAGGCACTGAGGAAGTAGCACAGCGGAATGCCGGTGCCGGCGCCAACTCGAGCAAGGAGAGCAATGGTGAGTTACCTGAAGCAGCGGTTATTAGTTCAGGTGATGAGTTACCGGGCAAAGATAAAAGCACCTGTTTGCTTCTGTATTGCAGGCGCTGTGCAAGACTAAGCGTGAGATGACTGAGGCCGAGCGGGCGAGAAGTCAAGGTAAGGGAGGGCAAAATAGGAATCGGTGCGGGCAACACGTGCTTTTGGGTAGGATCTGAGCACGTGTTGTTGTCTTTGTGTTTTTCAGGTGCCGCACACAGCCTCAGAGGGGCAAAGCCACGTGAGAAGATGCGGTCCGAGAAGGTGAGGAGGCTGTTGCTTGAGCCGATGCCTAAGAGCGATACAGCAACTCACTTGAGCATTTACATTTGGTTTTGCAGGTGCCCTTTGGGCCACCTTTGGACCGGGAAGAGCCTTTGAGGTGAGCCGGGCAGTAGGGAGAGGGAGCACGGGAACGGATTTCTCACAATCGCAACAGTAATTTGCATCTCCTGTTACCTTAGGTGCCCCAGGAGACGACGGCCGCAGCGTTGGATGTTTGGATGGGCAAGGAGCAGGTGAGTAGTACGCCGTGGCAGTTTTGCCGCGAGGATGTGCCTTGTGGGAGACGTTGGCAGGCAGCAGCGCAACTTTGACTTGTGAGCACAGCTTTTGATTTGTGTTTGGTTTTCCTGCAGGCCGTGCAGAGGAAACTGGTGACTGCGGGGTCGTTCCCGTCGGCCGTTGCCAGTTGAGTGTTTCTGCCGGGGACGTCTTCAGGTCCTCGGCCCTCTGAAAGCTAAGTGGAGGGACCAGGGCCGGTCTGGGGCTGGGATGAGGGCCGTAGATTGGGAGGGGCGGGGAGGGATTCTAGCATAGAGGAGAAGGCTGTGTGGGAATTGTCCCTTTTGGGCAGGTCAAGGCAGAGGGGATTACTTCTCGACGCAACGCTAGCAGCTGCCGGGCAGGGCAGTTCCAGCCTGTGTCTGTGTCATTGTGTGGTTTATGTTGTCTGTGTGCTTTGTCTCGGACCTGTCTTGGGTCTCCATCTCCTCTTTGCTATCGAGGCAAGCAGTACGGACCTCGGGCTCCATCTCTATAGTCTCAAATGCCTGTACCCATCGCACAGTGCTATTGTGGCACTGCTTTTCTTGCACGGCAATCTTAAAAGCGTGGATCGACCACATCTCTTGGAAGAGTCTGGTCCTTCATCATTTGCGGCGGCATCGCGGCCCACGTCAGCATCCCTGAAGATCGGTCATCTGTTTAGTTGGGTCCCTGTTCTGGGATTTTTTTTTTCTGTGCATCCACGAAGTCTTTAGGCCTTTAAGCGGGGCTTCTTGCACGCGCATCCTCCCAGTTGCGGCCACATCTCTTTGTAACGGGCCAGGGTCTTGCGCTCTTCCAGGGCTGCCAGCGGTTCTCCTTTATGGCCCCGTAGTCCTTGCTGCCCGATGGCGTCTCTTGCCTGGGAGTCATTCTTCTTACGGCGTTTCTTTTGCCTCAGGATCTCGCGTCATTGGTCTCGCGTGCGGTGTCGGTCCGTGCGTGTTTGCGTGTTGTTGGAGTTGCTCTGCCCGTGGCACCGAAGTCTTAGGACGGGCTAGAAGGCTAACCGTAAGGTTCTGTGATTGATACGTGTGTATGCTTAGGCTTTGAAGGCCGGGGCCGTACGGTCCATTACCGAACACGTAGCCGTCTACGCAGCAGATGAGGGAGAGTGATTTGCCTGGGGTTTGCAGCCACAGAGGGGACGAGCACTTCTTCCCGGGACAAGCTGCTGGAGCGGTCGTAGAGCAGTTTGAATTCGGAGGGTGGGGTAGGTGTGGGGCCTAACCTTTTATTGTAGCGGGGTTTGCCTCTTTTTGTGCCTGGCTGTAGTGTTAAATAGGGAGGACAGTCATAAATGGAATTCAGATGTCTAAATTTCTAAGGCATCGCATGTCATTAGGATGACTTGTGTGATTTTTTTTCTTTAGGTGCGGAGGGACGAGCTGCGCACAAAAGGCTGGCGATGGAGAGGCGAGGAGAGCACAACAGCAAGGTGGGTTGGCGTTGTTGTCTGTAGGAATGTGTGACCGGTGTCTACATGACTAGATAATGGGGAACATATTTTTCCCTTTCAAGGCACTGAGGAAGTAGCACAGCGGAATGCCGGTGCCGGCGCCAACTCGAGCAAGGAGAGCAATGGTGAGTTACCTGAAGCAGCGGTTATTAGTTCAGGTGATGAGTTACCGGGCAAAGATAAAAGCACCTGTTTGCTTCTGTATTGCAGGCGCTGTGCAAGACTAAGCGTGAGATGACTGAGGCCGAGCGGGCGAGAAGTCAAGGTAAGGGAGGGCAAAATAGGAATCGGTGCGGGCAACACGTGCTTTTGGGTAGGATCTGAGCACGTGTTGTTGTCTTTGTGTTTTTCAGGTGCCGCACGCAGCCTCAGAGGGGCAAAGCCACGTGAGAAGATGCGGTCCGAGAAGGTGAGGAGGCTGTTGCTTGAGCCGATGCCTAAGAGCGATACAGCAACTCACTTGAGCATTTACATTTGGTTTTGCAGGTGCCCTTTGGGCCACCTTTGGACCGGGAAGAGCCTTTTAGGTGAGCCGGGCAGTAGGGAGAGGGAGCACGGGAACAGATTTCTCACAATCGCAACAGTAATTTGCATCTCCTGTTACCTTAGGTGCCCCAGGAGACGACGGCCGCAGCGTTGGATGTTTGGACGGGCAAGGAGCAGGCGAGTAGAACGCCGTGGCAGTTTTGCCGCGAGGATGTGCCTTGTGGGAGACGTTGGCAGGCAGCAGCGCAACTTTGACTTGTGAGCACAGCTTTTGATTTGTGTTTGGTTTTCCTGCAGGCCGTGCAGAGGAAACTGGTGACTGCGGGGTCGTTCCCGTCGGCCGTTGCCAGTTGAGTGTTTCTGCCGGGGACGTCTTCAGGTCCTCGGCCCTCTGAAAGCTAAGTGGAGGGACCAGGGCCGGTCTGGGGCTGGGAAGAGGGCCGTAGATTGGGAGGGGCGGGGAGGGATTCTAGCATAGAGGAGAAGGCTGTGTGGGAATTGTCCCTTTTGGGCAGGTCAAGGCAGAGGGGATTACTTCTCGACGCAACGCTAGCAGCTGCCGGGCAGGGCAGTTCCAGCCTGTGTCTGTGTCATTGTGTGGTTTATGTTGTCTGTGTGCTTTGTCTCAGACCTGTCTTGGGTCTCCATCTCCTCTTTGCTATCGAGGCAAGCAGTACGCACCTCGGGCTCCATCTCTATAGTCTCAAATGCCTGTACCCATCGCACAGTGCTATTGTGGCACTGCTTTTCTTGCACGGCAATCTTAAAAGCGTGGATCGACCACATCTCTTGGAAGAGTCTGGTCCTTCATCATTTGCGGCGGCATCGCGGCCCACGTCAGCATCGCTGAAGATCGGTCATCTGTTTAGTTGGATCCCTGTTCTGGGATTTTTTTTTTCTGTGCATCCACGAAGTCTTTAGGCCTTTAAGCGGGGCTTCTTGCACGCGCATCCTCCCAGTTGCGGCCACATCTCTTTGTAACGGGCCAGGGTCTTGCGCTCTTCCAGGGCTGCCAGCGGTTCTCCTTTATGGCCCCGTAGTCCTTGCTGCCCGATGGCGTCTCTTGCCTGGGAGTCATTCTTCTTACGGCGTTTCTTTTGCCTCAGGATCTCGCGTCATTGGTCTCGCGTGCGGTGTCGGTCCGTGCGTGTTTGCGTGTTGTTGGAGTTGCTCTGCCCGTGGCACCGAAGTCTTAGGACGGGCTAGAAGGCTAACCGTAAGGTTCTGTGATTGATACGTGTGTATGCTTAGGCTTTGAAGGCCGGGGCCGTACGGTCCATTACCGAACACGTAGCCGTCTACGCAGCAGATGAGGGAGAGTGATTTGCCTGGGGTTTGCAGCCACAGAGGGGACGAGCACTTCTTCCCGGGACAAGCCGCTGGAGCGGTCGTAGAGCAGTTTGAATTCGGAGGGTGGGGTAGGTGTGGGGCCTAACCTTTTATTGTAGCGGGGTTTGCCTCTTTTTGTGCCTGGCTGTAGTGTTAAATAGGGAGGACAGTCATAAATGGAATTCAGATGTCTAAATTTCTAAGGCATCGCATGTCATTAGGATGACTTGTGTGATTTTTTTTCTTTAGGTGCGGAGGGACGAGCTGCGCACAAAAGGCTGGCGATGGAGAGGCGAGGAGAGCACAACAGCAAGGTGGGTTGGCGTTGTTGTCTGTAGGAATGTGTGACCGGTGTCTACATGACTAGATAATGGGGAACATATTTTTCCCTTTCAAGGCACTGAGGAAGTAGCACAGCGGAATGCCGGTGCCGGCGCCAACTCGAGCAAGGAGAGCAATGGTGAGTTACCTGAAGCAGCGGTTATTAGTTCAGGTGATGAGTTACCGGGCAAAGATAAAAGCACCTGTTTGCTTCTGTATTGCAGGCGCTGTGCAAGACTAAGCGTGAGATGACTGAGGCCGAGCGGGCGAGAAGTCAAGGTAAGGGAGGGCAAAATAGGAATCGGTGCGGGCAACACGTGCTTTTGGGTAGGATCTGAGCACGTGTTGTTGTCTTTGTGTTTTTCAGGTGCCGCACGCAGCCTCAGAGGGGCAAAGCCACGTGAGAAGATGCGGTCCGAGAAGGTGAGGAGGCTGTTGCTTGAGCCGATGCCTAAGAGCGATACAGCAACTCACTTGAGCATTTACATTTGGTTTTGCAGGTGCCCTTTGGGCCACCTTTGGACCGGGAAGAGCCTTTGAGGTGAGCCGGGCAGTAGGGAGAGGGAGCACGGGAACAGATTTCTCACAATCGCAACAGTAATTTGCATCTCCTGTTACCTTAGGTGCCCCAGGAGACGACGGCCGCAGCGTTGGATGTTTGGACGGGCAAGGAGCAGGCGAGTAGAACGCCGTGGCAGTTTTGCCGCGAGGATGTGCCTTGTGGGAGACGTTGGCAGGCAGCAGCGCAACTTTGACTTGTGAGCACAGCTTTTGATTTGTGTTTGGTTTTCCTGCAGGCCGTGCAGAGGAAACTGGTGACTGCGGGGTCGTTCCCGTCGGCCGTTGCCAGTTGAGTGTTTCTGCCGGGGACGTCTTCAGGTCCTCGGCCCTCTGAAAGCTAAGTGGAGGGACCAGGGCCGGTCTGGGGCTGGGAAGAGGGCCGTAGGTTGGGAGGGGCGGGGAGGGATTCTAGCATAGAGGAGAAGGCTGTGTGGGAATTGTCCCTTTTGGGCAGGTCAAGGCAGAGGGGATTACTTCTCGACGCAACGCTAGCAGCTGCCGGGCAGGGCAGTTCCAGCCTGTGTCTGTGTCATTGTGTGGTTTATGTTGTCTGTGTGCTTTGTCTCGGACCTGTCTTGGGTCTCCATCTCCTCTTTGCTATCGAGGCAAGCAGTACGCACCTCGGGCTCCATCTCTATAGTCTCAAATGCCTGTACCCATCGCACAGTGCTATTGTGGCACTGCTTTTCTTGCACGGCAATCTTAAAAGCGTGGATCGACCACTTCTCTTGGAAGAGAATGGTCCTTCATCATTTGCGGCAGCATCGCGGCCCACGTCAGCATCCCTGAAGATCGGTCATCTGTTTAGTTGGATCCCTGTTCTGGGATTTTTTTTTTCTGTGCATCCACGAAGTCTTTAGGCCTTTAAGCGGGGCTTCTTGCACGCGCATCCTCCCAGTTGCGGCCACATCTCTTTGTAATGGGCCACGGTCTTGCGCTCTTCCAGGGCTGCCAGCGGTTCTCCTTTATGGCCCCGTAGTCCTTGCTGCCCGATGGCGTCTCTTGCCTGGGAGTCATTCTTCTTACGGCGTTTCTTTTGCCTCAGGATCTCGCGTCATTGGTCTCGTGTGCAGTGTTGGACAGTGCGTGTTTGCGTGTTGTTGGAGTTGCTCTGCCCGTGGCACCGAAGTCTTAGGACGGGCTAGAAGGCTAACCGTAAGGTTCTGTGATTAATACGTGTATATGCTTAGGCTTTGAAGGCAGGGACTGTACGGTCCACTATCGAACACGTAGCCGTCTACGCAGCAGACGAGGGAGAGTGATTTCCCTGGGGCTCGCAGCCACAGAGGGGACGAGCACTTCTTCCCGGGAGAAGCCGCTGGAGCGGTAAGAGAGCAGTTTGAATTCCAAGGGTGGTGGAGGTGTGGGGCTTAACCTTTTATTGTAGCGGGGATTGCCTCTTTTTGTGCCTGGCTGTAGTGTTAAATAGGGATGATAGTCATAAACGGAATCGCGATGTCTAAATTGCTAAGGCATCGCATGTCATCAGGATGACTTGTGTGATCTTTTTTCTTCAGGTGCAGAGGGACGAGCTGTGTACCAAAGGCTGGCGATGGAGAGGCGAGGAGAGCGCAACAGCAAGGTGGGTTGGCGTTGTTGTCTGTAGGAATGTGTGACCGGTGTCTACATGACTAGATAATGGGAACATGTTTTTCACTTTCAAGGCACCGAGCGAGTAGCACAGCGGAATGCCGGTGCCGGTGCCAACTCAAGCAAGGAGAGCAACGGTGAGTTACCTGAAGCAGCGGTTATTGTTCAGGTGATGAGTCATCGGCAAAGATAAATGCACCCCTTTGCTTTCTGTATTGCAGGAGGTGTGCAAGCCTCAACATGGCAGCATGACTCTACAGAGACCAAGCGGGCGAGAAGTCAAGGTAACGGAGGGCAAAATAGGAATCGGTGCGGGCAACGAGTGCTTTTCAATAGAATCTAAGCATGTGTCATCTTCTTTGTTTTTAGCAGGTGCCACACGCCTACTCAGAGGGGTAAAACCACATGACAACATGCGGTCCGAGAAGGTGAGGAGGCTGTTGTTTGAGCCGATCCATTTTCCATGCATCCACGAAGTCTTTAGGCCTTTAAGCGGGGCTTCTTGCACGCGCATCCTCCCAGTTGCGGCCACATCTCTTTGTAACGGGCCAGGGTCTTGCACTCTTCCAGGGCTGCCAGAGATTCTCCTTCGCGGCCCCGTGGTCCTTCCTGCCCGATGGCGTCTCTTGCCTGGGAGTCATTCTTCTTACGGCGTTTCTTTTGCCTCAGAATCTCGCGTCATTGGTCTCGCGTGCGGTGTCGGTCCGTGCGTGTTTGCGTGTTGTTGGAGTTGCTCTGCCCGTGGCACCGAAGTCTTAGGACGGGCTAGAAGACGAACCGTAAGGTTCTGTGATTGATACGTTTGTATGCTTAGGCTTTGAAGGCCGGGGCCGTACGGTCCATTACCGAACACGTAGCCGTCTACGCAGCAGACGAGGGAGAGTGATTTGCCTGGGGTTTGCAGCCACAGAGGGGACGAGCACGTCTTCCCGGGACAAGCCGCTGGAGCGGTCGTAGAGCAGTTTGAATTCGGAGGGCGGGGTAGGTGTGGGGCTTAACCTTTTATTGTAGCGGGGTTATCCTCTTTTTGTACCTGGCTGTAGTGTTAAATAGGGATGATAGTCATAAATGGAATTGAGATGTCTAAATTTCTATAGGCATCGCATGTCATTAGGATGACTTGTGTGATCTTTTTTCTTCAGATGCGGAGGGACGAGCTGCGCACAAAAGGCTGGCGATGGAGAGGCGAGGAGAGCGCAACAGCAAGGTGGGTTGGCGTTGTTGTCTGTAGGAATGTGTGACCGGTGTCTACATGACTAGATAATGGGGAACATATTTTTCCCTTTCAAGGCACTGAGGAAGCAGCACAGCGGAATGCCGGTGCCGGCGCCAACTCGAGCAAGGAGAGCAATGGTGAGTTACCTGAAGCAGCGGTTATTAGTTCAGGTGATGAGTTACCGGGCAAAGATAAAAGCACCTGTTTGCTTCTGTATTGCAGGCGCTGTGCAAGACTAAGCGTGAGATGACTGAGGCCGAGCGGGCGAGAAGTCAAGGTAAGGGAGGGCAAAATAGGAATCGGTGCGGGCAACACGTGCTTTTGGGTAGGATCTGAGCACGTGTTGTTGTCTTTGTGTTTTGCAGGTGCCGCACGCAGCCTCAGAGGGGCAAAGCCACGTGAGAAGATGCGGTCCGAGAAGGTGAGGAGGCTGTTGCTTGAGCCGATGCCTAAGAGCGATACAGCAACTCACTTCAGCATTTACATTTGGTTTTGCAGGTGCCCTTTGGGCCACCTTTGGACCGGGAAGAGCCTTTGAGGTGAGCCGGGCAGTAGGGAGAGGGAGCACGGGAACGGATTTCTCACAATCGCAACAGTAATTTGCATCTCCTGTTATCTTAGCTGCCCCAGGAGATGACGGCCGCAGCGTTGGATGTTTGGACGGGCAAGGAGCAGGCGAGTAGAACGCCGTGGCAGTTTTGCCGCGAGGATGTGCCTTGTGGGAGACGTTGGCAGGCAGCAGCGCAACTTTGACTTGTGAGCACAGCTTTTGATTTGTGTTTGGTTTTCCTGCAGGCCGTGCAGAGGAAACTGGTGACTGCGGGGTCGTTCCCGTCGGCCGTTGCCAGTTGAGTGTTTCTGCCGGGGACGTCTTCAGGTCCTCGGCCCTCTGAAAGCTAAGTGGGGAGGGACCAGGGCCGGTCTGGGGCTGGGAAGAGGGCCGTAGGTTGGGAGGGGCGGGGAGGGATTCTAGCATAGAGGAGAGGGCTGTGTGGGAATTATCCTTTTTGGGCAGGTCAAGGCAGAGGGGATTACTTCTCGACGCAACGCTAGCAGCTGCCGGGCAGGGCAGTTCCAGCCTGTGTCTGTGTCATTGTGTGGTTTATGTTGTCTGTGTGCTTTGTCTCGGACCTGTCTTGGGTCTCCATCTCCTCTTTGCTATCGAGGCAAGCAGTACGCACCTCGGGCTCCATCTCTATAGTCTCAAATGCCTGTACCCATCGCACAGTGCTATTGTGGCACTGCTTTTCTTGCACGGCAATCTGAAAAGCGTGGATCGACCACTTCTCTTGGAAGAGTCTGGTCCTTCATCATTTGCGGCGGCATCGCGGCCCACGTCAGCATCCCTGAAGATCGGTCATCTGTTTAGTTGGATCCCTGTTCTGGGATTTTTTTTTTCTGTGCATCCACGAAGTCTTTAGGCCTTTAAGCGGGGCTTCTTGCACGCGCATCCTCCCAGTTGCGGCTACATCTCTTTGTAACGGGCCAGGGTCTTGCGCTCTTCCAGGGCTGCCAGCGGTTCTCCTTTATGGCCCCGTAGTCCTTGCTGCCCGATGGCGTCTCTTGCCTGGGAGTCATTCTTCTTACGGCGTTTCTTTTGCCTCAGGATCTCGCGTCATTGGTCTCGTGTGCAGTGTTGGACAGTGCGTGTTTGCGTGTTGTTGGAGTTGCTCTGCCCGTGGCACCGAAGTCTTAGGACGGGCTAGAAGACGAACCGTAAGGTTCTGTGATTGATACGTTTGTATGCTTAGGCTTTGAAGGCCGGGGCCGTACGGTCCATTACCGAACACGTAGCCGTCTACGCAGCAGACGAGGGAGATTGATTTGCCTGGGGTTTGCAGCCACAGAGGGGACGAGCACGTCTTCCCGGGACAAGCCGCTGGAGCGGTCGTAGAGCAGTTTGAATTCGGAGGGCGGGGTAGGTGTGGGGCCTAACCTTTTATTGTAGCGGGGTTATCCTCTTTTTGTACCTGGCTGTAGTGTTAAATAGGGATGATAGTCATAAATGGAATTGAGATGTCTAAATTTCTATAGGCATCGCATGTCATTAGGATGACTTGTGTGATCTTTTTTCTTCAGATGCGGAGGGACGAGCTGCGCACAAAAGGCTGGCGATGGAGAGGCGAGGAGAGCGCAACAGCAAGGTGGGTTGGCATTGTTGTCTGTAGGAATGTGTGACCGGTGTCTACATGACTAGATAATGGGGAACATATTTTTCCCTTTCAAGGCACTGAGGAAGCAGCACAGCGGAATGCCGGTGCCGGCGCCAACTCGAGCAAGGAGAGCAATGGTGAGTTACCTGAAGCAGCGGTTATTAGTTCAGGTGATGAGTTACCGGGCAAAGATAAAAGCACCTGTTTGCTTCTGTATTGCAGGCGCTGTGCAAGACTAAGCGTGAGATGACTGAGGCCGAGCGGGCGAGAAGTCAAGGTAAGGGAGGGCAAAATAGGAATCGGTGCGGGCAACACGTGCTTTTGGGTAGGATCTGAGCACGTGTTGTTGTCTTTGTGTTTTGCAGGTGCCGCACGCAGCCTCAGAGGGGCAAAGCCACGTGAGAAGATGCGGTCCGAGAAGGTGAGGAGGCTGTTGCTTGAGCCGATGCCTAAGAGCGATACAGCAACTCACTTGAGCATTTACATTTGGTTTTGCAGGTGCCCTTTGGGCCACCTTTGGACCGGGAAGAGCCTTTGAGGTGAGCCGGGCAGTAGGGAGAGGGAGCACGGGAACGGATTTCTCACAATCGCAACAGTAATTTGCATCTCCTGTTATCTTAGCTGCCCCAGGAGATGACGGCCGCAGCGTTGGATGTTTGGACGGGCAAGGAGCAGGCGAGTAGAACGCCGTGGCAGTTTTGCCGCGAGGATGTGCCTTGTGGGAGACGTTGGCAGGCAGCAGCGCAACTTTGACTTGTGAGCACAGCTTTTGATTTGTGTTTGGTTTTCCTGCAGGCCGTGCAGAGGAAACTGGTGACTGCGGGGTCGTTCCCGTTGGCCGTTGCCAGTTGAGTGTTTCTGCCGGGGACGTCTTCAGGTCCTCGGCCCTCTGAAAGCTAAGTGGAGAGGGACCAGGGCCGGTCTGGGGCTGGGAAGAGGGCCGTAGGTTGGGAGGGGCGGGGAGGGATTCTAGCATAGAGGAGAGGGCTGTGTGGGAATTATCCTTTTTGGGCAGGTCAAGGCAGAGGGGATTACTTCTCGACGCAACGCTAGCAGCTGCCGGGCAGGGCAGTTCCAGCCTGTGTCTGTGTCATTGTGTGGTTTATGTTGTCTGTGTGCTTTGTCTCGGACCTGTCTTGGGTCTCCATCTCCTCTTTGCTATCGAGGCAAGCAGTACGCACCTCGGGCTCCATCTCTATAGTCTCAAATGCCTGTACCCATCGCACAGTGCTATTGTGGCACTGCTTTTCTTGCACGGCAATCTGAAAAGCGTGGATCGACCACTTCTCTTGGAAGAGTCTGGTCCTTCATCATTTGCGGCGGCATCGCGGCCCACGTCAGCATCCCTGAAGATCGGTCATCTGTTTAGTTGGATCCCTGTTCTGGGATTTTTTTTTTCTGTGCATCCACGAAGTCTTTAGGCCTTTAAGCGGGGCTTCTTGCACGCGCATCCTCCCAGTTGCGGCCACATCTCTTTGTAACGGGCCAGGGTCTTGCGCTCTTCCAGGGCTGCCAGCGGTTCTCCTTTATGGCCCCGTAGTCCTTGCTGCCCGATGGCGTCTCTTGCCTGGGAGTCATTCTTCTTACGGCGTTTCTTTTGCCTCAGGATCTCGCGTCATTGGTCTCGTGTGCAGTGTTGGACAGTGCGTGTTTGCGTGTTGTTGGAGTTGCTCTGCCCGTGGCACCGAAGTCTTAGGACGGGCTAGAAGGCTAACCGTAAGGTTCTGTGATTAATACGTGTATATGCTTAGGCTTTGAAGGCTGGGACTGTACGGTCCACTATTGAACACGTAGCCGTCTACGCAGCAGACGAGGGAGAGTGATTTGCCTGGGGCTCACAGCCACAGAGGGGACGAGCACTTCTTCCCGGGAGAAGCCGCTGCAGCGGTAAGAGAGCAGTTTGAATTCCAAGGGTGGTGGAGGTGTGGGGCTTAACCTTTTATTGTAGCGGGGATTGCCTCATTTTGTGCCTGGCTGTAGTGTTAAATAGGGATGATAGTCATAAATGGAATCGAGATGTCTAAATTGCTAAGGCATCGCATGTCATCAGGATGACTTGTGTGATCTTTTTTCTTCAGGTGCAGAGGGACGAGTTGTGCACCAAAGGCTGGCGATGGAGAGGCGAGGAGAGCGCAACAGCAAGGTGGGTTGGCGTTGTTGTCTGTAGAAATGTGTGACCGGTATCCACATGACTAGATAATGGGAACATGTTTTTCACTTTCAAGGCACCGAGCGAGTAGCACAGCGGAATGCCGGTGCCGGCGCCAACTCGAGCAAGGAGAGCAATGGTGAGTTACCTGAAGCAGCGGTTATTAGTTCAGGTGATGAGTTACCGGGCAAAGATAAAAGCACCTGTTTGCTTCTGTATTGCAGGCGCTGTGCAAGACTAAGCGTGAGATGACTGAGGCCGAGCGGGCGAGAAGTTCAAGGTAAGGGAGGGCAAAATAGGAATCGGTGCGGGCAACACGTGCTTTTGGGTAGGATCTGAGCACGTGTTGTTGTCTTTGTGTTTTGCAGGTGCCGCACGCAGCCTCAGAGGGGCAAAGCCACGTGAGAAGATGCGGTCCGAGAAGGTGAGGAGGCTGTTGCTTGAGCCGATGCCTAAGAGCGATACAGCAACTCACTTGAGCATTTACATTTGGTTTTGCAGGTGCCCTTTGGGCCACCTTTGGACCGGGAAGAGACTTTGAGGGGAGCCGGGCAGTAGGGAGAGGGAGCACGGGAACGGATTTCTCACAATCGTAACAGTAATTTGCATCTCCTGTTACCTTAAGTGCCCCAGGAGATGACGGCCGCAGCGTTGGATGTTTGGACGGGCAAGGAGCAGGCGAGTAGTACGCCGTGGCAGTTTTGCCGCGAGGATGTGCCTTGTGGGAGAGGTTGGCAGGCAGCAGCGCAACTTTGACTTGTGAGCACAGCTTTTGATTTGTGTTTGGTTTTCCTGCAGGCCGTGCAGAGGAAACTGGTGACTGCGGGGTCGTTCCCGTTGGCCGTTGCCAGTTGAGTGTTTCTGCCGGGGACGTCTTCAGGTCCTCGGCCCTCTGAAAGCTAAGTGGGGAGGGACCAGGGCCGGTCTGGGGCTGGGAAGAGGGCTGTAGGTTGGGAGGGGCGGGGAGGGATTCTAGCATAGAGGAGAGGGCTATGTGGGAAATATCCTTTTTGGGCAGGTCAAGGCAGAGGGGATTACTTCTCGACGCAACGCTAGCAGCTGCCGGGCAGGGCAGTTCCAGCCTGTGTCTGTGTCATTGTGTGGTTTATGTTGTCTGTGTGCTTTGTCTCGGACCTGTCTTGGGTCTCCATCTCCTCTTTGCTATCGAGGCAAGCAGTACGCACCTCGGGCTCCATCTCTATAGTCTCAAATGCCTGTACCCATCGCACAATGCTATTGTGGCACTGCTTTTCTTGCACGGCAATCTGAAAAGCGTGGATCGACCACTTCTCTTGGAAGAGTCTGGTCCTTCATCATTTGCGGCGGCATCGCGGCCCACGTCAGCATCCCTGAAGATCGGTCATCTGTTTAGTTGGATCCCTGTTCTGGGATTTTTTTTTTCTGTGCATCCACGAAGTCTTTAGGCCTTTCAGCGGGGCTTCTTGCACGCGCATCCTCCCAGTTGCGGCCACATCTCTTTGTAACGGGCCAGGGTCTTGCGCTCTTCCAGGGCTGCCAGCGGTTCTCCTTTATGGCCCCGTAGTCCTTGCTGCCCGATGGCGTCTCTTGCCTGGGAGTCATTCTTCTTACGGCGTTTCTTTTGCCTCAGAATCTCGCGTCATTGGTCTCGCGTGCGGTGTCGGTCCGTGCGTGTTTGCATGTTGTTGGAGTTGCTCTGCCCGTGGCACCGAAGTCTTAGGACGGGCTAGAAGACGAACCGTAAGGTTCTGTGATTGATACGTTTGTATGCTTAGGCTTTGAAGGCCGGGGCCGTACGGTCCATTACCGAACACGTAGCCGTCTACGCAGCAGACGAGGGAGAGTGATTTGCCTGGGGTTTGCAGCCACAGAGGGGACGAGCACGTCTTCCCGGGACAAGCCGCTGGAGCGGTCGTAGAGCAGTTTGAATTCGGAGGGCGGGGTAGGTGTGGGGCTTAACCTTTTATTGTAGCGGGGTTATCCTCTTTTTGTACCTGGCTGTAGTGTTAAATAGGGATGATAGTCATAAATGGAATTGAGATGTCTAAATTTCTATAGGCATCGCATGTCATTAGGATGACTTGTGTGATCTTTTTTCTTCAGATGCGGAGGGACGAGCTGCGCACAAAAGGCTGGCGATGGAGAGGCGAGGAGAGCGCAACAGCAAGGTGGGTTGGCGTTGTTGTCTGTAGGAATGTGTGACCGGTGTCTACATGACTAGATAATGGGGAACATATTTTTCCCTTTCAAGGCACTGAGGAAGCAGCACAGCGGAATGCCGGTGCCGGCGCCAACTCGAGCAAGGAGAGCAATGGTGAGTTACCTGAAGCAGCGGTTATTAGTTCAGGTGATGAGTTACCGGGCAAAGATAAAAGCACCTGTTTGCTTCTGTATTGCAGGCGCTGTGCAAGACTAAGCGTGAGATGACTGAGGCCGAGCGGGCGAGAAGTCAAGGTAAGGGAGGGCAAAATAGGAATCGGTGCGGGCAACACGTGCTTTTGGGTAGGATCTGAGCACGTGTTGTTGTCTTTGTGTTTTGCAGGTGCCGCACGCAGCCTCAGAGGGGCAAAGCCACGTGAGAATATGCGGTCCGAGAAGGTGAGGAGGCTGTTGCTTGAGCCGATGCCTAAGAGCGATACAGCAACTCACTTGAGCATTTACGTTTGGTTTTGCAGGTGCCCTTTGGGCCACCTTTGGACCGGGAAGAGACTTTGAGGTGAGCCGGGCAGTAGGGAGAGGGAGCACGGGAACGGATTTCTCACAATCGCAACAGTAATTTGCATCTCCTGTTATCTTAGCTGCCCCAGGAGATGACGGCCGCAGCGTTGGATGTTTGGACGGGCAAGGAGCAGGCGAGTAGAACGCCGTGGCAGTTTTGCCGCGAGGATGTGCCTTGTGGGAGACGTTGGCAGGCAGCAGCGCAACTTTGACTTGTGAGCACAGCTTTTGATTTGTGTTTGGTTTTCCTGCAGGCCGTGCAGAGGAAACTGGTGACTGCGGGGTCGTTCCCGTCGGCCGTTGCCAGTTGAGTGTTTCTGCCGGGGACGTCTTCAGGTCCTCGGCCCTCTGAAAGCTAAGTGGGGAGGGACCAGGGCCGGTCTGGGGCTGGGAAGAGGGCCGTAGGTTGGGAGGGGCGGGGAGGGATTCTAGCATAGAGGAGAGGGCTGTGTGGGAATTATCCTTTTTGGGCAGGTCAAGGCAGAGGGGATTACTTCTCGACGCAACGCTAGCAGCTGCCGGGCAGGGCAGTTCCAGCCTGTGTCTGTGTCATTGTGTGGTTTATGTTGTCTGTGTGCTTTGTCTCGGACCTGTCTTGGGTCTCCATCTCCTCTTTGCTATCGAGGCAAGCAGTACGCACCTCGGGCTCCATCTCTATAGTCTCAAATGCCTGTACCCATCGCACAGTGCTATTGTGGCACTGCTTTTCTTGCACGGCAATCTGAAAAGCGTGGATCGACCACTTCTCTTGGAAGAGTCTGGTCCTTCATCATTTGCGGCGGCATCGCGGCCCACGTCAGCATCCCTGAAGATCGGTCATCTGTTTAGTTGGATCCCTGTTCTGGGATTTTTTTTTTCTGTGCATCCACGAAGTCTTTAGGCCTTTAAGCGGGGCTTCTTGCACGCGCATCCTCCCAGTTGCGGCCACATCTCTTTGTAACGGGCCAGGGTCTTGCGCTCTTCCAGGGCTGCCAGCGGTTCTCCTTTATGGCCCCGTAGTCCTTGCTGCCCGATGGCGTCTCTTGCCTGGGAGTCATTCTTCTTACGGCGTTTCTTTTGCCTCAGGATCTCGCGTCATTGGTCTCGTGTGCAGTGTTGGACAGTGCGTGTTTGCGTGTTGTTGGAGTTGCTCTGCCCGTGGCACCGAAGTCTTAGGACGGGCTAGAAGGCTAACCGTAAGGTTCTGTGATTAATACGTGTATATGCTTAGGCTTTGAAGGCTGGGACTGTACGGTCCACTATTGAACACGTAGCCGTCTACGCAGCAGACGAGGGAGAGTGATTTGCCTGGGGCTCACAGCCACAGAGGGGACGAGCACTTCTTCCCGGGAGAAGCCGCTGCAGCGGTAAGAGAGCAGTTTGAATTCCAAGGGTGGTGGAGGTGTGGGGCTTAACCTTTTATTGTAGCGGGGATTGCCTCTTTTTGTGCCTGGCTGTAGTGTTAAATAGGGATGATAGTCATAAATGGAATCGAGATGTCTAAATTGCTAAGGCATCGCATGTCATCAGGATGACTTGTGTGATCTTTTTTCTTCAGGTGCAGAGGGACGAGTTGTGCACCAAAGGCTGGCGATGGAGAGGCGAGGAGAGCGCAACAGCAAGGTGGGTTGGCGTTGTTGTCTGTAGAAATGTGTGACCGGTATCCACATGACTAGATAATGGGAACATGTTTTTCACTTTCAAGGCACTGAGCGAGTAGCACAGCGGAATGCCGGTGCCGGCGCCAACTCGAGCAAGGAGAGCAATGGTGAGTTACCGGAAGCAGCGGTTATTAGTTCAGGTGATGAGTTACCGGGCAAAGATAAAAGCACCTGTTTGCTTCTGTATTGCAGGCGCTGTGCAAGACTAAGCGTGAGATGACTGAGGCCGAGCGGGCGAGAAGTTCAAGGTAAGGGAGGGCAAAATAGGAATCGGTGCGGGCAACACGTGCTTTTGGGTAGGATCTGAGCACGTGTTGTTGTCTTTGTGTTTTGCAGGTGCCGCACGCAGCCTCAGAGGGGCAAAGCCACGTGAGAATATGCGGTCCGAGAAGGTGAGGAGGCTGTTGCTTGAGCCGATGCCTAAGAGCGATACAGCAACTCACTTGAGCATTTACATTTGGTTTTGCAGGTGCCCTTTGGGCCACCTTTGGACCGGGAAGAGACTTTGAGGGGAGCCGGGCAGTAGGGAGAGGGAGCACGGGAACGGATTTCTCACAATCGTAACAGTAATTTGCATCTCCTGTTACCTTAAGTGCCCCAGGAGATGACGGCCGCAGCGTTGGATGTTTGGACGGGCAAGGAGCAGGCGAGTAGTACGCCGTGGCAGTTTTGCCGCGAGGATGTGCCTTGTGGGAGAGGTTGGCAGGCAGCAGCGCAACTTTGACTTGTGAGCACAGCTTTTGATTTGTGTTTGGTTTTCCTGCAGGCCGTGCAGAGGAAACTGGTGACTGCGGGGTCGTTCCCGTTGGCCGTTGCCAGTTGAGTGTTTCTGCCGGGGACGTCTTCAGGTCCTCGGCCCTCTGAAAGCTAAGTGGGGAGGGACCAGGGCCGGTCTGGGGCTGGGAAGAGGGCTGTAGGTTGGGAGGGGCGGGGAGGGATTCTAGCATAGAGGAGAGGGCTGTGTGGGAATTATCCTTTTTGGGCAGGTCAAGGCAGAGGGGATTACTTCTCGACGCAACGCTAGCAGCTGCCGGGCAGGGCAGTTCCAGCCTGTGTCTGTGTCATTGTGTGGTTTATGTTGTCTGTGTGCTTTGTCTCGGACCTGTCTTGGGTCTCCATCTCCTCTTTGCTATCGAGGCAAGCAGTACGCACCTCGGGCTCCATCTCTATAGTCTCAAATGCCTGTACCCATCGCACAATGCTATTGTGGCACTGCTTTTCTTGCACGGCAATCTGAAAAGCGTGGATCGACCACTTCTCTTGGAAGAGTCTGGTCCTTCATCATTTGCGGCGGCATCGCGGCCCACGTCAGCATCCCTGAAGATCGGTCATCTGTTTAGTTGGATCCCTGTTCTGGGATTTTTTTTTTCTGTGCATCCACGAAGTCTTTAGGCCTTTAAGCGGGGCTTCTTGCACGCGCATCCTCCCAGTTGCGGCCACATCTCTTTGTAACGGGCCAGGGTCTTGCGCTCTTCCAGGGCTGCCAGCGGTTCTCCTTTATGGCCCCGTAGTCCTTGCTGCCCGATGGCGTCTCTTGCCTGGGAGTCATTCTTCTTACGGCGTTTCTTTTGCCTCAGAATCTCGCGTCATTGGTCTCGCGTGCGGTGTCGGTCCGTGCGTGTTTGCGTGTTGTTGGAGTTGCTCTGCCCGTGGCACCGAAGTCTTAGGACGGGCTAGAAGACGAACCGTAAGGTTCTGTGATTGATACGTTTGTATGCTTAGGCTTTGAAGGCCGGGGCCGTACGGTCCATTACCGAACACGTAGCCGTCTACGCAGCAGACGAGGGAGAGTGATTTGCCTGGGGTTTGCAGCCACAGAGGGGACGAGCACGTCTTCCCGGGACAAGCCGCTGGAGCGGTCGTAGAGCAGTTTGAATTCGGAGGGCGGGGTAGGTGTGGGGCCTAACCCTTTATTGTAGCGGGGTTATCCTCTTTTTGTACCTGGCTGTAGTGTTAAATAGGGATGATAGTCATAAATGGAATTGAGATGTCTAAATTTCTATAGGCATCGCATGTCATTAGGATGACTTGTGTGATCTTTTTTCTTCAGATGCGGAGGGACGAGCTGCGCACAAAAGGCTGGCGATGGAGAGGCGAGGAGAGCGCAACAGCAAGGTGGGTTGGCATTGTTGTCTGTAGGAATGTGTGACCGGTGTCTACATGACTAGATAATGGGGAACATATTTTTCCCTTTCAAGGCACTGAGGAAGCAGCACAGCGGAATGCCGGTGCCGGCGCCAACTCGAGCAAGGAGAGCAATGGTGAGTTACCTGAAGCAGCGGTTATTAGTTCAGGTGATGAGTTACCGGGCAAAGATAAAAGCACCTGTTTGCTTCTGTATTGCAGGCGCTGTGCAAGACTAAGCGTGAGATGACTGAGGCCGAGCGGGCGAGAAGTCAAGGTAAGGGAGGGCAAAATAGGAATCGGTGCGGGCAACACGTGCTTTTGGGTAGGATCTGAGCACGTGTTGTTGTCTTTGTGTTTTGCAGGTGCCGCACGCAGCCTCAGAGGGGCAAAGCCACGTGAGAAGATGCGGTCCGAGAAGGTGAGGAGGCTGTTGCTTGAGCCGATGCCTAAGAGCGATACAGCAACTCACTTGAGCATTTACATTTGGTTTTGCAGGTGCCCTTTGGGCCACCTTTGGACCGGGAAGAGACTTTGAGGTGAGCCGGGCAGTAGGGAGAGGGAGCACGGGAACGGATTTCTCACAATCGCAACAGTAATTTGCATCTCCTGTTATCTTAGCTGCCCCAGGAGATGACGGCCGCAGCGTTGGATGTTTGGACGGGCAAGGAGCAGGCGAGTAGAACGCCGTGGCAGTTTTGCCGCGAGGATGTGCCTTGTGGGAGACGTTGGCAGGCAGCAGCGCAACTTTGACTTGTGAGCACAGCTTTTGATTTGTGTTTGGTTTTCCTGCAGGCCGTGCAGAGGAAACTGGTGACTGCGGGGTCGTTCCCGTCGGCCGTTGCCAGTTGAGTGTTTCTGCCGGGGACGTCTTCAGGTCCTCGGCCCTCTGAAAGCTAAGTGGGGAGGGACCAGGGCCGGTCTGGGGCTGGGAAGAGGGCCGTAGGTTGGGAGGGGCGGGGAGGGATTCTAGCATAGAGGAGAGGGCTGTGTGGGAATTATCCTTTTTGGGCAGGTCAAGGCAGAGGGGATTACTTCTCGACGCAACGCTAGCAGCTGCCGGGCAGGGCAGTTCCAGCCTGTGTCTGTGTCATTGTGTGGTTTATGTTGTCTGTGTGCTTTGTCTCGGACCTGTCTTGGGTCTCCATCTCCTCTTTGCTATCGAGGCAAGCAGTACGCACCTCGGGCTCCATCTCTATAGTCTCAAATGCCTGTACCCATCGCACAGTGCTATTGTGGCACTGCTTTTCTTGCACGGCAATCTGAAAAGCGTGGATCGACCACTTCTCTTGGAAGAGTCTGGTCCTTCATCATTTGCGGCGGCATCGCGGCCCACGTCAGCATCCCTGAAGATCGGTCATCTGTTTAGTTGGATCCCTGTTCTGGGATTTTTTTTTTCTGTGCATCCACGAAGTCTTTAGGCCTTTAAGCGGGGCTTCTTGCACGCGCATCCTCCCAGTTGCGGCCACATCTCTTTGTAACGGGCCAGGGTCTTGCGCTCTTCCAGGGCTGCCAGCGGTTCTCCTTTATGGCCCCGTAGTCCTTGCTGCCCGATGGCGTCTCTTGCCTGGGAGTCATTCTTCTTACGGCGTTTCTTTTGCCTCAGGATCTCGCGTCATTGGTCTCGTGTGCAGTGTTGGACAGTGCGTGTTTGCGTGTTGTTGGAGTTGCTCTGCCCGTGGCACCAAAGTCTTACGACGGGCTAGAAGGCTAACCGTAAGGTTCTGTGATTAATACGTGTATATGCTTAGGCTTTGAAGGCTGGGACTGTACGGTCCACTATTGAACACGTAGCCGTCTACGCAGCAGACGAGGGAGAGTGATTTGCCTGGGGCTCACAGCCACAGAGGGGACGAGCACTTCTTCCCGGAGAAGCCGCTGGAGCGGTAAGAGAGCAGTTTGAATTCCAAGGGTGGTGGAGGTGTGGGGCTTAACCTTTTATTGTAGCGGGGATTGCCTCTTTTTGTGCCTGGCTGTAGTGTTAAATAGGGATGATAGTCATAAATGGAATCGAGATGTCTAAATTGCTAAGGCATCGCATGTCATCAGGATGACTTGTGTGATCTTTTTTCTTCAGGTGCAGAGGGACGAGTTGTGCACCAAAGGCTGGCGATGGAGAGGCGAGGAGAGCGCAACAGCAAGGTGGGTTGGCGTTGTTGTCTGTAGAAATGTGTGACCGGTATCCACATGACTAGATAATGGGAACATGTTTTTCACTTTCAAGGCACCGAGCGAGTAGCACAGCGGAATGCCGGTGCCGGCGCCAACTCGAGCAAGGAGAGCAATGGTGAGTTACCTGAAGCAGCGGTTATTAGTTCAGGTGATGAGTTACCGGGCAAAGATAAAAGCACCTGTTTGCTTCTGTATTGCAGGCGCTGTGCAAGACTAAGCGTGAGATGACTGAGGCCGAGCGGGCGAGAAGTTCAAGGTAAGGGAGGGCAAAATAGGAATCGGTGTGGGCAACACGTGCTTTTGGGTAGGATCTGAGCACGTGTTGTTGTCTTTGTGTTTTGCAGGTGCCGCACGCAGCCTCAGAGGGGCAAAGCCACGTGAGAAGATGCGGTCCGAGAAGGTGAGGAGGCTGTTGCTTGAGCCGATGCCTAAGAGCGATACAGCAACTCACTTGAGCATTTACATTTGGTTTTGCAGGTGCCCTTTGGGCCACCTTTGGACCGGGAAGAGACTTTGAGGGGAGCCGGGCAGTAGGGAGAGGGAGCACGGGAACGGATTTCTCACAATCGTAACAGTAATTTGCATCTCCTGTTACCTTAAGTGCCCCAGGAGATGACGGCCGCAGCGTTGGATGTTTGGACGGGCAAGGAGCAGGCGAGTAGTACGCCGTGGCAGTTTTGCCGCGAGGATGTGCCTTGTGGGAGAGGTTGGCAGGCAGCAGCGCAACTTTGACTTGTGAGCACAGCTTTTGATTTGTGTTTGGTTTTCCTGCAGGCCGTGCAGAGGAAACTGGTGACTGCGGGGTCGTTCCCGTTGGCCGTTGCCAGTTGAGTGTTTCTGCCGGGGACGTCTTCAGGTCCTCGGTCCTCTGAAAGCTAAGTGGAGGGACCAGGGCCGGTCTGGGGCTGGGAAGAGGGCTGTAGGGTTGGAGGGGCGGGGAGGGATTCTAGCATAGAGGAGAGGGCTGTGTGGGAATTGTCCCTTTTGGGCAGGTCAAGGCAGAGGGGATTACTTCTCGACGCAACGCTAGCAGCTGCCGGGCAGGGCAGTTCCAGCCTGTGTCTGTGTCATTGTGTGGTTTATGTTGTCTGTGTGCTTTGTCTCGGACCTGTCTTGGGTCTCCATCTCCTCTTTGCTATCGAGGCAAGCAGTACGCACCTCGGGCTCCATCTCTATAGTCTCAAATGCCTGTACCCATCGCACAGTGCTATTGTGGCACTGCTTTTCTTGCACGGCAATCTGAAAAGCGTGGATCGACCACTTCTCTTGGAAGAGTCTGGTCCTTCATCATTTGCGGCGGCATCGCGGCCCACGTCAGCATCCCTGAAGATCGGTCATCTGTTTAGTTGGATCCCTGTTCTGGGATTTTTTTTTTCTGTGCATCCACGAAGTCTTTAGGCCTTTAAGCGGGGCTTCTTGCACGCGCATCCTCCCAGTTGCGGCCACATCTCTTTGTAACGGGCCAGGGTCTTGCGCTCTTCCAGGGCTGCCAGCGGTTCTCCTTTATGGCCCCGTAGTCCTTGCTGCCCGATGGCGTCTCTTGCCTGGGAGTCATTCTTCTTACGGCGTTTCTTTTGCCTCAGGATCTCGCGTCATTGGTCTCGTGTGCAGTGTTGGACAGTGCGTGTTTGCGTGTTGTTGGAGTTGCTCTGCCCGTGGCACCAAAGTCTTAGGACGGGCTAGAAGGCTAACCGTAAGGTTCTGTGATTAATATGTGTATATGCTTAGGCTTTGAAGGCTGGGACTGTACGGTCCACTATTGAACACGTAGCCGTCTACGCAGCAGACGAGGGAGAGTGATTTGCCTGGGGCTCACAGCCACAGAGGGGACGAGCACTTCTTCCCGGAGAAGCCGCTGGAGCGGTAAGAGTGCAGTTGGAATTCCAAGGGTGGTGGAGGTGTGGGGCTTAACCTTTTATTGTAGCGGGGATTGCCTCTTTTTGTGCCTGGCTGTAGTGGTAAATAGGGATGATAGTCATAAATGGAATTGAGATGTCTAAATTGCTAAGGCATCGCATGTCATCAGGATGACTTGTGTGATCTTTTTTCTTCAGGTGCAGAGGGACGAGTTGTGCACCAAAGGCTGGCGATGGAGAGGCGAGGAGAGCGCAACAGCAAGGTGGGTTGGCGTTGTTGTCTGTAGAAATGTGTGACCGGTATCCACATGACTAGATAATGGGAACATGTTTTTCACTTTCAAGGCACCGAGCGAGTAGCACAGCGGAATGCCGGTGCCGGCGCCAACTCGAGCAAGGAGAGCAATGGTGAGTTACCTGAAGCAGCGGTTATTAGTTCAGGTGATGAGTTACCGGGCAAAGATAAAAGCACCTGTTTGCTTCTGTATTGCAGGCGCTGTGCAAGACTAAGCGTGAGATGACTGAGGCCGAGCGGGCGAGAAGTTCAAGGTAAGGGAGGGCAAAATAGGAATCGGTGCGGGCAACACGTGCTTTTGGGTAGGATCTGAGCACGTGTTGTTGTCTTTGTGTTTTGCAGGTGCCGCACGCAGCCTCAGAGGGGCAAAGCCACGTGAGAAGATGCGGTCCGAGAAGGTGAGGAGGCTGTTGCTTGAGCCGATGCCTAAGAGCGATACAGCAACTCACTTGAGCATTTACATTTGGTTTTGCAGGTGCCCTTTGGGCCACCTTTGGACCGGGAAGAGACTTTGAGGGGAGCCGGGCAGTAGGGAGAGGGAGCAAAGGAACGGATTTCTCACAATCGCAACAGTAATTTGCATCTCCTGTTACCTTAAGTGCCCCAGGAGATGACGGCCGCAGCATTGGATGTTTGGACGGGCAAGGAGCAGGCGAGTAGAACGCCGTGGCAGTTTTGCCGTGAGGATGTGCCTTGTGGGAGACGTTGGCAGGCAGCAGCGCAACTTTGACTTGTGAGCACAGCTTTTGATTTGTGTTTGGTTTTCCTGCAGGCCGTGCAGAGGAAACTGGTGACTGCGGGGTCGTTCCCGTCGGCCGTTGCCAGTTGAGTGTTTCTGCCGGGGACGTCTTCAGGTCCTCGGCCCTCTGAAAGCTAAGTGGAGAGGGACCAGGGCCGGTCTGGGGCTGGGAAGAGGGCCGTAGGTTGGGAGGGGCGGGGAGGGATTCTAGCATAGAGGAGAGGGCTGTGTGGGAATTATCCTTTTTGGGCAGGTCAAGGCAGAGGGGATTACTTCTCGACGCAACGCTAGCAGCTGCCGGGCAGGGCAGTTCCAGCCTGTGTCTGTGTCATTGTGTGGTTTATGTTGTCTGTGTGCTTTGTCTCGGACCTGTCTTGGGTCTCCATCTCCTCTTTGCTATCGAGGCAAGCAGTACGCACCTCGGGCTCCATCTCTATAGTCTCAAATGCCTGTACCCATCGCACAGTGCTATTGTGGCACTGCTTTTCTTGCACGGCAATCTGAAAAGCGTGGATCGACCACTTCTCTTGGAAGAGTCTGGTCCTTCATCATTTGCGGCGGCATCGCGGCCCACGTCAGCATCCCTGAAGATCGGTCATCTGTTTAGTTGGATCCCTGTTCTGGGATTTTTTTTTTCTGTGCATCCACGAAGTCTTTAGGCCTTTAAGCGGGGCTTCTTGCACGCGCATCCTCCCAGTTGCGGCCACATCTCTTTGTAACGGGCCAGGGTCTTGCGCTCTTCCAGGGCTGCCAGCGGTTCTCCTTTATGGCCCCGTAGTCCTTGCTGCCCGATGGCGTCTCTTGCCTGGGAGTCATTCTTCCTACGGCGTTTCTTTTGCCTCAGGATCTCGCGTCATTGGTCTCGTGTGCAGTGTTGGACAGTGCGTGTTTGCGTGTTGTTGGAGTTGCTCTGCCCGTGGCACCAAAGTCTTAGGACGGGCTAGAAGGCTAACCGTAAGGTTCTGTGATTAATACGTGTATATGCTTAGGCTTTGAAGGCTGGGACTGTACGGTCCACTATTGAACACGTAGCCGTCTACGCAGCAGACGAGGGAGAGTGATTTGCCTGGGGCTCACAGCCACAGAGGGGACGAGCACTTCTTCCCGGGAGAAGCCGCTGGAGCGGTAAGAGAGCAGTTTGAATTCCAAGGGTGGTGGAGGTGTGGGGCTTAACCTTTTATTGTAGCGGGGATTGCCTCTTTTTGTGCCTGGCTGTAGTGTTAAATAGGGATGATAGTCATAAATGGAATTGAGATGTCTAAATTGCTAAGGCATCGCATGTCATCAGGATGACTTGTGTGATCTTTTTTCTTCAGGTGCAGAGGGACGAGTTGTGCACCAAAGGCTGGCGATGGAGAGGCGAGGAGAGCGCAACAGCAAGGTGGGTTGGCGTTGTTGTCTGTAGAAATGTGTGACCGGTATCCACATGACTAGATAATGGGAACATGTTTTTCACTTTCAAGGCACCGAGCGAGTAGCACAGCGGAATGCCGGTGCCGGCGCCAACTCGAGCAAGGAGAGCAATGGTGAGTTACCTGAAGCAGCGGTTATTAGTTCAGGTGATGAGTTACCGGGCAAAGATAAAAGCACCTGTTTGCTTCTGTATTGCAGGCGCTGTGCAAGACTAAGCGTGAGATGACTGAGGCCGAGCGGGCGAGAAGTCAAGGTAAGGGAGGGCAAAATAGGAATCGGTGCGGGCAACACGTGCTTTTGGGTAGGATCTGAGCACGTGTTGTTGTCTTTGTGTTTTGCAGGTGCCGCACGCAGCCTCAGAGGGGCAAAGCCACGTGAGAAGATGCGGTCCGAGAAGGTGAGGAGGCTGTTGCTTGAGCCGATGCCTAAGAGCGATACAGCAACTCACTTGAGCATTTACATTTGGTTTTGCAGGTGCCCTTTGGGCCACCTTTGGACCGGGAAGAGACTTTGAGGGGAGCCGGGCAGTAGGGAGAGGGAGCACGGGAACGGATTTCTCACAATCGCAACAGTAATTTGCATCTCCTGTTACCTTAGGTGCCCCAGGAGATGACGGCCGCAGCGTTGGATGTTTGGACGGGCAAGGAGCAGGCGAGTAGAACGCCGTGGCAGTTTTGCCGCGAGGATGTGCCTTGTGGGAGACGTTGGCAGGCAGCAGCGCAACTTTGACTTGTGAGCACAGCTTTTGATTTGTGTTTGGTTTTCCTGCAGGCCGTGCAGAGGAAACTGGTGACTGCGGGGTCGTTCCCGTCGGCCGTTGCCAGTTGAGTGTTTCTGCCGGGGACGTCTTCAGGTCCTCGGCCCTCTGAAAGCTAAGTGGGGAGGGACCAGGGCCGGTCTGGGGCTGGGAAGAGGGCCGTAGGTTGGGAGGGGCGGGGAGGGATTCTAGCATAGAGGAGAGGGCTGTGTGGGAATTATCCTTTTTGGGCAGGTCAAGGCAGAGGGGATTACTTCTCGACGCAACGCTAGCAGCTGCCGGGCAGGGCAGTTCCAGCCTGTGTCTGTGTCATTGTGTGGTTTATGTTGTCTGTGTGCTTTGTCTCGGACCTGTCTTGGGTCTCCATCTCCTCTTTGCTATCGAGGCAAGCAGTACGCACCTCGGGCTCCATCTCTATAGTCTCAAATGCCTGTACCCATCGCACAGTGCTATTGTGGCACTGCTTTTCTTGCACGGCAATCTGAAAAGCGTGGATCGACCACTTCTCTTGGAAGAGTCTGGTCCTTCATCATTTGCGGCGGCATCGCGGCCCACGTCAGCATCCCTGAAGATCGGTCATCTGTTTAGTTGGATCCCTGTTCTGGGATTTTTTTTTTCTGTGCATCCACGAAGTCTTTAGGCCTTTAAGCGGGGCTTCTTGCACGCGCATCCTCCCAGTTGCGGCCACATCTCTTTGTAACGGGCCAGGGTCTTGCGCTCTTCCAGGGCTGCCAGCGGTTCTCCTTTATGGCCCCGTAGTCCTTGCTGCCCGATGGCGTCTCTTGCCTGGGAGTCATTCTTCTTACGGCGTTTCTTTTGCCTCAGGATCTCGCGTCATTGGTCTCGTGTGCAGTGTTGGACAGTGCGTGTTTGCGTGTTGTTGGAGTTGCTCTGCCCGTGGCACCAAATCTTAGGACGGGCTAGAAGGCTAACCGTAAGGTTCTGTGATTAATACGTGTATATGCTTAGGCTTTGAAGGCTGGGACTGTACGGTCCACTATTGAACACGTAGCCGTCTACGCAGCAGACGAGGGAGAGTGATTTGCCTGGGGCTCACAGCCACAGAGGGGACGAGCACTTCTTCCCGGGAGAAGCCGCTGGAGCGGTAAGAGAGCAGTTTGAATTCCAAGGGTGGTGGAGGTGTGGGGCTTAACCTTTTATTGTAGCGGGGATTGCCTCTTTTTGTGCCTGGCTGTAGTGTTAAATAGGGATGATAGTCATAAATGGAATCGAGATGTCTAAATTGCTAAGGCATCGCATGTCATCAGGATGACTTGTGTGATCTTTTTTCTTCAGGTGCAGAGGGACGAGTTGTGCACCAAAGGCTGGCGATGGAGAGGCGAGGAGAGCGCAACAGCAAGGTGGGTTGGCGTTGTTGTCTGTAGAAATGTGTGACCGGTATCCACATGACTAGATAATGGGAACATGTTTTTCACTTTCAAGGCACCGAGCGAGTAGCACAGCGGAATGCCGGTGCCGGCGCCAACTCGAGCAAGGAGAGCAATGGTGAGTTACCTGAAGCAGCGGTTATTAGTTCAGGTGATGAGTTACCGGGCAAAGATAAAAGCACCTGTTTGCTTCTGTATTGCAGGCGCTGTGCAAGACTAAGCGTGAGATGACTGAGGCCGAGCGGGCGAGAAGTTCAATGTAAGGGAGGGCAAAATAGGAATCGGTGTGGGCAACACGTGCTTTTGGGTAGGATCTGAGCACGTGTTGTTGTCTTTGTGTTTTGCAGGTGCAGCACGCAGCCTCAGAGGGGCAAAGCCACGTGAGAAGATGCGGTCCGAGAAGGTGAGGAGGCTGTTGCTTGAGCCAATGCCTAAGAGCGATACAGCAACTCACTTGAGCATTTACATTTGGTTTTGCAGGTGCCCTTTGGGCCACCTTTGGACCGGGAAGAGCCTTTGAGGGGAGCCGGGCAGTAGGGAGAGGGAGCACGGGAACGGATTTCTCACAATCGTAACAGTAATTTGCATCTCCTGTTACCTTAAGTGCCCCAGGAGATGACGGCCGCAGCGTTGGATGTTTGGACGGGCAAGGAGCAGGCGAGTAGTACGCCGTGGCAGTTTTGACGCGAGGATGTGCCTTGTGGGAGACGTTGGCAGGCAGCAGCGTAACTTTGACTTGTGAGCACAGCTTTTGATTTGTGTTTGGTTTTCCTGCAGGCCGTGCAGAGGAAACTGGTGACTGCGGGGTCGTTCCCGTTGGCCGTTGCCAGTTGAGTGTTTCTGCCGGGGACGTCTTCAGGTCCTCGGCCCTCTGAAAGCTAAGTGGAGGGACCAGGGCCGGTCTGGGGCTGGGAAGAGGGCTGTAGGTTGGGAGGGGCGGGGAGGGATTCTAGCATAGAGGAGAGGGCTGTGTGGGAATTGTCCCTTTTGGGCAGGTCAAGGCAGAGGGGATTACTTCTCGACGCAACGCTAGCAACTGCCGGGCAGGGCAGTTCCAGCCTGTGTCTGTGTCATTGTGTGGTTTATGTTGTCTGTGTGCTTTGTCTCGGACCTGTCTTGGGCCTCCATCTCCTCTTTGCTATCGAGAGAAGCAGTACGCACCTCGGGCTCCATCTCTATAGTCTCAAATGCCTGTACCCATCGCACAGTGCTATTGTGGCACTGCTTTTCTTGCACAGCAATCTTAAAAGCGTGGATCGACCACTTCTCTTGGAAGAGTCTGGTCCTTCATCATTTGCGGCGGCATCGCGGCCCACGTCAGCATCCCTGAAGATCAGTCATCTGTTTAGTTGGATCCCTGTTCTGGGATTTTTTTTTTCTGTGCATCCACGAAGTCTTTAGGCCTTTAAGCGGGGCTTCTTGCACGCGCATCCTCCCAGTTGCGGCCACATCTCTTTGTAACGGGCCAGGGTCTTGCGCTCTTCCAGGGCTGCCAGCGGTTCTCCTTTATGGCCCCGTAGTCCTTGCTGCCCGATGGCGTCTCTTGCCTGGGAGTCATTCTTCTTACGGCGTTTCTTTTGCCTCAGGATCTCGCGTCATTGGTCTCGCGTGCGGTGTCGGTCCGTGCGTGTTTGCGTGTTGTTGGAGTTGCTCTGCCCGTGGCACCGAAGGCTTAGGACGGGCTAGAAGACGAACCGTAAGGTTCTGTGATTGATACGTGTGTATGCTTAGGCTTTGAAGGCCGGGGCCGTACGGTCCATTACCGAACACGTAGCCGTCTACGCAGCAGACGAGGGAGAGTGATTTGCCTGGGGTTTGCAGCCACAGAGGGGACGAGCACGTCTTCCCGGGACAAGCCGCTGGAGCGGTCGTAGAGCAGTTTGAATTCGGAGGGTATGGTAGGTGTGGGGCCTAACCTTTTATTGTAGCGGGGTTTGCCTCTTTTTATGCCTGGCTGTAGTGTTAAATAGGGATGATAGTCATAAATGGAATCGAGATGTCTAAATTGCTAAGGCATCGCAGGTCATCAGGATGACTTGTGTGATCTTTTTTCTTCAGGTGCAGAGGGACGAGCTGCGCACAAAGGCTGGCGATGGAGAGGCGAGGAGAGCGCAACAGCAAGGTGGGTTGGCGTTGTTGTCTGTAGAAATGTGTGACCGGTATCCACATGACTAGATAATAGGAACATGTTTTTCACTTTCAAGGCACCGAGCGAGTAGCACA
This sequence comes from Dromococcyx pavoninus, assembly GCA_033558185.1. Taxonomy (NCBI): domain Eukaryota; kingdom Metazoa; phylum Chordata; class Aves; order Cuculiformes; family Neomorphidae; genus Dromococcyx; species Dromococcyx pavoninus. The sequence goes on from JAUMJL010000302.1 coordinate 624,349, forward strand.
GCGGAATGCCGGTGCCGGCGCCAACTCGAGCAAGGAGAGCAATGGTGAGTTACCTGAAGCAGCGGTTATTAGTTCAGGTGATGAGTTACCGGGCAAAGATAAAAGCACCTGTTTGCTTCTGTATTGCAGGCGCTGTGCAAGACTAAGCGTGAGATGACTGAGGCCGAGCGGGCGAGAAGTCAAGGTAAGGGAGGGCAAAATAGGAATCGGTGCGGGCAACACGTGCTTTTGGGTAGGATCTGAGCACGTGTTGTTGTCTTTGTGTTTTGCAGGTGCCGCACGCAGCCTCAGAGGGGCAAAGCCACGTGAGAAGATGCGGTCCGAGAAGGTGAGGAGGCTGTTGCTTGAGCCGATGCCTAAGAGCGATACAGCAACTCACTTGAGCATTTACATTTGGTTTTGCAGGTGCCCTTTGGGCCACCTTTGGACCGGGAAGAGCCTTTGAGGGGAGCCGGGCAGTAGGGAGAGGGAGCACGGGAACGGATTTCTCACAATCGCAACAGTAATTTGCATCTCCTGTTACCTTAGGTGCCCCAGGAGATGACGGCCGCAGCGTTGGATGTTTGGACGGGCAAGGAGCAGGCGAGTAGAACGCCGTGGCAGTTTTGCCGCGAGGATGTGCCTTGTGGGAGACGTTGGCAGGCAGCAGCGCAACTTTGACTTGTGAGCACAGCTTTTGATTTGTGTTTGGTTTTCCTGCAGGCCGTGCAGAGGAAACTGGTGACTGTGGGGTCGTTCCCGTCGGCCGTTGCCAGTTGAGTGTTTCTGCCGGGGACGTCTTCAGGTCCTCGGCCCTCTGAAAGCTAAGTGGGGAGGGACCAGGGCCGGTCTGGGGCTGGGAAGAGGGCCGTAGGTTGGGAGGGGCGGGGAGGGATTAAAGCATAGAGGAGAGGGCTGTGTGGGAATTATCCTTTTTGGGCACGTCAATGCAGAGGGGATTACTTCTCGACGAAACGCTAGCAGCTGCCGGGCAGGGCAGTTCCAGCCTGTGTCTGTGTCATTGTGTGGTTTATGTTGTCTGTGTGCTTTGTCTCGGACCTGTCTTGGGCCTCCATCTCCTCTTCGCTATCGAGACAAGCAGTACGCACCTCGGGCTCCATCTCTATAGTCTCAAATGCCTGTACCCATCGCACAGTGCTATTGTGGCAATGCTTTTCTTGCACGGCAATCTTAAAAGCGTGGATCGACCACTTCTCTTGGAAGAGTCTGGTCCTTCATCATTTGCGGCGGCATCGCGGCCCACGTCAGCATCCCTGAAGATCGGTCATCTGTTTAGTTGGATCCCTGTTCTGGGATTTTTTTTTTCTGTGCATCCACGAAGTCTTTAGGCCTTTAAGCGGGGCTTCTTGCACGCGCATCCTCCCAGTTGCGGCCACATCTCTTTGTAACGGGCCAGGGTCTTGCGCTCTTCCAGGGCTGCCAGCGGTTCTCCTTTATGGCCCCGTAGTCCTTGCTGCCCGATGGCGTCTCTTGCCTGGGAGTCATTCTTCTTACGGCGTTTCTTTTGCCTCAGGATCTCGCGTCATTGGTCTCGCGTGCGGTGTCGGTCCGTGCGTGTTTGCGTGTTGTTGGAGTTGCTCTGCCCGTGGCACCGAAGTCTTAGGACGAGCTAGAAGACGAACCGGAAGGTTCTGTGATTGATACGTGTGTATGCTTAGGCTTTGAAGGCCGGGGCCGTACGGTCCATTACCGAACACGTAGCCGTCTACGCAGCAGACGAGGGAGAGTGATTTGCCTGGGGTTTGCAGCCACAGAGGGGACGAGCACGTCTTCCCGGTACAAGCCGCTGGAGCGGTCGTAGAGCAGTTTGAATTCGGAGGGTGGGGTAGGTGTGGGGCTTAACCTTTTATTGTAGCGGGGTTTGCCTCTTTTTGTGCCTGGCTGTAGTGTTAAATAGGGAGGACAGTCATAAATGGAATTGAGATGTCTAAATTTCGAAGGCATCGCATGTCATTAGGATGACTTGTGTGATCTTTTTTCTTCAGGTGCGGAGGGACGAGCTGTGCACAAAAGGCTGGCGATGGAGAGGCGAGGAGAGCGCAACAGCAAGGTGGGTTGGCATTTTTGTCTGTTGGAATGTGTGACCGGTGTCTACATGACTAGATAATGGGGAACATATTTTTCCCTTTCAAGGCACTGAGGAAGTAGCACAGCGGAATGCCGGTGCCGGCGCCAACTCGAGCAAGGAGAGCAATGGTGAGTTACCTGAAGCAGCGGTTATTAGTTCAGGTGATGAGTTACCGGGCAAAGATAAAAGCACCTGTTTGCTTCTGTATTGCAGGCGCTGTGCAAGACTAAGCGTGAGATGACTGAGGCCGAGCGGGCGAGAAGTCAAGGTAAGGGAGGGCAAAATAGGAATCGGTGCGGGCAACACGTGCTTTTGGGTAGGGTCTGAGCACGTGTTGTTGTCTTTGTGTTTTGCAGGTGCCGCACGCAGCCTCAGAGGGGCAAAGCCACGTGAGAAGATGCGGTCCGAGAAGGTGAGGAGGCTGTTGCTTGAGCCGATGCCTAAGAGCGATACAGCAACTCACTTGAGCATTTACATTTGGTTTTGCAGGTGCCCTTTGGGCCACCTTTGGACCGGGAAGAGCCTTTGAGGTGAGCCGGGCAGTAGGGAGAGGGAGCACGGGAACGGATTTCTCACAATCGCAACAGTAATTTGCATCTCCTGTTACCTTAGGTGCCCCAGGAGATGACGGCCGCAGCGTTGGATGTTTGGACGGGCAAGGAGCAGGTGAGTAGTACGCCGTGGCAGTTTTGCCCCGAGGATGTGCCTTGTGGGAGACGTTGTCAGGCAGCAGCGCAACTTTGACTTGTGAGCACAGCTTTTGATTTGTGTTTGGTTTTCCTGCAGGCCGTGCAGAGGAAACTGGTGACTGCGCGGTCGTTCCCGTCGGCCGTTGCCAGTTGAGTGTTTCTGCCGGGGACGTCTTCAGGTCCTCGGCCCTCTGAAAGCTAAGTGGAGGGACCAGGGCCGGTCTGGGGCTGGGAAGAGGGCTGTAGGTTGGGAGGGGCGGGGAGGGATTCTAGCATAGAGGAGAGGGCTGTGTGGGAATTGTCCCTTTTGGGCAGGTCAAGGCAGAGGGGATTACTTCTCGACGCAACGCTAGCAGCTGCCGGGCAGGGCAGTTCCAGCCTGTGTCTGTGTCATTGTGTGGTTTATGTTGTCTGTGTGCTTTGTCTCGGACCTGTCTTGGGTCTCCATCTCCTCTTTGCTATCGAGGCAAGCAGTACGCACCTCGGGCTCCATCTCTATAGTCTCAAATGCCTGTACCCATCACACAGTGCTATTGTGGCACTGCTTTTCTTGCACGGCAATCTTAAAAGCGTGGATCGACCACTTCTCTTGGAAGAGTCTGGTCCTTCATCATTTGCGGCGGCATCGCGGCCCACGTCAGCATCCCTGAAGATCGGTCATCTGTTTAGTTGGATCCCTGTTCTGGGATTTTTTTTTTCTGTGCATCCACGAAGTCTTTAGGCCTTTAAGCGGGGCTTCTTGCACGCGCATCCTCCCAGTTGCGGCCACATCTCTTTGTAACGGGCCAGGGTCTTGCGCTCTTCCAGGGCTGCCAGCGGTTCTCCTTTATGGCCCCGTAGTCCTTGCTGCCCGATGGCGTCTCTTGCCTGGGAGTCATTCTTCTTACGGCGTTTCTTTTGCCTCAGGATCTCGCGTCATTGGTCTCGCGTGCGGTGTCGGTCCGTGCGTGTTTGCGTGTTGTTGGAGTTGCTCTGCCCGTGGCACCGAAGTCTTAGGACGGGCTAGAAGACGAACCGTAAGGTTCTGTGATTGATACGTGTGTATGCTTAGGCTTTGAAGGCCGGGGCCGTACGGTCCATTACCGAACACGTAGCCGTCTACGCAGCAGACGAGGGAGAGTGATTTGCCTGGGGTTTGCAGCCACAGATGGAACGAGCACGTCTTCCCGGGACAAGCCGCTGGAACGGTCGTAGAGCAGTTTGAATTCGGAGGGTGGGGTAGGTGTGGGGCCTAACCTTTTATTCTAGCGGGGTTTGCCTCTTTTTGTGCCTGGCTGTAGTGTTAAATAGGGATGATAGTCATAAATGGAATTGAGATGTCTAAATTTCGAAGGCATCGCATGTCATTAGGATGACTTGTGTGATCTTTTTTCTTCAGGTGCAGAGGGACGAGCTGCGCACAAAAGGCTGGCGATGGAGAGGCGAGGAGAGCGCAACAGCAAGGTGGGTTGGCATTGTTGTCTGTAGGAATGTGTGACCGGTGTCTACATGACTAGATAATGGGGAACATATTTTTCCCTTTCAAGGCACTGAGGAAGTAGCACAGCGGAATGCCGGTGCCGGCGCCAACTCGAGCAAGGAGAGCAATGGTGAGTTACCTGAAGCAGCGGTTATTAGTTCAGGTGATGAGTTACCGGGCAAAGATAAAAGCACCTGTTTGCTTCTGTATTGCAGGCGCTGTGCAAGACTAAGCGTGAGATGACTGAGGCCGAGCGGGCGAGAAGTCAAGGTAAGGGAGGGCAAAATAGGAATCGGTGCGGGCAACACGTGCTTTTGGGTAGGATCTGAGCACGTGTTGTTGTCTTTGTGTTTTGCAGGTGCCGCACGCAGCCTCAGAGGGGCAAAGCCATGTGAGAAGATGCGGTCCGAGAAGGTGAGGAGGCTGTTGCTTGAGCCGATGCCTAAGAGCGATACAGCAACTCACTTGAGCATTTACATTTGGTTTTGCAGGTGCCCTTTGGGCCACCTTTGGACCGGGAAGAGACTTTGAGGTGAGCCGGGCAGTAGGGAGAGGGAGCACGGGAACGGATTTCTCACAATCGCAACAGTAATTTGCATCTCCTGTTACCTTAAGTGCCCCAGGAGATGACGGCCGCAGCGTTGGATGTTTGGACGGGCAAGGATCAGGTGAGTAGTACGCCGTGGCAGTTTTGCCGCGAGGATGTGCCTTGTGGGAGACGTTGTCAGGCAGCAGCGCAACTTTGACTTGTGAGCACAGCTTTTGATTTGTGTTTGGTTTTCCTGCAGGCCGTGCAGAGGAAACTTGGTGACTGCGGGGTCGTTCCCGTCGGCCGTTGCCAGTTGAGTGTTTCTGCCGGGGACGTCTTCAGGTCCTCGGCCCTCTAAAAGCTAAGTGGAGGGACCAGGGCCGGTCTGGGGCTGGGAAGAGGGCCGTAGATTGGGAGGGGCGGGGAGGGATTCTAGCATAGAGGAGAGGGCTGTGTGGGAATTGTCCCTTTTGGGCAGGTCAAGGCAGAGGGGATTACTTCTCGACGCAACGCTAGCAGCTGCCGGGCAGGGCAGTTCCAGCCTGTGTCTGTGTCATTGTGTGGTTTATGTGTTCTGTGTGCTTTGTCTCGGACCTGTCTTGGGCCTCCATCTCCTCTTTGCTATCGAGGCAAGCAGTACGCACCTCGGGCTCCATCTCTATAGTCTCAAATGCCTGTACCCATCGCACAGTGCTATTGTGGCACTGCTTTTCTTGCACGGCAATCTGAAAAGAGTGGATCGACCACTTCTCTTGGAAGAGTCTGGTCCTTCATCATTTGCGGCGGCATCGCGGCCCACGTCAGCATCCCTGAAGATCGGTCATCTGTTTAGTTGGATCCCTGTTCTGGGATTTTTTTTTTCTGTGCATCCACGAAGTCTTTAGGCCTTTAAGCGGGGCTTCTTGCACGCGCATCCTCCCAGTTGCGGCCACATCTCTTTGTAATGGGCCAGGGTCTTACGCTCTTCCAGGGCTGCCAGCGGTTCTCCTTTATGGCCCCGTAGTCCTTGCTGCCCGATGGCGTCTCTTGCCTGGGAGTCATTCTTCTTACGGCGTTTCTTTTGCCTCAGGATCTCGCGTCATTGGTCTCGTGTGCAGTGTTGGACAGTGCGTGTTTGCGTGTTGTTGGAGTTGCTCTGCCCGTGGCACCGAAGTCTTAGGACTGGCTAGAAGGCTAACTGTAAGGTTCTGTGATTAATACGTGTATATGCTTAGGCTTTGAAGACTGGGGCCGTACGGTCCATTACCGAACACGTAGCCGTCTACACAGCAGACGAGGGAGAGTGATTTGCCTGGGGTTTGCAGCCACAGAGGGGACGAGCACTTCTTCCCGGGAGAAGCCGCTGGAGCGGTAAGAGAGCAGTTTGAATTCCAAGGGTGGTGGAGGTGTGGGGCTTAACCTTTTATTGTAGCGGGGATTGCCTCTTTTTGTGCCTGGCTGTAGTGTTAAATAGGGATGATAGTCATAAATGGAATCGAGATGTCTAAATTGCTAAGGCATCGCATGTCATCAGGATGACTTGTGTGATCTGTTTTCTTCAGGTGCAGAGGGACGAGCTGCGCACCAAAGGCTGGCGATGGAGAGGCGAGGAGAGCGCAACAGCAAGGTGGGTTGGCGTTGTTGTCTGTAGGAATGTTTGACCGGTATCCACATGACTAGATAATGGGAACATGTTTTTCACTTTCAAGGCACCGAGCGAGTAGCACAGCGGAATGCCGGTGCCGGTGCCAACTCAAGGAAGGAGAGCAACGGTGAGTTACCTGAAGCAGCGGTTATTGTTCAGGTGATGAGTCACCAGCAAAGATATATGCACCTCTTTGCTTTCTATATTGCAGGAGGTGTGCAAGCCTCAGCCTTGTTCCATGTGTGTTTATTGCATGCCTCTGTAAATTAATTTACACTACACCTCACAAGCCTAAATGTATAACTTCAGTTTTGCCAGGCCCAGTGGAAGTGCTTTCTTGAGTGAGGGGGTGGAATATGGGAACATAATGCGTGATGAGGCAATGAGGCTGCAATGTAGAAATACACATATATCAAACTAATTGTTGTTTAGTGTTGTGTGTTTAAGGAGCAGAGCTCCTATGTTTACCTAACATATGCCTGTGAAATTTGAGGCCTTATAACATATTGAGATTCCAGCTTCGGTGTGAGAAAGATTGGAAGACCCTTCTCTCCCCTGATAAATACGGGAAAAAAAACAGCATTTTATATTATTTAATCCCTGACTGGTTTTAGCAGCAGGCAACTGGAGAGGGGGTTTTGTCATCTCCCACGTGCTACAAAAAGGCAAGAACATCTTACACAGAGAGCAAATGCTTCCCAATGGAGGAGTGCTGGGGAGTGTTTTGCATGCGAAGGACAGCTGCTTGGTACCTCTGCAGCTTCTACTGGTTTTGGTCTCATCGGACAGTTCATTGAGTAAGGTGGTGTTTCTTAACATGTGGCTTTATAAGATTCCTATCCTGGGGTGTTCTAAGTTTCTGCTTCAAAATGTTGGTGAAAAGGTCTACGTGTGTTGATCTCTGAATGTCTCAAGCGAAGGAGCCTTATTGTGTTTGCTTTCCCCCTCCTCTGTAACTTAAAGGCACTGGACCCCAGTTGACTTTTTTATGTACGTGCTTCGGATTCACAGATCATGCAATCAGAGCCTGACTAACATTACAGCAGTGCTCACAGTTACTTCTGCGGTAGGAAGGGGTGTAACTCAGCCGATATAAGCAATGATTGTGTCTGTAGCCTTTTCTTTCATGTCTAGCATCTGCTTTTATTTTTAGCTTCTCTGCGATAGTTTTATTGGACTTTTCAGCCTTGACATTTCAGCCACATGACTACACATAGTACATAGCTGCATGTGATGGTAAAACAATAGGCTTATGTAAAGCATGTTATATGTAATTTTATTGATATACTTCTGAGCGCTGTATCTCAGTGACTACAATGTAGAATGTATCTTTTAAGCTGGACAGGTTTTTAACAAGGATAATTGACCATTTAGTGGCTTGATAAGGTATTTGCAGTTAACTTACATAATTTAAATCAAGCTTGGCTATCTTACTGATATATGAACTTTCAAAAAACCACCAACGTATTCTATTTAGGAGTAATTTATCATTACCCATCATAAGTAGTATGCTAGACTTGGTTTTAAAAGAGTAGGTCTTGCTCAAAACCACCTGAAAGCAATAATTGGGTTTGTTAAATCTGTGCCACATTTGTGGTCACCAATTTGGTGCAGGTGGAGTGTCTTGCCCCTTAAAAGGCCTCCTAAGTTAGAGCTGGTTCTTATATGCTCCTGGAGGATTAGGTGAAGTTGGGGACCAGAGCAAGTTTCCTTTCTTTGCTCTGTTTTGGACAGTTGTGTGTTTCCCTTCGTGGTACGTTTGTGCCTACTGTGATCATTTTGTCTGTAAGTCTCAGATAATAATTTTACTTGCGGGTTTACTTTTTAATCTTAGAGTAAATTTGGTTTGGAATGTGATAGCTTCAGAGACACGTTACCACAAATGTTTGCAGTCAATGCTGACTTGTCTGTCTTTGTTCTAGTTTTATTAATAGAGGTAGGGATTTTTTTTGTTTAGTTTTTCTTTTTAATCCATAGAAGCACAAAGGATTTAGGCTCAACCTAAATGGGATTTCCAGTATACTTTTAACAACAGATGTTAATGGGTGTTCTTGAGCTGGTTTCTTCAAATTTGTTGTTGTGTGATAAGCAGTTAAAAATTATCTTGTCCCAGAAGGATATTGGGGCGGGGGGGGGGGGCGAGAGGAGGAGTTCTGCCCTGTTTTGTGTTTTTCTATTTCTGTTATTTTAACCCCTGCTTAGAATTTGAAAATGTAAGAAATTTTAGATCTAGTGCCTATTTATGTGAAACTGTATTTTTATTTTATTTTTTGGAGAGCATTTTCACTTATATGGTGACTGTTCCAAGTAGTTTCATGTAGAGAATGCTGTGTGAAAAACAATCAGTGGTGAGCCCTTGCTGAGGAATTGGGGTTGTTCAGATGGGGTGAATGAATCTGGTTAAGACCACTGCTTTTTGGTCAAGTAAACAAAATAAAAGCTGAATCATGCTCTTCCCCACCAAGTTGTGTGCTGCTATGTGTTCCATTATGGCATTTCCAGCGGTGTATTTTCACTTTAGGAAAACAGGTAATTTAGTATGCACTTCATTCCAAATACTTTCCTGAGCTGTTTTTCTGATAGTACTCTCAGAATAAAAGTCTGAGTAGTTTCTTCATGGTTTTCAGGCTTTCTGTTTTATATATCTCATTACATGAAATGTTAGAGTATGACGCAGAACAAAATTGCAGCAATTTTATAGTACGTATAGTTCAGCTGTAACTTGGTCTTTACCATCTCGAAGTTGTCCCAAAATCGTCATCTGTGGCTTGGCACTGTTTAATACACTTGGCAATCTCTATTCCATAAAGGCACTTAATGGAGCTATTGTGCAGGATCAGCTCTTCTTCACCTTGTGATGCAGGGAGGTTTTTGGAAGTCAACACGGAGGCTACTGCTGGACCCGTTTCACTTTGCATCTCTGCTGGTGTTGCTGCATATTATAAATGTCCTTGGTTTGGTTCTGGCTCTTGTGATCCATTTCACAGTGGGAGTAACATGAACAACTGTATAACTGGAGGGAATTTAAAGAAAAAATGGGGAGGGGGAATTACATGCACAAACCCCTTTGTACTGAAACACAAAGCTGTTAGGGCTAAATCACAAAAACAGATTTTTCTGCAGCATAAGCACTTTGAAGGCTGAGTGTGAAAGCCAGAGAGAGGCTACGGAAACATAAACTCAGATACTGACATTCAACATCAGGCTCATACTAAAATCCAAATTTACACCTAGCTTATAATTTCTTAGGGAAATCAACTAAACTCCTGGAATTTGTAGGGGTTTCATTCTGGTTCTGATTTCAAGCCATCTTCTGTTGTAAACAGACTGTACATGCTAGAACTAGCCGTTTATTTTTTCATTACCTTCCAAAGGTTTTGAGTGCTCTGTATCTGATTTGTTGATATTAACATTTGTGATAGTACTTTGCTGAGGAACATAATTATTCCACAAAGAATTGAACATTCCTCCAATTATTTATGACCCGATGAACTGTTTTCTGAACTAGTACTCACACTCAAGGGTTAGAGTTCACAACTTGAATTATGTTAGCAACTCCAATTGAAAGACAGACTTTTTGTAGTTGTGCACTTCTAGATGTATAGCATGTTTTATAAGTAAAATAATTGTGAATGTCTGTGGCCTTAACTCTCATATAACTAAATGCATTAATGGGTATGACTTTGCAAATTCAGTTGTGGTACTGCTTGCTTCAATAAATTAATTCCCACCATCAACTAAATCTACTTTTTCTTCTCTATATATTTTCCAGATTTTCAGTGTCTTCACACTTGCTTCTAACTTTAACTCAAACTTACTTCAAAATACACAGAAAAAAGCAGTGCATTACCCACAATCAAGCACTTACAAAAACAAATAAAAGGCTGGTTTCAAAATCACATCAAAGGAGAATCTTAACTTGCTTACTTAGAAGCTACAGCAATTGTTAATATTTTTTCTCATAATTAATGATGTAATGAAAGTAAACAAAATAATTGAATTCATATCATACAATCATTTGGTTGGAAAAGACCTTTGAGATCAAGTCCAACAGTACCTGTCTACTACTGAACCATACTCCCGAGTGCTTCATTTACCCATATTTTAAATACCTCCAGGGATGCTGACTCAACCACTTCCCTGGGCAGCCTCTTCCAGTGCCTGACAACTATTTCAGTGAAGACAATTTTCCTGGTATCTAATCTGAACCTCCTGTGGTGCAACTTGAGGCCATTTCTTCTCAACTTGTAACCTGTCACTTGGGAAAAGAGTCTGCCTCACTTCAACCTCTTTGAGGCAGTCGTAGATAGTGATAAGGTCTCTCCTCAGCCCAAAACTGAACCCAGTACTCGAGGTGAGGCCTCACCAGTGCTGAGTGCAGGGGCACAATCACTGCCCTGGTCCTGCTGGCCATGTTGATTTTGATACAGGCCAAGATGCCATTGGCCTTCTTGGCCACCTGGGCTGCTGCTGCCTCATGTTCAGTGGCTGTCAACCAACACCCTCAGGTCCTTCTCTGCCAGGCAGCTCTCCAGCCACTGCTCCCCAGCTGATTTTGATATAATTTTCAGAAGTAGTTTGGAAAGTATTTGTATCAGCAAGATGTCCTCAAATTGTGTCTTTTGTTTTAGGTGATGTTTGTGGACGGTTTTTCAACTTAAAATGGAATGAGGGTTTTGAGATAAATTAAGATCTAGTGTGAAACTTTCTAGCTCAGATCACCTGTAAATTAACAATCTTAAGTCTATAGTTCCATGTTATTTTTCTCACAGAAAAAATAATCTAATGCTGTTCCTATGGAAGTTGCAGGGCATAAGCTTCCTTCTTATGTTAAAGTGTATACAACTGTTAGTTTTTGGGTATTTGATAAAGTAATGGGCAGGATTCCAGCTTGTTTTTGACAGGTAAACCAGTAATTAGTTATTCGTCAATGTCAGGTTCCAATGCTCACTTCGGTAACTTGCTGTGAAGTGCTAGTTACAAGGAGCTGGCACATATAATTGATTTTTGAGGTAACCCTTAAGGACAAATGTGGGAAGGCATAGAGCAGTTGTTGAACCTGTCCTCTTGTAGGCTCAGCTAAAGCTGTAGTTCCCAACCCTGCATCTTACGCCTGGCTAATGATTTTTGGGCTTTCGAAGACTGAAACTTGCTTTAAAAATTCGTGCGTTGTCCCTAGAAACCACAAGGAGCTGTTGGGGTACAACTTATGTGATGAATTCCTGTAAGTGCACTGTGTTAGTAGTTGCACTGTGCTAGAAGATCTTGGCTTGTGCTTTGCAGCAGCTGGCAAGGTTGCAGAAGTATGTTTGTCCCCTTGGTTCCTCCTTTACGTCTGTGACAGTGGGAACCCATCTTTCCTTTTCAGCCAGCCCTTTGAGAAACTCATAGAAATTACATGAATGAACAGACAATGGCTACATTTGGATTTGTATGGCTCCTAGAGCATGGATTTCCCACATTTCATCATAATATTTTGTCATTCCCAATATCTGGTTAGCTTTTGAAAGAAAAAGTAACCTAAGAGGAAAATAAAGAAAAACAATGCCTACCTGAGCAATTCTTACTACTTTGTTTTCTGCTTAAAGAGTTTAACGTCACTATGATTCTTGTAAATGGGTCCAGGAAGGTTGAAGAACTGTAAACAGGAACCATATGCTACAAAACCATAATTTATAACTTTTTTTCCTTTTAAAAATGCTGCAGGTTTAATAAATTACGTAGCACTTCTCACTACTATTTAGCAATTCGGAACTATGTGAATAGTAAGATGTATGAGGTATTATATTAGGGCAAGGTTTGCCTCTTGGCAAAGTTTCAGTTTGTATTAACCAGTTGCCAATGAGCTTGTTTGGGGATATGTACGGAAGCTGAGTGCTGTATCTTTCATAAAGCGTGATAAAGCTACTATGTTGTATTTGCAAGCACGCATGTAGCAACAGGTAAACCCCTAATAAAAGAATTTTATTTTAATGTTGCCTTTTTCGTTGGCTATGTATTTAAGATGTTGGGCTAGACCCCCAGCTGTTGTCATCTGTGTAGTTCTACTGAAGGTTTCCTGAGATGTGCGACATCTCTGTGTGTGTGTCTGAGCTGGAAATGTGGTTCACTCACAACCCCTCCCCCTGTTCCAAGCACAGCTGGCGTTCTTCCCTGTTTGTGTGGTTAGGACTAAAAGTGTTTTAATAATTGTAAGTTGCAACATGGTTGGGTATTTTCTGTTAATGAAATAATTACTATATCTTGGGTTATATGAACTCAAGTGCCGAAGCTTAGGGAATTGATTATCCCAGAATAAAGATATTACCATATTTAAGAGAACACTGGTGGGGTTTTTGTACAATTGTACTTGTCCATCTTTCTGCGTGAGCTATAAAAGCTCTTCTTCGGTATGCGTGGATGCGTTTTCAAAAACTGTTCATCCATATTTCCTCAAATGCACCTGTAGCGATGATTACCTTGTCTTCCTACCTTGTCAGTTCAATGAGTATAGATATTTATTTTCTCATCTTTAAATCCAGTTTTCAATGGAATAAAAAAATCACCTATTCTTCACTCTGAAAACTTAAATTCAAAGAAGAATTCAATGTCTTTTGTATCTCAAGAACTATGACTTCCCTATACCCTCAATACGGGTAGGATGCACACTCATTTATTAGCTTTGACAGGTCAACAGTTTGTACAAAGCTTTACTGCAACAATTCTGACTTAATCAAACTTCAGCATGCTTTTCAGATAACGAGATTTTTATCCCTTGGGAATATAGCAGAGTTAACCAAAAGAAGCGATTCGATAGGTCAGCAGAAGATAAAATACAAAGCCTTGTTTTACTGTAAGCAAAGCATTCTCTGGCAGCAGAGGAAAACTTCTTTCTGCAATAGCTAAGTAAACATAATTGGGCAAAAATATACCTCTCAAATAGAATCATATAATGGTTTGGGTTGGAAGGGACCTTTAAATATCATCTAGTTTCAACCCCCCTGACATAGGCAGGGATACCTCCCAATAGATCAGGCTGCTCAAGGTCCCATCCACCCTGGCCTTGAACATCTCCAGGGATGGGGCAGCCACAGCTTCCCTGGGCAAACTGTGCCAGGGTTTCCCCACCCTCATGGTGAAGAAGTGCTTTCTAATGTCTACTCTAAGTCTTTCCTCTTCCAGTGTAAAGACATTCCTCCTTCTCCTGTCACCACTTGCCCTTGTAAAAAGCCCCTCCCCAGCTTTCAATTAGCCCTTCGGGTACCAGTAGGCCACTATGAGGTTTCCCTGGAGCCTTCTCTTCTCCAGACTGAACAACCCCAGCTCTCTTAGCCTATGCTCTTAGCAGAGGTTCTTCAGCCCTCGGATCACCTTTGTAGCCTCCTCTGGACCCGTTCTAACAGTTCCATATAATTCTTATGTTGGGGATTCCAGAACTGGACATGATACTCCAGGTGGAGTCTCATGAGAGTGGGATAGAGGGGCAGAATCCCCTCCCTTTACCTGCTGGCCACACTTCTTTTGATGCAGCCTAGGATATTGTTGGCCTTCTGGGCTGTGGGCTCACGTTGTTGGCTCATGTTGACTGTCTCATCAACAAGCACCCCAAGTCTTTCTCTGCAGGGCTGCTCTCAATCACGTTGTCCCCATCCTGTATTGAAATTGTGTATTGCCCTGACCCAGGTGTAGGACCTTGCACTTGGCATTGTTGAACCTCACGATGTTCACACAGCCCCAATTCTCCATTTTGTCCAGGTCCTTCTGGATGACATCACGTCCTTCTGGTGTGACAACTGCCCTGCTCAGCTTGGTGTCATCTGCAAACTTGCTGAGGGTGCACTTGTTCTCACTGCCTATATCATCAATGAAAATATTAAATGGTACAGTACAGACCTCTGTGGGACATGCAGAGAAATATTTTCTTCAGTCAATTTGTGCCATAATATTTTTCTTTTGTACCTTGGAATTCAGATCTAAACAAAAAGATTAATAAAACCCCCTCAAGCTGCTTTGAATTCCCTTGTAATCATAGGTATCCTGCCTAGAAATCCACTTTCAAGCCTTGCAGTGTATGGCATTTAGTTTGGCATCAGTCTCAAAGCATTCAGAAATTTCTGGAACATTTTGGGCAGCAGTAGTGAGCCTGGAATAGCGGTAGTAGCGGTACCAAGTTGTAGCTCACAATTTCCGATTTCTTCTCCGTCTGCTCTTCCAGCAGAAAAATTCTCAGCTCTTTTTTTTCTTTTTTTTTCCCCCTTTAGCTGTTAACTGATGCACTGTTTGAAAAATCTCTCATTGCTCATAGCCTTTAAATGTGTATGTATTATGGAATTATTTGTATAATGGTGAGGATTCAGTCCACTATCTGAAATAAATAATCTGGTTTGCTGGTATGGTGTCCACATGCTGAGAGTACTTTTCCACTTGGCAGACTGCAAATAGCTGTAACACTTTCTCTCAAAAGTCTCAGGCACTTATCCCACTGTTTAAAGTGATCCTGAGCATTTCTAGATAAGTTCCAGATGCTTTTATATGCCATGGCCTGACTGCCATGACTTATCTGCGTTAGTGTGTCCACTGGCCTTAGAAGAAGTTTGGGTAGGCCAGAATTCATCAAATAAATTGTCATCCTTAAAAGCAACCAAAGAGGCAGCCAAGACTTTTGCACAGCTTTGGAACTCTGAGCAGCCTTGGCATTTTGATATGGTGCCAGATCATTAGAGGGATTACAGTGTTTTGGGGATCTGGGACCACTTGGAAAGGGGAATGGATCCTTCTGCTTTGGTCTAGCTCTGCTGCATTTTGGCAGCCCAAACTTGTGCTGGCATCTTCTGCTTCAGGTCTTTCCTTTTGGCTGAGTCTCTGTTTGGTTATCTCTGTGCTGAGTGACAAAGCAGTGCCGAAGCCCACACACTGGCACAGAAATTTAGTCATCCTGCAGTGAAAACGTTAGACTGATCCTCAGTAATGGTACTTAGGTTTTTGGCCCAAAGACCTATCAGTTTGAGTTCTGGAGTTAAGCTGATCTGGTGACAAGTCCCAGTAGGCAGCTTGGCTGCAAGGAGCAGCTCCTTGAAGCCGTGTGGGTTCACTGGTGATATGTGTCACCGTACCAGTTGACTACTGGAGCTATTTTGTTTGCTACTACAGATGACACCTTTTGGTCTCCCCCCCGACCACGAGTGAGAACTCAGGACAAGGTCCTCTGGACTCCTTCCTGCCGGTGTCTCGGTGTGTGGCTGTTCAGCTCTTCAAGTTGCATTTTCCTATTTGCTGCTGAGTAGCTTTCTTCATAACTTGTTCCAGTGCTTGGGACTATTTCAGCTCTGTGTGTTCTTAGGTCACAACTCTTGTATTGAAGCCGCTTAGTGACTAGGCTGTTGCACTTTCCATCTGCCTTAGGGCAGATGATTTCTCATGAAACCAGTTTCTGTTTAATATCTTTATTGATGATCTGGATGAGGGGATTGAGTCCATCATCAGCAAGTTTGTGGATGATAGCAAGCTGGGAGGAAGGGTTGATCTGTTAGAGGGTAGGATGACCCTACAGAGGGACCTGGACAGACTGGAGAGATGGACCGATTCTAATGGGATGATGTTTAATAAGTCCAAATGTCTGGTACTTCATTTTGGACACAACAATCCCATGCATAGCTATAGACTGGGGACAGAGTAGCTGGAGAGCAGTCAGGCAGAAAGGGACCTGGGAGTGCTGGTTGACAGGAGCTCAACATGAGCCAGCAGTGTGCCCAGGTGGCCAAGAAGGCCAATGGCATTCTGGCCTGCATCAGGAATAGTGTGGCGAGCATGACCAGAGAAGTTTTCGTCCCCCTGTACTCGGCACTGGTCAGGCCTCACCTTGAATACTGTGTGCTGGGCCCTTCAGTTTGGGAAAGATGTCAGGATGCTGGAGTGTGTCCAGAGGAGGGCAACGAAGATGGTGAAGGGGCTGGAGCACAAGCCCTACGAGGAGAACTGAGGGAGCTGGGGCTGTTTAGTCTGAAGAAGAGGAGGCTCAGGGGAGACCTCATTGCTCTCTACAACTACCTAAAAGGAGGTTGTAGTCAGGCAGGGGTTGGTCTCCTCTCGGGTGACCAGCGACAGAACTAGAGGGCATGGACTCAAGCTCCGTCAGGGAAAGTTTAGGCTTGATCTTAGGAAAAAGTTCTTCATTGAAAGGGTGATCGGCCATTGGAATGCGCTGCCCAGGGAGGTGGTGGAGTCGCCGACCCTGGAGGTGTTTAAGGAGAGACTGGATGAGGCACCGAGTGCCATGGTTTAGATGATGGGTTGGTGTTGTGTTGGGTTATAGGTTGGACTTGATGATCTCAGAGGTTCTTTCCAACCTTGTGATACTGTGATACTGTAATTATAAAAGCCATCTCTTCTTGGCAAATAGCTAGCAAATCTTGCCTTCTGCGACCCTGATCCGTCTGTGCACTTAAGTGACATTTCTGACGCCTGGAAGTGTCCCGGGTGCTCCCCTTCTCTGTGGAAGATTGAAGAGGACGGAAGAGTGACACCTAGATACTAGATGAGCAGACTTCGTTTATTGAGAGTAGAGTACACACTTTTATACATGTCGCAACTATGGTTATACATATTCATTAAACAAAGGAATATATTGGTTCTTCAGCTAAATGTCTACCCCGCCTTGTTTTTCTCATTACCCGTTATCAGTTCCGAATTCTGTGCATTCTTTCTTAACTGCAAGTTCCGTCTTCTGAAGTCAAGGACAGGCGCCCCTGCTATATATCTCTTGTTTGTTATCCTAGCAGTTCTTGTGTGCTGCCTGCATGTCCTTTCTCACGCAACCACATCTCTACAATTCCCCCGTTTTCTTTCTGTACCAGCAATGCACGATTCATAGTATTTAAGATTACAGATTTAATCATTGAGAATATACAAATAATTGCTATTATGCCTATCAATAATAAACATAAAATAAGAAAGACTTGCTTAACTACTTCGCGCAGCCATCCAGACAAACCCCATCTGCTGAGTAGTTTATCGAAAGGGCTCTGCCATTCTTGCAATTTCTGCATGTTATCATTAAGTTGCCTTAATCTCTCATGAATGGATTGTGATTTATCAGTAAGATTAAAACAACACATTCCTTCAAACTCATCACAACCATGACCATGTGCAAGTAACAAAAAATCAATGGCAGCACGATTCTGCACTGTCGCTTTTCTAATACTATCACTCTGTGTAACTAAATCATATAATATATGTGATGTTAGATTAATCTGCTTACCAACCAGCATGTTAAAGCCTTTATTGTTAAAGCATTATGGATTGAGCTAAACGAAGGTAGAAATATAGAAGCAGCAATGGTAGTGGCTGCGCCCCATAACTGGACAGTGTCAGTACAATTCTCCTTTATTTCCTTTATTTCCCTTTTATGTCGGTGCGGACGTTCCGCCATTTGTATAATTTGCTTTAAGTGATGTTTCCCTGGGGTGAGTAAAGTTAATTGTCCAATATAACATGGGCCACCAAAAGGTTTGCATGGAATTCCTGGCCATGCTCTATCCCCACATATTAAAAAAAATAACCAGGAGGTAGAGCCTTAGCCCTTGCCTTTGTATACTTGATGTCATGAGTAGGACAATAAGATTGATTAATATACTGCATGTCAAGTGGTGACACTACGGTTTCAATTGGCCCTTGACCGTTTGAGGGAGAGCTAAACCTAATGCATCGTTGTTTTTTGTTTTGTTTTTTTTTTTTTTTGATTCGCAACATTCTTTATACTTGATTCATTCAGTGATATTGGTAAATTTATCCATTCTTTGGTAAAATCAGACAAATTGACCACAGGTCTACCTATCAGGCATGTTTTAAAAGGATTTCCCACTTGATACAAAGATAAGCAAAAGTCATTCACCCCTGTCCTGTGAGCCCAGTCCACCCACATATTTTCTCGTCGCTGTCCATCAATCAGTTCCACAGGAAGAGGAGGCTGAGCTGCCATTAGAAAAGAGAGTATGTACACCACTAACAGTCCATTTACGATGAGGGTGATGACACCTGTATAATCAACATCAATCAGGCCAGGAATAACAGCTATTCCTAGCAAAGCCACCGATGATTATCCAATTAATAAAGCTCCAACAGGTTTATCGTTGATCTTTAAGGGTCCTGTGATTGTAGATGGTACCTTTTGTGGCTTAGTATCGATTAAAATGATATCTATTGCAGTTTCCAAGTCAAATCCCAGGCTCCCTCGGTGGCTGGCTGCAGCTGCTGGGTCCCGGCTGACAGTCCGGTTGCATTACTGAGCAAGCATTCCAAGTTGTTGTGGTTGCAGCGCCTGCTTGTGTCGTCGCGTGGGCAGGCGCGCTGCTCCAGCCGTTTCCCGACTTTCGCCCACAAATTGATGCGTCATGGGAAGCATTTTGACAAGTGGGACACCAGACTCGTCTGCGATCCATTGTTGGTGACTGACTTTATAAGGGTGCAAGAGCAGCACAAACATGCGGAGCTTGTGCTTCTACTGACAACTTTTCACCTAATTCTTTACCTAAATCTTGAACTGCTTTTACCAAAAAGGCAGCTGTTCCAGTAGGAATTTGGGAAGTTTTATCCAATAACTCCTCTATCCTCCACGCTCCATGCATTGTAGTTATTAATTGTCTGGTGGTTGCATTCCCATTTTGCAACACACACCGTCGCAACAATGCTCCTTTCATATATTCTGGGACTGAAGCTGAATCTAAGGCTAACGATAAACGATCCACAAACTTTCTTAAAGGTTCTTCTCTTCCCTGCTTTAAACCCATGTAAGAGGGGATCCCTCCCTCTGGTCTAATTTGTCAAAAAGCCTGTCGAGCAGCTCACATACTTTCTCTGATTTTATCTGGTCCCAGCATTGCCTGTGCTTCCTGCTTTACATAGGCTCCTATTCCTAACAATTCCTCTAACGTTAAACCATACAGAGGATCCCCTGGCTGCCTTAAAACGGCTACAGATTCTTGACAAATAGCTTGCCAATGTACCATAAACAACATTGTCTGACTAAGTGTAAGAATCAATTTCATTAAATTTCGTATATCAAATGGCAGCAAAAGATTGCCTGACCAAATAAAATTCATCATTTGTCGTGTGGGCTCACCGTGTAAGCCTGATTCTGAAATAGTAGCCCGCAACTGTGATATTTTCCAATCCAATTGTGTAATAGTGACTTGCGCTCCTCCATGTCCATCGGGTATAAATCACCGGACATGCCACAGCTTCTGCCACATCCCAATGTCCTTCTCTTGCCGCCTCTCTGGCAAGCTCACCCCAGTCTACCCCCGTCCTTTCCGATGTTTTTGACGACCCCTCCTGAGCTCCCCCAGGAGGGCCCTCACTACCGTCCATCAGGGAGATTTCTGGCGGTGCACTAGGCATAGAGGGCTGTGGCAGCGTTGTTGTATTGGAGAGCACAGACGGAGGAACATACACTGTCTGTACTGAGGGTGGCATCGTCCCCTCCTCCACCCCAGGTACCTCTGTTAACCGTTTTGCCGCCTCGGCAGCCACCTTCTGTTCTACCTGGTGTTGTTTTAAAGCATTAATAACTGTTAACCAAGGGATCCCTAATTTTTTGCATTCTTTATCTTCCTGTAATGTTCCATGCCACAACTCATCTCCATATTTACGCCATTCTTCTATTTCAAAAACACTAGCCGAGGTTGTGAAAAAACCCTTTTTCGCACGATGAGCTAATAATAACTGTAATTCCTTATCAAAACCTTTATGCCACGCTCCCCGCTTTTCTAAAAAGCATTTTAGGAGACTAAAAGCTGCTTCCTTTTCCATTTTAATTCCCTACGCCCTATAGCGCTAGGTTAATAAATACCTGATTATGGCCGTTGCACCCTTTTGAAGTCAGCTTACGTTGCAGCGTCCTCACTTTGTTAGGACAGATCCGGAGTCCAGCTCTTTGATCCTTGTGCCGGTGCGAACACAGCTGCGCCCTCCTTATAGTCACTCTTCCGTGGCCACGTCCGTATGCCAATTGCCTTACGGATTTAAAGGGGTCCCTGTTCAGGGCGCCATTTGAAGAGGACGGAAGAGTGACACCTAGATACTAGATGAGCAGACTTCGTTTATTGAGAGTAGAGTACACACTTTTATACATGTCGCAACTATGGTTATACATATTCATTAAACAAAGGAATATATTGGTTCTTCAGCTAAATGTCTACCCCGCCTTGTTTTTCTCATTACCCGTTATCAGTTCCGAATTCTGTGCATTCTTTCTTAACTGCAAGTTCCGTCTTCTGAAGTCAAGGACAGGCGCCCCTGCTATATATCTCTTGTTTGTTATCCTAGCAGTTCTTGTGTGCTGCCTGCATGTCCTTTCTCACGCAACCACATCTCTACAGAAGATGCTGCTGTCAAACAATGGAAGCAGTGAACTAGAGCTAGGAGGCATCTCGGCTCCTTTTTTGCAACCACTTGAGAAAAATTAATTCTTAGTGAGATTAGACATCCCACAGCCATCTCTAGACATGTTTGTATTGAGCGGGGAATCTTCTGTTCTGCATGTGACTTGAAAACTACAGGCCCAAATGTGGCAGGTGATTCCCTTAGCATTGTGTTGTAAACAGGTACTCCCAGGGGTCACTGATGGCCGGGAGAGGTTATTCCACCATTTAAGCAATTCATAGTTAGCTGCGACACTCACAACGGGCCAAAAACTTTAGTGCTTTTTCTGGATTCTGACAGACTCCCATGATGTAGAGGGAATCATTGGGCAGCTCTGATCTGGCCATTGTACTACTCTGCTTCCAGTTCTCCACATGTTGTGTGGGAAAGGTAAGTTCACATGCAGCAGTGCTGGAAACATCCCAGTAGAACAACGTATGAACGGCACATCAGCGTGCCTCAGCTGTCCGCAGCTCCCAAGAACCCCTTGAGCATCTTCTGTCACAGTTGGAGCCCTTGCCCAGCTAAACTGACCACCCTCGGGGCTCACTTTGTTCTTGGATTGTCCTTCATACGCAAAAGGTAGAGAAAACTTATACAGATATATAAATACTAATTTGCTACACATTGGATTTGAAGTTCAGGTGTGAGATTTTTGCTGGGAAGTTGTCAGCTGATTTTATCTTTGTCTTGCAAATTAGAAATCAATATCTCTAGAAGGACCTGGCCTGGAGGCTGAGCTACATACTGCAGAACCCTTGCAGTCATTGTCTTGACTCTATTTAAACCAAACCACAACAGCACAAACAAACAAAAAGAAACACCCCAACCAAAAAACAACAACAAAAACCCCACAAACACCCCTGCCCCCAACCAGAGTCAGTCACACCTTAGGCAAAACTCTTTTTCAGGTAGCTTGTGTGCATGACATAATGGTACACGTGAACAACCTCCCTCACTTTTATCTTACTTGTTAAACAGAAAATCAGAAAGAAACATTTTTCTTATTGGAAATATAATAATGTCTGTGCATTTCTGAAGAAGCTGAGTCTTTTCCCTGCCACTTTCATAAACAGAAGACCTGCAGCCTGAAGCACTCCTTTTTCATGTAGTAGTGACTGCAGTGTCTGTACCGTCCAAGAGAGGGATGTAACACTGGGCAGTACAGCGCTCGCTGCAATCCGAGTCTGCTTTTGACAGAGATGCTGTTGGAAAGTCCTGCAGCTCTGCAATGCTGTGTAAATTTCAAATTTGTCTGGAAAAAGATACTGGTTTTCACATCTACAAGTATAACTTTCCCATGTGACAGAGCCCTTCTGTAATAAGCCATTTGTAAACCCATTTTGCTTATTACAAGCTGTTAACATTACTTTTGCGTTACTTGTACATTCGGTATTATAAGGTAGTTTGTTAGTAGCAAGAAAAAGCAAGAATTAGATTAGAGCAAGATGACTTTTGTTGTGTCTTTGTGACATAATTCCCTAAGATCTCATTGTTTTCACAAGAAATTAGAGGGATATTTTCTCCCACTTTTACATCTGGGTGTTGCATCGTGTTCTACTTCATGAGTGAAACTGTTCGATAAAGTTTTGGAGGAGCTATTGATCATGGAGATACCTGAGCTGGCACGGGTGAGGAAGAAATGCAGTTTCATTGCTCAACAGTCACGACTGAGGTGTGATATTAACAAGTCTCTAGATGTCAGGTTCTCTTCTCGCTGCTGAAGAAGGTGGGCTATGTTTCTCCCCTAGATTTTTGATGCCTTTCTGCAATGCAAACTGATGACAATATTTGCTCACTGAGTGATACCAGAACAGGTGACTGTATTTCTCTAAATGGCTGTTTCGCGTGGGCTTGCAGCCACTGAGATTTGAATCAAGACCACACAGCTGCTCTGGCATAGGTGAGGACACTGGTTCAGCCTGCCCCTGGTCCAGCTTTGAGCAAAGAGGTACTTGACAGCCCAACTGAATCATAGAATCATAGAATTATCTGGGTTGGAAGAGACCTCCAAGATCATCAAGTCCAACCCTTAATCCAGCACTATCATGATTACTAGATCATGGCACTAAGTACCACATCCAGTCTTATTTTAAAAATCTCCAGGGACATGTTCTTGTCACGATCTGCGGCCTGGGTGCGCAGGGAGCCTCCCAAAGGCATCTGAGCTGTTGGCTCTAGTTAAAGACCGCAAGTCCAGTTCTTTTATGCAAAAGACACAACACATAGAACGTACAGTTAACTTTTCTTATAGATGGTGAGCTACGACAGTAGCACTAGGAAAGATCTCTGGATTTCCTCCCTTCCTTGTTTTAAACAGGCAACAGTGTGTATATTCTAGAACCTCAACCAGAGCTTATAAATGAACTTTTTTAAAGTTTGTGAATGTTGCGTAAGTGACAGGAGCGTGTCACTGGTAGCTTGGGCTGTTTGAAATATTGACACAGTGTTTTATCAAGTGTGGGCTTCTCAATACAAGTCACATCCGCAATAGCTCTGGAAAGCATTCCAGAGAAGTGCCTAAGCAACTCAAATGCTTTTTCAAAAAATTCAATTTATTCCATGCAGTTTCAAATGTCGTATAGTAAGCAGAGTTGTTTCCATTTCTTGTTCTATTTATTAAATAATGAAATGTACGATATTAGGGTCCTTGGAAAGGTATTCCCTGCAAGTTCAATTATGAAACCAGCAATCAGAAGTTCTGTAGCAAATTTTACAAACGTTTATATGCCCCCGTTTATATGTCCATATAGTTGAAAGTTTAATCATCTCTTTCTGTATAATTCCTAATCTAATTCCTTCATATCGGTTCTTTTTTTTTAACATAGACATGCATGCAGTAGAAGTATTTTAAAAATTAAGTTGCACGAGTGTTTTTGAACCCCTCATCCTGTTTGAAGTGAGTTAGCTGGAAGGGGCACGTACGCCTGCAGGGTTAGGCCTATCATGAAGGGACAGGTCTCCAGCCGGTCTGATAATCCCACCGGGCTGCTTGCAGAACCACACTGACACTTGACAAACTAATAATTTACTGTGGAGGCAGTGCCTTTTCTCTTCCTGCAGGGAAGACTGGCTAGTGAAAAGTGGGCGGGCCAAGCTTCCGGTCCATGGGACTGGAGATAAAGGAACAAATATTAGTTCACATTGCTACAGCGTCTGAATGTTTCTCAGTGCGTTTTTAAGTCCTTACAAGTCGAAGGTGGCCTTGCTGTGTTTGTCATGTTGAGCTGGAGCCTTAGAGTCATCCCAGCTTTTCAGACTGGAAACCAAAGCTCAAGGAAACTGATGAAATCACCGAGCTTGCACCGCTATTTTTGACAGAGTGAGATCATGAACTTGGGTCTTTCCAGTTCCAGCTTTACATCCTGATCTCTAAGGTATAACCTTGTAATTTCTCCCTTCTTATTAAAGCGTGCATAGCTCATATAGAGAAAACAAATGCACATCTTGTCTTGGAGCAGCGTTCAGTGCTCCTGCCTCAGGACAAAATGTTGTGAGTGCGTGGCACTGGGAGATTGAAACTTCTAATATTTTAAAATAAAAATTACACGTCTTGATGAGGGAGAAACTTTGGGCCAGTGCGCTTAGGCCTGTCTTCCCACTAAGCCCTGGGCAGGTGTTTTCAAAACACAGCTGCTTTGCAGAAGTTAGGTGAGAGTGCACATTCCAGTCCAACTTTCTGCTGAACTAGAACTCTGAGAATATTTTTTAAAGAAAATAAGAATCAAATGAAGATAAGAATCAAGTATCCCTAGTCAAAGTTCAAAAAGAGCTTGCTTACTTTCTAACACTCTTGTCTTCCAGATTTGTAAAGATTTAGCTCAGAACAGCATAAGCCTATCGCTGCTTTCTTTGTAATTCAAATTTAACAGCAATACCCTCTGTTATTCTCTATCCGGTAAAGTATATATAGTAATAGTACCTTTTTTAAACAGAATTTCAAAGGGATACATCTCATGTTTTGTTTCTGCACTCATTGGACCCCTTAATTTTTTCATGCTTTTAAACCATTAGGGATGTTGTCATGAGGGTAAAATGCTATATTTCTAGAAGTGTTTCCCTGCATGACCAAATGTTTCATGTGCTTCTCAGATATGACTTAATAAAAATTTTTCTTGATTATTCTGTCCCATCCCTCTCTATTACAGAAAGCAGCCAGTGAATACTAAGATCTGCTCCAAATTATCTTGCTTCTGTGCCACTTCAACTGTGATGCGTTGAATTCCTGATGGTTTAATCAGCCGTAATGTTGTTGTTGATGGTTTTTGCAGACCATAGGAGAATTAAAATTTTTTTTTCTTATTTTGTAAATGTTGAAACATCTCTACAGAGCAAGGGAGGGCTTTGTCACCGAGAATAGTGTACAGAAAATACATAGGTGTCAAATGATACTCGTTCTCGTTTCAGAACTTAGACTTGCTGAAATAGACCCCTAGTAGTCAATACAGCAAGTAAGGCAGAATAATGCCCTTCTGGAATTATCTCAAGGATTGTGAAAACTGCTGCCTTATGCCTGTGATGCACCTGCGATATTTTAGCTTTGTGTTTTAACACTGTGATTTTTGACCTGGATGG
Source organism: Dromococcyx pavoninus (assembly GCA_033558185.1). Taxonomy (NCBI): domain Eukaryota; kingdom Metazoa; phylum Chordata; class Aves; order Cuculiformes; family Neomorphidae; genus Dromococcyx; species Dromococcyx pavoninus. The sequence goes on from JAUMJL010000302.1 coordinate 649,690, forward strand.
GGCCCCACTCAGTGATACCTCATATTTTTCAGAAAACGTGCAGCAGGATTCAGGCCTCAGTGTGTTGTAATGCAGAAGTCATGATATCTACTAAAAAAGTAGGTTTATGCGTCTTAGTGTTCTGCATGTGGATCAGCAATTACTTTGCTGGTGATCGAAGGAAGGAAGACAAGCTTTTCAAGGAAAGGTGAAATCTCTTATCGGAACATAGGATTTAAATGCATAAAACTACATAATTTTTCAGGCACCCGCACCTTTCTGGTTCAAAATAGGAGCCACAAAGTTCAAGTAAAGTTGACTAGAATAATTGTTACACGTGGATTTACGGTTGATTTAGTACCAACCTCTGCCAGAGAAAGGAATAATTTGGTTATGTAGAATTCTGAACTGGACAGGAAAAAGAAAATTCGAAACTCCGTTCTTTATCCATCTTTTACATCTAATTAATTGAGGTGTTACAATCTGTATATTAGTCGTTCATTTTTTATTCTTATAGTGCAGCACCTGCACTTCTGAAGCAGCTTCGAACTAACACATTTCTGGATAACAGCTGGTAAAGTGGCCAGAGATTGATCTGATGGCTTTACATCAGAGTTCTGAAGCTTAGATGCAGGCCTTTCAGTCAACTTAAGGACATTGCCATGCATGTCTTTATTTAAAAATTTATCAAAGGGGATTTTTCAGTCTTTGTGGCACTCTCTGATTTGAAACTTGATGTGTACACTTTATAGCAAGATCTTCATTGATGCTATATTCTTTCTACTTAGGTTGACAAAAGCTACTGCTTTTTACTGAATTATTCACACTGAGATAGTGGAGAGACATAACAATCCTTCCCCTTTCAGGTAGATCCATGCTGAACTCGGACACGCTGGTTTGCCTTGGGTCGCCTGAGATCTTGCTTCCTAGTCAGCATTCACTACTTTAGACATGAAAAGGAGAAGAATCCCCAGTGAAGCAACTTAGTGCAGGATTTAGGAAGTCTCCGCTTCTTTCTTGTCCGTGCAAAGTACTCTGGAATGAGCACGATGACCCCTGCAGATGCAGAGGTGTTTTTGTCCATCGGATGCGTCTTCTATTTTTAATGACTGTTTGAGTTCTAGGGCACTATGTTCAAAGGCTAACAAGTAATTTTCAGTTTATTACATCCTTTACAGTGATTTTTTTTCTAGTTTTGGACAGAGCAAATTCTTTTTTTCATGCTTTGTACTAAAGGATACGGAAATTATATTGACCCTGCCACAGTCTTAGTATGCAACAGTTCATTTGTTCAGCGGCTGGCTCAAGAATAAAATATTAAAACTGTTTAATTTTATATTGGTACACTGTGAAATTTTGGTGTTCTTATTTACCCATGACTTGGGCCATAATTCCAGAGAGATAAAATAAGCACTTTGATTTCTCCAGATATATAATTTAAAATGTGTGTCGGAAGAAGTCACCTTTTGATAAACTACCGTTATATTTTACTTCTGCAGTAGTGATGAATTTTGGAGGGTGTTTTAAGGGTTTGCAAACGCAGAGCAAACAATAGACAAATTTGTTACCATAGGGTGAGGACTGTCCCCTTATTGTCACAGAACTCGTAACCAACAGTGAAACTGAAGTCTGTGGCAATAATTAATAGTGTTAATTGTATTGTTTCCTTTCTAGGTCACTAGCAAGTGTAGGAAAAGAAGTGAAATACAACATTTTGCAGACTCTGTTAGAAAAAGTGGAAGGCATTTTACTGGAAAAATTTCTGTGAGTACCTGTAAGATCACAATTGCCTTAACAGCTTAAAAATGAGTCTGAATAGGAAAATGAGGTATTTTACAGGAAAACTTCAGGTGGAATATTGGGAAAAGATTATCTTGTTTAGGAGAGATTTCTTGAAGCCTGGAGATTTGTTGATTTTAGGGTTTTTTTTTAAATCAGAAAAGCATATGAAAACACTGCCCATAAGTCTACAAAAGGTAAGCGATGAGCTGCAGGATACCAGAGGAAAAGCATCTTTTGAAGCGTGTATCGATTTCATAAGAAGCTGTAAATTCCTGCCTTGCTAAATTCATTCCCGCACGTCCTTTAAATAAAGGAAGATGTAGCCTCACTGTTGGGAGAGTCTTTTTGAAACTCATCGATATTGGTGCTGTTGGAGTTTCCCTGTGGAGTTTTAGTGAGGTTCTTGATATTTAGTGTCTAACATGGGCAGGTGTTACAAATATGGCCATGTACCCCCAACTCAGCCAGCTCGGACGTACTAGCAAAGCTGTCAATGCACCGTGCTTGTCGGCGCTTCACTGGACCGGGCTAATGTTGTCAGAGGACACTTGCGAATCTCTCCGGCTTTGTCTGTCGCTCCACTGCATTCATGTAGGTGTGCCGGGAGACAGTGTTGCCGAAGTTTAAATTGCCATTTGTAAACAGAGCCAGATCAATATCCTTCAGTTTAAAGGAAGGATATTCCTGTATCCTTGGCTTTTTAATAGCTTTTGTTTTGCACAAAGAAGAGTTTGTGCCCACATGCTGTACAAGGAGGGAAGTACTGAGTTTTGCGATTTAAGATCAATCTGCTTCCATTTAAACTTTATAACACAAGTGAAAATGGGCCCAGAAAGGTTGTCCTAGTCTTACTTCTGTGTTTAGATAGAATAATGCTGTTTCTTGCCTTCTTTACGGGGCAGCAGGAGCCTGGATTCTGTCTTTCAGATCGCCTCTCCTGTTAAAAGAAAATAATAAAAGTGGCTGCAAAGGCAACACTGGGCATTCTGGAAGTCAAAATTGACCACAATCTTATTTCCTGGTTCTGCTTGCTTAGGCAGTCGTTCAGGCATACACTAATGATTTCTTTCTTTCCTTCAGCTCTTCTAGTTGAAGGAAAAGCATAACTCCCCCTCCCTCCCATAATTCTAGGGTTGATATTTATTTGTCTGTGGCTGGCTAGTTCATCTCTAAGCTTCTCGGAGGAAATGCTGCCTGAAGTGATGTCCCACCAGATATGTGAGCAAGCTTTTTCATAAAGCTCAAAACACCTTGTGTATTCAGCTACCTGGAAACTCTGCTCTAACTAGGGATTTCGACGGGAGAAATCGGACACAAAAGGTTAAATGTGTGGCATGAGATAGGGTGGAACAATGCTGTGATGGTTTGGTGTGGAAAATCGAAGCGCTCTGTGTCTTATTCCACATAATTACTACAGAGCTTGATGAAAAAAGGAATTGCTAATAGTTCCCTTAGTGGCTGTAGGTTTCAGACCATCCTATAAAGGAAATGAAATTTTTTCGTTCTGCAGATGGGAGTATCACTGAGTTGCACAGAGCTTTTTGGCTCAGAAAAGGTCCATCGGTTTATACTGACAGATATACCTGGCTCCGTGTAACAGCAGCAGGGCTGAGCCCAGCACTTCAAACTGTCCGAGACCTCCCTATGGATTGATTCCAGTACCCTCGCTGTCCTGACAGGATACTGCTTAGACCTGAGGGTGAAATGGAACATGCGTTTTTTACTGTGGCCTAGGGAGGCTGCTGGGAAATACTGAGGTCAGTAATTGGCTTCTCAGTCTTGTGGATACAGGGCAATGGTGTTCTTTGAACACCCAAAACTGGATCCAGTGCAGCCTGGGAACTTCTGGAAGCTTCTGCTAGACACCCCTCTTCGGGTTGAACTCAGCCCTGAGAAACCTGGACAGAAAAATGTAGGATAGGTTCATAGATTTTTTTTTTTAAAATATCTCTGTGGATTTACTAATCCAAAAGAAATTTGTTTGTTTGTTTGTTTCCTCTCCCTGATGTTCCGAGGCACATCCTTATATTTAGGAGCTTGTCTTGCTCCGCTTTCTACTCTTGTGTTCTGTATCCTTATGCTGGTTTCACAGAGGATATTGAAAAAGCAGGCAGGAACCATCAAAGTTGTATTAAGCAGAGCTCAGATTCAGAAAGAGCTAAGAAAGTTTTAGTGCTCTGCCTGGCAAACTACTTGTGGGACTCTAAAACGCGAAAGTAGGTAAATTATGGGCTAGTCTTTAAAATAATAATAATAAAAAAATAGTAAGTGTCCCATCAAAATGAGGACAGCTGGTTTCTGTTCCCAAGTTCTCAGGCCTCCTGCAGTGATACAATTTGTAGGCCCACAAAACAGCCTCTGGTTATGTGTCAGCAGTTATTACAAGGTATTCATTATGTACTTAGGCATAATGAAGTATGTTGTGTGCCATTTCAGGCTCAATTCTGACTCTCCTGCAGTTTATTGGTTTACGGGAGACACATAATGCTTTTTTAATACATTTAAATGTGGGAATGCATTTCAAGTAGTGATTCAGAACATAAGCCTGTTGGCTGTAACCATAAGAGCACGCAAAAGAGATTTTTGGCTTTTACTGTTGCGTACCTAATGAACCAACAGAGAGAAGGTGTTCCCTTATGTAATCATTATTGGGTTTTTTAAGTTGACAGTGCTACCTGGATGATTAGCAGGGCTATAGATAACTCATTACAGTTTTACAGGTTGCACTTGGGCTTTAAGGCCACGTAGGGCTTAACTTTTCTCTGTCCGTCCTGGCAGGGTTGTGTAAGGCTTTGTGGTCTACCTCAAAAATCACTGCACACATGACAGTGTTGTCAGGATGAGATTATCTGCACAATGTGACTTTAACCTACTTGATGTGATTACCTGCTTTAGAGCTAGAATTCACCGCAACAGCAACAACACCCTTCCTCCAAAAAACCCCCCAAAACTACCATCCAACACCAAAAAGCATAAAACCATTCAAACAAAAAATGATAAAAAACTAACCCAACAAAACAAAACCCCAAAAAGCGCAATAAAAAAGCAGGGTAAAATGTTTCCTCCTTTTCTCGCATACAGCGAGAGCGGGGGAGGAGGATTCAAAAACATCCCATCCTGAAAACTGCACTTCATACTGCCTGGCAAAAAGTCTCTCTCAGCTGTACTTGGTCAGTTTGTGTGGCTGGATGAGGTGAGGTTCCCGTTTCCTCTTCATTTCATTCAGCTTGTGCAGGCCATTCACGTGTCAAGTCAATCTGGGAGGTAATTCTCTAAAATGAGCCTGTCATGACAGAAGCATTGCATATATTTGCTTATTAACCAGCTCCATTCAAAACTTGATCCAGAAATCTTTATGTAATAAATAAGATGTGTGAGATAGAGGACAGTTTTAAAAAATGGACATGGGCTGCAGGGTAAGGTAACTGGACTACTGAGGAGTTTTAGCAGTACTCTGGTGAGCTCTCTGTGTTCTCATAAATGAGAATTCACCTGAAATCCAGTGCAAGCCTTATGATCAGATTAACTCAGCAGGCAGACAGGTACTGACTTCTTTAAACAGGTGTATGCTTACTGTTAAAGTAGACCTCTCTGAGTACTCAAAAATGCTTAACGTATTCAAACAACAGCTCGGTTCGGCTCCGCTCAGCTCTGCCAGGCTGTTCTATGCTGAGCCGAACCGAGCCGAACAGTGCGGGGTCCCATTGCTGCCGCCGTGTGGCCGCACTTCGGCACTGCAGCCCTGGTGCGGTGATGCTTCCTCTCACGCAGCTCTCTGCTGCCGCCATGTGATAGACCGTAGGTACTGCAGCTCGGGCGCTGCCGCTCTCTGCGCCGCAGCGCCGGGGCACGCGCCCTGCCGGCAGCCGCTGCTGGCGCCGTCCCGTGGTAGCAGCGCGGAACTGCAGCCGGCACCGCCCCGCTGCGGGGGTTGCCGAGGGTCTGGGGGGAACGCGCTGCTTGCGGGGGGCTGACATTTGCGTCTCCCGCCTCTCGTGCTCCATTCGCCTCCGCTCGCCTCGGTTCGTCGAGCTTCGGCTCCTCTCTTCGCTCCGCTCGGCTCCTCGCTGTTACTCCCGGCTTGACTCTGAGACGTGCAGAGCCGGACCGATCTCTGCCAAATCTAATATTGCTGAGAGGAGCCGACTGGAAGTGAAACTAACCGAGAGTTCAAATCGAGTCGAGAGGAAATAGTTGTGCCTGTGAGTTTGCCTTTCTCATGACACGTCAATACAAGCTTGACCAATATACTATAAAGTATATTTAGCATAGAGATTATGATTCATCTTTCTTCTCTCTTCTTCCGCAACAATCACTTGTAACTAGTGTGTTTTCTTTTTGCTTAAATACGTATTTTAGGAAAATAGTCTTAACAAGGTCAGAAACTGCATTTTGTCTATGATAATTTAAAGTAAAAACATCACACGATTATTTTTGTTCATAGAATGGTTTTGGCTGGAAGGAACCTTAAAGATCATCCAGTTCCAACAACCCTGCCATGGGCAGGGACACCTCCCACTAGACCAGGCTGCTCAAGACTCTATCCAACCTGGCCTTGAACACCTCCAGGGAGGCGGCAGCCACAACCTCCCTCGGCAACCCATGCCAGTGTCTCACCACCCTCATTGTGAAAAATTTCTTCCTAAGGTCTAATCTAAATCCTCCACCCTTCCAGTTATAGCCATTCCCCCTTGTCCTATCACTACCAACCCTTGTAAAAAGTCCTTCCTCAGCTTTCTTGTAGGGCCCCCTTCAGGTACAGGAAGGCTGCTATGAGGTCCCCCCGAGGCCTTCTCTTTTCCAGGCTGAACAAGCCCAACTCTCCCAGACTGTCCTCGCAGTAGAGGTTCTCCAGCCCTTTGATCATCTTCATAGAGGATCATAGCCCTCCTCTGGACCCATTTTAACAGTTTTTTTAACTGTTAAAGTAGACATCTCTGATGCATTTCAGCTATGCGTAAACATTTTCTCAATGATCTAGGGCCAGATCCAAAAATAACTTAGACTAATAAAGTTCACCTTAACTACTGAACTATGGATCTGAAAACGCCCAGCTTCCCTATGTCTATCTTCTCCTATTTATCTTCATTGTCACATAAAAATTAACTGTTCTGTTAAATTCCATGAGTGTTTCTTCAATAAGAGCGCTCGAAAACAGCCTGCAATTGGATAATACAATTTAAGTTATAAATCGTCTCGTGAGTGCCATAGATGAGTTCATGGAGGTTCCAGGTGGCAGGGCCAAAATATTCAATGATTCGCTGAGGTGTCCACTCATCTTTTCCCCATCATTGATTACCACCTCCCTGTGTTAGATGGGGACTAATGAACTGTCTAGTTTATCTTAAATCATCATAGACCTAGACACTCACTTCATTATCCCTCTCTTCTGGAAGTAAGAAAAATAAGGAGCAAATAACTCCTATGTAATGTGTTCTCGTCCAGTTTGTTGGTAGTAATTTGTAAGCAGCTGAACCACATGTCCAATAATGACTTCCTAGAGCTCGTGTCCCTTTGTCTAATAATGTGCTTGAACAAAGTTATCATGTTTTAGCAGGGAAACACTTGCTATTATCCTGAGCATTAATCCAATAAGAGTAGCTCTGCTTGATCAGAGAATTTCTGTAATGGATCCCATTGAACGGATCTGAGCTGTTGCATAGCCGTGCTTCTACCCCTTCAATTGAATCACATGTGGTGGGGACTCTGTTTCCATAGTCATGGCCACCCACTTTTCTTGTGCCACTTAAATCCTTATTGGAAAACGAGTGTGTAAAGTAGATGGGTCCGTTATCATCTGTTCGTTCCCAAAAATTGACAAACAGATAATTTGTATTCTTATAAGTCAGGTTTCTAATTCAGTAAGTAAAATTACAGTGACCGGTCCCAACAAAACCGCCATCTTTTTCTTTGCTCTTCCTACAGTATATGCTCCGTCCAGAATATTTAATTGGCCACTTTGGATTGGTATAATTGTCCCAATAGGTCAGGTTTTTTAGGTTTACTGGACTGTAACCGCTCACTAATACCTCGGGGGAAAGAGGAACCACAGTACATGGCCAATTTTCTAATCCAAACGGGCCTCCACATGACCAAAATTGGTAAGATTATAAAAATAGGCTACCAGTTCTCCTAAAGCCACAAATTAATTTTCTCCATTCCAACTTGTTAAGGGGACAGTGGTTCCTTCGCATAAACTTATCAAAACCAAAATTTCTAAAGACATCATTACTTCACACTCTTTAACAATAACAATATCTAAACCACAATCTAAACTTCAACAATAATAACCAACACAGTAGAATGATCACAATCGAAATGACTGTGGCATAATAATATTTGGTCTTACAAATGCCATTGCCAAATAATTATTAAAGCTAAAAATGCTATTATTGTTCTAACAAAGAGCAATTGGGCCGGAAAACAGTCCAACTCCGTCCAAACCAGTAGCTCAGTCGAGGAGCAGTTCTGTGTTCTTATTCATCTGCTGTTTCATTCCTGTGGGAAAAACATGCTGTGATTCAGCTTGTTTTGTCTCGACGATCTCACTTCAATTAAAAAGAGAGAAAGATCCATCAGGTAAGGATTCAATGGGTCTTTCCAGATTGCCCTTGTGCCTCCCACACATATTTATTCTTTGGGAATTTTAGACTCATTCGTACCTTCCGTACATGAGGGAGATTCACTAATACCGGTTGTTCCATATGGAAAGGCGTTGGATACCGTCCCAGGACTATTCATAATTGGGGACTAATGGCATTGGCCTCGATGCAAAATCTTTCATTTCTGGACTGCCTCCTGCCGTCCACCTGTTATTGAATACATACATTGCTGACGGAAGGCAATTTGCCCCAACGGCCTGCCCGAATTTTGCTTACCATTTCATCAGACCATTATTTCATTCCACCAACCTATTTGCTTGTGGGGGTACAGAGCATCCATCAAACTCCTTCCTCCTTCACCCAGTCTCGCACTATCCCGGATGAATCTATGATTCTAATATTCATTTCGGTTAAGTCCAAGACTAAAAATTGTGCCACAAGAGCTCGCACACCTCCTGGGAGTGTTATTTTAGTAACCACGGTGGGGCAATCCTTTTTTCCCACCCTCTATTGCAGAAAATTTAATCATTGGATTTCCTGGTTTAATTCTAATAAAGCCGCAGCGTGGGTGGACATCTGGGCCCCAGTGTCTATTAAAAATTCTAAACACAGTTGTCGCTTGCTGACTAGTAAAACAATAGCAGGTGAAATGTGATCAGGAAGCCATCAGATATTCATTACCTGGGTGCAAGTGTGGCTCAACACCATTCCCGGGGTCTCTCATTTTTTGACATAGCTTCTTTGAGCCAGTTGAGATCTCCTTCAGCTGGTACTGGCAGTGGAGCACTTGGGGAAAGAGGACCAAACATTTCCTTTCCGCTCACTAATTCCACTAATTGTTGTGAATTTGGTATCGATACCCCACATGACAGGGTTTTTTTCAGATTCCCAATTCTAGCGCCCTTTTCCACAACTCATTTCATTTGGAATGAAAGGTAGGTCTGTTAGGGATCCTTCTTCCTTTTTGATCCTTTGATCCTTTTCACCCATTCACAACTTCGAACAAAATACACCCTTTTACTGCTCTTAGAGTTAACAGGGTCTCTAGGGTTTCGATCTTGTAAAGTCCACCCCATGCGTCTCCCGTAACTGATCGTATCTTAGACTGTGTCCAGGTATAGAGTCCACTCATCTGGGCTCATCCGGTCCTTAGCTCGTCTCAAATGGAGGCTACGAATGTTTTTAGACGATCTGGTAATCCTCAAAGCAATGGGGTGAATCGGTTAGGGTGCACAGGAGCCATAGTGGGAGATTCTGCTACTCTCCCTGCATTGTAAATGGCCTGAATATATGCAGCAGTTTTAAGTGCCAAAGGTTCCCCTTTTTCTTATGGGTTTAATCCCGAAGCCCAGTGTGCTCCTTGTACAGTTATAGAGAGAACCCGGTCATCTGGCACTGGGGCTAAAAGGACTCCAGGACCATACCCCCCTGCTGCCTCAGCTGAATTTAACAGAACTCAGTCCCCTCCTGTCAAAGATACTCACCATAAGTATTCTACTTCCGATTCTGAGAGCTACCACGAATATTCCTCTTGGATCTGGGCTAGTTCCAAAGCACGACACGGCAGGGTACAGGTGGTTACAGAACAGGTATTATTGGGCTCTTCTGTCTCTTCCATTTCAATTGGAGGTTAGAGGCGAGCTTTTCCCTGATTCTCGAGGAGAGGGTCTGGGTCTAAAGGACATTCGTCTCCACTAGAGTCCCAGATATCACCATCCCATATCTTGGGATCGCAACACAGGACTAGTTTCTGAATATTTGCATCATTCTTTGTAAGAGATATTTGGGTTTACGGCAAATCTAGTTTATCCTGGCATTGTGCCACTCGAGCCTCATCGTCCACTAACGTGGATTTGTACTCCTCCCTCTCTTGTTTCACCTTTTCCAGTTCTCATGGACCCATTCCCCCGTGTCTGCTCTACAGCATTTGTGGTGATGTATGGTCATCAACGGTGAGAGTAGTAGTGCAATCTCAGATATTTATACATATTTCAATACTGTCTAATTATTTTAATCGTTAGCACTATTATTTTCATAATTTCATTAAAGTTGCAGCTTTAGTTTTCACACTGCAAGCCTTTTTCCTCTTATTTACATTTCTGCTGCACCTTGGGGTGGGGCAAAGTGAACTTGGGAGCCCAGCTGCACAGCTTTAGCTACTAAAATTAGCTAGGTCAGAGCTAAACTGTGACAATAGAGAAAGTTGTAATAGAAAAACACATACCACTATCTCTGGTAAAGGTCCACTTCTCCATTCAGTGCTTTTCTTAATGTAAATGTAAGGCAGATTTAATAATTTAGAACTGCTCCTATTTATCCTTTTGTAGGGGTTTGCCCCACCCCATTCCCAGGTGATGGGTGGGAAGGCCCAGGGGTTTATAAGCCACATGCCTTTCATCAGGAGCTCATTCAGCTTCTGGTTTCCCTTGAGATTAGTGTTCTGCTGTTCTTTCAGTTCACTGCAACTTTTTGAGCAGGCTAAGCTATCTGTTTGTTTGGTTTTTTGTGTTTTTTTTTTTTTTTTCTAATTTTAGAGAGGCAGAGCTGTCTGTTGGAGGTAAGAGCTTTGTGGTGAGTCAAGGCTAAGCAGCGCAAGTATTAAGTATATTTGCTCTCTGCAGGTAGTGCATGTTTGTTTTCAGGTCAGTAATTTTGTTTTGGATGTCTAGAGGAGGCAAGATATTTTAATAGCGTCCATTTTTATTTATTTTATTTTAGATGCTTTTTCTTTGCTTGGATTTTCTGGTTTTGGGATAGCCTATTGCTATTCCTCTTTGCCTGTTCCTAAAGGCTTTACAATTTGTAATAGGTGTCTTCTAGGTTAAAGAAATCTGAAATTTGCTTACTTTGCCAGCCTGTAGCAGGTTCTGGAGTCTGTGGGATGACAGAAAGTAAGAGGGGCTGCTGAGTGGCAGGATCGAATCTCATACGTGTTAAGGCTTGTATGTGTGGGGCTTAAATATGGCCCTTTTTTTCCTGGCTGGCTGTAGTTGAACTCTGGACGGATTTCTAAATGGGAGCAAGGTCATAAGAATTGTTGTTATTGATCACCATATGGTTAACCTAATAGATATTGTTTTCAGATGCAGAGAGATGAGCCGGACACCAAAGGGTGACGATAGAGGAGAGGGAAGCAATAAGAAGGTGACTTAGCCCATGGTGTCAGTAGGAAGATGTGACTGGTTGCCGTATGGGTAGCTTATGAGTTGAGATTTTCATTTTGAAGGTGCGAAGCAAAATGAAATATTGACACCAGAGCTGAATCAAGCAAGGACAGCAACGGTGAGTGGGCTGAAGGAGCAGTTTTCTCAGGAGTTGCGTTGCCTGCGAAGCTATGAGCATCCCTCGCTGTTTGTGTATTACATGTGATGTGTAAGTCTCAACATGGCAGCTTGAGGTGGTGAAGGCCAAGAGGGTGAGCGGTCAAAGTAAAGGAGCAGGAGGTGGAGAATCACTGTGGGTAACTTGTGCTTTTGGGTACTATCTGAACACGTGTCTTTTGCTTTGTTTAATTGCAGGTGCTGCACTCAACCTCGGAGAGGTGAAGCTTCATGCCTACGAGAGGTCTGAGGGGGTAAGGAGATTGTTGGTAAGGTGGGTGTCTAAGAGCAAAGCACTATCCAGCAACTCAGTTGAGCTTTTACCTTTGGTTTTGTAGGTGCTGTGCATTACTACCTTTGGTTTTGTAGGTGCTGTGCATTACTACCTTGGGAATGGGAAGAGTATTTGACGTGAGTTGGGCAGTAGCGAGAGAAAGGGATTGATTTCCCACAATCAAGAGTAATTTTGTGTCTCTTATTACCTTAGGTGCCCCAGGTGATCACGGCTGCAGCATCTGACATTGGAATCGGCTTGGAGTAGGTGAGCAGAAGGCCAAGGCAGCTTTGCAGAGGAAGGTGTTGTGAAAGACTGTGATGTTGAGCAGTGCAATGCTGACTGTCAGTAGCATTTTAGTTTCTGTTTGGTTTTCTTGCAGGTGTTGAGGAAGAACCCGGTGACTGCAGAATCCTCTCAGACAGCCGATTCGAGCTGAGCTTCTGCTGAGGATGGCTTCAGACCCCCAGCCCTCTGAAAGCTAAGTTGAGGGACCAGGGCTGGGATGGGGCTGGGAAGAGGGCCCTAGATTGGGAGGGGCAGGGAGGGTCTCTAGCATAGAGGAGAGGGCTGTGTGGGAATTGTCCATTTCGGGCAGGTCAAGGCAGAGGGGGTTACTTCTCGACGCAACGCTAGCAGCTGCCGGGCAGGGCAGTTCCAGCCCTTGTCTTTGTCATTGTGTGGTTTATGTTGTCTGTGTGCTTTGTCTCGGACCTTTCTTGGGTCTCGATCTCCTCTTTGCTATCGAGGCAAGCAGTACGCACCTCGGGCTCCATCTCTATAGTCTCAAATGCCTGTACCCATCTCACAGTGCTACTGTGGCACTGCTTTCTTGCACGGCAATCTTCAAAGCCTGGATTGACCTCATCTCTTGGAAGATTCTCTTCATTCATCATTTCCAGTGGCATTGCGGGCCACGTCAGCATCCCTGAAGATCAGTCATCCGTTTCCTTGGGTCCCCGTTCTGGGATTTTTTTTTTCTGTGCACCCATGAAGTCTTAGGCCTTTAAGTGGGGCTTCTTGCACGCGCATCCTCCCAGTTGCGGCCACATCTCTTTGTAACGGGCCAGGGTCTTGCACTCTTCCGGGGCTGCCAGAGATTCTGCTTCGCAGCCCCGTGGTCCTTCCTGCCCGATGGCATCTCTGGCCTGGGAGTCATTCTTCTTACGGCGTTTCTTTTGCCTCTGGACCTCGCGTCATTGGTCTCGTGTGCGGTGTCGGTCCGTGCGTGTTAGTGTGTGGTTGGAGTTGCTCTGCCCGTGGCACCGAAGTCTTAGGACGGGCTAGAAGAGTAAGTGTGAGGTTCTATGATTGATACGTGTGTGTATACGCTTAGGCTTTGAAGGCCAGGGCCGAACGGTCCATTACCGAACACGTAGCCGTCTACGCAGCAGACGAGGGAGAGTGATTTCCCTGGGGTTCTCAGCCACATAGTAGACGAGCACGTCTTCCCGGGAGAAGCCGCTGGAGGGGTCGTAGAGCAGTTTGAATTCCGAGGGTGGGGTAGGTGTGGGGCTTAACCTTTTATTGTAGCCGGGTTTGCCTCTTTTTGTGCCTGGCTGTAGTGTGAAATAGGGATGATAGTCATAAATGGAATCGAGATGTCTGGAATTGCTAAGGCATCGCAAATCATCAGGATGACTTGTGTCATCTTTCTTCTTTAGGTGCAGAGGGACCAGCTGCGCACCGAATGCTGGCGATGGAGAGGCAAGGAAAGTGCAACAGCAAGGTGGGTTGGCCTTGTTGTCTGTTGGAAGGTGTGACCGGTGTCTCCATGACTAGCTAATGGGAACATATTTTTCACTTTGAAGGCTCCGAGCAAGTAGCAGTGTGGAATGCCGGTGCCGGCGCCAACTCGAACAAGAAGAACAATGGTGAGTTACCTGAAGCAGCGGTTATTAGTTCAGGTGCTGAGTTATCGGCAAAGATGAAAGTACCTGTTTGCTTTCTGTATTGCAGACGCTGCGCAAGCCTAAGCGTGAGACGACGGAGGCCGAGCGGGCGAGAAGTCAAGGTAACGGAGGGCGAAATTGGAATCGGTGCGTGCAAGGTGTGCTTTTGGGTAGAAACTGAGCACGTGTCGTCTTCTTTGTGTTTTGCAGGTGCCGCACGCAGCCTCAGAGGAGCAAAGCCACGTGGCAACATGCGGTCCGAGAAGGTGAGGAGGCTGTTGTTTTAGCCGATGCCTAAGAGCGATACAGCAACTCACTTGAGCATTTACATTTGGTTTTGCAGGTGCCGTTTGGGCCACCTTTGGACCGGGAAGAGCCTTTGAGGTGAGCCTGGCATTAGGGAGAGGGAGCACGGGAACCGATTTCTCGCAATCGCAACAGTAATTTTGCGTCTCCTGTTACCTTAGGTGCCCCAGGAGATGACGGCCGCAGCGTTAGAAGTTTGGAAGGGCAAGGAGCAGGCGAGTTGAAGGCCGTGGCAGTTTTGCCGCGAGGATGTGCCTTGTGGAAGACGTTGGCACGCAGCAGAGCAACTTTGACTTGTGAGCACAGCTTTTGATTTGTGTTTGGTTTTCTTGCAGGCCGTGCGGAGGATCCGGGTGACTGCGGGGTCGTTCCCGTCGGCCGTTGCCATTTGAGTGTTTCTGCCGGAGACGTCTTCAGGACCTCGGCCCTCTGAAAGCTAAGTGGAGGGACCTGGGCCGGTCTGGGGCTGGGAAGAGGGCCCTAGATTGGGAGGGGCGGGGAGGGTCTCTAGCATAGAGGAGAGGGCTGTGTGGGAATTGTCCCCTTCGGGCAGGTCTCGGCAGAATGGATTACTTATCGATGCAAAGCTAGGAGCTGCCGGGCAGGGCAGTTCCAACCCGTGTCTGTGTCATTGCGTGGTTTATGTTGTCTGTGTACTTTGTCTCGGACCTTTCTTGGGTCTCGATCTCTTCTTCGCTATCGAGGCAAGCAGTACGCGCCTCGGGCTCCATCTCTATAGTCTCAAATGCCCGTACCCATCACACAGTGCTACTGTGGCACTTCTTTTCTTGCACGGCAATCTTCAAAGCGTGGATCGACCTCATCTCTTGGAAGATTCTCTTCATTCATCATTTGCGGCGGCATCGCGGCCCACATCAGCATCCCTGAAGATCGGTCATCCGTTTTCTTGGATCCCTGTTCTGGGATTTTTTTTCCATGTACCCACGAAGTCTTTAGGCCTTTCAGTGGGGCTTCTTGCACGCGCATCCTCCCAGTTGCGGCCACATCTCTTTGTAAACGGGCCTGGGTCTTGCACTCTTCCGGGGCTGCCAGAGATTCTGCTTCGCAGCCCCGTGGTCCTTCCTGCCCGATGGCGTCTCTTGCCTGGGAGTCATTCTTCTTACGGCGTTGCTTTTGCCTCCGGATCTTGCGTCATTGGTCTCGTGTGCGTTGTCGGTCCGTGCGTGTTTGCATGTGGTTGGAGTTGCTCTGCCCGTGGCACCGAAGTCTTAGGACGGGCTAGAAGAGTAAGCGTGAGGTTCTATGATTGATACGTGTGTTTGCTTAGGCTTTGAAGGCCAGGGCCGTACGGTCCGTTACCGAACACGTAGCCGTCTACGCAGCAGACGAGGGAGAGTGATTTGCCTGGGGTTCTCAGCCACAGAGGGGACGAGCACGTCTTCCCGGGAGAAGCCGCTGGAGCGGTCGTAGAGCAGTTTGAATTCCGAGGGTGGGGTAGGTGTGGGGCTTAACCTTTTATTGTAGCCGGGTTTGCCTCTTTTTGTGCCTGGCTGTAGTGTTAAATAGTGATGATAGTCATAAATGGAATCGAGATGTCTGGAATTGCTAAGGCATTGCGTGTCATCAGGATGACTTGTGTCATCTTTTTTCTTTAGGTGCAGAGGGACCAGCTGCGCACCGAATGCTGGCGATGGAGTGGCGAGGAGAGCGCTACAGCAAGGTGGGTTGGCCTTGTTGTCTGTTGGAGGGTGTGACCGGTGTCTCCATGACTAGCTAATGGGAACATATTTTTCACTTTGAAGGCTCCGAGCAAGTAGCAGTGTGGAATGCCGGTGCCGGCGCCAACTCGAACAAGAAGAACAATGGTGAGTTACCTGAAGCAGCGGTTATTAGTTCAGGTGCTGAGTTATCGGCAAAGATGAAAGTACCTGTTTGCTTTCTGTATTGCAGACGCTGCGCAAGCCTAAGCGTGAGACGACGGAGGCCGAGCGGGCGAGAAGTCAAGGTAACGGAGGGCGAAATTGGAATCGGTGCGTGCAAGGTGTGCTTTTGGGTAGAAGCTGAGCACGTGTCGTCTTCTTTGTGTTTTGCAGGTGCCGCACGCAGCCTCAGAGGAGCAAAGCCACGTGGCAACATGCGGTCCGAGAAGGTGAGGAGGCTGTTGTTTGAGCCGATGCCTAAGAGCGATACAGCAACTCAGTTGAGCATTTACATTTGGTTTTGCAGGTGCCGTTTGGGCCACCTTTGGACCGGGAAGAGCCTTTGAGGTGAGCCTGGCATTAGGGAGAGGGAGCACGGGAACTGATTTCTCGCAATCGCAACAGTAATTTTGCGTCTCCTGTTACCTTAGGTGCCCCAGGAGATGACGGCCGCAGCGTTAGAAGTTTGGAAGGGCAAGGAGCAGGCGAGTTGAAGGCCGTGGCAGTTTTGCCGCGAGGATGTGCCTTGTGGAAGACGTTGGCACGCAGCAGAGCAACTTTGACTTGTGAGCACAGCTTTTGATTTGTGTTTGGTTTTCTTGCAGGCCGTGTGGAGGATCCGGGTGACTGCGGGGTCGTTCCCGTCGGCCGTTGCCATTTGAGTGTTTCTGCCGGAGACGTCTTCAGGACCTCGGCCCTCTGAAAGCTAAGTGGAGGGACCTGGGCCGGTCTGGGGCTGGGAAGAGGGCCCTAGATTGGGAGGGGCGGGGAGGGTCTCTAGCATAGAGGAGAGGGCTGTGTGGGAATTGTCCCCTTCGGGCAGGTCACGGCAGAATGGATTACTTATCGATGCAAAGCTAGGAGCTGCCGGGCAGGGCAGTTCCAACCCGTGTCTGTGTCATTGCGTGGTTTATGTTGTCTGTGTACTTTGTCTCGGACCTTTCTTGGGTCTCGATCTCTTCTTCGCTATCGAGGCAAGCAGTACGCGCCTCGGGCTCCATCTCTATAGTCTCAAATGCCCGTACCCATCACACAGTGCTACTGTGGCACTTCTTTTCTTGCACGGCAATCTTCAAAGCGTGGATCGACCTCATCTCTTGGAAGATTCTCTTCATTCATCATTTGCGGCGGCATCGCGGCCCACATCAGCATCCCTGAAGATCGGTCATCCGTTTTCTTGGATCCCTGTTCTGGGAGTTCTTTTCCATGCACCCACGAAGTCTTTAGGCCTTTCAGTGGGGCTTCTTGCACGCGCATCCTCCCAGTTGCGGCCACATCTCTTTGTAAACGGGCCTGGGTCTTGCACTCTTCCGGGGCTGCCAGAGATTCTGCTTCGCAGCCCCGTGGTCCTTCCTGCCCGATGGCGTCTCTTGCCTGGGAGTCATTCTTCTTACGGCGTTGCTTTTGCCTCCGGATCTCGCGTCATTGGTCTCGTGTGCGTTGTCGGTCCGTGCGTGTTTGCATGTGGTTGGAGTTGCTCTGCCCGTGGCACCGAAGTCTTAGGACGGGCTAGAAGAGTAAGCGTGAGGTTCTATGATTGATACGTGTGTTTGCTTAGGCTTTGAAGGCCAGGGCCGTACGGTCCGTTACCGAACACGTAGCCGTCTACGCAGCAGACGAGGGAGAGTGATTTGCCTGGGGTTCTCAGCCACAGAGGGGACGAGCACGTCTTTCCGGGAGAAGCCGCTGGAGCGGTCGTAGAGCAGTTTGAATTCCGAGGGTGGGGTAGGTGTGGGGCTTAACCTTTTATTGTAGCCGGGTTTGCCTCTTTTTGTGCCTGGCTGTAGTGTTAAATAGGGATGATAGTCATAAATGGAATCGAGATGTCTGGAATTGCTAAGGCATTGCGTGTCATCAGGATGACTTGTGTCATCTTTTTTCTTCAGGTGCAGAGGGACCAGCTGCGCACCGAATGCTGGCGATGGAGTGGCGAGGAGAGCGCTACAGCAAGGTGGGTTGGCCTTGTTGTCTGTTGGAGGGTGTGACCGGTGTCTCCATGACTAGCTAATGGGAACATATTTTTCACTTTGAAGGCTCCGAGCAAGTAGCAGTGTGGAATGCCGGTGCCGGCGCCAACTCGAACAAGAAGAACAATGGTGAGTTACCTGAAGCAGCGGTTATTAGTTCAGTTGCTGAGGTATCGGCAAAGATGAAAGTACCTGTTTGCTTTCTGCATTGCAGACGCTGCGCAAGCCTAAGCGTGAGACGACGGAGGCCGAGCGGGCGAGAAGTCAAGGTAACGGAGGGCGAAATTGGAATCGGTGCGTGCAAGGTGTGCTTTTGGGTAGAAGCTGAGCACGTGTCGTCTTCTTTGTGTTTTGCAGGTGCCGCACGCAGCCTCAGAGGAGCAAAGCCACGTGGCAACATGCGGTCTGAGGAGGTGAGGAGGCTGTTGTTTGAGCCGATGCCTAAGAGCGATACAGCAACTCACTTGAGCATTTACATTTGGTTTTGCAGGTGCCCTTTGGGCCACCTTTGGACCGGGAAGAGACTTTGAGGTGAGCCTGGCATTAGGGAGAGGGAGCACGGGAACCGATTTCTCGCAATCGCAACAGTAATTTTGCGTCTCCTGTTACCTTAGGTGCCCCAGGAGATGACGGCCGCAGCGTTGGAAGTTTGGAAGGGCAAGGAGCAGGCGAGTTGAAGGCCGTGGCAGTTTTGCCGCGAGGATGTGCCTTGTGGAAGACGTTGGCACGCAGCAGCGCAACTTTGACTTGTGAGCACAGCTTTTGATTTGTGTTTGGTTTTCCTGCAGGCCGTGCGGAGGATCCGGGTGACTGCGGGGTCGTTCCCGTCGGCCGTTGCCATTTGAGTGTTTCTGCCGGAGACGTCTTCAGGACCTCGGCCCTCTGAAAGCTAAGTGGAGGGACCTGGGCCGGTCTGGGGCTGGGAAGAGGGCCCTAGATTGGGAGGGGCGGGGAGGGTCTCTAGCATAGAGGAGAGGGCTGTGTGGGAATTGTCCCCTTCGGGCAGGTCAAGGCAGAGGGGGTTACTTCTCGACGCAACGCTAGCAGCTGCCGGGCAGGGCAGTTCCAACCCGTGTCTGTGTCATTGCGTGTTTTATGTTGTCTGTGTGCTTTGTCTCGGACCTTTCTTGGGTCTCGATCTCTTCTTCGCTATCGAGGCAAGCAGTACGCGCCTCGGGCTCCATCTTTATAGTCTCAAATGCCCGTACCCATCTCACAGTGCTACTGTGGCACTGCTTTCTTGCACGGCAATCTTCAAAGCCTGGATCGACCTCATCTCTTGGAAGATTCTCTTCATTCATCATTTGCGGCGGCATCGCAACTCACGTCAGCATCCCTGAAGATCGGTCATCCGTTTTCTTGGATCCCTGTTCTTGGTCTTCTTACATACATCGTCTAAGTCTTTAGGCCTTTAATTGGGGAATCTTGCACATGCATCCTCCCAGTTCCGGCCACATGTCTTTGCCATGGTTCATGGTCATACTGTCTTCCAAGGGCTGCTGATTCTTTCTCGCAGCTGCCATGGTCTTCCTGCCCAGTGGCATGTCTGTCCTGGTTGTTGTTCTTCCAAAGCTTTTTCTTATGTGGATATAGTGTCATTTGTTTCGGTTGCAGTGTTGGTGTATGTGTTGTTGGAGCTGCTCTGCTCAAGGCATAGAAGTGATAGTGTCAGCCATAATGAATAGAGTGAGGTTCTAAGTTTGATACTTTGACAAGCCCAGGTCGTGTAGGCACAGTCTGTAAGGTTCATGGCAGAATAAACAGTCCCCCACGCAGCAAGCCTTGGGAGTAATTGCCTTAAGGTTACACGGGCACAGAGTATGAGCAACGGTGACTGATTAACTGCTGGAGTGAATGGGGACTTTTGAATCTCAAAAGTCCCTGAGTATCACTGTGACCTGTTTGATGTTGTGTTTTTTTCAGATGCAGAGGGGAAACCTGTGTGCTGAGGGATGATGATGTAAGCTGAATGAACATCTCATGCCTGCGGGCTCACCGCTGAGCATGTTACATCATGACAGCCAGCAAGCAAGCATGTTATGCCATGGCGAGCCATGTTACGTAAAGCCCTGTTACGCCAAGTTATGCCATGGCGAGCCACGTTACGTAAAGCCCTGTTACGCCAAGTTATGCCATGGCGAGCCACGTTATACTATGTTATGGTATGCCAAGTTGTGTAATGTAAAGATGTGTCCTGTAACGCCATGCCATGCCAAGTTATGTTATGTAGGGTGCTGTGCTGTACCACGTTATGTTATGCTATGGTATGCAATGTTATGCCGTGTCATGCCAAGTTATGTTTTGTGCTGTTGTGGTAAGTTATGCAGTGCCATGTCAGCTTATGCTCTGCTATGTTGTGTAAAGTTATGCTGTGCGGTGCCACGCCAACTTATGCTATGCTATATTACGTTTTGTAGTGAAAAGTTATGCTGTGCCACACCAACTTATGCTATGCTATGGTATATTACATTCTGTAGTGTCAAGTTACGCCGTGCCACGCCAACTTATGCTAAGCTATGTAAAGTTATGCAGTGCCCTGCCACGACGACTTATGTTATGCTATGCTATGTAAAGTTATGCCATGCTGTGCCACGCCAACTTATCCTATGTTATGCTATGGTATGTAAAGTTATGCTGTGCCGTGCCACGCCAACTTAAGCTATGTTATGTTATGCTATGTAAAGTTATGCCGTGCCGTGCCACGCCAACTTAAGCTGTGTTATGCTATGCTATGTAAAGTTATGCCGTGCCGTGCCACGCCAACTTAAGCTGTGTTATGCTATGCTATGTAAAGTTATGCCGTGCCGTGCCACGCCAACTTAAGCTGTGTTATGCTATGCTATGTAAAGTTATGCCGTGCCGTGCCACGCCAACTTAAGCTGTGTTATGCTATGCTATGTAAAGTTATGCCGTGCCGTGCCACGCCAACTTAAGCTGTGTTATGCTATGCTATGTAAAGTTATGCCGTGCCGTGCCACGCCAACTTAAGCTGTGTTATGCTATGCTATGTAAAGTTATGCCGTGCCGTGCCACGCCAACTTAAGCTATGTTATGCTATGCTATGTAAAGTTATGCCGTGCCGTGCCACGCCAACTTAAGCTATGTTATGCTATGCTATGTAAAGTTATGCCGTGCCGTGCCACGCCAACTTATCCTATGTTATGCTATGCTATGTAAAGTTATGCCGTGCCGTGCCACGCCAACTTATGCTATGCTATGCTATGTAAAGTTATGCCGTGCCGTGCCACGCCAACTTATGCTATGCTATGCTATGTAAAGTTATGCCGTGCCGTGCCACGCCAACTTATGCTATGCTATGCTATGTAAAGTTATGCCGTGCCGTGCCACGCCAACTTATGCTATGCTATGCTATGTAAAGTTATGCCGTGCCGTGCCACGCCAACTTATGCTATGCTATGCTATGTAAAGTTATGCCGTGCCGTGCCACGCCAACTTATGCTATGCTATGCTATGTAAAGTTATGCCGTGCCGTGCCACGCCAACTTATGCTATGCTATGCTATGTAAAGTTATGCCGTGCCGTGCCACGCCAACGTAAGCTATGCTATGCTATGCTAAGTTATGCCGTGCCGTGCCACGCCAACTTAAGCTATGCTATGCTATGCTAAGTTATGCCGTGCCGTGCCACGCCAACTTAAGCTATGCTATGCTATGTAAAGTTATGCCGTGCCGTGCCACGCCAACTTAAGCTATGCTATGCTATGTAAAGTTATGCCGTGCCGTGCCACGCCAACTTAAGCTATGCTATGCTATGTAAAGTTATGCCGTGCCACGCCAACTTAAGCTATGCTATGCTATGGTATGCTATGCTATGTAAAGTTATGCCGTGCCGTGCCACGCCGACCTATGCTCTGCTATGCTATGCTATGTAAAGTTATGCCGTGCCGTGCCACGCCGACCTATGCTGTGCTATGCTATGCTATGTAAAGTTATGCCGTGCCGTGCCACGCTGACCTATGCTCTGCTATGTTATGCTATGTAAAGTTATGCTGTGCTATGCTGTGCTATGCTATGTAAAGTTATGCCGTGCCGTGCCACGCCGACTTATGCTGTGCTATGCTGTGCTATGGTATGCTATGTAAAGTTATGCTGTGCTATGCTGTGCTGTGCTATGCTATGTAAAGTTATGCTGTGCTATGCTGTGCTATGCTATGCTATGTAAAGTTATGCTGTGCTATGCTGTGCTATGCTATGCTATGTAAAGTTATGCTGTGCTATGCTGTGCTGTGCTATGCTATGCTATGTACAGTTATGCTGTGCTATGCTGTGCTGTGCTATGCTATGCTATGTAAAGTTATGCTGTGCTATGCTGTGCTATGCTATGCTATGTAAAGTTATGCTGTGCTATGCTGTGCTATGCTATGCTATGTAAAGTTATGCTGTGCTATGCTGTGCTATGCTATGCTATGTAAAGTTATGCTGGGCTATGCTGTGCTGTGCTATGCTCTGCTATGTAAAGTTATGCTGGGCTATGCTGTGCTGTGCTATGCTCTGCTATGTAAAGTTATGCTGGGCTATGCTGTGCTGTGCTATGCTATGCTATGTAAAGTTATGCTGGGCTATGCTGTGCTGTGCTATGCTATGCTATGTAAAGTTATGCTGGGCTATGCTGTGCTGTGCTATGCTATGCTATGTAAAGTTATGCCGTGCCGTGCCACGCTGACTTATGCTGTGGTATGCTGTGCTATGCTATGCTATGTAAAGTTATGCCATGCTGTGCCACGTGATGCTATGCAATTGGCTTTGACATTGTATGCAGAATGCTTTGCTTTTCAGGCTACTATCACCACCACATTAGAATAAAAAAACCCCAGCCGGGGGATTTTTTTTTTTCCCCCGGCTGGGTTTTTTTTCCCCGGTCCCGGCCGGTCTGCGAGGCGACGTTCATCGCCAAGGTTTGGGCGCAGGCCGTAGCCGGGGCCGGGGTTTTCGCAGGCAGGGCCAATTTTTGCGGTCCCCGGGAACTCCGTTCCCGAGGAGCCCTAGAGGTCAGTTGTGAGGAGCGGTTTTGGCGGGCGGGTTGAGCGTGAGGGGTGGTTTTGCTTTGGGGTTGCGGTTGGGTTTAGCTGTAGCTCTTGACATTGTATGCAGAATGCTTTGCTTTTCAGGCTACTATCACCACCACATTAGAATAAAAAAACCCCAGCCGGGGGATTTTTTTTTTTCCCCCGGCTGGGTTTTTTTTTCCCCGGTCCCGGCCGGTCTGCGAGGCGACGTTCATCGCCAAGGTTTGGGCGCAGGCCGTAGCCGGGGCCGGGGTTTTCGCAGGCAGGGTCAATTTTTGCGGTCCCCGGGAACTCCGTTCCCGAGGAGCCCTAGAGGTCAGTTGTTAGGCGCGGTTTTGGCGGGCGGGTTGAGCGTGAGGGGTGGTTTTGCTTTGGGGTTGCGGTTGGGTTTAGCTGTAGCTTTTAACATTGTAAGCAGAATGCTTTGCTTTTCAGGCTACTATCACCACCACATTAGAATAAAAAAACCCCAGCCGGGGGATTTTTTTTTTTCCCCCGGCTGGGTTTTT
Organism: Dromococcyx pavoninus; assembly: GCA_033558185.1. Taxonomy (NCBI): domain Eukaryota; kingdom Metazoa; phylum Chordata; class Aves; order Cuculiformes; family Neomorphidae; genus Dromococcyx; species Dromococcyx pavoninus. The sequence goes on from JAUMJL010000302.1 coordinate 673,227, forward strand.
TTTTCCCCGGTCCCGGCCGGTCTGCGAGGCGACGTTCATCGCCAAGGTTTGGGCGCAGGCCGTAGCCGGGGCCGGGGTTTTCGCAGGCAGGGCCAATTTTTGAGGTCCCCGGGAACGCCGTTCCCGAGGAGCCCTAGAGGTCGGGTGTGAGGGGCGGTTTTGGCGGGCGGGTTGAGCGTAGGGGTGGTTTTGCGTCGGGGTTGCGGTTGGGTTTAGCTGGAGCTTTTGACACTGTAATCAGAATGCTTTGCTTTTCAGGCTACTATCACCACCACATTAGAATAAAAAAACCCCAGCCGGGGGATTTTTTTTTTTCCCCCGGCTGGGTTTTTTTTTCCCCGGTCCCGGCCGGTCTGCGAGGCGACGTTCATCGCCAAGGTTTGGGCGCAGGCCGAAGCCGGGGCCGGGGTTTTCGCAGGCAGGGCCAATTTTTGAGGTCCCCGGGAACGCCGTTCCCGAGGAGCCCTAGAGGTCGGGTGTGAGGGGCGGTTTTGGCGGGCCGGTTGCGGCACGGGTGGGTTGAGCGTGAGGGGTGGTTTTGCGCCGGGGTTGCGGTTGGGTTTAGCTGTAGCTCTTGACATTGTATGCAGAATGCTTTGCTTTTCAGGCTGCTATCACCACCACATTAGAATAAAAAAACCCCAGCCGGGGGATTTTTTTTTTTCCCCCGGCTGGGTTTTTTTTTCCCGGTCCCGGCCGGTCTGCGAGGCGACGTTCATCGCCAATGTTTGGGCGCAGGCCGTAGCCGGGGCCGGGGTTTTCGCAGGCAGGGCCAATTTTTGCGGTCCCTGGGAACGTCGTTCCCGAGGAGCCCTAGAGGTCAGTTGTTAGGTGCGGTTTTGGCGGGCGGTTTGAGCGTGAGGGGTGGTTTTGCGTCGGGGTTGCGGTTGGGTTTAGCTGTAGCTTTTGACATTGTAAGCAGAATGCTTTGCTTTTCAGGCTACTATCACCACCACATTAGAATAAAAAAACCCCAGCCGGGGGATTTTTTTTTTTTCCCCCGGCTGGGTTTTTTTTCCCCGGTCCCGGCCGGTCTGCGAGGCGACGTTCATCGCCAAGGTTTGGGCGCAGGCCGTAGCCGGGGCCGGGGTTTTCGCAGGCAGGGCCAATTTTTGAGGTCCCCGGGAACGCCGTTCCCGAGGAGCCCTAGAGGTCGGGTGTGAGGGGCGGTTTTGGCGGGCGGGTTGAGCGTAGGGGTGGTTTTGCGTCGGGGTTGCGGTTGGGTTTAGCTGGAGCTTTTGACACTGTAATCAGAATGCTTTGCTTTTCAGGCTACTATCACCACCACATTAGAATAAAAAAACCCCAGCCGGGGGATTTTTTTTTTTCCCCCGGCTGGGTTTTTTTTTCCCCGGTCCCGGCCGGTCTGCGAGGCGACGTTCATCGCCAAGGTTTGGGCGCAGGCCGAAGCCGGGGCCGGGGTTTTCGCAGGCAGGGCCAATTTTTGAGGTCCCCGGGAGCAGCGTTCCGGGGGAGTGCTAGCATACTGTTCAGTGGAAATGAAAATGTTGGTGTTGTAAATGTGTATTGGCTGTAAATGTTTAGATTTAGGGAAAAGCAAGTAGTAATACATTAAGAGGGTGATGCAGTAGTAATGATTACCCTAGCTGTAAGAACAGAAGAAATTGCTGATACAGTTATCTCTATGAAGATATGCAGGAAAAGAAAAACACAGGAAAACCAAGTTTTAAATATCTGTTTATAGGGGTTTTTTTACAGGTTTTGCATGCTGTGACTGGAGGTGACCACGGGGTGGCAATGTTGAGCCGTGTTTCGGGACTGCAAGAATTGCCATGGAGTTCTGCGTGGGGACAGTCAGAATCAATGATGTTCATATCGGATCAGAGACTGCCAGTGAAGTTGCTCAAAGTCAGTGGTGTTAAGTTCTTCAGTTTCGCTACTGTTGTCCTTCAAAGGATCCTGTAATGAAGTTTAGGGGGTAGAAGGTTACCGTAATGTTTGTATTGTATGGAATGTAAGTGCTATAAGGGATACATCTGTTCCTTTGCCAAGGAGACTAAATAAAGAATTGCATAATAAAGAAAAAACAATAAATCCTCAAAAGCACAGGATTTTGATTTAGTTTGAATAAAGTTTACTTTGCTGTGTGGTGTGGTGTTATTGAATAAAGTTTACTTTGCGGTGTGGTGTTATTGAATAAAGTTTACTTTGCTGTGTGGTGTGGTGTTATTCTTCCATATTTGGAGTTGTTACTTTAATATCTAATATCTTTTTCTTTCTTATTATTTTTTCCTTTTTCTTTCTTATTATTTTTTCCTTTTTCTTTCTTATTATTTTTTCCTTTTTCTTTCTTATTATTTTTTCCTTTTTCTTTCTTATTATTTTTTCCTTTTTCTTTCTTATTATTTTTTCCTTTTTCTTTCTTATTATTTTTTCCTTTTTCTTTCTTATTATTTTTTCCTTTTTCTTTCTTATTATTTTTTCCTTTTTCTTTCTTATTATTTTTTCCTTTTTCTTTCTTATTATTTTTTCCTTTTTCTTTCTTATTATTTTTTCCTTTTTCTTTCTTATTATTTTTTCCTTTTTCTTTCTTATTATTTTTTCCTTTTTCTTTCTTATTATTTTTTCCTTTTTCTTTCTTATTATTTTTTCCTTTTTCTTTCTTATTATTTTTTCCTTTTTCTTTCTTATTATTTTTTCCTTTTTCTTTCTTATTATTTTTTCCTTTTTCTTTCTTATTATTTTTTCCTTTTTCTTTCTTATTATTTTTTCCTTTTTCTTTCTTATTATTTTTTCCTTTTTCTTTCTTATTATTTTTTCCTTTTTCTTTCTTATTATTTTTTCCTTTTTCTTTCTTATTATTTTTTCCTTTTTCTTTCTTATTATTTTTTCCTTTTTCTTTCTTATTATTTTTTCCTTTTTCTTTCTTATTATTTTTTCCTTTTTCTTTCTTATTATTTTTTCCTTTTTCTTTCTTATTATTTTTTCCTTTTTCTTTCTTATTATTTTTTCCTTTTTCTTTCTTATTATTTTTTCCTTTTTCTTTCTTATTATTTTTTCCTTTTTCTTTCTTATTATTTTTTCCTTTTTCTTTCTTATTATTTTTTCCTTTTTCTTTCTTATTATTTTTTCCTTTTTCTTTCTTATTATTTTTTCCTTTTTCTTTCTTATTATTTTTTCCTTTTTCTTTCTTATTATTTTTTCCTTTTTCTTTCTTATTATTTTTTCCTTTTTCTTTCTTATTATTTTTTCCTTTTTCTTTCTTATTATTTTTTCCTTTTTCTTTCTTATTATTTTTTCCTTTTTCTTTCTTATTATTTTTTCCTTTTTCTTTCTTATTATTTTTTCCTTTTTCTTTCTTATTATTTTTTCCTTTTTCTTTCTTATTATTTTTTCCTTTTTCTTTCTTATTATTTTTTCCTTTTTCTTTCTTATTATTTTTTCCTTTTTCTTTCTTATTATTTTTTCCTTTTTCTTTCTTATTATTTTTTCCTTTTTCTTTCTTATTATTTTTTCCTTTTTCTTTCTTATTATTTTTTCCTTTTTCTTTCTTATTATTTTTTCCTTTTTCTTTCTTATTAAATTAATAATAATAGAATACTACTATACTACTACATTACTATACACAACCAAAAGTAATCATATACTACATAACACAATCAATTAGAACATTAATTAAAATCAATTAACACTAATTAATCAATTAATTATGCAAATTAGATGCAAATTTTTTTTTCCGCCACCACAGTAGCATGTACACCACCCACTGAATATACCACACCCAAGCATATACACAAAACAGCTAAATCAACACCCATGACACCTCAACACATGACAACAGCAATCCAGGACACTCAGAACACCATATGCAAATGACATGACCACTCCAGCTCACTCAGAACACCATATGCAAATGAGGTCACCACTCCAGGTCACTCAGAACACCATATGCAAATTAGGTCACCACTCCAGGTCACTCAGAACAACATATGCAAATGAGGTAGAAAAAAATGAATACCAATTAAGCATAGCACAAAACAAACACAAAAAACAATAATATACAAAACAAAAAAAAACCCAAAACTACAACAAACTAAATAAAACACAAAACCCCACAAAAAATCCCCATAAAAAAACACAAAAAAATCACTGCAAAAAAAAAAAAAATCACTATAAAAAAACACCAAAAAATGTCTCTAAAAAAAAAACCCTCTAAAATACAAACAAAAAAACCTCTAAAAAACACACAAAAAACCCATCTAAAAAAACAAATAAAAAACCACCTAAAACAAAACATAAAAAACCCTATAAAAAAACACATAAAAACGGCTATAAAAAAACACAAAAAACCCCTCTAAAAAAACACATAAAAAAACCTCCAAAAAAAGACAAAAAAAACCACTCTAAAAAAGATATAAAAAAACCTCTAAAAAAACACAAAAAAAAACCTATAAAAAAAGAATAAAAAAACCCTCTTAAAAAAACATAAAAAACCCTCAAAAAAAACACAAGAAAAAACCCTCTAAAAAACACACAAAAAAACCCTCCAAAAAAGACATAAAAAAACCCTCTAAAAAGAAACATAAAAAAAACCTCTAAGAAGACACATAAAAAATCCCTCTAAAAAAACACAGAAAAATCCCTCTAAAAAAACACAAAAAAATCCCTCTAAAAAAACACAGAAAAATCTCTCTTAAAAAACAAAAAAAAACCCTCTAAAAAACAGACAAATAAACCTCTAAAAAACACATAAAAAAAAATCTAAAAAAATACATAAAAAAACCTCTAAAAAAACACATTAGAAACCCTCCAAAAAAACACAAAAAAACCCTCAAAAAAACCACATGAAAAACCCCCTAAAAAACACATAAAAAAACCCCTAAAAAAAACATAAAAAAAACCCCTAAAAAAACACATAAAAAAACCTCTAAAAAAATACAAAAAAAAACCTCTAATAAAAAACAAAAAAAAACTCTAAAAAAAGACAAAAAAAAACTCTTAAAAAAAGACAAAAAAAACCTCTAAAAAAAGACACAAAAAAATCTCTAAAAAAACACAAAAAAAAACCTCTAAAAAAAGACAAAAAAATAACGTCTAAACAAAGACACAAAAAAACCCTCTAAAAAAACACAAAAAAAAACTATAAAAAGACAGATAAAAAAACACTCTAAAAAAGACAAAAAAATAACCTCTAAAAAAACACATAAAAAAAACCCCTAAAAAACACTTAAAAAAACCCACAAAAAAAGACAAAAAAACCCAAACAAACAATAAAAAATTGAACCAAAAAACCCCCAAAAAACAACACAAACCAACACACATAAAAAAACAAGCAATACAACAGAAAACCTACACAAAAACAACCATGACAAAAAACACACATAACACCAACACCAATAAACAAAAAATTAAAAAAACCCAAAGAAATTCACCACAAAAAAAAACAAAATAAATTTCAAAACATGATAAAAAAAAAAATTCACAAAAAACCAACAAACAAAAAATAACAGAAAAAATACAACACCAACAAAAAAACAAACATAAAACAGAAATGCCCCAAAATATAAAATACAATCACAACACCAAAACAAGAACAATACAAAACACAAACCACCAAACAACAAACCACCACACCAGGTCACTCAAAACTGAATATGCAAATGACAAACAAAAAATATAAAAACCAATAAACCACTACACAAAACAAACAAAAACCACAACAAAAATATTTAAAAAAATAAAAAAACTGCAAAAATCAAAACCAATAAAAAAAACCCACAGAAACCCATCTAAGAAAACAATAACAAAAACACCCCACTAAAAACAAAAACCTAAAAACCCAAAAAACAATACAAACCAACAAACATTAAAAACACTAACAATATATCAGAAAACCTACACAAAAACCAATATCACCAAAACCACATACAAGACCTACACAAATAAACACAATACTATAAAACCAAAAAAATACAACACAAAAAAACAAAATACATTTCAAAACACACCAAACACAAAACAATAAAAAAAACACATTCACCAAAAACACAAAAGAATCCAAAAGACACAACACCACCACAAAAACCAAACATAACACAGTAAAACCCTAAAACTAAAAAAAAAAAATTACCAAAACAAAACCTTTAAAAAACAGAACAAACCAAACACCACAGACAATATCTTAATATAATCAATTGCTTTTTTTGTGCTATTTGTGTTTTTTAACAACACCAGAAGCACACATACATTAAAAAAAAAACAAACCCATAAATTCCAGACACAAACACAACACAGGTGACACATAGACATACCATACAGTACACCAAAAACTACAATAACCAAAACTCACCATAAAAGAAAACACAAATCACACAAAATACACTAAAAAAACCTCAGTACACAAGACAAAAAAACAGAAAATCCACAGACATATACAACACTACAAACAAAAATAAATAACAGAACTCAAACAAAAAAATCAACATACAAACGTAACACCAAAAATCAAACACAACAACCAACACATATTCTCCACACAAATACACACAAATTCGCAAACACTACCACTAAAAACATAATCCAAAAAGACTTAAAATCACACTTCCACTTTCCCAAACTCATTTTCCAGAAAAAACTTCCGGTTTCCGCTTTAAAGCACTTCCTACTTCCGGTTCCGCACACTTCCGGTTTCCGTAAACGTCACTTCCTGTTTCCGGTTACCGGAACTTCCGGTTTCTCCAACTTCCGTTTCCAAAATCTCGCGATTTCAAAATCCGCCATCTTAATTGCTGCTGTTAGGGTTACCAATTAGGG